>OY728153.1:1978817472-1980067472 GCA_963277665.1 Viscum album | reverse complement strand
ATATCCAATTCATATATGGGATTAGCATAAATGATTATTTGAAGTCCTTTTACATAAGAAAATTTATCACGTAGGTTACTCACATATTTGATATCTTGAAAACTATAAATAGATTTATTATTCATATTTGAGACATAAAACATACCATCTAAATGACAAAACCACCTTTGGTTCTATTTGAATTTAATTTTAAAAAATTCATTAGCTTTACAAATAATTAATAATCACCTTAATCAGAACTTTATAGCTCATGTTATCATCAAAAACTATATAAAAACAGTTCTGAAAAACTACCAAAATCAGACCGAAAGCATTCAGTATATTCTAACACAATTCATTATATGATAGATATATATTAATAATTTTTTTATTCCAATATAATTTTTAAAATAGTGTTATCTTTCTAAAAAAATAATCACTCAATTTGTTGTTCTGTAGAATTTGATATGATTAAAATACTTTTGGTAATTGATTCTAGAAAATCAGGTATGTTGATTTCAAAATTGATATGTGGTTTACAAATTGGAAACGTGGCTAAGCATTTGGATCTATGGTGAATAGTAATTTTACTAAATGATAATCATAAAAACATATCTCAATGATATTTTAAGATCCCAAAAGACTTATATATCCTAGGGGAACATTAGTACACTGGTAGAACATGTTATAACCATTTAAAACATAAAATCTAAATATTTTTAGGAAAAGAAATATCATGATATGACCAAATTTAACCGTACTTTAATAAATATAAAATTCAAATTATTAAGACTTACAATTCAAATTATTAAGACAGACAATTCAAATTATTAACCAATTTAAAAGAAATAAAATAAATAAAACATTGTATCTATAAATATATAATGTGGTTCAAGGAGTCACTCAACATTATATCCTTTTTTTATAATTAATGAACCAGGAATAGTTTTAATAACATATCCTCCATTTTCAAATTACTAGAAAAATAAGGTTTCTATAAGAAAATAATTTCTTTAAAAAATATAAATATTATATTGAGTGTTATTAAACATTCATTTTTTAAAAAATATGTTAAGGAGCCACTATAAATACTTTTTTAACATTTATCATGGATCCAAGGTAATGTCATCCAATGTTAAAACAAAGAATTAAATTTAGTGAGAAGAATTACTAAAAATTGATTCAATAAAATATTGAGAAATATTTTTCAAAAAATATTCTATCTAAATCAAGGGATTAAACACTAAGTTAATGTCATATAAAATGAATGGAAAGTTTTAAAATACTTATATAGTAAACAAATATGTAGAAAAATTTAATAAATGCAATCCAAAAAATAGATTCCATATTTTACTGATTTATTGTAAATTTTAAAATTTTAGCATATAAATATATCCACCCCCCCCCTAAACACATGAAAACATAAACATATTAAGATTACAACTTTAAAAAACCAAATTGTATATTTTACAACTGAGAAATGTCCAAATTCCTAGTAATGATGTCCTAAAGTTGATTTTCAGAAAAGCTAATGTCTAAAATAATATATACCTTATTCACATGATATATAATAAAATGAAATATTATACTGATATAATTATTTCTATAATTTTTATATAATACTTAGAAATAAAAATTTAAAATTTATTATCACAATATATAATGAATTTATAAATATAAATTTGAAAATCACATAAATGTTTCTTAATCCATAAACTTTGAGTATAACAACTAGGAGGAGAAATATAATCTACTAATGTATTAGATTAATAAATAGAGAATTTCTAGAAGGCCAAAAATTACATTTTTTCCATGAAAATGACACATACATGATGTGATTTTTTCTATAAATTCTAAAACCTCAAGAATCTGAGTCAAAATACAAAATTAAATCAAAAAAATTATACATTGAATAAAAAATAGAGATAAAAATTCTTTTAACATATCTATTTATTATTTTGAAAATTTTAATATGAATCTATTTAGTATTCCCTTGAAATCATGCTTATACACATACACATGACATGATATCAGGTCTAGATGTAGTTAACTATAGTTGGATACCTATCATACCTATATAAATATTAATATCAATATATTTTATATATGAATCAATATGTAATTTAAAACTAGTAGACATAGGTGTTTTCATATAATTACAAGAATTAAAACTAAAACTTTTAACCATATATTTATAATACTTAGATTAATTAAGAAATATCCCATATTTTCATTGAAATATCTGAAGTCTAAGAAAAAAAATTTAATTCTCCTGTGAAGCACATGTCAAACTTAGATGAATTCAATGTAGAAAAATCATTACAAATATTTTATTTAAAGGAACCTAAAACTATATCATCAATAAAAAATTTTGCAATTTAAATATCATTATAAATTCTTTTAGAAAACATTATAGGATCCACATTACTTTTATTTAAACCATGATTCAATATAAATAAATAAATACAGTCATACCAAACACAAGGTGATTTTTTTAGAGCATACAAATCATTTTATAATTTTAAAAAATAATTTGGAAATTCTTCATTTTTAAATCCATGGGGTTGAGAAATATAAACTTATTCGGTTATAAAACCATTTTGGAAAGATTTTTTTAGATCCATTTTATACATTTAAAACCCCTAAAAATAAGAAACATAAAATAATATTCTAATAACCTATAACCTGGGAATAAGTAAAAATTAATATTCAATGTCAATACATTCTTCATGAGAGTATCCTTTGGTAGCAAGGATGGATTTATTTTTTATAGTTTGTCCAGAATCATCCATCGTGTTCGTAAAGAAAAATTTAGTTATGAATATCTTCTTATTTAAGGTAAATTCAAATAAACACCAAATATTATTTTTAATAAATTGATTAAGATCATATTTCATATAAATAATTCAATTTGGAACTTTTAAAGCATAAAAACAATCGTAGGAACACGATCAAAAACAAAAGTTGAGTTATCCCTGATGTTTAAAGTATATGTTATTATTTTAATACCAAAACCAACATTACCAATCACATTACCAATGAGATAATAATTATGATTCTTCTAAGATCTAGGATTATGTTGAGAATCAGTAATCTCCCTTTAATTTATTTATCCTTATCTTGATATTTTTCATCTCAAATGTAAAAATCTCTAACCTCATCCTCAAAAACATCAGAATGTGAATTTAATTTATCACTATATTCATTAAAGAAAACATGAAAATATTCTTCAAGAATAGAAGTTATTTTATTCAAAATTCTTTAAGATATACTATTAATATAATATCTAAGAAAAATACCTTAATCACTTTTAATATATAATTTATCTAAATAGTATTTCAATTTCAAACTAAAAACCATACAACCAAAAAATATAAAATAACCATCTTTTGGATTTTTCATTTAAAAAATTCATTATATTTTTTCTTGTAAAAAAATAGGACAAGAATTATATTTTAAATATAACAAGAAAAAATTGCTTCATACGAAACATATCTAGGGAAATTATATTCACATAACATAGTTAAGGAAATTTCAATAACAATTCAATTTTTTATAATTCAACACTATTTTTTTGTGGTATTATAGTAAAAGAAAAATTATGGAAGTAATTATTTTTTTCAAAAAATATTTGTAACTCTAAATTAATAAATTCACCTCATTTATCACTCAAAACATAAACAATCATTCAATAGTTTTCATTTTGACCTAAATTTATAAAAATTAATAAATTTATATAATATTTCATTTTTATGTGAAAGAAAGTGAATACATATAAATCTACAATAATCCTAAACAATAACAAAGGTATATTTCATTACACCAAGGCTATAAATTTTAGTAGGACCAAATATATCAAGATTTACTAAGTATAAATTTCTATTAGTACTTATCTTATTGATTGTCTTGAAATTATCTTTGTGTTGTTTCCATTTCATGCAAGTGTCACAAACATGAATCTAGTCTTTCATCAATGAAGGAAACTGTAGCTAATTTTCATGTTTAATGAGATTATGTAACAATTTTTTTTTATTATAACCTATTTTTTTATTACAAACAATAATATCACTCTACATAACATTTAGAAAATTAACATGTTGAACTGTTAGTTTAGAAAAATCAATAATATAAATATTTTGTTTTTGATTAGAATAAAATAGTAAATAATCATCTGTAATAACCAAGAACATGTCATTTTTAAATTTTACATTCCATACATCATAAAATAATTGATATATAATAGGTAAATTATTTTTTAAATCATCAACATATATAAATTTAGAAATAAAGGTAGAATTAGAAATACCACACTTACCAAAACCTTTTACTTTTCCTTTTAAATTATCTCAAAATATAATAATTCCTCCATCACATTTATTTTAATTAATAAATATTTATGGGTATCAAGTCATATTAAAAATGAATCCAATTTCCATATACTGTATATTTTTCTTGATATATTGAATGTATTTTTGGAACAAAAATTAATTACTTGACATTTTTGGTAACCAAGTTTCTATGGGTCCAATCAGAATAGTAAAATAATTCATAGTTACCCAAAAATGATTTTAAACAATTATAGTACAATACACTAGATATCAAAAATTTATAAATATTAATCTTTATAAATAACAAATATTATTTCAATATAAGGGAACATTCATTTTCATAATGACCTTTCATGCAACATTTAATACATACAACAATAAAAGTACAACCATTTTTACTTTTAAAAAAGTCATGTTGATATATTTTAGGTAATATCCTATTATATCCATTACAATATTTATTTTTATTCATTTTATTCAAAAAAAATCATTTTATGATATTTTTCAGGACCTTGAATAAAATTTAAAGACTTTTATTAATTAATTCAACTTTCTTTTTCAATGTTTCATTTAAATCCAGAGTAGAATTCAAATCATCATAAAATTTAGAGTGAGAAGTAAAATCAGAATTCTTCACTTTTTCATTCTCTTGCATAAGTACTTTTTTTTCAAAAATAAGATATTAATTATTTTTCATAATCATATTATATAAATAAATATCATTTAAAAAATATTTTCATAGACTTTTAATTTATTCATTTGACTCAGAAACATTTATATTTTTAGAATCAAAATCAGAATCAAAATATCTATAATAAAAACGAAAAAAAATATTCTTATTGAGTGAATCCATGATGCATATGTTTTTAGATTCTTATCAATTTAAATATTGATTAGTAGAATTATATTCTTCGATACAACTCAAACTAGTTACCAGTTCTATTTTTCTATTTTTATTATTTTTCATTATTATTTATTTTGGGATAGTTTGGCTTGATATTCACTTTCTCCCTACACACAAAAAATGTAAAATATAAAGTTTTATAATTAGTACTTCCCTTATTATCTCCCTTGTGTTTTTCATTTTTATAGTTTCTTCTAAATCGGTTCTTGAATCATTTTTTTATTTATTGTTAGACTCTAGTTACAATATAATCCATATCCTCATTTTGAATATCATATAGTTCATAATTAAAAGATTATGTGAAAAAAAACATTCACATATTTAAGTGCTATGCCTTTTTTATCTCTTTTTAAAATATGTCCATAAATTATAGTTCATACTGAAGAAGTGATCCAATGAATTTATCATGAGTGCACTATTTGATGTTATTTCTCTCATTAATACATGATCACCTATATGATCACATAGTAAGAACACTTTTTATCACTTTAAGTCATATGTTCACATCAAGTCGTAATTGAATATCTATCCTCAAAAATTACTTCAAGTCACATATACATATTATATAAGGATAAGATAAATAAATAGGTCTCATGAAAATGGTTAGAAACATTTGAAATTCAAAAAAATATTGGATTATTAGATAGAGAGAAGAGAGAAATTATTGTTGTATAAAAATCACACAACTCACGAAAAAAATATAAAATGATGAAGAATAATTCTAAAACATTTTAAATCACATGATTGAGTAGTTTAAAATATGTATACAATAACTGGTCAAGGAATAATCCCATGATAATAGAAAGTTTGAATTTGGAATACAAATTTTAAAATAATTCCATTTTTAAAAAATATTAAATATGCAGAAAATATAAAAAACTAATAACACCATAATTAGGATATTAAAACAAGATTGAATAAGTTTAATAATGAATAATATTAATTTATAAACAATATAACCAAATAAAACAACCAAAAATAAAAAAATTGATTTTTTTATTTTCATGTTTTGAGTATCATGGGTGAAACTAAAACACACTTTGATCTTCATAAAAATATGTTTCAAACACTGATAAACATATATCTTATGTTCTAAATAATTAATATATATTTATAAAGTCATTAGAAAAATTTAAATATATTAATCGAACGTGTAGTAAATATATATATATATATATATATATATATAACGAAACATAAAACTTATAATTTTTCTATATTTTAGAATAGGCTAAATAATTTAATTGAACTACATAGACAGATTCACGTAAGTGTTTTTCACCTATGTTTTTTTTATCTATATAAGATAATTTACCATTAAGGTGAATCTACATAAGAAATTTGATGTTTCAGATTAATATAGGAAATTCACATAAGTTATTCTATGTAGGTGTTTGACATAGTCAAATTCATTACATAGGTGATTCACATATCGTAATTCATGAAAGCTATAAACATATTGAATTTTCAAATTTAAGACACAAAATAGACCATCTAAAAGGAAGAATCATCTTTGGATACTTTTATGTTAAATTTTTAAAATTTCCATAGCTTTCCAGATAATCAAGAATCATACTAATCATACTTATATAGATCATTTTTTAATAATTAATAGTAGAAAAAAGTTTTTACAAACTATAGAAATAATTTTGAAATAATATAGTAACTTATAACATAATTTAAGACATGATAGATGTTGATTCATATGTTTGGGTATTCTAATTACATTTAGAAAAAATTATTGTATTTAATAAAATAATCACTATTTTAGGAGTTATGTATCTTAATATATGGTCAAAATAAATTAGTAAACATATTCTAGAAAATCAACTACATGGACTTCAAGATGGCCATGTGGTTCAAAAATCAGCTTTTTTGTTAAGCATTTTCCTACATGGGGAACAATAATTTTTCCTGATGGTAATGGTACAAAATATGTCTAAATGATATTTTAAGGTTCTAAATGACTTACATATTCTAGGAACACTTCAAGACACATCTTAAAATTTTTTATGACCATTCAAAACATAAAATCTAATTATTTTTAAGAAAATAAATATTTTCATATGATCAAAGATGATAAAAACATTAACCAACATAAAAATAAAATTATTAAAACATACAATTAAAATTATTAATACATTTAAAAGAAATAAAATAGATAAAAAATTTCATTATCAAAACATAAAGTCTTTTAAAGAGCCACATTACAGTATCAAGGTATGCCTAATTCGTTCCATGCATCTCAACATCAGAGATATGAGAATGATCCCACTCTTTTACTCAATAATGAGGATGTTTAGTTGAAATATGATGTTTCTTATGGGAGTATCCCATTTCTATTAAGGAATGAAATGAAAACTAATTATTAGGTAAGGTCATTCCCCTTGTTCGGTTCCAATGGTATCATGGTTATATTAAAGAAGATTTATTGGAGTGGGAAGCAGATATTAGTGTGTAGTGGCCCATGTTGTTTGGTCATACCTCTGGGAACAATTTTCTAGGACTAGAAGTCATTCAATTGTAATAATTGTATCATAAAAAATTTTAAGGTTCACCTACTTTAAGATTTGAAATATCTTAAGGGTGTAATTAATTGAGTTGAGGCATGTTAGAGTTACTCAAAGAAGGAATCACCTCAATGGTTGGAAACCGACTACATGAGCTAGTTCATGTCATGAATAAATTCTTATTACATGTATAGATTCTGGGAAAATTTCATGAATGTCATATCAATACATAAAATACATTCATTATGTGAGTGCTAATTCATGACATGAATGAGTTTATTGGGGTTTTAATCCAAGAAAAATATTTCTATCCAAAGTCTTGAATGTTCACAATGTGAATCCAAAATTCACACTATCAATGTAACTAATTCTAGTATTTTTAATGACCAAATTCTATTTTATTTTCTAATTCACCTCCTTTAATTATATATTGATCCCTAGAAACTCTCCAATCATTTTATTGTGTCTCTTTACCTTACAACTCCATTGTTCGATGCCCAAACAACAGATTGATCCAACTTTCTTAATGCTTTGAGTTATTTATTAATCTAGATTGAATTGATTATTTTACACTAAGTAAATCCTAATTATATTATTAATATCTTGATCAAATATAAGGGTGTTTACATGGTTTAATAATTTATTCATTGATCGATGATTGAAATGAGAACAATATTCAAGGAATTTACTTATTTGCATCAATCATGCCATGATCATTTTCGAAAGAAGATATTCTCCAGTATGTTTGACTTTATCCAATATTTAGGGTAAATTTTCATCTAAAACTTTATCCTATGATTCTAAATATTTTTGATTTGGTAACATCTCTTGGATTCATTAGATCTTTTAGATTCAGATAGTGACCCTTACCATCGATCGTTGTTGCACCTAGGGTAGGAATACCTTGACATTTGAGGAAGTTTTTAAAATGTTTTTGGCATGATTATTGGCACATGTGTGTATCCTTGTGAAACCTATTTTTTATGAATGGTTATAGGAGGTGTGCATGTTTATCTATATAGAAAATATGTTTTTTAATTTTCTCACAAATGGATTATTGTGGATACGACTCTTTATTAATATGATGTGATGTTGTATATGTCATCATGTATACAAGTTTTCATGTGTTTACCTCCCTATATTCTATAGTTGACGTTGGTTATTATATATTGAATATCCCCTGGATATAGATCTATGAGATACTGATTGTTATGAACATGGGATATCACTTCCAAGAAGATGTGTCAAACATGTTTTCTGAACAATCCTTTTGAGGGGAGGGTTGTGTCTGACATGTCATTTGACATTCCTTCTAACATGGTTCAAAAGTGGGTAGAGCTAGTCTCTAACAACCCAAAATATATATTTTTCTCATGTGATATTCATTTTACTTATGGATTTGTTTTTTTTACTTTCATGGAATGCACTATTTTATCTTATAAACTGATGTTATCAAACATTGGCGGTGTCTTACTAAGTTTGGTATTCACTCCCTACTTGGTAATTTTTGTGTTCTTGCATATTTCATGGTCAGAGATATGGTGATAGTAAAGGGACATATATTAGTTGGTTGAGTAGGTTAATAGGTGGATGTTGACGTTGATGGGTAAAACTTGAGCTGTATGTAAGCTGATTCTTTTGTCTAGTTGATTTACCTTGTATATTTTATTTTATTTTCTTAGTTTTCATTTATGTATATGACATTCCATAATGATACTTCATGGTTTGGTTTTATTTTTTATACCAGTACTATTATCATTTAATATTTATTTATTTGTCATATTTTGATTCATTTTAACATGTATATTATTTTACTATTCTATTTACCAAGTACTGAGGGGACAGTATCCTTGTGATGTTTTGTAAGACCCTGCTTCTAGTCATCAACCTCTTGCATATAGGGGTGGGGGTGTTAACCAAGATAATGACTAGCTATATGACAGAAGAGGGGTGAATTGAGTTCTAAAAAATTTCTTCGAGAAAATATAACCACCACATTGAAGGTATGTATGTTCAATTTTCTTTCTTAAGATTATATATATTAGAAATGAAAATATATAGAAAGTAAACTGAATGCATATATTTATAGTGGTTCGAGGAACCAAATTCCCCTAGTCCAATCCACAAATACTTTACTCTATGATATTTGTGATTTTCACTAAAAATCCCATTTACCAGGGGTTCCCAGTTGAGTACAAGAATTTTTCAAATAGTAAAATGGTAAAATAGAATTCAACTGGGCTATCCCTTTATAATACCTATTCATGGTCTCACACACTCTTACACGAAGTGAAAACAGAGTATATTGAGATACAATATTTGAGAAACTTTTGTAGCACATAGTTGTGAGTAGAAACTAATAGTTGGTGAATATTTTTCCTAAGAAAAGATAAACTTCAAGTGTAGCTTAGGATAATCTTTAGTGCAACTAATAGAGTAGATAAGCTAAGAAGTATACGTATGCATTTTCTATATGTTCAAATATATGGGGTAAGACATGGGATACAGAATATTACTTTCTTCTATTTTGTTAACTTCACATTCTTCTTTTTGTGTTATTATTAACTATTTCTAATAAATGGTGTTTGAACATGAGCACATGATAACTCTAATGGTGGAATGATTGTTGATGTGATCCTGATAAAACAGGAAATAGAGATTATGTACCCACTTTTTCCCAATTTTTAATGAATTTTGTTACCATGATGTCAGAGATATACCATTCTCGAAATTTGGCGATTTATTGTAAACTCTAACGCAGTCCAATATTTCCTTAAATAGATAATATTATTTTGATGTACTCAAAATTTATGAAGTGAATTACCAAAGTAATCACGAAATTATGAACTATCAGATCTGTATAGGATAACGACTGAATATACTATTCATTATAGGATATATTTTCGTAATTTAATGATGCTTGTCTTAGTAAGAAATTTAGTCTTAAATATATCATAATATAATTCACCGGCATTGGATAAATATTTACTGACAGAACATTCAATTTTCTTAAACTTCATATGGCTATGAATATTCTTCTCTAAATAATAAAGTCCTATTAAATTTTCATTTATGACTAGAATTATTTCTAATGTGTCATAGTCGAACATCGTAAGATAAAGTATTATGTTGTTATTTCTATTTTTTGAGTAACAAAATATTATTCATTAAATCTCATAAGACAAAATTCTTGGGTAAGATAATTACTTTAGCGAACAAGGTAAGATGAATATTATCTAAAACACTAAACAAAATAGTTATAATATAGGTTAGGATTTTTTTAATCATCATAAAACATAAAGCATTGACATATTGGAACAATACACATTACCAAAATCTCCCCATTTTCAATGATCTAAAAACCCATGAAATGGAAAGGAAAAAAATTCATTTAAAAGATTTTATATTTTCTAAATGGAATATATTTTTCTTTAATTTCAGAGAAATTATCTACTATAATACTAAAATAAGAAATTATTTTGAAATTAAAGTGAAATTTTTTATTTTTATTTTCTTATCCCCCTTTCTGTGACATCAAAAAGAAGTGTAATAAAGAAAAAAATTGTACTTAAAACATATATCAATTAACATTACATAGTTTTGTCAGTAAGATGAGTTCATAATGAAATATTGAAATAAAAATATAAGATGGTAATACATAAAATATTGAGAGAGAAAAAATTATTATCTTTAAACATAAACTTGCGAAAGATAAAATCCTAATATTGAAAAACATGAGATAGAGAGAATTAAGTTGATAGTATTATCCATGTAAAATAATAAATTTAATTATCATGATCATCAAAATGAGATATTAATGATAAACAAATGAAAATGTTTAAATAGAATATATAATTGGTATAATTAAAATGTTTTGGAAGGGCACAACCATTGGGAAACCAACTTTATGAACTTTAAGAAGGATACATATCAACTATTCTATTAAAAATATTTTTTCGTATGTGGTTTTTTGAATGAGAGGGGTTGGTCATAAGGTAACGAATGTGAATTTAGTGGAGAATCAATAGTTGTTCCAACAAAATCACCTAACATTAGCATGAATGCATCAAGATCAGAATAATTTTCTTGAGAAAACCTAACTAGTGTTGACTAAATGTTGCAGGAATCTTATCGTTCCCTCACGAGGTCAAAGTTATCTGCATGAGTAAAGGGTAGCATAAATAGTGGTTCAAGGAATAATTAATATGTATCTATTGAAAACCTTTCATGTTCCCTTGGTCAATCCGCTTATGGATTGAAGATTTCTTTAAGGCACTAGGAGGTATATGAGAATGATCTGAAATTTAAGGTCTAGGTAGACTTCTCCCATGCATTTTAAAAAGTGAATCTTAACACACATCAATAATTTTAACAAATTCATTCTTGGAGAAGTCTATAATACTTATAAATCTATACTACATTCTATGAGATAAGTTTCCAAAATTATTTTAGAGGTTTCGTTTCTTAGAAAAATATGATATTAAGGTTCTTAAAACTTCAACATGATTATATTACATCCCCATGATAGAAAAAAAATAAATTTTCCTTAGGAAGTTCAAATATTTTATAGGCTTCTTCAAAATCATTAACTTCCATTTAATCATTATCTGAGAAATGTTTCTTGAGGTTTTTCATCACTCCTTGATGAATATATTCAATTCTATTTTCAATTTCTTGAATATTGTTTATAAAGGATCAAGATAACCTTTATAGAATAATAATAATGAAATTTATGTCTTTATTTACTTGCAAATAGTTTTATTGAGATTTTAAAAACCTTTCATTGAGAATAAAACATCACTCTTGGGTTGATTAAACAATAGTTCAAATAGATTTCTTCATCACAACTGACAGTCTTCTAAATTCATCAACATTAGTTCTATAGATGTTTTGACATATTTATATTTTCATAACATCAAATTTAATTCAATAATCAACTACAACTACAGAGTCTACAACTTTTTATAGTTCCAAAATTCATTCATGAACTTCTGAACTGAGAAAGTTTCCAACACCAGGTTATTCTTAACTTTTTTCTAAAACAGAATACATCAACAACCTAACATCCTGAATGTCATCCTTATAGGATATTTAATTTTATAGATTATATACTTGAAAATGTGATTCAAAAAAATTATCTCTTAGGGTCTCTACATCATATACTGAATTTGAGAGTATTTTCTAAGGTATTTCATAAATGGTCCACTCATTTTCTCAAATTTATTCATTCAGAGTTTCATATGGAACCAGGGAATCCCCTTCCTATTGAATTTCAACAGTCTACTCTTGAACTAATTGATTTTTAGTGACATTGGGTGTGATTTTATCATTGAATTATTATTGAAACTATGTTATTTTGATTCTTTATTTATCCATTCTCTCCATCTAGTGGGAGTGATACTGATATAGAAGAGGAGATAGTGTTGACCTGACCGGTATTGTCTTATATTGATTGATTTAGAACATTAGAGCTATATTTTCCACTATATTTTCATTTGGATGTTGTACTTGTGGAGTGGAATTATAAGGAGGGTTCTTCTGACGAACTACTTGAGGTCTTGATGAAAGACTAATCAAGAATCTTCTTCTCAAATTTAGAGTTTATTATTCCTCATCATAGTCGTTCTTGTCTCTTAATGATGAGATGATTATTCCACCATGAATTGATTTTTCAAGCATATTAGAACACTCCACTTGAGACTGAGTAGGATAAATTTGGGAAATCAAATGATAAAACATCAACATTTTCAAATAAAAATCCCAATTTATACAACTTTTCTTAAAACACTTGGATTCATGTTTGTCAACCCCTAACAGGGCATTGTATCAATATTATCCAAAATAAATACAACATTTTAAAAACAAAAATAGGGTAAGGATTCATATTTAAGGGTATAATTACAAGGAATTATTTTTCACATACTACATATATCTCCTGATATATCATGAGAGGTTTATAGGATTTTCTAACATAAACAGATCAAGTTTTTAAATATATTGAAAAAGTATTTTCTCAAACTCACTATTTTTTGGGTGATCCCAAATTGAATGAACTTGACCGAATGATTTCATTATATCTACTGGTTATTTACTTAATTTTTCACCCTAAAATTTGTTTTAAATAGATATTTAATGATTTCATTAGGAGTTGCATCCTTCATTAAAAATAAGAAGGTATAGACGAATGGGTATCCTTCATCAGGGTCTTTAAACACTTCACATTACTTTACTGATGTTATTGATAGTTAATTTCGGTTGATGATTATAGTGACTAAGTCTTAATCCTAACCAAAGTAGAAAGTAGATGATTCATAGAACTCTTGAACTTCTTTATTCTAAAATACAAAGGATTAATATGCATCAAAAACATATTCACATCTTTTATGGTTGATGAATTTCTTCAAAAACTTGTCTATTCAATCCCACCATTTGAAAGATATCGGTCTTCTACCTAAAACCTTTTTTGATATCCTATAAAATTTCATCATTCGATATTAACCACCTTTGGATCCTTTAGTTTTTCCATTTATAGAGGGTTGAGGGATTGGAAGGTCAAAATACTTGGGTAAGAAGTGTTTGAGAAAAGAGAAAGATGAGTTCAAAGGATTTGTGAATCGTTCCGCAAAAAGATTTGATACTGAATCACACTTTTGGTACGTGATAATCGTGGGTTCACACAGAAATGTTAGAGTAATTATAGATAAATATAGGGGATATGTCATATGTTATGTAATAAAAAATCAAAATAGTGACACAAAGAGATATTTAAAATAAATAAAATTGTCTTCTTACTCTATATATAAGATATATAAAATATAATATCATCATTTAAAATTAAACATACCTAATTATGATATAATTAAATTGAATCTATTTATAGAAAAAGCTTTTCAATGATATTTTACATTAACAAAATTATAAAGAGATATCAACTTTAAATGCATGGTCTCTTAATAAATGATGTCTTAAACCATTGTTGTTTGTTCTTTAATTATTAATTTGATTATTTGAGATGTTGATAGCACTAGTGTATTCACATTTGATTAGAACATGATTAAAGTTAAATCCAAAATAAATTAAGGTGTGTTTCATCCACAAAAATTATCCTCAAAAAATTCCTAGAAAAATATATTTTGCTTCAACAATTGATAGTTATACAGAATTATTATTTTTTAATTGATAAAGACACAAACTATTTGACAAGAAAAATGACAGGTTTCTAAGGTTCTTTCCCTATCAAATCTATATCTAAAACAATCTCTATTTGAGTATGAAATTAAAAGAAAATCATTGGTTTTTCAAAAATTAAGATAAATAGTTATAGTTCATTTTAGATATCTTAAAATTATTTTTATAGAATTTAAATATGATTATTCATTATTAGGTTTAAATATTGTACAAAGAGTTACCACAAACATAATGTATGGTCTACTTATAGTAAGACACAATAAACATCAAATGATTCCTCTATACAACCTGTCATCAACTTGTTTTCCAGTTTCATTTGAGTCATGTTTGATATTATAATTCATAGGGGTTGAATAGGTCTTACAATTTTTAATTACATACTTATTAAATAAACTATTCATTTTATATGATTCAAAATATTTCTAAATCCATTTTAATAAAAATGAAATCATAGTAAATACTTTAATTCTCCCATCATGTTAATTTTAAAATATTATTAAATAATTTTTGAAAAATTATTGCATAAATTTTTATTTCTTTACCCAAAAAAACATCATCTACATATATTTGTACTAGAAAAATTTTAGAAAAATAATTTTCCTTAAATAATATAGGATCTTAAATTCATACTATAAAAACATTTGATAGAAGAAAATAAGTAAATATTTCATACCACACCCTTGGATCTTGTTTAATTCTATATAGTGCCTTGGTATGTTAAAAGAATAAAGCTTGGAAATGAGGATCTTCAAAACTATGTGGTTGTTCTATATATCCTTATTTTATTAGAAAACTTTTTAAAGAAGGAATATTTTACATTCATCTTATATTATTTAAAATTCATATAGGATTCATATTCTAGAAGGATTATAATATATTCTAATCTATCTACGATGCAAAAGGTTTCTTCTTAACCAATTCCTTCTTATGTATTATATCATTTGTCAACCAATCTGTCTTTATTTATAGTTATTACACCATGATCATCTTCTTTATTTATAAAAACACATTTTGTTTCAATCACAACATAGATAGAGGCTCTTTAAACTAGTACACATACCTTATTTATTTTAAATTTATTTATTTATTATTTCATTGCAAAGAACAAAATTTCATATAATAAGGATTCTTCAGTGGATTTAGGTTATAATTAGCATATAAAGAGAGTTAATTCTAAAAACATTCTTATATTTCATCTAGATATTACTTCTTTATATGGTTTCCTTTAACTATTTCTGAAGGATGGTCTTTATGTTTTTGAGGTGTTCTGGGAAACACAATTTCTGGTTCACTAGCGTCTATTCTTATTGGATTTGTTTTAAGATGATCATGTTCAAAATAATCATCCTTGTTTTTTTTAAAGAGAGGTTTAAGTCTCATATGTTTTTACAGAATCATTTTTATCATTTATGTGAGTCATTTTGTGACCAAAAGGTTCACTTTAATCAAATTTCACAAGAGATAATTCTTTAACAAAACATGACCATTTATTTGAAACTATATAGGAATTAGAATTATTAGAATAGCTTGGTTTTTCTGTTATTCCCAAACTCATTGGGTAGTTTATTTATTATAGGTATTATCAGTAATCTTCTAATAATATAAAACTTTTCATTAAACTCATTCATCCTTGAAGTGAGTGAGAATATGATATTCACAGAACATAGTCTGAAAAATTTATTTCAGAGTCCCATTTATCTTTTTTAAAAAAACATTATGTTGATGTGTTTTGGGGTAAGATAATGTATGTTTAATTCCTTGAATAGAGAAGTTATTAATAAATTCATGGTTCTTAGACACACTTCCTTGATCACTTCCTAGAGACATGAATTTTTCACCTTTTTTAATTTTTCAGAAGTTTAAAAAAATAAATAAACACAGATCATGCTTTTCATTTTAGTATTAAAAAGTTAAACCATTTAAATCCTGAAAAGTCATCATCTAAAACATAAAAAAGTGGCCTAAAAAATACTTTCGTTTATATTTTTTCTGAGTTAATCCATATGAGTGAACTCAATAGGTTTAGATGTAGAAACTACTTTTATTGATTTGAAAGAGGAATTATTTTTCTTTCCCTTTTGGCATGCATCACAAAATTTCTTCCATTTCAATTTAAGATCAAAACAATGAGAAATAAAATGTTTTTTAGAAACTTTTATCAAGTAATGGACATTGAAGTGTCCAAGACTTCTATTTCAAATTCAAGATTCATCAATTGTATATTTTAAGATAATTACATTTTTTTCTACATAGAAAAATTAAGATCCAATGTGTAATCATTGTATATTATGGGTTCGTTACACTTGAGACATTTTTCTTAATAACTAAGTAGGAATTATTTAAAAAAACAACAGAATAACCCCCATTACTATGTTTTTAAGTACTTATCTGGTTTTCTTCAATAATTCAATGTAAAGTACTTTTCTGATAATGATAGACTATAGATTTCCAACTGAACCAATGACAACTATCTTTCCATTTTCATTGTCTCCAAATGTGATTTATCCTCAGTCAAATTTGGATAGAGATTGAATATAAGAGTAATCCCTACTCATATTCCTTGAAAATCCACTACATATGAACTATTTTTAATTAATGTTCATACTTCTTGTTTCATATAATGACAGGTCAATAAAAGAAATTTTTTTACCAAAATTCATTAGGGTTTGAATATTTTAGGTATAAGAGATCTAGACATCCATAATTTCTTTTGATTTCCAGAAAACCTTGTTGTTTTTAAAATATTTTGAAAGAAAAACTTCATTAATTACACAAAACTAAGGATTTATTAAATTAGATATATTTAAAAAATTCCCCATTTCATTGCAATAAAAACAAGTAACTTTTGGAAGATATTTAGTTTTCTAGTAAAGCACAAAATATTTTCTATAAAGCCTAGATTTTTTACTTTGGCTTCCAATTAAATTTTCTCCCTAAATTGATTGTTTCCAACAATGTTTTTTATAAAAGTATTACCAATTTTTTAAAATAATTAATCATATTTAAAATTTTGAACCATCTTCTATATGTTTTCAATTTTTTTTATTTTTTCAGCATTCATGAGAGCATATTTTTTAGTTGATACTTCAGTTCAAAAATTTGATTGTTCATATTTTCTTCCTCACTATAAATTTTTGTATAATAATTTTGAAGTTTCTTATTTTCATTTTTCATATTTCCATACTTTATTTCCAATAATATATAATATTCATATAATTATTCATATTACCAACTTTTATTTTCTAATTCACGTTCAAGATCTGAAGAGTAGTAGTAATATACATCAACTGATTGTTCCATAAAACCAATTTTAGCCATTGTATTTTTAGCTTAATCTTATGAATATGATTATGTGACATATCTAGAATATTTAAAATAACTCTAGGTGGCCTTCATAGCATTCTTAGACTTATTATATCAAGTCTTCATGAAATAATTATTTTTTCTCTTCTTTTTTACTTTTATTTTCAGACAGTTAGTCTTGATGTGTTCTATCTTTTTGTGTTCATATAATCTCAACTCTTTAGATTTTTTACTATTATTTTTGTTATTGTTCAAGGGTCTTATGAATCATTTTACCTTGTTATACAATTCATTCAAATATAGAGAAAATTTTGAAATCCCATAATTTAATTCAACATTTCTTAAAGAGTCTTCTTATACAAAATCATCAAAAACTTATGTACTTCTTCTCTTTCAATCATCATTAGAAGTAATAAATTTTAAAGAATAATTTTCCTTTTTGATACTTCTAAGATCTTTATTTTCATATTCCATTTCAGATTCATACATCAAAGGGGTTCAGATGGGATATTTTATTTTTAAATCGTTCACCTCATTATATTTTCTGATAACTACTTAGATTCCACTTCACATTGGTGGTAAATCTATGAGAACATTCAATTCTTGTTCAGGCTCAGTAATAGTCATTATTAAAGTTGTAGTATTATTCAAAATATCAGTGAGCCTCCAATTTTTTTGGATAATGATCTCTCCATAAACCATTTTATAGTATCGAACATAAGCTTGGATGTATCATATCAAAGAGATTTTATGTTATTAGTGCCTTCATATGCTATTTCAATAGCGGTCCAAATTTCATTCACTTTATGTCATTGATAAATTTTGTTGAATTCATTTTTTGTTAACGCATAGATAATAATATTTATATCCTTGGATTTTAGATCATAATTTCCATTATTTTTTACATCCCATGTTTTTGGGTTCAATCATAGGAATCTCATAGTGTTTAAATACTTTGAGAAGGACTTTCAGAACAAGATTTTTTATATAAATGATCAAACAATCTTTCTAGAAACTCTAGTTTTTACCACTGAAGTACGTAACTCATGCTATTAAAATACATTCTTTGTTATCTACCATAAAATTTATTTGAATATAGATCTTTGGACTTTAACCTTTGACAGTTGTCAACCCAAGGGTCACTTTTTGTGATACCAATTGTTTTCGAGGATGATGACCGGCTAGATAACTCAATAGGGGTTAAATGAGTTCATAAAAGATTATTTAATAAAATATAACCACCCACGTCAAGGTATGTATGTTCAATTTAATTCATTAATAGTATATGAAATATAAATGAAAATATTCATAATGTTAATGGAACACATATATTTATAGCAGTTTAGGGAATAGAATATACCCCAGTCCACTTTCTCTAAACATCCCTTTTACTGGGGGATCCTAGCTATGTACAAGTAGTTGTCACTTAGTACAATAGTCCAAGGTATTTCTACCAGTATCCTCCCTTAAAATACCTTTCTATGATTATACACGCTCTTATATTGAGTGAAAATTGGTTAGATTGAGATACAAGATTTTAGAAACATTTATGGTGCATAGTTGCAGGTTGAAACTGACATTAGATGAAGATTATTCCTCAGAAAATATTAACATCAAGTGTAGCTTGGGATAATATACAATGAAACTAATGGAGAAGATAAGATTAGCACTGAAAATATTTATTTTCTATATGTATAGATATTCAGTGTTACATAAGGGAAGAACAACCTTACTTGCTACTTTTTGTTCTCTACACATTATTCTCTTTGTGTTGTTACTAATTATTCTATATATATTGTGTTTTAAATTGAGCATTGGATAACTCTCGCAGGCAAATAATCCATGCAATAATCCTAATAAGATATGAAATTTAGGGTATATTTATACTATTTCCTAATATAGAATTTCTTTTGCATCTATGATGTCAGAGATTTTCCTATTCTCTGAATTTCCCAATTCATGGTAAGTCTCGTGCAGTCCGATCATTCCTTAAATATATAATCTTATTTTGATGTAATCAAAAGGTATGAAGTGACTTGTAAAAATATTATCAAAGTAATCATGAAATTATATAGTATCATATCTTCATAGGATATTCGCTGAACCTACTCTTCATTATAGGATATATTTTCATAAGATAAAGTGGATTGTCTTCATAAGATAATCAGTCTTCAATGTATCAAAATATAATTCAACAGCATATGACAAAGATTTACTGACATATCAATCACTTTTATTTAATTTCTTCTGGATATGAATATTAATCATAGAATAATGAATTCCTTTCACATTTTCATTTGTGACGAGAAGTATTTATAGATTGACTTAGTCAAACATTTTAAGATAAAGTCATACTTTGTTATTTCTATTTATGAATAACTAATGATGCTCCTTAAATTTCATAATAAAAAATTCATGGGTAAAATAAATACTTAAACATATAGAATTAGATAAATATAAATTGAAACACTTAAAAACTTTTTATAATATAAGTAGGGTTTTTTGAATCATCAAAACAAATAAAGCATAGATATATTGGAACAATAAACTTTACAATAGGGGTGGGGTGGGGTGGGGTGAACATGAGGTCTTGTTTTATCCCAATGCGAATACGGTGGTTCAGTTAAGGGTGTTAAAATTAGGAACATGAATTCCTAAGAGATATAAAGAGGCCCACTAATGAAATGGATTAATTGAATTACATACCTAATGAAAAATCCTTATCCTAATGCTTCAGTTTTAAACAGTGTGTGTATTATTCTTACAAGTGCACTGATCCCAGTGATTATGTAAATAATCAACACTAACACCCACCAAATCCATGAGAATAAGGAAAATCCTAGGAAATCACCACCACTAAATTATATTTTGATGATGATTTGGATTATGATAATTAATGAATATTTATCCTTTACTCTATATTAGTGGATTTCTTATTGGATTTTAATTCAACTAACTCTAGTTTATTCTGGAAGCTTTCTAAAAGCATCAATTCACCACACCAATGTTTATTTGATATCAAGAAAAAGCATCTCTTATTAATGTATCCCAAGTTGAGGATAATGGAATATGCTTAATGAAAGACTTATTATCCATCCTTTAGGTGAATTCAATGTTATTTTGGACAAGTATTTAATATCTTCACATTGAATCGAAAATAATATATCAAATAGGGAAATCACATTACATGTTTCAAACCAAATAACTAAAATCTATTAGTGAAAGGATGCCTATGAAATCTCTTGGAAAACCAATTATATTATAGTAGTTATGATAAATAATCATTGGGCATGCATCTCTAAGATTATGGGAAATAAAATTAATATTAGGATTGACCTTTTCACCAGAAAAATGATATATTTCTTATGTTTGTTATAACAATTTAAAAATTATATTATGAGTTGGGTATATCTAAGAAATACCCTCAATTGGTTTCAAAATTAAGTTTTAATTAAAATATAAAGGACACTATTTACTTATGAGGGGAGGGGGATATAAAACATGAACTTTTGAAATATATTACTTTAAATAAATATTATATTTGATAGCTTGCTCTTTAAGAAACACTGAACTTAAATGAAAACCATGATACATTTTGATAAAAATATATTTATTAAATAGAACTTTTAAAACCAATTAATTAAATAAGTGGGAATGGATAATTATGATCACATTATGAAATTTTAATAAAATTAAAATAATTTCTAATTTTAAAATTAATGAATTTCAATTAATATTTCTAAAATAACAAAAAAAAAATTTCTTAATTTTTTTATAATAAAATTAGTGATTTATTTCAAGAAATTAGGTATTTTATTACTGAATAATAGTAAATTATATTTATTATATGAATAATATATTAGTAATAAATTAATTAAAAATTTATAGTAAATATTAATAATGAATATTTAACATTTTGAAAATCTATTTTTGCATATAAATAGTGTTTCACTATATATCTAAGAGTTTATTTAAATATTGAATTATAAAATCTTAGAAATTAATGCTAAAAAATTAAAATCATTCTTTTATTAGTCATTATAATATATTATTAATATTAATATTTTGGATTTTTTTATAAAATAATAGAATTTTTTGGTTAATAGTGAAAAATACCATTTTTGAAAATTCTATGGATTTTATGAAATCACTTTTTTACCAGAATGACCTAAAAATTATGAATTTTTTTAACTAACTTTATTTATTATATGTAACATTAAATTTTTTAAATAATTGTATTTTAATTACAAATATATATTTGATATTTTAGAACATTATTAAAATTTTCTCAAAAATTATTTTAACACGTTATACATTTGTAATATAAAATTAATAAATGAAATGGATTTATAATTTTGAATCATTGGTTCCAAATTCTCTAATATGTACCACTTTATTTTGTGTTGAAATGGTAAAGTTACCATGGCTTAAAAATAGCTACTATAATAATATATTAAATGAAAAAAGAAATAATCCTAGATGTTAAGGGATTGAAATCTGTTTAAAATGTGTCTCTAGTTGATTAGTTATGGTCTTTATTAACCAAATATATTATTATTTATATTATTAAATACTTTTAGAACTACTTTCCTTGATAATTACTTCCCATTGTTGAAAAGTGTAGTGTATTAACAAAATGGCCATCCCTTTCCACTTATAACAGCAGAACTCCTATCCTCATAACCTCTCACCTGAAGACCTGTTAGTTTTAGAAAAATAATATACCAAAAATTATCATAAACACTAATATACACCATATTGAGGTTTTGGTATTATCATAATGGCATCCCTCAATGTTTTAATCCCCCTCGCAAAGAAAATAATCCAACTAGTTTGGTATAAATTTCTAACTGGTCCTCCCTCTTTCCTATTTATTATGTGATTTTATTCTTCCTCGAGTTTATTTTTCCAATATTATAATGATACCATAAATATAATGTTTATACTTTTATGTTATTACAATTATGGAAGAATCATTAACCTCCCAACCCTTTTCCATTATGTATAATGAAAACGTGAATCATGTGTTGTGAAGACTACCTCCCCCTGACACAATGTGTTTCTTTTTCATTCACCACCTTACAAGGATGGTCCTAACAGAAAATTTACTTTGTAATTATCATATTTATGACATATTTTATATTCTTAAATAATAAACTATTATACTCATTTTCACCATTCTATGAAAAAGGAAATCCTCATCCATGTGTTTGTGTGGACTACCACCTCTACCGAAAAATCGATTTCCATTTTTCATTTCATCACCTCCTTACATATATGGAATTGAAAATGATTTTAATAGTTATATTATTATTATTATTATTATTATATGAATTAAGTTCTTCTAAAACCAATTTTATAACATATCAATGATATAAATGATAAACAATCATTATAAAATTAACCCTCGTAAACCAGAAATCTAAGAAGAAAAAACAATTTCATCATATTATGTAATATTTTCATATCCATTTATTATTCTCTTATTTTATTCTAATTAAGAGAATCAAAAAATTAAACACTGAATACATTCATTATTCTTATTTTATGATGGTGTTGATACTAAATCACTGCATAATTATCCTTTTATCATTATATGCTCATGTTTGGGTCGGTGTGACCATTTTCTTGAACTACAGTAAAATATTATACTATGAATGACTATGGAAACATAATTAATGGTATAAAATGATAAATTTTTTTAAATAATTTATTATTTTTTCTTCTTCAATGGATACATATATTTTTATATCAATAATTCATAAAACACCTTTCACTTATTAAGAAAAGCACATAAGTGTGATTGTTATTAATTTCATCTTCAAAGATAAAGAATTAGATAGTCATAAAAGGACATTGAAATTTCCTAAATCATTAAAATTAATAAATTATTGTTACTATAATAAAATTATAATTATTACATTTTAGATAAAAACAATTACTAACACTACTCTAATTAAACTAGAACAAACAGTCAAAACAATAACACCTGATGTGGGAAAATTGTTAAAAACTAACTAATATACATGTAGATATTGATTATAAATTAAAATTATAAATAGTATTTGGTGTGAATAAATTTATCAAATTGTTTATTATGATAGTAAGATTTTCATATTTGAGGTAAAATCATTTCTATTGATATCAAGAGTAAATGTATGGGGTCTTTTCTCAAATTTAAATCCCTTGATATATGTTTATGTAATACACCATTTCCTATTCTAATTAGTGTAAAGAATACCATGTTGTAATTTTTTTTATCAAAATTCTATTATTTTTTAGAATATTCAATTTTCTATTTAAATTTATACCTCTCATGGGGTTTTAATTGAAAATTTATAAAGGTTGCAAAAAGTTTTCATCACTCAAATCTTTTACATGGTTCATAATCACTCATTCTTTTATTATTATCCTTAAATATTGATATATTCTAAACCAATATTATTTAATGTTGTATTTACACAATATTTTGAGGGGAAATCATGTTTTAAACCAATTTTATCATCCTGGATGAATCTATTGTTTTGTGAAAATGAACTTTTTTTAAGAATAATTTATATCACCTTAATGGATTATTCCTCCATATCCATGTTTTTACATCCCACAAATATTATCCTTTAATATTAAAAACTAAAATTCTTTTTTACCAGAATCATTAATTTATTAAGATTTATTTATTTTGAAACAAATGTTTCATTATATTTTTTACTTATGTGGATTCTTGATGAATCTATTTTGAAACTTTTAAGAGGATTTTCTTTACTAGGATATCATATTTTTCTATTGTACATTTTATTTCAAACATATGATTTGTTTTTTTTTATCAACGTCACTTTGTTGGAATTTTTTTGGAAGAAATGTTTTAATATATTTTATCTTCATCATAAAATAAAAGGTTTCTTAATGTTAATTTAAAATCATATATTTTATAGATGACACTATTAAATACTTTTTAGTTTTTTGTATTTGTCTTCCAAATTTAATGTTTTTTCTCCAATGGAGTAAGAGGTCATAAATCAACCAGTATGTGTTATTCTTAAATTCTACTTTTGGTAAATTATGTTCCTGGTAACAAATGATCTTATTTTTTAATATGATGAAATTTGGAAAAGCTATGAATCACATTTTATTCTCATGATTTATTTACAATAAGATAAGTGATATGATTTTAAGTGGAAGTCAGATATATAGATTGTGCTTGGCGAGGTCCTATATCACCATCCAACTCATTGGTTTAATTTTATGTCTCCTGATCTCATAATGGTACGTGATAAGAATTATCCTAAGAATAAAGGTCCAGGGGAAGATTTATCCCTAGGAAATGATGTAAATGAGATGTTTTATCCCAATCCCAAGGGTATATGGCTGGATTTTTTTAAGCATAAGAATATAGATAGATGGTTTGACTAATCTTACTATGTGATGAATTTATATTCATGTATCCTTGAAATATGTTTTCTAGGAATATGTTTTACTACGCTCTTAGCTCATATATTTTACTTATGATTATGCTCTATCAGTCATGTTTAATCACTCATGATTCCACCCAATTTTCCATGGTATATATTTTTTTATTTGAGATTACATGCCTTTCTATCACGACTTATATAAAACTAATATTTTTCCATATTATTTTTAATAATAAAATTATTCCCTTCCCATGTTTTCTATCTTCTTATGATCTATCCCTTGATTATTTGTTGATATGTTTTCCCTTTTAGAGCATTTTAGTGCACCATTTCTTATTTTTTCCTTTCCCTAGACTATAAAGATAATAATAAATAATAGAATGTCATGTAGTGATTATATGAGACTTCAATTACAGAGAAATTATTTCAGATTAAGATTTTTATCCTACTAATATCCCACACACTAAACCTTTAGGTCCTTAGGTTGTACGACTATTAGGTAATGTGTTATTTAAATCATGTGATTAATATATTATTTATGTCATGTTTAGCTTGGTTGACTTTAGAATATTTCTTTATTGTCAATTATTATTATTGTTTCTATCATTGTAGTCATGAAAGGGTGATGTATTTAGTGAAGGAGTTAGTATCCAACCAAAGAATAGTTTCCACCATTTTTTATATGGAAAAGTGAAGATTGTTATCCTTTTAATACATAATTTGATGGATTCCAATAACCCAAAGTTCAGATAATTTTAGACATTATTTTAAAGATAAAAAATTTCGATGGTTTGAATTTATATGGAAAAAAAATTACATTGAAGTGATATCAAATTGAAGAAACTATCCTAAGCATTAATAAGCATGTTATATATTGGGGTTAGTGTTCATAAACTCTTATATAATGGTTGTATAAGTCTATATCTTAATTGAAGAGGACATAGTATCATCTAATGGAAATATGAAAAATAGAAAATAGTTGTGATTCATAAAAATCATTCATATTATCCATAATAATTAATCAGGGTATCATAAAAATAATCTCCAACACTCGCGGAGGTTCATATATGGTTTGGATAAGCATCATCTAAAGTAGTTTAATGATAAATGGAAAAGGTCGAGCAATATAAACATCCTATTATAACTTACATAAACATTATATCTATATGTGTATCATCAAACATGTAACTATAATCATAAGGAAATCTTATCATATCTCCAGAAATATATGTGTACACATCAAGAATTTCATCATAGGCATCATCCTCTATACTATAATCCTCACTTATAATGTTTGTATAAACATCATATGAGGCTATTTAGATATAGTCTTCTCTATGTATGAATAACTTTTGACATTATAAGAATGATTATGCCTCTATGAGGGGATGACTTCCAAGATCATCATAATTATCCCTACTTGTGTAAACATTAAGACTTGTAAAAATTGAAAATTTTCTATATGAAAAAAATATACTTTTTATAGATTTTATATATGAAAAAATAATTCAATTGGGATGATTCTTGATTAAATACTTAGATATAAAAAAAATGTAATATAAGGAAAAAAATATTTTTATATTTTAATCTTTGATCTTGGATAAAAAAATTAATGAAAATTTAAATTTGGGAGAATCTCTAATGTCTAAATAAATTATTTCAAGAATTTTTTAAATTTTGATAAGAATACAATTTAAAATTTTGAATTTGAGATTCAATTTCAAATAATCCTAATTGGTGGTTTACTATGATTCTAGAATATTTTGAAAAATGAACAATATAATGATAATGAAGTACATTTTTCTTGATAATGATTTTGATTATTAATGGAATTTCAAGAATAATTCAGATATATATGATTCTAAACATGAGCTATTTATCACTGTATAAATATTTCAGATTTAAAATATTTTAGAAAGTTATCGATTTCAATGAGTGAGAGACAGGAGTTCAATGTCAAGGTAGAACGATGGTATTTTACCCTAGAGTAAAATGATATGAATTTAGAGAACTCAATATATCTATAAATATAATAATAAATCGGTTGAAACAAGTAATGTACCTTCTATAAAATTAATATCATAAAAATACTATGATTAAATTTGAGTAGTTTGATGAAGTGGAAAGGTTGATCTCCTTCTACTGTATATAGATTTTAATTAATATTATTTTTGTTTTTTAATTTATTAACTAAATTCATTAATATAATATCCACTTTCACTACTACACATTTTATATATATATGTAAGAATGTTTTCATGGAGATGTTTTCAGTTTAAGAAATTGAAATATGATCTTTCTAAAGATAATAAAGATGATATATATCACCTTGTTTTAAAATAATAAAAATAATTAAGTGTATCTTATGAATATAAATTTAGTTGAAAAATATACCATGGTGAACCGAAATGGATATTTTATGATTTTCCTCTTTGATTGGAAGTGAAAAAGTCTCCATTAGTTGTATTTTTTGGACATTATAAATTAAGGGAGATATTTAATTTAGCCTCACATTCATGAAATATTTAAAAATCATGAAAAAGAGTGTTTTAATAAGTAAGTAGTCTCTACCACTACTATCATGTGGAACAGAGTTGGTCGAGAGTATTATGTGCTCTCCCAAAGAAGAAGAACAATATGCTGATAGGAAACCAAATCTATTATAAAATAATTTAGAGCCATCAAATCGGAGATGAGGTTTTGAATAATCAATTTATTGAAGAAGAATAAGAAGAAGTAGTAGATGAGTGACCCAACTTGTTCCAGCTATATAGTTATATTTTAGTAAGAGGAAGGATGTTGAATATTTATATGATATACTCATAAGTTACAAAATTCAATAATTATCTATGGGATGAGTTGCATTTGTTTCTTTCAATACATTTATGAACTAAAATCCATTATTAGTTGAGGTAGAAGATATATTTTTTCAGAATAAGGTAATCCCTAGATAACCTGTAAATCGACTTCAATAGTTGGAAAAAATTCTAGAATAGATAATGGGAATTCTTCTTGAAGGAATTCAGTGGTATGTTTCACTTTATCAATTGTTTAATATTGTGATCTGAAACATTTCTAATATGGTGATGTGTGTTTGGAAAAAAACCTACAATCCACTTGTATTGATAGTAATATTCATAATTATAAATATATAACATTGAATAATAACTGATTGCAGTATGGAGTAGGATCACATTGAGAAAAACCCTTATAAAAATCATTCCTTATTTTCTTCTTTACATACATTACATATATTTTTTCTAAATTAAATAAAACAAATTATCCATATACTTTATCTATAATATGAGGTTCATGCCATGGTGGGTTCAAATAAGCTAAATGAATTAATTGGATTTTTATAATGTTTTTTTCACTCTAAATTATCACCCCTATCATGTGTGTCTTCACAATCCCATTGAGACATTTAATTGTTTCAGTGCATAAGATTCCTCTGAAATAGATCTATTTTAACCCCTAATTTTATTTATAGGATTATATGAAGTGAATATTTTAGTTTAAGGTAACTATGATCGAAGCAGATACTAGCATCAATTTTAAAGATATTTTTGGAGTTTTTTTAATAGACCCAAGTAAATAAGAAGAATAAAGACGAAATGAATATAATTAAAATATAAAATAAGAATGTGGTGAATCTATTAACTTAAGGTAATAAAAATTTTGAAAATTTATTTGTTAAATATGTTTATTATAATTCCTCAAATAAAGAAAGTATAATCTACGATAATTAATGCATGAATTTGATAAAGACCACTATATTATTGTTAAATATTATTTTAAGAATATAAAAATTCTTGTAGTGAAATATATATTCAAATTCATCAAATGATTTTATGATGTGAATTAAAATATGGTTGTAGAAGCTGATGACATAGATGAAGGATTAGACTAGAAGCTAAAAAATCATGGTACTCTCAGAAACATGTTAGTGAAAAGGAATAATCATATAATATTTTAAATGAAACATTTTTAGTGATTGATGAATAAATAAAAACGTATTTCTATGAGAAATAAATTTTTAACAAGTTTTCATGGATGTGATCTAGGGTGAAGGTACATAAAGTGTCTATGAAGGTCAAAGATAAACATCTATAATGGAAAGAAAATTGAGTGGGGATCCTGAAAATTCATTATAAGAAATTACCGTGATGATTGAGGATCATGTTGGAATGTTTAGTAGTGAATGGGAAGGAAGGATGAGACCATATTAATATGAGGAAAATATTATCAACCTGAAATATCATTAGCTTAATATAAAATTAATTTTTTTAGAGACCAAACATAGAACTTTCAAATAAGCTGAAAGAATATGTACCATGAAACATACATCAGAGATGACAATCACATATAATAAGAATAAAAATGGTGGAAATAATAGCTTGATATGATCTGTATAATCCTTCACCTCAATCTTAATAAAAAATTTATCCTCGAATTAAATTCCTTTAGAAAATAAAAAATATGTTTTTTTGAAGTACATAATAAAGATCAAATTATATATAAATTTGGAATGAAAAAAATATTGAATCACCCATAACATCATCAATGGTGAAGATGATTAAGATATAGAAAATTTTTTCCTTAAAAGTATCCCAAAAAAGTTGTTGAATCATCCAAAATATTGTTGGCATATAAATATGGATTGATAGCATGAACTAGAGAAAGGAAAATATGAATTGGGTTACATTGGTGTTTTTGGAGGTTTAGGAAAATTCCATTGGTTACTGGAATAATTTTTTAGTGTGTGAAAATAATATAATCCCTAAAGAGCAGGGGAGTATTGAAAATACAAAAAAGGTAAATTTCTAAAATAAAATACGTTCAATAGAATATGGAAAATATATCTAGTGATAGTTGATTGAAATATTTAATATTTGTGATTAATGAAACAAAATTGGACATAGTGATGAGTATTATTCATATATATCATCCTAAAACATATCCCATGATGGTGATAAAATAAATATACAATAGAAAGGGAAGTGTGTGAATAAAATAAACTCTTAATTTTCAAATATATTAGTGTAGAAGATTGTTAAATGAGCTAGCCATAAGAAATAAATAAATATAATTGATCAGGATGCTCAACCTAGGAGAAATAAATAATTTTATTGTGGTAAGAGGGGGAAAATATTGAAATAATTCACGATATCAATTAAAATCAATAATTTTAATGGATAAATCTAGAAACAAAATGGTGGTCAATTCAAGATAGGTATAACTGAATTGGGTTGGTGATTTAGACTCCAAATGGAGAGTATAAAAGGATTCCCAAAAAGGGTAACATGAAACTGATTTAAATTTGTGTGGAATGTGTCACTATGAAGGATACATGGAATTCATATGTATGACTATTTTTCTTATAAAATATATTATAAAAGGGAAAGAACCAATTGAACTATACTTTAAGAAAGATTATGTAATGAAGGATATATCACACCTAAAGATATATAAGCATGTGAAGAAAGTGTCATTAATTATTTGTATAGATTCAGTAAAATATTCTATGACATTTGAGTGTAGTAAAATGAATAAAACTGCTCAATTTTATAATTCTATGAAGACCATTATACCTAAGAAATATATTAAAAATTTATATTTTTCACTTCTTTCCAATGAGAAATATATTAGTAATCTAAATAATAAGTCAATAATAAAGAGGTATCTACATTTTATTCCTTGAACTAAAAGATTATTTGGGTTGAGAGTAATATTTCATCCTTGTTTCTCAACTCGAGGAGATGTTAGACAATCCACCTTATTCCCTAGTCTTCTATTTTTTTACAAAGTTGGGAAATCATTGTGATAAATAAAATAGATAATCCTTTGGGGGTAGATATAAAAGTATTTTAGTTTCCAAGGGTTTATGAAATTATTTTTAGTCTAAAATTATAGAAAACCCAATTAAAAATGAATTATGATGTATGATTTACATTCCCTCATTATATTTTTGAACTCATATATATTATATCTATCAAGATAGAGTTTTTATCTAACTAGATGTTTATAAAATATCATTCACCTGAGTGTTTTGGATATACGTCTTCAAGAGAGTGAATGTCTATGAATTTTTTATAAAAATGTATATAACTTCCCCCATAAAAAGATGGGCTGGTGTGCTATCACGTTAATATTACAGAATGGAATGATTTGTTTTTTAGTTAGCTTCTCTCTTTTTTAAATGGTTTTTCGATATAGACTTATAGTTGGTTAGTTGATTAGTCATTTCTAAGAGAACATATGGTGCCACCCTTATCTCATGAATTTATAGAGAAAAGTGTAATTGTATAAAAATCAAATGGATTGAATATGACTTTCTTATACTTACAAGAGTTAGTTTGAGAAGAGTCGTCATTCCCTTGGAAGTCATGAGATTTACTAAGTGAGAGAAGAACATTATATATGAAATCCCATAATTTTCATAAAGGGTTAGAACAATATTTTTATCCCTTTTCAATTATAATCAATTAGGGGGATAATAATTACATTTACTATATTAGGGGAAATTTGGAATCAGCAAAAAATATAAAGGGAAATATTGAAGTGGACTGGGGTTTAAGTTTCCTTTTTTGTCAATTATATTTTTTTCCTTATCTATGTAATAATGAAAAGGTTATGTATTGGGTGAAGCAGTGATTATACAACCAACATGGTGTTTAAACCGTTGTGTATATGGGGTAAAGGAGAATAGTATTTTCCATGGAATATCTGGCTGGATAGATTCCATAAACCACAACATCATATAATTATAGAACTAACCCTAAAGTCAAGACATGTATTGTTGGTTATAATTATTTTCCAAAATAATTAAATTAATGTGAAAAATCATTGGATAAAAAATCCTAAGTGTTACTAAGAATGTTGGATAACAGAGTTAGTATCCATTAACACTTGGATAATGGTTATAGAAGACTATAGATTCATCGAAGATGCTCGATGCTCATATGAAGAAAATCTATAAAATAGAAAAATATTTGTGTTGTATAAGAATCATTCATTTTCTATATATGAATAAATTATGCCAACATAAAGATCAACTCAAATCCTTAAAAAATTTTATATATGATTCATATAGTCATCATTCAGTGTGGATATAGGAAAAATATAAAATTTAGAATTTTTTAAACAACTTTTTGGAAATTGATCTTACATTAGTCATGTAACCAAAAGAATTATACAATCCAATGAGACCTCCAGAATTTCATAAATAAAAAAATCTATAATATTATCATTTTTATCTTCCTCAAAACCATAATCATCATTTGAAATGTCTGTGTAATGATCATATGAGGCTGTATAAACATCACATACTCGGTGTATGCATGAATTCAATCTTTGTAATAAGAAGTATTCCTCTATGAAGGGATGATTGTATTTGATGTAATGATGATCCATTTATATAAAAACATCAAAACATAGACAAATTTAATGCTTTCTATAGACAAAAACATCATGTAGAAAATTTTAATATCTAAATAAAGAATTCATTTTGAATGAATCTTCGGTTGATGTTCAAAGAAAAAATCACAAAATTAATCTTATATAAAAAAAGTATTATGACATTTTGACCTTAGATATTGGAGAATAAGATGATTGAAAATGATAATTTAAATGAATTTATAATTTTTAGTGAAATAGGTTTTTTTATTTAAGACTGTGTGATATTTCTCAGAATATATCTAGATCTAGGAGCTGAGTGGATGTTGGATACTGGGGTACAAAGTGCCTAAATAATGTGATATTAATAATATTAAAAATATTATATCAATCACTTAATAATTCAATTAAAGTAGAATTAATCTTGATTGGAGACTTAGATATGAAATTTGATACCATATTTGGGTTAAGAATATGGTGTTTACCCTAGGTGTGACATAATGTTTTTATATGTTTGATACTCGACTGAGGGATTGTTGATGGGATTTAAAATGGAGGGTTATTAATTTTATAAAATTAAATATATAGACAATTTCCACTACCCCCGATTGAGTTATAATGTGTAGTAGTGGATAGGTAAGATCCCCCCTTTCATGACGGATGGTTGAGGTAAAACCAATGAGAGGAGGTATTGTTGATATTCGATCTTGATGGTGATCACTCCCAGATCGTGGTGCAATGGGTTCAATGTGTGGATCAATAATGGAATCATCATATTTTCAGGATGAGTTAGGAGGATTAATTATTTTTACATCCTGATCCTCTTAGATTCATTTAGTTAAGGTTTTAGATCCCATATATAAGTACTATTGATCCCCTAGGGGTATATCTATGATTTTTGGTTGAAACTAGGTAGTTTCAAGCATCTCGTAGGTAATTCTTGTTCATAATTCCCAATCACACGGTGTGTAGTGTAGGTGAAAACATAATGTGTTCTTCCCATTTGTGGGCGATTAACACTAGGGAACCATGCACCAGGTGTACATGATCTATAGTGAGACTAGGTTGTCTGGATGAGGGACATTGATTGGGATACCATATCAATGAACATGGTCGTGTGGAATTACATGACTAGGTACATGGTCCCAAGGTTCTATAAATATATATGAATTGAGTACAAGGCTAAATATATTGGTAGACAATACACCCTATGTACCTAGGGTGCATGCCATAGAGGGAACCTGTCCAGCTGGCTATGTATGTGTGAAGACATTCCACATTGATCTGATGAGGTCACATGCCATGTAACATTGGGTGCACATTGTTTAATCCTTTTTAACATTGATTAACATGAGGGGACACGACCATGAGTTATTTTTCTAGACTCACACAATGTACCATGGGTACACGTTGTGTCCATTAGGGATTTTCTCCCTCACATGTCTCCATCTTTAGGACATAGATTGATGAATGTGAGTAGTGTGTCATGAGTGGTTTTCTACATTACACATGATGGTGTCCATAGTTTTGGCATGCGAGAAACGACATGAGGTGAGGTTTTCTAGTATATTGGTAGAAACGTATAGAATAGTATTAGTTGATTCGTATCTTTATGAGGTTATAGTTTGGAATTGAATCCTTAGAACATTATTGTGATCCCCTCAATATGATGATCTCAAATAGAGTTGATGTAAACCTATGGGAGGCTAAGGTGGGATTCTCTATCATAAAAAATTAACTTGGTATGGTGTGTGGTAAAATAACGACCTTCAAACATGGGAAGTGGTTCTCTCTCTAAACCAGTAGAGTTTGTAGCTTCCTCGCGTATATGATCCCATGCATAGCGGGTGGTTTCCCGAAGTGTTTGTGGTATCATCATAAGTATGATCACCTACTCAGTGGTGGGTTCTAGTTGGGTATTTGGAATAATCAATAGTATAATCCCCTACTTGTAGGTTTGATCTAGATTTGGGTTTTTGGTATCCCCTGTGTAGTAGTTGGTCCTAGGCATGATCCCCTATATTGGTATCCTAGATTTGACAATGAGTAGGGTTTTTGGAATCCACCAACTATCCTGTGGATGATGCCCTATCTATGTACCATGTATTTGACACTCAGTAGGGTTTTTGGTATCCCCAAGCAGTCCTGGGTGTAATCCTCTATCAGATAGATATGATATCTCTAGTTCTGGATTGGGTTTATGGTGTCCCCCAGTGGTCTAGGGTGTTATCCCCAATGAGTGAGATAGGATATTTAGTGATTATAGTATGGTTTGAAGTGTCCCCTGTATGGGATGGGTGTGATCTAATATCATTTTATCAAGATCCACTGAGTAATGTTTTTGACTTTCTTCATGGTTAAACTTGGTGAATGGGTTCTCTCAATTGTATACCACCTAGGATACTGGGGATGTTCCATCAACATATCGATTTCTAATGGATTGATATCTCTTGGACATGAAATCAGGTATGGTTGAATGATACCCGATAGTGTGTATTGTCTAGAATGAGTTCTATTGGGGATTCCTGAGTCGTTACTGATGAGTGAGATCTCTTGGAAGAGTTCCATATGAGATGGTAGTGCTCATAGAGGGAGTTCTCCTAGACGAGTGATACCTTAGGGTCTCGAGTAGAATCCAGTGGATAAATATGAGGATGGGAGCTCATGAGGATTGGGAATCTAATATGAGTATATTAGTGTGATTTTGGGAGTCCTTGCATCATTTTTATTTTTCCTAGTCTAAAATCCATATGGATTGGGCTGACTTGTCATGTATAGATGAGGAGTGGTGAGTATGGAGTTTCATGTCTTGTCTCCCTTGGGTTCCCTCAAGACTGGTTCAATAGATCTCTATCCTTTTATTTTCCCACTTTTATTTTGTGTTTTTTGTGAACCTACTTGGTATTTTTATACTCACCCTATAACGGGGTCTTCCCACATATGTCATTTCTTATAAAGATGGAAATCCTTTTGATGGATTCCCATGAGGACTCAAAGTTGGAAGAACATTATGAGCTAGATAGATCGAGGTGTATACCAGTTATTAATTGAGGTTTGTTTCAGTGGTCTAATTTGACAATATTCCCCTCCTTCATAGAAGGTTGGTCTCTTTTGTAGCCTTTTGTGGGATTGTATTTTACATTTTATGCAATAATTACTTTTTCTATAATCCGATTGCAGGATGTATGTATGCATACATTTTTTCTTTCAGATATTATGTTCTCTTCATTTTTTCATGGATGTGTATGTGGGTGTGTTCATGCAGATTCCAAAGGATAAGATATCCCATGGGTGTGGTCTTTCTACTCAGTATTAATCATCATCCCCTTGCCTATTGGAGGTAGGTTGGGGGTAGTCACTTCTCGAACCCCAGTGGGTCAGTTTGTGACATAGTGGTATCATAGGAGTTATTTCTTTAGGACTATATTATGAGAGATTAGTTTTGGATTTATGGTAATAGGGTTAATGAATCTCGAGTTCATATTTTAGGACATGGAATCTGTTATTGGTGTGGAAACTAACTTTTCTATTGACTAAAACTCTAATAACCTTCTCCTTGACTCTATGCATTTAAGCACTGGTTGCAAGGAAACATTGGTACATTCATCATATGGGTATGGGTTGCATTTTTTGTGTTCTCCTATAGTCAAATACCTAGATATTATCTTTGGATGTGGAACATCTTGATTCTATTTCAGGATTAATCCGTGAAGACAACTAGATTAGGTTCCATAGTGGGATTTTGAAGACAATATTCCCATGGATGAGGCTTCCATGTTGAGAACTACACATTATATTGTACCTCTAGTTGGATTTATTGTTGAGACACCACCTGTTGAGTAGTAGTTTGTGCTGGAATTTTGGGTCAAGGAAAGAGGTTGGTTGAGTGTGCTTCATGAATTCTTAAGGTAGTGACCTCTAAGGTATCGGGGTTATCCAACCCCCCAGTAGCTGATGAATATATTGATGCAGTAATGTGTGTTATTAACCATGTGAGGGAACCTCCCAATCAAATGGTGGTCCTAGCGGTGAGCCTTCTACAGGACTTGGTCAAGAGATGCTATAGTTTGGTGATGAAGAACCAGGATGAGATGATAGTCCCTTTGATATATATTGATCATCTTATCTAGGAGAATTTTATCCATCCACATTTGGATCAGTGTGTATCCATGATCTTCTACAACTTCAGTAGGATAGCAAGATCATGGAAGAGTATTCATTGAGGTTTATAGTACATTCATGATACTCCTTGGATATGTTTTCATATATATTTTTAAAATCTTGGATCTTTGAGTAGGTATTACATTGTGATATAAGGGCTTCAGTGATATCATTGTGCATTCCCACATATGTGGGTTTCATGAGTGGGCCTTAGTAATGGAGAGATTTTTGGATTACCAGAATCTGACTATCAGTTCTGGGAACGTTGGAGCTAAGACCTTAAAATTAGGTATTCAATGAAAAGATCATGGATTCTAGTGTGCGATATTCTTTAGGATATAGTCCCAAGATAGAAGGACTTCCACTAGTATCTACCATGATGGATCTTATCATCCATTAGAGGGGAAGTTTTTCCCTTGTGATGGATGAGGATATCTAACATGATATATTATTCCCCACAATGTTGTAGAAAGGGATAGGTTTCATAGACCACCCTAACAGATACAGTGACAGGATCATGGAGTTTTTCATGATGTAGAGTATGGAAGAGGTGCGAGGAGACCATATAGAGGTGTAATATGATTTGATACGTTTCCACCACAACACCCAAGTAGTCAGCACCAAGCTCTTAGAGCTGGAGGATGTGGGTGAGTATAGTTGTAGGCCATAGAAGCCTTTTAATAAGATTACTTGATGATGCTTATAGGTACACATTATACCCTTTGTACTTTCGGTGTAGTATTGTTAGATAATGTTTTGAGGTAATCTATTATTTCTAATTTATTATTGATATTTATATAGGGTTAATTGTTGAATCGATGGATACCTATGATGGAAAAGTTTTATGTAATTTAGAATCATATGAAATAAGAACACTTTTCCTCACAAATAAACATTCTTTTTATGTGATATAAAATGGTTTTGGTGATTCAGTGCCACCCAAAGTGGATAATTTCTAGGTGTGTAGCATGATTACCCTTGACATGTGTGTTCAAGGTGGGGTTTCATGTCGGGGTGTTGGAGAAATCCCTAGCATTACTTCTGAAACCATTACATTGGACCATAATGATGGAGGCTCCTATAGAGAAGATCAGGGACTATACACTTCCATTGATTATCTATACTAACTATGGGGGGATATTTCCTCACATTGAATCTTTTCATAATGGCAGACAGTCCCTATGATGACCTGCTTTGGTAAGGAATGGTTACTAACCAACCATGTTTAATTAGATTACACTGTTGGGGGTTGAGGTATTTCTGGCTTATGGTATGGAGTTTTCCTCCTTTGAGGAGGAGATATCAAAGGCTGAGAAATATGATCTCATGTATTAGAAGATACAACTGAATATAACCCGGTATCTATTATAACCTATGGAGTATTAGTGTAGTGGGAATTTATATTTCTAATGTAGTGGTGGATTTGAGGATGTCTTCCTGAGGAGTTTCCCAGTTTCCTCCCCACCAATTGTTGTTTTCTGTATTTACTAAAACCCAAGGATAACCCCTTTATTTATTGAAACATATTGGTTGACTCTCATGGATAATTTTTAGTTGTTTTGCTATTGGAGGATTGTAGAAAGAGGTAATAGTTCAACCTAGTATGTGCACTTGAACATCTTAGTTCTTATCAATGGTTCCCTCATGTTCTCAGTGTTGACCTTGCATGCAAGAGGGTTGAGGATAATGGGACATGTCTCTATTTTTGGTGGTTACCCCTCCACTTTTGTATCAAAGTAAGGAAGAACAACTAGTAGATTCTTTTCACAAGGTATCACATAACCGAATACCCATGAGACATGTTCATTATGTGTTTTTATGGTGGGGAGTACATAAATCCTCCGAGGATTGATGATGAAACAAGTTACACTACGAGCCGAGGTGCTGAGGAGGTTGGATTTCCTCAGTAGTGCACCCATGAGAGGGGTGTTTGTGCTAAGTAGAGTAGAAAATTCGAGTTATAGAGAACATTATTTTGGGTTCAAGGTTGGAATGGCGTAGTTATCTCTCCACCATCAACATGGAACCAGTTGAGGCCACATTCAGGAGTCCTTATAGGCCACCTCCATAGTGGCCGGTTCTAGTGGTAGAAAAGGTTTTGGTTCCTCGAGTTGGTGATAATGATGGATGTTAAGTGTGATATTCATCCAAGTACAGATGGGTACTTCCATGTTACATTTGTATATGTGTTCAGTTAGCAAGTTGGTGTATCTCTAGACTCTATGACTAGGGTTGGAATGGGTTTTTGGTGTTTTCCACCAATCGTAGCTGAGGAGACATGTTCATGCTTCATTTCACAACTCTATCCTAGTTTGGGGAGGAATTTGGGTGTGGTTTTGGTATTTGTGGTTCCCCAGAGCATGTATATCTAAACAGAATGAGAACCCTCATGTGATCTCACTAGCATGGGAGATCTAGTTACATGTTCAGTGTTTCCCCTATACCTTGTACATTTAGTTTTAAGGAAAAAAATAAAAAATGTATCGAGAATTTAGAAACTGGTTTTTTTTCATATAAGTCTTTAGAATATTTCTCATACCATGCACTGAGTTAGTGTGGGATACTGAGGCCCAGAGAGACTCAGTGCATTTATATTAAAAATATATAATATATTCAATCATTTATGCATATTTGTTTAGATAAAGTGGAATAATGCCTGAGTATAGACTTAGAACGAAAATTAATGACCACGACTGGGTTTATAACATGGTTTTACCCTAGTCCTGAAATAATGTTTTCTGCATTGGGTTATCATTTGAGGGTGATTTGGAAGGATGTAAAATGGAGGATTATTAATTAAATTAAATTAAATTAATAAAACCTTCACTACAACCCAAGTGGGTTCTCACACGTACTTGAGGAGAGGGAGAAGCCCCTCTTGTACAACAAATGAAGCAACGCAGAACCAAGGAGAAGAGGTGTTAACTATCTTTAATGTTATCAAAAATCTCTCTCGGATCACGTTGTATCGTCTTTGGAATGTGGATCTTCCCCCAAAACTTTTACGTTTTTCCATGAGGTAGGTGTATTTGTGATTTTTACATCATCATACCCTTAATGATTTTTTTTTGGTTTTAGATCCATTTTAAGACTAGTAGTGATCCCTTGTGGTAGATCTATAATTTTTATTTTAAACTAGGGAGTTTTAGGTTGCTCATAGGGAATTATTATTCAAAAATCCTGATTACAGGGTGTATAGTGCATGAGAACACACCTTGTGTTCTTTTAATTTAGGGGGATGAAATTTGGGGACTGCACACCATATACTGGGGTACATTTCATGTAGTGATCCCAAGTCGTTTGGATGAGAGGCACTTATAGGAATTCCATATTAAGTTACATGATCATTTTTAAGTACGTGGCTCGGTACATAGGCACAAGCTACCATACACGAACATGAATTGAGGACATGGAGAAGTAAACAGGTATCCAAGACATACCATGTACCTAGGGTCCATGATCTCTAGTCTGACATGGTCATCCTGTCGTGTATAAGATAGGACACACTCCATAGATTGGATGAGGTTTCACGAAGTATGGTATGGGTTACAAGCCATGTAATACATTTTCATTCTAAGTACCATGAGGGGATATAGCTGAGGGCTAGTTTTCTAGAGGTCTGTAGTTTACCATGGGTACATAACATGTAATCACCTTGTAGACTTTCTACCTCACTTATCTCCATCTTTAGGACTCGGATGGACACCCGTGAGTATCCTATCCTTAGTATTTTTCAACCATGGACATGATGGTGGCCATGGTTTTGGTGTGTGGGATGTTACATGAAGTGAGGATAGCAGGTCCCTTGGTAGCAATGTATAGACTAGTATTGATTGAGTGATTTCCCATGTGTTATCCCTGTGAGGGTATAGTGTGGCTTTGCATCCTAGCATCAGACTATGATCCCCTCAACAATATGAGCTTGAATATAGTTTTGTTTCCCTCCACAATGCTGGGGTAGGATCCTCTATTGTAAAAACTTCTCTAGGTGATGTTTGTGGCATCATCGTGAACTTAATACATGGTCGGTGAACCCATATATAGAAGGGCATGCCATTATGGTTTGTGGAAATATTTTGTAACTGATCCCCTGGAAAAAATTTGAGTTCTAATAAGTTTTTTGGTATCATCATGAGTATGATACCCTACTCAGTGGTTGGTTCTAGTGGTTCTATGGAATATTAAAGAGTATGACCACCTACTTGGTGGTTTGATCCCAATTTGGGGTTGTGGTATCTTATATTGGTCCTAGTCATGATCCCCTATCTATGTATCATGGATTTGAAAATTGTTTTTGTTTTTTTCATCCCCCAACAATTTAGGGTGTGATACCCTATTAGAGCAATATGTCCTTTAGATTTCAAAATTAGGTTTTTGGTGTCCCCCACCAATCCTCAGTGTAATACCCTATCCCTGAGATGAGAAGTTCAGTGATTCCAGTAGGTTTTTGGGATACCCCATCCCGGATGTGTGTGATCCCCTATTTTTATATCATGGTCTACTGAGCGAAATCATAAATTTCTTCATGGTGAGACCTGATCAGTGTGTTCTATCAGGTGTGTGATAATTGGGGTGACGAAGATGTTCCATCAACTTACCTATTTCCATTGGAGTGATATCTATTGGATGTGCCATCTGGATGGTGGAGTGATACCTGATGGATTTGTTTCTCTCATATGATTCCAACCTAGGATGGGTGATACATTATTGATCAGTGATATATCTTGGATGAGTTCTATCTGGGATGACAAGGAACATGGAGTGAGTTCTCTTGGATGATAATGACCTTAGGGTCTTATGTAAAATAATGTGGATGGCTCTGTTGTTATGGCCTCATGAGACTTGGGAACCCGAGACGAGTATATATGGGAGATTTTGGGATTCCATGTAGTGTTTTTCTGTATCTTGTTCAACATACTATATAGATTAACCTAACTAGTCATTTATAGCTGAGTTGTGGTAAATATGGAGTTTCATGTTCTCTATCTCTTGAGTACCTGGTAGCTTGGGTTGATCATACTATTTCCTTTATCTTGATCCATTTTATTATTGGTTTTTGTGGTGCCTACTGCATATTTTTATACTCCACTCGCAATTAACTATGCTCGCACATGTTGTGTCTTGTGAAGACAACGAGCCTTTCAACAGAGTCTCCAAATGAACTGGAGCAGATAGAGCATAGAGATTGAGATAGATATTGGTGGATACTCGTGCTTGATCAAGGTGTGTTTAAATTTTTATATTTGGCAATAGTCCCATCCTTACGTGTAGTTTGAACTATTTTGTATCCTTTTGTGGTATGGTATTTTACTTTCTATGCATTCATTTTTTTATGTACTAGGATTGTGGGATAGATGTACGCCTGTATTTTTTCTTTTATTTATTTTTATCTCTCCAGTATTTAATAGATATGGATGTCGGTTCGCACATACAGATACCATAAGCTACAAAATCCAATGTGTTTTATATGCCTAAATAGAACTGGTCACTGTCCCAAGGCCTCATGGTTGTGGGATAGAGGTAGTCGATGCTCAAGACATAGGCGTAATGTCTAACACAATACTTTCTAGAATTTTTTTAATTATGATGAGAATAAATTTAAAGAGGCTGAAGCTAATATTAAAGTTATATTATTCATAATGTTTGTTTATCCATGATTCTATCATGTTTTTTGAAATTAAAATTGAAATGAAAAGGAGGTTCATTATTCTTGATAATGAATATGAAAATTCACAGGTTTTCAAGAGTAATACATATATAAATGAGTCAAATAATTATTTATTCATCACTAGAAAAATGAATTGGATTTAAGATATTTGGATAATTTGTTGGTTTCCATAACCAAGATAATGTTCTTAACGAATGAGTTGAAAATATGGGAGTTTACCCACTCCTAAAATTAGAGAAATTCACAAAAATTAATAAATTTATAAATATAAGAAAAAATTCGTTGGTGAGAAATTTAGAAATTCATTGAATTAAATATGAAAAAAATTCAATTAAGGATAAGTATTTAGAAAAAGTGAAAATGCTGATAGATTTCTTCTGTACAAGGATTTTTATTGGGCATGTGTGTGTCCTTCATAGATGCACTCTAGATAATAAGTGAAGATATACTACTATTGTTCTATATTTCATACATCTATAAAATAATGTTTTAATGGATACTTTGTGAGTTTAAGGAAGATGGATCAAATAATTTTGAAGATGGAGAACAAGGGAAGAATTTTTTTTAATAGAGACATTGGGTGAGATAGTTGTCTGTGATCTCAAAGAAGAATAACAGGTACAAAAAGACAATGAGATCTTTTGATGAAGTATGGGATTCTAAACCAGTGCTGAAGTTTTGAATTCTATGGGTATCAAATAAGAAGAGAAATATGAGTGAGGTTAATTATTCCTATAGGAAATTTATTATTTAGGAAGATGATATAAGGTCAGTATTGAGATGACTGTTTCAGAATAATTAGAATTTGTAAAACTTCACAGGAGGAGATTCAAATGTTTTGTTATGTATGAAAGATGTTTTAAGTTACATTGTATTGAGGAAGAATATTTATTTTGGGAGTAGATAGGCATCCTTGGATTTCATGTTTACCTACTTCAATAGGAAGAAGAAAATCTATAATTGTTGTTGGGGTGTTGTCTTGAAGGAGTGTAGTCAAATGTTTCACTTGATCACTTTTGTAATATATTAAACTCACTCATCTATAATTTGGTGTGCATGGGTCAGGTTATAAATATTGAACAATCCAGTTGTATTGATACTAATATTCATAGTGGAAAATATGTTATCCAGGATAATAACCATTTGCAACCAGTAGTATGTTGATAGTGAGACCAATCCTTTCCAAAACAACTATTATATATTGATTACTTTATCTACATTGAATATATATATGTGTTCTTTGGGATAAATAATAAATGGATCCATTTATTTTAACCGATATTAGGGTTTCTATGAATAGATTCAGTGAATCTAGAAGATATAATATATTTTTGGTAAAATTTGGTAACATCTTATTGACCCCCCTATGTGTGTCTACTCTTTCACATTGGGGCTTTAAATATTCTACATAAAAACCACTATATATATATATATTCTACTATTGACTTAATTGTGTACCCATCACTCTATATAGTGTTAGTTTGGAGGATTCTTACAAATAAATCTATTCAATTTATGGACTAGGGAAATATTTACAACCTATATACATGTTATTTAAATATGAATTTTTATTTATTACTATGGAATGTTGGTTATGTATTATAATTTTTATTTATCCCTTGATATCATGGAGTAACAGAATTTATTAAGTCATAGATGGGGTAAAAAATTATATTTTTCCTTGATATATTGATATGTATTTAAAAAAACCATTCTAAGGTAATTGGTGTAATCCATACCAATTTATATATATATATATATATATATTATGTCATGGAACGAGGCCCTAATAGTTTGTTTACAATATCCAAAATTTTTAATTACAAAATTATGGGATCAGTTATTATTACGTATGTCATTATTTACTTTTTAATGGTATCCATGGATATATTACATGATCATGTTATCAATTATATGAAATATTTTATTTCAATTTATTCCATGAATATTATTCATGGCATTTTTATTCCATGATAACATCCATTATTCGCTTTCCCTTTCTGACCACTTGATATTCCCCTTTTTAATGGTTTCCTTTTCCCTAGGTTATGATAAAGAGTATAAAGTATGATATGGATAGATATTACATAAGATAAAATAAGTATAGATAGTAAAGTTTGAGTCACATTATTTAGTATTAAAACTATAATTAAAAGGATATGTTTTTGGTATAAGATCTAGGAGTGCAGGTCTAGGGGGTCACCCAAAAGTAATAAAACATGAGAATATAAATATTACAAAAGATCAAATAATTAAGAGTTTAATATTAATTTTATGTATTTTAAATTGGAGATACTTAAAAATTCTCTTAAATATTAAGTGTGATATTCCTTTAAAAGTGATACTTTTGAAGATGTCAATCTTCCAATCAAGAAAGTTAGTTTATACCTGGAAACCCATTGATTATCTTGTGTAAGGTGAGAATGTAATGAATGATCCAAATAGGATTAGTAATATGCTCCAAGTATTTTATTTGGATTACACCATTCTAGAGATCCAAATAGGTCTACATTAAAAGGGTAATAGAGTCGAGCATTATCTATAAGATGAATACAGAAAATGTATTGTCCACTCAAATATCCCATAGTAAAAATGTTTTGATTGGGATGAAACCCGACCTAAACAAATAAGTGATGAGGGAATATCCAAATAAGAATCATTACATAGTTAAATATGGATTTAGTCTCACCAAATATATGAAATTTTTGGTTTAATAAATTTAGTGGGAGTGATTTAATTAAAAAAATTTAGTGAAATTCAATAAAACACAATACTCTCCCACTGATATGTTCTTATTGTGGATCCTGACATACATCATGATAATCATATTATAATACCATATAGTTATGAACTATAAAATATTTATGTATTACTATATATGATTGAGAAGTTTCCTTATAGAAAATAAGTATTCTAAGAATTTGAATTTGAATGTTATAGAGATTAATTCTACCAACTCTGACTCATTGGTATTATGTACTCGGCGTGTGTCACACTTATGTATGGAAAACATAGAATTAGAGATATAAGTGAAATTAATAAGGGTAAAGTATGTAAATGTGTCACCAATTGGTCTAGATTTTATGAATTATATGTCAAAACATATTATCTAAGTCCACCCATTTGATTATTTATAGAATAAAAAAACTATTATTATGTTCCTACTATTAAAAATAATATGATTTCTTCAACTTTTATAGAAAATAAGGGATTCTAATTTATTATTAAGAAGAATAGTTGGAATATATATATATATATATATATATATATATTAATGTTATGTTTTATTGGATTGGTAATCTGATAAATGGTTAATATATTCTATATGTGGATAATATAGTCTATAACATTCAGAATAAGAAGTTTACAGTAGATTTTATTCTGACATACATTTGGAATTGTTTATTTGGACATATAAATTAGAATCACATTCACGGAATCCCTAATGATGTATTTTTTGAATAATTTAATTATGAATAATTTTAATATTATGAATTTTGTTTATCACAATACACGACGAAATAAACATTTATTAGAAATGGAAAAAGTGTTTATGGACTATTGTATCTCATATATAAAAATTTATTTGGACCAATGAGTACCCATTATAATGGTGGTTTTAGGTATTTAATTATTTTTACCTAGTAATTTAGTAATTATGGATATATAATTTTTATGAGTCACACCTATGAAACTTTTGAAGAGTTTAGATAGATGTAGAAGGAAGTATATAATCAGCCGAGTAAAAGTTTCTAGATTCTATAATCAGATCATAGTGGTGAATACATCATCTAGAAATTCATTTATCATCTAATGGATTATGAAATTATTTCAAAATTAAATCTTCCTAATAAACTAAAGTAGAATTATATTTATTAGGGGATGTATTATACCTTGTTAGACATGTTTTGATGATTTATGAGTATTAGGGAACTTCTTATTTCATTATGGGGTTTTCCCAATGGGTTGATATTTTCTTACTAAAACTCATACTATCTAAAGTATTCATAATGACTCCATAACTGATATGTTATGAGAAACATACTAGTTTGTATATTAATTGTATGTAGGGTTTCATAGAACCCATATGAAGATAAAATTATGACTATCATGGCCCCAAGCCTTATAAACTTTTATTTTCTGGTCATCAAGAATAAAATAATTGTTTTTATTTATATAATTATTGTACAAAAAAGTGTTTATGGCCCAAACTGATGTATTCCTTGAGAAGGAATATATTTATTTATGATTTATTGAGAAGAAATTTTAAATTAGAGATGTGAAATGTTATTTAGGTGTAGGTTGATTTATTTCCACAAAGAGTTATAGAAGAAGAACTGACTCAAGTTACACAATAACTACTAAGGTTTTGTAGGATTAATAAAGAACCTAAGAGATATAGATTTTTTAGGGAAACTTATATTGAGTAAACATTCATTGATGATGAACTTACTACCAAATGGGAAACTATTAAGTGTTTTAATTTTAATATATGGTTAAAATACCTTGAATTTGAAATAGAATCCATGTACAAAAACCATATTCTGAACATGGTGAATTACTTAAAGTGGTGAGACACATATAATGAAAGAGATTTTTTTATAAATAAAATAAATTTAATGGTATAGTGTCTACCTATAAATCACACATAGTGCAAAACGTTCATTAAAAAATTCTGGGTATTAACTATGAAGAAAAAATTTCACTTATTACAATGAAAAATTAAATTATGATATTTCCCTCTATAACAACTTATTTTGATTATGATATATATCAAATAGATATCAAAACTAATTTCATTAAGGATAATTTAGTGAAGGTTATTTCTATAATACAAACCATAGGTTTTGAAGTACTAAATAAGACAACTAAGGTTTACAAGTAGTAATTGTCCATTTATGGATTGAATTAAGCTTCTCAGAGTTGGAATGTTTTCTTTGATAATTAAATCAATGAATTTGGTTTCATTAATAACACAAATTATTTCTATGTATACAAGAAGATTAGTTGGGTTGTTGTAGTGTGTTTTATATTTTATTGTCATGTCATGCCAATTATTTGATATGACATCCCAACACTCTGTTATATGAATGTGTGGTTGGGTAAATGAGTCTTAAAGGAAGACATGGGTGGAGCAGCCTACATACTATATATAGATATTTATAGAGACATATCTAAGAGGAATTTTGACAATATTCATGTTAGTTATATTGGTAAATAGATAAATAGGTTTAACATGGAGAACTCAAATAGTTTTTCTTTACAGTCGCCACATGGAATGAATCTTAGAAATATTTATTATCCTTATAAAGTGTTATAAAGGATGAATATAATTACCTATGTGTCCACCATAGTATTAATATTTCATTAAATGTTTTTTACTTGACCTAATGCTTCCTATTCTCTTTGAATAATAGGTATATAAAAATAAAATCCCAATGAGAGTAATTTGATTTCTATAAATAACATTCTTATATACTAGAAAAGGATAAATGATATGTTATTGATATTTAGAGGATAATACTAGAACTATATAAAAGGTTACTTATAGGCTAGTTTAAAATCTCAAAGAGATTATATAAAATATAAATGTTTTGTATTGTATTTACTAAATGGTGGAATTATTTGTTTTAAGAGTTCCAATAAATCCACAAAAAATTATTTGAAAATAGAGGTAGAGTACATCACTACATCAGATGATACAAGGAGACTATTTGGATCATGTAGTTTCTCTTCAGATAGAGGTGTTTACTAGCATATAAAGAGAAATTAATATTTACTATGAAACTAATGGAGTTATTTCCCAAGATAAGGAACCCCATTAATAATAAAGGAAAAATAGATCCTTAAAAAATACCATCTTATATGAGATATTATTAAGAGAGGAAATGTTAGGTTTAGTTGGGTGGGTATATATGAAAATTTATTATATCCATTGATGAAACCATTATTATAATAGAAGTATGTGGGTTTTGTAGAGTCTCTATATATAGAATACAGAAGGGATTCACGTAATGTTTGAATAATTTACTATGTCACTATAATAATGGAAATATCTATTTATCATTCATTCATGTATGATGAAATTTATTCTAAATGAGTGGTAAAATGATAATATGCACTCAAATTAGGAATTTGAGTTATCCTTAATAAATAATTTTCACTGAGTATAATGTGTTGTTGTAATATATTTTGGTTACCATGAATATAATATTGGACTCTTTTAAAGGGGTTGTATTTGAGTAATAAATAATGGATTCTTCAACTAATAAGTAGGTAAAAATATCTTGGATTGACCCATTGAAGCATATCTTATGTAATGTTATATAATAATCTATATAGTTATGGATTGATGATTATTATCAGTCCTTCTTACCTGAGGTTGGTGAGAAACCTATCATTATAACTTTTATATTTTTACACCTTTTATACACATCTCAAAAGTGACTTAGATTACTCTAGGGTGGTTTTTTTTATTATAATCTTGTTTTCGGTTGGAGAACAGCCAAGGTGGGATTTTTCAACTTATATGAAGGCATATACCCCTTTATTGAATTTTTCCTAGGAAATAAATATCAATTAATGATTTAGTCATGTATGATATGTTCAAAAACTTGAATGATGGACATGTGATGTGGTTATTTATTAGATAAATGACGTGTAATGTATTCATTGACTTTGCCAGTTTAGTTTTGGGACTCATGAAATGATGTGTTGTCATATACTTGATTGACATTATATCATGTATAGTGGTTAATTGATATTATTGTAAAATGGAGTTTATTGGTATACATATGATTTATACGATACTTATTTTGTTGGAAATGTTTGTATAGAGATATGATTATGTTAAATGAAGATCACACCAGATCTCTTAGTTGCTTGAGTAGGATATATGCATTTCTAGATGATTCTCATTGCTTACATATATGAAATAAGAATTTTATATTTTCTATCAATGAAACTAAGGTCCATATGGTCAAAAAAATTGGACCATGGATAAGTATTATGTTTTTGAGAAAGTGTTTGTTAAAAAATAAAGACATTTCATTAAAACCATATCCAAATTCAGTTATTTATGAATTCACCAAGAGTTGTGATTTTTTATATAAAGTATTTATGGGATTTTTTGAAATAGGTATATTCATATAAACGAAAATAATAAAATTGATATCATATATAATAATATACATATATTATAAATGTTGATATAATCATATGTTTTCTTATATTGTAACCTCTGCTATCATTTGATGAAAACTGATATGGATAACATGATATTTATTCAAATGAATGTTTTAAAGTTGTCTATAAAATGGAATCGGTTCATTCATTCATTTTCTAGAGTAATAGTGTTCATAATTTTTATGTAAATATTATTCTATACAATATTATTCTTGTAAACTTATTCATTACTCCCTGGTGAAGGAACTAGAACACCTTAGAGTGTGGAAGAATCCTCATGTTAGGAAGATGGAATTTAAATCCAGTGAAATATATTAGGGGAAGTATGTTTTTTTGTTTATTCTTTGTGATTATTATCAACCATTATCTCTCAAATAATGAATATAAAAACTTTACTAACTATGATATAGGTGTATTATTGTTTTGTTAAATTTTCATAGTTAATATCTCTAAGATATTTTGGGTTGTATTTTGGCTTGTTTGTACTTCTTATGATCAAAATATGATCCCATAAATCCCATAATTTCTCACAAAATTTTACCTCAAGCATGAATCAAAAAACTATTCTCCATTCCTCTTACATGAATGAATATTAATAACATCATCCTAATTTATTTATTCTCTATTGTTTACTTATTAATGTTTAAAAGACATAAATTCCATAAACCATTCAAATATATTACAATAAAATTACAATTATTCTCATTGATAACAACGTAACATAAGTTACTATTCTTTCCATATCCCTATATAAAATTGTTTTCATTCATTACTTTAATATTTATTCAGTTTTAGTGGAATTTAACTTTCAATTTTGAGTCACATAAATGACTTACACTCAATAAATTATCTCTAAGTTCATAAACATAACAAAATAAGATTTTTTAAATTCATATCTAGCGAATAAATTCTTAATACTCCCATTGATCTTTTAAGATTCATCATTTCCAATCCAAATTTTTTCAAAAACACATCCTTCAAATTCCTAAGAAGATTCGTGTTACCTATCATGTTGAATGGTAACCCTCTTTTAATGATCCTATTATTACTTTTCCTTATATACTTCAAAGATATATCAACTGGAATTGATTTCACCTTTATATTTATCTTATTCTATTGATAAGAAAATACCGAATGAGGTAATATTTATGTTGGTGTTTTATAATTTTCTTCATTGAAATAAATTAGATTATATTCTTTATTTTTTAATGGGTTAAAATGTTTCTCAAATTAATTTAATTGTAATTATTTGCATTAATTATTCATTTTCTAACTCCGTAAAAACATGATCCTATTTTCCAATAGTAAATATCTTTTTTCACAATATCATAGTAACTAAAAAAATATCTATAAAAATAATTTCACTTATGATGTAAAGGATATGTTTTGATTCTCCTTTACTAACATCCAATGCCTTCTAGTTTCAAATTCATTTTAGATTTATCATAATAAGACATTATGTGGCCAAAGTAACTAAACAATTGGTTCTTTTATGGAAGTAAATATCTTACAATTTTTATCTCTCCATATATCTTGAGATTTTTATATAACTCATTGTTTAATGGTATGTTATCAAATATTTGAGAACTATCTTCTCTAAAACATTTCTCTTCACTCATCACATTTTATATATATCTTTTATGTTTTAGAAACATATATAATATCCATATTACCTATGCAATTGGTTCTTTAAGCATTCAAAATATCCTCAAAATTTTATTGTGCTTGTTCAACCATTTACCTTAATACTTCATTCCAATACATTATAAAATGATGCTTCTTATTTGGCCAATCTAACTGTTATTTTAGATTCAGGTTTCATTCTAAAAGACAAAAAAAATCCTCTTTCTATTTTTTAATCTTATTAAAATTCTCAATGATGAAAAGTTTACAATGATAAATTATCTTTTATTCCTAAATATTTAATATGTTATTCATTACATATTCGATATTCACTTGATTATTTTCATATATTCTACTACCTTTTCTATGAAATCAATTTATAATTCAATATCATCAACATATCTTTAGGATTCCTTCAATAGTCCTCTAATTTTCTAATTATTCCTTATTTTTGTGTCAATATCCCCAAAATAATCTTCTAATTAAACCATGATATAAATAACCCCCAATACTTGATCATCATCATATACTTTGGTTTTAGTTATCTTCAATATTTCCATCATAGTATATTTTTTATCCAATATAAGATTAATATCAAAATTTTCTAAATGAACTTCCTCAGTTTCATCTTTCTATTTTCTTATTATCCCCTTTCTCTAAAATTACTTTCCACTTTCATTTCATTGACTTAAATTCCTTCTTGGAGAAAACAATGTTAATTTTTATCAATTAAAACTCACCATCCTCTCCATAAACTACTTTTGGAAACCTCAGAATAATGGTCCCAACGTTTCTATAATAAAAATTATCTAATGATATCTTTCATTTGACTCTCTTAAATTTACTTGAAATAATATCTAGGACATAATCACCAAAATATCCATCAATTTTAATATCTAAAATATAATATTTCTATAAAATTTTGAGTGATATTTATTTAAATTAATTTTTTAATTATCTTTCTAGATTCACTGACATTTAAACTAAATGCAAGCTTCTATAGAGACCATGAATAGATAACTCCATAAGATATACTAATTTAGGGGTTGGGTATTTTGGTTTCTAAAGTGGTTGAAATATCTATATGATATTATTTACATAGTTAAACTATTTTAACTCATGACCACTTATATGAATAAACCCAACTACTATAATAAGACTATTGAAGACAATATAAACATTTTCATTTGAAATCATCTTTAAAAATTTAATTATATTTTAAATAAACATTAACTTTTCATCTTTAACATTATTGTCAGAATAAAAAATATTATATATCATGCCTCAAATTAATTTGGTTGTTTTTAAACTCGTCAATTTTATGTATATCTGATTTTGAAACCCTTTATGTGAATAATTTAAAACCATTGTTGTAACATCCCTGACCCGGGAGCCACTAAACCAGTGCCCCGAGCCGAGTCGTCACAATACCTCAAGCGCGCCTCCCTATATTCACAAGGTTTCCAACTAGTAGTGTGCGTAAAATAATTCATGTGAGGAGACTATACCATCATTATCAAATCAAGCCATAACATATAACAATAAATATCAGAAATAATATATAATATCCAAATAGAATGTATGAAACCCCATTTTTGAAATAGGGTACAATTCCCAGGCCAAATAGTAAAATATGTAATGTCATTCTAAAAAGTGCCAAAGTGAGTAAAACCCCAAGGTAGGGACAATAGTGGGACCCCCAAACTAGTTATGAATCCAAGTTATGATCCTCCATCATTCATGTCCCAAGCCTAACTCAACTCCCTAGGATGGGCCTTTTCCCTTGTCCTGACGTTCTACCATGTGATCTTCTTGGGTACCCAGCAACACTTGATCAGGGTGTGAGTACAACTCAGTAGTCCACCACCAATGGTGTCCATGAAATATCGAGTCTATCAGATAGTGCATGAAAATACTAAATAAAAGACAATTAAGTAAAAGAAAACTCAATTTCAATTTGTTTAAGATCATTAACTTAATTGTTAGCAAAATTAGTACCATTTTCATCATTTATACATTCTCCATTAATTAATCCATTTTCATCATTTAAACCTTATTCATTGCATAATCCATTTTCATTATTTAAATCTTCTTCATTACATAATCAATTTTCATCATTTAAACCTTCTTTATTAATTAATCCATTCTCATCATGTTTCCTATAAGTTTGGAATATACAACATCTACACATGGTTCAAATGAAATCAATCACTATGCATAAGGGAATAAATTAATTACCTATCTCACTAGGGATGAACACATCATTTCAGCACATTATCCTCACCTCAAATCCTCATTTCAAGTGGAATGTGACTGTTAGGGGAATAGTTCCTTCATCCCCTTCTCATACCCATTCATTCTGGGATGGATTTTAGATTCTTAGTCTAACTCAATCTATGGAAACAGAACCTCATGTCAGTACCCAACTCTACCAAGCCATGTGCACATTCTTATTTTTCCATTCACCATACTTATACCATATCACAAAAAAATAACCAATACCAATAGAAATTATAATACATAAAAATCCACATGGGAATTGACACTATTTAATAACTCATCAACATAATTTCTATTTATAATTTATATTTGTTTATCCAAATTCCATTTCCCATGCTTTAACCCATTAATTATATTCAATAATTCCCATACATTATCTAATATTCACCAATTTCCATGAATTACCCATTTATCCCATTTATCATTTCCCAAACATTTTCCCACTTCTGAATTTCAAGTAAAATTTATTATATCACATAGAGCAACCACTTCATTACATTCAACTCATAAGGTATACCCCATTATTCCCATGTATTAACCCATTACACATATTCATCAATTACCTTATGCAACCCATTTACATGTTCTTCAATTCAGAATCCATTTCCAATTTAACACATTCCTCATTTCATATATACTAATCTTCTGAGGCATTTCAACATAATTTATAAGCCATTTGACACAATCTCAATTCATCCCATTAACCATTTTTCAAGCTTTTCCAAACAAACCCTTATTAAATTATCCAATACTCAAAATAACAATCAATATTTCATTTTCAACTCAACTATACATATTCAACATGTTCAATATGGTCTCTCTGTTATCGCACGTCAACTCTACACTTGTCTTTATAAATTCTTGGTTTGAGAATGTCGACACACCCCATGGGTGTCCCCCAAATTGGTCATATAATCCAAAACATATCCCATGTTGATTTGGATGGTTGAAAATTGATAATTATCAATCTATTTTATCAAATATTACTCAAGATAACAAATGAACCACAATAGGGAAGCAAGATCACAATATACATGAATAGATCTATAACAAAACTATGGGATATAACTTGTATACCACAACCCTCAAATTACTAGACAAAAAACACTATTAATCATAGTACCATATCCCAATTAAAACACCCTTTGAATCCTCAACCTAGATATCATTGTAAAAAAGATGTTTTAGAGCTTTAGATGGAGATAAGAGAAAGATACACACCCTAAACAAAAAAAAAAGAAACCAGAGGGAAATTAGACACACCCAAAGTTTCGATCCACAACCAACCGTGCTCCAAAACGCTTAGGATCAAAGGAGAATCACCTCATGGAATATTGTGATGATAGGGTTCATCACTAAGGCTTATAGGGGGAAATGAGAGTAAATCCGGGTGAGGTTCTTAAATCCTATAATGCCAATTTTGTAATTTTTTCAACTTTTACAGGGTCACATGGTCTACCCATGTGGTTAAAGAAACCATGTGAAAACCACTATCTAAGGGAGTCAGGTCACACGATTACCTAGGAAATACCGCACGATTTACAAAATGTGCACCAACTGTGCGGTATGCCACTGTCCAAAACTGCATAGCTTGGCCTCCCACCTCACACGGTTTACTTAATTGTTCCCCAACCATGTGCCTCATATAAGTTGGTCCAGTTTTCCATTATTTCATATATCTAATCCCTAGAACACCCCAAACCCCCTAAAACTCCAAAAAAACACTTTCATAACTAAAAAAGGGAATTAAACCATATTTAAACATGTACATACCTCTATGAAGACTGGGACCTTACAACCTACCCACCATATAACATCTCATCCTTGATCCACATTCCCACGCATCATAGAGCATATGTAATAAAGTGATATGGCCACTAGGCCAACCTATACATTCCCATTTAACATGTTTCTCATTTAAAATTACTATTTCACCACAGAATTTGAACCAAAGGCAGAGTCTTTCCCGCAATAATTTCTTAACACAACCCACAACACGAACTGGATACTCCATAATGGACAAGGCCACTTCAACCGTACACTGACCACTAGAACATCAATGGGAAAACTTTAAAAATATTTAATAATTCAACACACATGGAATCATAGAAAATAGCACCATACCATCATGGGGGAACTAATTAACATCCCATCAATCCAATCCTCTTCGCAAATCAGGACCCAAAAAACTTGGAATCATTTTACTCTATTTAGAAAACTCTAACAGAAACCAAAATATAATATCACCCAAAGGAAAAAAACACAGTAGTTCCAACCACATTTACCAACTTAAATTGATCAAACACTCATATCATAATGATCGTATTCCATTATTGTATATAAAATACCACCAAAACTCTCAGGGACCTCAACCAATTAAGCATGTGTCAACACTCACTATCAGGGCCAACTTTCCCAATAGTGATCACTCGAATCCCTCCAACTCGAAAATCTGATCTGATCATCAACAAACCACTTTATTTTTATTATTCTATCCACCATATTATGATATTTGTAACTCCACTGTCAATAAATGACCACCAGAATCTCAAATCAACTTCCTCATCACACCCAATGTGTTCTCAACTGACAGTACCCAAACATCAATATGGAATTCTCCCTTCACCGGCCTCTATCCTTTCTGTTGAAATCACCCATTAAGAAATTCCTACTCTATAAATTCAATGACTAATATCAACTTTGCCTCACTCAAGTACATCTTCATTTATAAATGTAAATTTTCACTACAACATCAAACTAGAGGTGGGTCACCCTCGCCACACCCTTTCCCATTTACCATCTTCATCTAGACCACCCCCCCCTGACATGCTTGTCCCAGAACACCCATCTTTCATTGATGGAACACCATGGCCTTTTCACCTTCCCATGGTGACTGAAGAATTTTATCCTATAATTCATCCAACGAAACTATCGTGGTCATTCCCTATCCTTCGATAAAATTCCTCCATAACGACATTACATCCTTCTAAACCATCATTAGTCTCCACTGACCCCATCATAATTTCCAACACAAGAACTCCTATCATTAATTCACTTATAAAATAATTCTAGGTTGTAAATAAAACTAATTAGAAATTTAGAAACGTACTTCTCACCCTAAAAATCCATATAATGTGATTTAAAAAATTCCACATCGGTCCAGTGCTCCTTGCCTAGTTGAGCTATCCCCAGATGGCTCACCTAGAGCACTTACCTTGACTCTTCCATTGGCATGACACTACATCACATGGAAAATGTTTCCTCAAAATTCTAGACATTACAATACCTCTCAAAGACTGTAATCGAGTCTTCATCCAGTTTATCATTGGATTTATAGAACCCAACTTCTTTTTCCACATACAGTTTTTTAATATCACCACTTCCTTTGATGACTAGACATCAAAATCTAAAATTTCATTTGGAACGACCATGGGACCAACAAAATTCTTTAATGAATAAACCAACTTAATGGTTGCCCACCAAGCCTCTTTGAGAGACCCAATAGGCACCTCACAGTTTCCTAATTTCCATCCCAGTGTCACTACATCAACTCATTGTTCTCCTCTCCACATCGAGGAAAAACTTATCACTCCCCACATTAGGAGTGCCATTTAAATTACTTTCTATGAGGTATTCCAACCACATGGATTACACTCAATCATGAGACAAACCCCAAAACAATGAAATGAATATCAAGATTTCCCTAAAATAAGAAGATTAAAATCACCCAATGCTTATTCCTCACTTCCGTGAATGGCACCCATGACATTTTTCAGCACCTGGTCCATCTTGAGGTCCAAACTCGAAACCATTGATGGTGTAGATTCCATCATCCATGTCTACATATACCATCCCACGAGCTTAAAGTCCATGATGTCCCTCATCCAACCATAACACCTTCATGTCTCTTGGCATTATTCTTGAGCCTCTCAATGTAGTTGGTATTATGTCAATATATTGGAAAAGATCATCACTAGCTAAGGTACACTAAGAAGTTATTGAATAAATCCACCACAAAAATATCCATTGTTGATGTAACAACCCACTATGGAACACAATGACCAACTAACGATCATGGGATTCCCTACTACACACATCTCATCAGCACATAACCATCACTGCTTAGGCGTGATTTCCAACCAAGACTCACCACCACTCCACAACTATCTACCAAGAAGTTGTGAACCATGATTTCCTTTTTCACTAATTGTACCACACCCCCGAGATCTTTCGGTATTACCCTAACGGTTAAAAAACAAAACACAATGGTCCAACACACCAATCAAACCAATGGTCGCTCTCATAACCAAAATTCCTTCCTTGGTTTCATAGAGAATGATGGAATACTATCCAGAATGAAATAGTACCTTACCAGTGTGTTCCCTAAACTAGACCTCATTTGTGCCCACAAGGTTTCACACTTTCTTTTGAACACTCCTACAGTGACTTTAGTTCCCTCAATCCCAAAATCTCCAGAGCATAGTCGAACTTCATCTTACTCACCTACCCATGCCTCTTGGTCTATCATCCTTATCATCCCCAAGGAATTCTCAACATATCTCCCAAAAACCAATCTATTCTTATAATAAAGAACTGCCACGTGACCACCCTCACCTTAAGTTTCAACTTCAAAAAAATTATCTAACCATAATTTAGTCACCCATGTCTCTTCCAATTGAAAGAAACATCGAGACCTCTATTAATTATTAATAAAAAATTGGTGAGGCATACATACAATATAACCCTTCGAAAAAATCCTTACGACCTACCACAAGCACTTGGGGGTTCCATTTTGAAAGATCTAGGGCCCAACTATACAATTTAACAAAACGTGATGGTACTCATTATGCATCAGTTTCACCTCGGAAGGAACTCTGATGCATCATATTTTAGGGAACCTACATCACTGGGCAAGCCTCCCATGATGTCACCCTCATTTCCCTGAAACTACCGACATGTAACCACCACTAAGGTCACAAAACCAAACCATAATCCTTCCCACTATCTCACTCAAGAATCCAAAACACAAATATCAAGGTCCTGACTCACAAGTTCACCAAAAACCAGGCACCATACTTATGGTCTAGCATTCCCTCTATATAGTCCTGACCCACAAGATTTTCCACACTCTCATTACTGAACAACACTTTGAGACACAAAGGCCACAGACCGCCAAGGGTGCCCTAAGAACATCTCTTATGCCATATCATAACCAATAATGGATCAAAACTCAAATCCAAGATCTCAAACAAGGGAACTCTCACTACCCCAATCCACCCATATAATGGTCAAATTGGCAACAAAACGAATACCCACTACCTGGTCCTCCCAATGTTCCACCATTACACATATTTTATAGTAAACTTCACCATTTTTGATGAAAACATTGACATTTTAAACTACCCATTTTAAAACCTGATACATTTGTCATTTTACCTCATTTACACCTTTCATTTAGAAATATTTACTATCCATTTTAGTGTCTCTATGAAAATCATTTTATTTTAGACACCAGTCAATATGTACAATTTATCACAACCAAAAATTTTAACCTGACCATAATATTTCTTTTTAAACACTATTCCTTAACTACTAATTTGTGTTATTTTCATTTAGCCACTAGAATGAATGTTATTATAAATCATTTTCTTCAACTTTTCCCAAGTAAAAAATGTATTCTACTTTCCATATCAAGTGTGCCTATCAGGATGCATGTCAACTACATCCTTATGTTCCTAAAATAATGCATGAATGCACAATATCATGTCATTCCAAAAATGAGAAAAATTCTATAAAATGGTCACTTCACATAATATTTGTATCACCCAATGGTTAAAAACCATTCAACTTATACAACACACCTTAAGAACAATAATTCCCACCCATGGTGGTTTTTGTTTTCCCTCATACATGGGTTATCCACTCCTCATAATGAGCTCATTACCAAGGCCGAAAAATACTAACCTCATATATACCACAAACAATAACAAGACCATATAAAAAAACTTCTATATTTTCAACATGTAACAACCCTAATCCAGAATCCACTAAACATATGCCCCGAGTTGAGTCATCACATAACCTGAAGTAAGAATCTCCATACACTAGAGGCTTCTGACTAGTTGATAGGGTCAAATGAGTCATGTGGGGATACTATACTCTCATTAGCAGAGTAATCTATGTAGAAAAGAATAAATAGCATAAATAATATGTAATATCCAAATTATAAGCACAACATACCATTTCCCAAACATGGTACAAGTCCACAACTGAATAGTAAAATATTCAAATTCATGTTATGTAGTGAAAATGTAAAAAAAACAAGGTAGGTACAACAGTGGAAACCCCAAATAGGTCCTAACTCCAAGCCTAGATCCCCAATCATGCATTTCCAAATCCCAACTCAAATTCCTAGGATGGGCCTTTTACTTTGTCCTGAACTGAAACCGTGATATATTCTTAGGTTACCGAAGACACCTAAGCTAGGTGTGAGTAAAACTCAGTAGGCCACTACCAATGGTGTTTACAAAATATCAAATCTAATAGACAATGCCTGAAAATAATAAATAAAAGGTATGTAATTAAAAGGAATCACAATTTATATTTTTTATTGATCATTACCATAACCATTTCCAACATTACTACCATTTTCATCATTCAAACCTTCTCCATTACTTAATCCATTTTCATCATTTAAACATTCTTCAGTACTTATTAAATTTTTATTATTTAAACCTTCTTCATTATTTATCCATTTTCATCATGTGTCATATGGGTTAGGAATATAAATCATATACACATGGGTCTAAGGAAATCAGTCACTAAGAGTAGGGGAATAATCAAGTCCCTATCTCACTAGGTATATACACATTATATAAACACATTCTCCTCACCTTGAAGCTTCTATCTGGGTGGAATGAAACTATTAGGGGAATATATCATTCACCCCCTTCCCTATCCCATTAATTTTGGTGTCGAGTTTAGGTCCTCAGTCTAACTTGACTCATGGGTGAGGAAACCCAGGTCAATAACCCACTCTAGCAATCCATGTGCATATTCTAATTTATACATTCACCACACTTAAATCATATCACAACCAAACATAACAAATAACAATATAAATCAAAATCCATAACAATAAAAATGGTAATTAACACTATGTCGTAACCCATCAACACATTTTTTATTTACATTTTATAGTCATTTATCCCAATTAACATTCTCAGCCATTAACCCATTAAGTATATTAAAAAATTTCCATAAATTTTTGAATATTCACAATTTAACATACAATAGTCCATTTGTCCCGTTAATAATTTCTGCACTTATGCATTTCAAGTATAATTATTATATCACATTTCACAACCACTTTATTACATTCAACCCATGGGGTATACCCCATAATTATCATGTATTAACACATTAAACATATTCATCAATTCTATTATGAAACCCATTTACATATTATTAAATTCATAATATATTTTCAATATAACACATTCCACATTTCACATATACTAATAATTTTAGGAATTTAAACTTAATTCCTGATCCATTCAATACAATCTCAATTCACCCAATTAACCCCTTTTCAAGACATTCCAAACAACCCCTTATTCCATTTTCCAAACCCAGTTATAACTATAATAAATAAATTTTGAACTCCTCTAAACATATTCAACATGTTAAATATGGTGTCTACATTATTTCACGCCAACTCAACACTTACATTTATAAATTCTAGGTTTGGAAATGCCGGTTCACCCCATGGGTAGCCCCAAAATTGATCAAATCGCCCTCAAAAAAACCTACAAGCATCTTGAAGGGTATAAATTGATAATTATCCCACCATCTTACTAAATCTTAATCAAGGTAAAAAATGCATAATAAGAGAAAAATAAGATCTCAACACACATGAATAGATATATGAGAGAACTATGGGATATAACTTTTAGACCACCTACCTCGAATCCACTGACAAACACACTATAAATTATATCCCAAGATACTGATTTAATAACCTTTTGAATCCACATCCTAGATCTCACTGGAAAAAATAGGGTTTTAGATCTTTGGATGGAGATATGAGAAATATTCAAATCCAAATCCAAAAAAGAAAATCAAGAGAGGGATTAGACTCACCTATAACTTTGATCTCCAACCAACGATGGTCTAAATGGCTTAGTATTGATGGAGAATCGCCTCTTGGAAGCTTGGGTCTCTTGGGTTCTTAACTGGGTCTCTAAGCTGGATAAATGGGAGTAAAATCAAGTGAGGTTTGTAAACACTATAATGGAAATTTTGTAATTTTTTAAAATTTTACAGGGCCGCATTGTCTACACGTACGGTTTTCTAAATAGTGTCAAAACCATGCGAAGACAGTATCTAAGGGATTTGAGTTGAATGGTTACCAGGGTAGGCCCACATGTTTTACAAACCATGCACCAACTATGTGGTATTCCACTTTATAAAACTTCACACATTGTGCTCCCACCTCACACGGTTTACTTAACCATGTTCTAGTTGTGCACCAACCATGCACTTAGCACAGGTTGCACTAATTTTCCATTATTACATGTCCCAAACCCCCAAGAACACCCTGAGGCCCCTAAAACTCTTGATAAACAATTAATTAACAAAAAAAATATTTAAACCAAATTTATAAAAGTACATACCTCCACCATGATTGGGATCTTACATTTTTCAATATCAATCTATAATTCTTCTATCATTTTTTATCATTAGAATTTATGTTGAATCATTTACTTTAATTCCATCAACTAATTCCTATAAAATATCAATCCAAATTGGCCGTAGATTTTATTTCATTCCATTATTCCAAACCTAATAACTACATCCATCTTATAATTTTTCTCTCAATATATTCAAATAATTCTACACATTGACATCTTTCTCAAACATATTCACCACAGAATATACTATGGAATTAATATCACTTTTTGTAACATGGGTCACATAACATGAAACCTCGAGGAGATTATGGTCTATTGAAATTTAATTTTATATAAAGTTAAAATGGATCATCTCCTCATGTTTTCAAAGATGCTATGAATCTATCAAATGATAACACATAAGAACAACCATGTGGATAAAAATATAGAAGCTTAGACATTAGGAATTTACTTGGTTCACCCAAAATAGACAAATACATGGTTATTATATCAATGATGTTTTTATATTATAATTAATCACTACTCCATTGCTTTTTTATTATAATATTTTTCATATGATCACTACTTATCCAGGGTATATTACATATTCCTCTATTACATTAAATTCTTTTCATGAGGGATATAATACATGATATATTCAATGCACAACTAAAACATATACAAATTAATATTGCATAAATAAAAGAAAATAATGAGTTTTATTTATGACTATCTATTCTCTTATTCATGTTAATCATAGGTACACACAATAACTCTTCTCTTTTATACATTATATTCACTGGAATTCAATCTAGTTATAACACACTCTTCAATTACATTTATTCAATGAAGTGCACTTTCTTCTTAGTTCACCCTTATTGAAAAGCAATATATCACCTTTTATTTATTTTATATATTAATTCTATAAATATTTTTCTCTTTTATTTATTCAAGCCATCTCCCATTTTTAACATTCAGGAAATCTAAATTTCAAACTCAAAATATAGAAATTAACTTTCTTGAAACTTTTCTAATTAATATTCACCTCTTAGTTCATCATCAACCAAATCTCCACCTTAGCTTTTTTTTATTGAAATTTGTTTTATAACCAAAAAATAGTTTCAAGGTACCAATTGATCAATTTGATTTAAATTCTAAAAAACTAAAAAATCATGACATGATGTATTCTATGAAGGTCCACATTATAAATTATATTTTATGATTGATACTAGATATCATAATCTTTAGTTATTTACTCCATTGATCACATTTTAAAATTGATAAAAATTTATATATCTGTCATATTTCTCTAACATGAACTCTAGATTCACTCTAACCTAAAACAATAAAGATAAATATTTTTTCAATTTCAATTCCTTGGAAACCCTTTCAAGGGAATATATATTTCCAATTAAATATTATATATCATCAAGTTCATGTTCTAGAAACCTTTATGTATCATTAAAGTGGCCCTTATATATCCTAATAATGACTTTTGAGAATTGTGACATTGCCAAATTCATATAACTACCATTACATATCATCTTTGTGACCTTTATGTATTTTCTTGATTAATTTTATATATAACTTCATCATTTTAGGGTACTTTTTTAATATAACACTATATTGCTTTTATGTATCACATCAACACATCAAAATACCATTATGCATCAGCATGGATTACTTTTTCGTATAGGAATTTTCCATTTTTTACCACTTTGAAGATCTCCAACCATCATTAATCGAATAAACACTTCATCACAAATTTTAAACTACTCTAAATGTAATCCAATTAACAAAATATCCAATATTACAACCTTTATTTATAACATCTTCCCCTAAATCATGATATCGATTTTTCAAAAGAATATAGACCTGGTGTTATTCCTATATCAAAGAATCTATATAGAATATATTCCATTGAATTAGAGGAATTAAATAATCAACTCCCATAGAATCTAAATAATAGTTTTATACACACCGGTGCTTCACCATGAGTTTCACCGTTCTACCTTGTTAAAATTTAAGATGGATAAATGTGTCTTTGAATTTTTTTATCATGAACCTTAAATGATCGTGACTATGAGAAAGTTTCCACTATCATTTACTAATTACTTTTTGGATTATTTGTGAGGGGATAAATACTTCATAAATATTAACCTTCAAATTGGATATATCAAAAGCATATTTCTATATAAGATATGGACAATATGAATTTATAGTTTTAATAACCACATATTTTGGAAAAATTTCTATTTAATAATTTTTATTTCTTCAATATCTAGTGATGTAAAAAACATTATTCTTAAAAAAACTATGATATACTATAGTGATATTATTATATAAATATGGACATTGTAACCTATACATTGGATTGGTGGGTATGAAGAGGAGTAACCACATTATGAAATTTTCTTTGTAAAGTCTTTCTAATAAAAATTTATTGATTATTTATGTGGAAATAAGTACTCATTTTTTAATGATGATAATGGAATAATATATGGTTAAAAACATTTAACGATTAAAAGATTCAAATTTAATTAAAATTGGTTTTCCTATATGTGATTGTTTTCATTTAAAAGATGAATTTATAAATTTTCTTTTTTGAATTTTATTAAAAAATATTTTTTTTGATTTTATATTATTAAAATGAACTCATGGTACTTCTTTGAGATTTTTCTAGTATATTTATTTCAGAGTGAATCATGAACAATACCAATTTTTGAAAAATGTCTATTTATTTTCTTTTAATAAAGTAATTTAAAAGTAGAATTATGTTATGTATTTTTTTTAAATATACATAAATCTAATTTTATAAAACATAGTTCATATAATTCATTGGGGATCAACAATATATTTTATTTTTATGATACTATTTTTATGATTAAAATTTGTATTCTTCTGAAATTTATTTTTCATTTCATTTTGTGAACTTCTATGAAAAATCATTATTTATAGTCATATAAATTTAATATTTGAAAATTTATTCCATATTTTATATTATAATTTTCAAATTCGATAATACACGCTATTTTATTTTTAGTCCTACTGAATATTTACCATGGAAAGTAGTTATCAATGTGGTAAAGAGGGAATGGTCTAAATGAGACTACAAACTATAAGAAAATGTCTAATAATAAACTAAAAATATTCATATATTTCTCAATATGTGCTTATTTTTACAGAAATCAACCGATAGTTGAATATATTTTAATTTTGTTCCAATTTCATTTTATTAGGGCCTTTAAAATATTTTAAGTATATAATAATTTCAAATTTTTAATTTTCTTATTTTAATGTCTCTAATATATTTCAATAAGGGTAAAAGGTTGTTATCAATGGTTTTAAATGGTTATTTGAAATAAAAATAAATTATTTTTATGATATTTTTTATTGATGTTATTATTACTTTTTACTCTTACATAATGATGAAACATTGCTTTTGCAAATAGTTAAAAAACCGAGAAAATTATTTTAGAAACATTAAAAATAATATTTTTTTGATCAATTATGGTGTTAAATTATTCTCATTGGAAATTATAAATTATTATTGTTGTCTAATGTATTTATCTTCCAATTTTATTATTGTATTCATATGTATAATGAAATATTTTATGAATAGTCTGAAAAATGACCGTAAATGGTATTTATTGTTTTATTTTTATTAAAATAATTAGAAAATCATATAATATCATATATTTACATTAGATGATGATAAAGTATTTATATTATAATAAATGGTACATGTTATTGCTACTTTTACTTTTTAAAATTATTTTCATGATCCTTAAAGATTGAAAATTTATAAAAATTTCATTGATTTTTCCTATAAAAAGGGAATCAATTTTTGCATTAATGAGGCACATATGAGTTCATATTTCATCCAAAAAAATAACGAAATAAATCTTAATATTTCCCAAATAATTTCCCAAATCCCCTATAGTTTCCATAAACTTCTCCTTCAAATTCCTGAAGATTAATAAAAAGTAAGATGCCAAATCAGGAGGTATAAGTCTTAACCAGTTTCTTTTAGGTTTATTTCTTCTTACACATCCGTAAAATATGCTTTGACCATTATTATATAATGACTTAATTATTATTAATATACAAAAATGTTTTTCATTAATGTAAACCCAATTATATATATCATATCCATCTAGTGGGTAATGACAACAATGCTCGTGCGTACGTATAGTCTACCGTCTCAATGAATTAATATATTTCATTTTCCATCATCGCCTTTCATGATTAATTATTATGATGGATTTAAGGTATATATAGATATTTTATTTATAAAAAATTAATTTTCTTTAAAGATGATATATTATCCAACATCATACCCTTCCATTCGTTGGAAAATGATAATGTCGCTCCCACATATATGTGAAATACCATATCCACAAAGTGTTGTGATTCATTTTTCATTTCCTCATAGCATGGATAGTCATAATGATATATTTAAAGAATATATATGATATTTAAAATATTATTATTAGTATATAACTATATTTTAGTTTTTATATTTCTTTCATTCTATTTGATGGAAAATTAAAACATCAGTTGTGATTTTGTACTAACTACCGTCTCTACGAAGTGATGTAATTAATTTTTCATCATAACCTTACATTGATTGTACTAAAAATTTATTTTTTGAATAAATATGATATTTATATGATGGATAATATTTGTTATATGATGAAAATATGATAATAGTGAATGAAATGAAACCACCAAACCAAAACACACATAGAAAATAGAATAGTTAACACCAAAAATAATGATTTTAATGAAGAACGACTAATAAATAGATGATAAGATGATATAAGTGATTAATATGTGGAATGACAAGTATAAATATGTCTCTATTATATATTTATAATAAATATAAACGTATTATATATGATATTTAGAGAATATATGAAGTAATTGAAGACTTGATGTAACGGTTTCTCATATTAATTTTATTTTTACGAGTCATATTCCATTTTCACCACTTTTTTCTTTTTTTGGGTGTATATAATTACCATTAATTTATTTAATGATTATTTTAATTAAAATTATTTGTATTTCCAAATCCATATAAGGTTCTCTCTTTTTTGACATTTTGGTTAAGTGATTATAAATGTTATAAGCGTTTATATTGAAATATGTTTTTGGATTGTCTGTGTTAAATTTCACTTGAGAGACATTATAAGATCATTTTATTATAAAACCAAAATATATTATTATACTAATTATATTTCTATTATTTACATGTTTTCATTTCATTTTTCTTTCATCCATACATAAAATTATTGCAAAAATGTTTTTAAGAAAATCCAACCTTATTTCTCCTTTTTGGGATAAGAATATTTCATATATATATCAATGTTCTTAAATATATGTTATTAAATTTTTTTCTATAATTAAATACATATGTTATTTCTTTTTTAGTACCTTTTCTTTATTTGTAAATGATTGAAAATAATCTTCTAAAATTTTTTCTAGTTGTCTAACTTTTAACATTTTTCAAATATAGGAAAAGAATGTTCTCTTTTAACATATATAATAGGAAGATAATTTCGAATCATAATTTTCGTCCTTAATATTGTAACATACCTTAAATTTTTAAAATATTTTATAAGTAAAATAGAAATACCATTTTTTCAATGATTTTTTGAAGTACTAAAAGAAATGGGGTGTTTTCCATTATTTTTTAAAGCATATTTTAAATTTTTTGATAAATTTTTTTATCATTTATGTAAATATATTTTATTTATTTTTATGATTAACTGGGGATAGTCTATTATGATATCATTTAATTTATTTCAATAGATAGATTATTATGATATTGTTTTAAGGAAGATTTCATGAAATCCATTTATTTCCTATGTGTTAATTCAGCTATATTGAAATAATGATTTTTTTAAATAACATCCACTTCCTTTCTCTATATTTATTATGATTATGTGATGATAAATTATTTATGAATCCAATTTGTTTTTTAGGAGTAATGATATAATGAAATGATGAAATGTTTTAATAATATTTGGGCAGACTTATGAATGTTCTTCATTATGCAATAGGTGGTCCCAAAATTATATATCCTTCCAATACATTTAGTAAAGATTGGTATCTCATGAGATAATATGGAACTATAAAGGGGAGTGAACCCAATTCAGTAAGGGACTCTATTCACTATGATAGTATTAGTAGTGAGACATGACTAAGGATGTGATGGGAATGAGGAGTAAACACAATCCATGATGGGACTCTTTCTACTTTGATAGTCTTGGAAGTGATCACTGGATAAGAAATTGTATTTTTATTATATGTGTATTCCTGAAACTTATGTCTTATGATTAGGATATATTTTCATGGATCATGATTGATTATTGATGAATCCTCACCCTTATGGATTATATATTTTGTTATGAGAAAACCATATTCTATAACTCATAATTAAAGATATTTTAAATATTGGGTATGAATTTCAAAAGTTATGATCATGTTGTCGAACTATTATAATTATTTTCTGCACAATTATGATCAATGATTAATATCTCCTCTATTTACCCATAATTAGTATTTGATATTATCCTTTCTTGTCCTGCCATTTCCCTAGGTTATAAAGAGAGTTATTAAGCTTGGAATGTCTAATACAGTTTTTTTGTGAGAGTAAATTTCTATAGATGTTGAATATAATTCATGAAATAATATTATTATATATCTACTCCCCAAATAAACTAAACCATTATGGTTATGGGAAATTTATTTCTATGATATGTATGGAATATTTATATAAAATATAATAATATTGTATTATGAAATGATTAGTTCACCTCAGTTGGTATCCAATTAGGGATTAGTTATTTTCGGAGATTAGGATTAGAAACCATTGGTGAAATATAAAGGGATAATTCTATGTATTTATTAATATCCTAAAGTTTTTTAATGTATAAATTTTTTAGTATCATAGAAATGAAATACTTGCCTCAATACAGACAAGTGGCTTCTGGCTCTCACATTGATGAACCTAGGGGTAATAACCATTAAGAGGTTTGTTTTGTATTAACTAAATATTCACCTAGTGCATGATGATGATCCCTAAATAAAGAACTAGTTTTAAACATCTAAGGGTTACTATTTATATAATTTACATTCTATTTAGTAACCATTAAAAGAGATTTGAATATATTTTATATTAAAACCTATAATTTCATGGGTTAAAAAGATGGTTTTATAATTTTAACAAGAAAGGAATGATTTTCATTATCATATGATTACAAAATTTTATTCTTGGTACTCATACCAATATTTTTCATTTTAGTAAATTACTTAGACTAGGAGGAACAAAGTTAAAAATGGTTGTGATGGACAATGTGGTGGTAGTCTAAATGAGAAAACAATTGACATAAAATTTTGGTTGAAAAATATTATGTTTATTTCAGACCAATAATATCAATTTATGATTAATAACCAAAATATTGGTGAGTTTCCTAGCTCATCTAAATAGATAAAAATGGATTTTAATGGGAGTTTAGGTGATCAAGACCATAGAGTAATAAAGATTCAATTTTCTTTGTGTTATAAATGTGAAAAGAAGAACTTAGTGGAAGGCCTCAATCGAAGTATAAGAGGTTTTATGTGTGGAAAATAATGGCATAGATAAATAAATTTCAATGAAAAATGTAAATTATAGTCAATGAAGTATAAGGGAATAAATTATTTTCAAGGGGGAATTATTGAGAAAGTGGTTAACATTTCCACATGAATAGAGGTTTTATTTTTGAAAATGAAAAAACAAAAAAAACATATGAAAGGTATGGATAATTGCCTTTTTTTAATTATGATGCATGATTAAATATATATTGATGAATATTATGACATATTCATATGTTATATTAAAGGAAATAAGTATTACTAAAAAATATGAAAGATATTGGTTAATGGTTTATGATGGAATTTGAATGATTGAAGTGTCCATATATAGGTTTTTCATAGTTATGATATAATTTTAGGGTTGAAAAATTTTAATATGTTCATAAGATTAAAGGAATTACTACAATTTTGATGCTTTATTTGATGGGAGTAATTTGGGAGAAATTTATTGAGTACTAAAAACTGATTGATATATATGAAACCCTTGTGTTTAACATGTGATTTGAGAAATAATTTTATTATATTTTTTAAAAATTATAGGAATAAGGTGAATGTAATTTATTAGAAATTTTAGGATTTTATATCAAATTTGATACTATTATTGAGTCAACCTTTGGAAGTATATGATAAATTCAGTCAATAACCTTGAAAAGAAATTTTTGTAAAATGGTGAAATTCTTTGGAATATATGATTAGTAATATATATTTTTTAGTAAATGACCTTTTTAGTGATTAATTTTGTTATAATATAAACGATAAGTTGATATTTGGAAGAATATGTGATCGGGTTTGTTTGATTTTTTGTTTTGAATTTGGTCCAACATATTTTAGAATATTTTTAAGGTTAATTGATTATGGAATTATTTAATCTGAACTTTGTGTTTTATTTTAGAATTTTTGGAAATTAATGTGTAATTTATCCATATAATGGTTTATTTATTGTATATCAATGTTTTCTATCCATTTTTTTGTACATGTATAGAGAAAAAATGAATAACATGTTATAATTTTATAGAGATTATGACCCAATTAAAGTTATTTTTTTACTCAAGGCATGAAAATTTTAATGTGCTTATTTATTATATATAATGAAGTAAAGGTGGATAAAATATCAAAAAAACTAGAGGATAATATTATGGAAATATATCATGTAATTATATTCTCTCACATTCTATATCTCAATGGTAAAATAATTACTCAAAATCAAGAAAGCGAATGATAAATCTATCAAGTAATATGTGGAAAATATCACTTAGATATCAAAGTTTGGTTTTGAAAACCAATTCACAAGTATTAGTTTTGTAATAGACAAATAGTGTATGTAATATTTCAGGAAAAATAAGTTTCCTAGAAGAATTTCTCAAAATGATATGTAATCGATGTGGTTTAAATCATGATTTTCACACGGTCACTGGTATGGTTAATTTCATGTATGGATTCTATTTTGTGTGATTATGGAGGCATTCAAGAGAAAAGGGTTGAAAATTTAGGGTATTATAAAAATTAGGCCAAGCACATGGTTTAATTTCACAATTAGTGCTAACCGTATAGTAACAAAGTGATATGGATCTATGATTCTAAGTGGTGATTTTCATTATTTGTGAATAGTTTTTATAAACATGAAAGTCACCTATAAAACTATATAAGATGAATGGATTTTTCTAGAGGATTTGGAAAAATGTGAGAAATATTTTTCTTACATTTTTATTATTCCCCATAAACCATATGATTTGTATTTCCAAGGGACAATGGCTACCACACATTTAGTGCATGTTTTTTCTTACTGTTTGTGTAAATCGAAACTTCTCAAAATGGAAAATTACCTTTTCTCATTCACTTTTTTAAATATATTGTATCATCATAATTCCGTACTAGCTTAATCCAGACCTTTTCTAACCCTCTAAAGGATCCTTCTGTCCTTTCCTTAGTGATCCTTGATCATTTTGCGTGTATTTCATCAATGTCTGTTTGGTCCCACCCCTATTCATGAGTTAGGTGTCTCTATCGTATGGTCAATCAATTTTAATGAATTTTTTTCTTTTAATTCACTTTTTTTATGGAATAGGATATTGATATTGGTTTTTATCTTTAAATCCAATGGAATGTTTTTTTAAAAGATTTATTTCTCTGAAAACAGGATTTCAGGAACATGTTATGTTTGAAAAAAGGCATCAAAGATGGTTTTGAAACTAAAATTGTTTTTCAATGTAGAAAATAAAAAAATAAATCACAGTGTAAATGAAGACAAGATGATCATTCTCAAGCTGATACTTAATCCTCTCCACTGGGAAATCACCCTCTTCCAAGCATTTTATATATAAATAAAATTTTATCCATAACCTAAATTAGGTATACAACAAAACAAAAACTATCGAGGCCATATAAGGACCTCTTCCATAGTAATAATGGTGGGTACATATATAACATGCCACAACCAAACCTCTACCACAACATGTGGTAAAAAAGGTAAAAAGTAATATTGTGGAGATATATAGTATCTTCTAGTTTAAGTGTAGGAGATAGTGTGCATATAATAAATAGAGTACACACACTCCTCATAGTGTAAATGAAATAGAAAAATTAGAGCAAGTAAAGATAAGTATAAATATTATATTTATATATCTGATAATATATGAAGCTCATGACTCTTTGTATCTTGAGTTGCAGCTTGAGTCAAGTTACTGAAAGTCGCTATCAAACAGAGTGTAGTAAACACTTTGATCTAACTGTTAGATCTAATATTTCAATGTGATTTAATTCTATAGTTTTTTGTGAGAAATATGCAGCATATGAACACACATATGGTTCTTGAAATAATATTTATCTCACTTCACATGTACAACTCTATGTGTGGGTGGTGGTTCTATGTTTATTCAATTATTTATAATTTCTCTTCATGAGAAAGTCTAATAATTATTTTATGAAAATCATGTTGGAGTTCCCATGAAGAGAATAATAATTTGGATATCATCCATCCTGGTAATTTGTGAAAGAACATTATCTATTGTATATATTCCATAAAAGTAATAACAATCATTAAAATAAGTTTCGACATTAAATTCTCTAATTTAGACATTAGAAACAATTAATTCAAAATAAATGAAAAAAGGTGGTGTGTCTTTTGAATTTTGACACAACACTACCACTGAGTAAATCTAGAAGTGACTGGAGCTAGTAGTGACTCAACCTCAGTGGTGAGAAAGTTTGGAAATAGGTTGGTCCCACACTTCATCAAACTTCTATTCTGGATGACGGCCACCATCAACGGTGTCTCGGGACTTGTAGTGACTCAACTATGGTAGTAGGTGTTTTCAACACAATTTTAAATTTCTAGTATAATTGTTAGTCATCCACTGTTGGTAAGTCATTCTATACTATACCAAATATATGTTCTTGTGGTGAATCATATCCGATGGTAGGTGATTCTTATACATAATCATATTTTCACCTTGACGGTGAGTCATCCACAATGGTGAGTCAGCCTTGGCGGTGATTCGTCCTCAACTATGAGTTATCCTTGCTAGTGACTAATCCTCAATAGCGAGTATTTCTCCTATAGATCCAAAATTATTTCCAATATTCCATACAATATAAAATGATTTCATAACACATAGAACTCATAAACAACCTAATAAACATGATTTGGTAATCCTTAAAATAACGGTACCAATAGTCACCCATATTTTTATTATACCAAATCATGTCATATATACACATGGTATCAAATATAAATATAAAAATTAATTAAGATATATAGGTTATGAAATGTAATGAAATAACACACAATATTCCAGATAAAGAAGTATCAAAGAATACAAGTGTCAAAGGAAGGTGTTTAAAAACAAATGTAATGAAATGTTGATTTATTATCGAACAAATACTAATAGATAAATAATAATTCTATATCATTAGCCCTCTTTTGAGATTTTAAATAATCAAATAGAAAATATATAATAGAAAATTCATAGAATAATAAAATGAATAACAAAAGAATAATAATAATCAGGGAATTTCAATTTAGAAAATTTAATGAATGTAAAGAAAAAATGTTTCAACAAATAGTTACACAAAAAATAGACCCATAAAAAGAAAAATTGCCTAATTATAAATGCTTCTTAGGATTTTTGGAAGGGTCGGGATGTGATTTTCCCTTTCAATTTATCGGAGTAGACAAATTAACATCAGAATCTAAATGATCTATTGGAATGGTTGAAGGAACATCAGTCAGAGCATGAGGCTCCCTAATATTGATTGGCTTAAGGAATTGAATGGATTTTCTAGGAGATATAGAAAATGGTTGAAAACAATAAGGAATACTTTCCTATGGATATATGGAGAAACTAGGTCTAAAATACACTTGATATATTCTGGATGGGTTAAATGAGTTTTAATTAGAATGGACTCATGAGCCACAATAGCAGTGCCATGAACATGCAAAAACAACTTCATGAGATTTATAAAGTCCATAATTATGTTTCCACCTCTAAACATTTCACTCAAGAAAAATTTATCATATTCTATGAAACACTAAAGCACTAGATAAATGACTTTGAACTGGCTGAATTTTTCTTTAAAGGCATGTGTCACTGGAGGAATTTTCAAATTCTTTTCTAGATACTTGAAATGAGAATTCAACTCATGCAAAGAGAATATCATTGAAAGATAATACTTGACATATTTGGTAACTATTTCACTGATATACCTCATGTAATTTAGGTATTACTTGATCAATATATGGGAATGATCATTGTTATGCTCAAATTTAGAAAATGCATCTTATGGTAAAGTAGTACCATCACTTGAAGTGCTGCTTGAAGTTGAATGACTTCATGTACTCAACTGATATTTTATAAATTGTATTCTAATTAAACCGAGAGAAGATGTAATTTAAACAATTTAGATTAGTATACAATGTGATCATTTCTCACAATAATTATTGCCACAAACACTTTAAAGAATAAACCAATGAGGCCAACTAAAGATCATGAGTTTTGTAATTTCTTTTAATATACCCCAACTGTGAAGTACCATATGCCAAAACCTGATCATCATGAATCAACACTACCCCATGGACAACACAGAATGCATCAAAAAACTAGGTATATCCCTTACCTAGATTGGGTAAGATCAGAATCAGTACAGTGTTCAATCACTTCTTTAAACCTTTGAAATCATTATCACATTCCATGGACTATTCAAATATGACACCCTTCTTGGTTAATATTAAAATTTGTACTTCCAAATGGGAAAAGTCTTTAATGGAAATTTTTTAGTAGCCTCCCAACCCCATAAAACATAAAAATTCATAAAAATTCTTCAACTGCTACCAAGACATAACTTCCTTCACTTAATCTAGGTCCATTGAAAAAACCTTCTTTCAATTTGATGTGGCCCAAGAAATGCACCATAATTATCCAGAAATGATATTTGAATAGCTTGGCATATATAATATGCTCTCTTAGCATAATCATGAAAATGTAAAGATGTTTGGAATGATATTAATGTGTATATGATTACGCCAATATTTTATAAAAAAACATCTGCAAACTAACCTGGGAAATGGTAAAATATTCAGTTCATTGGGTCCATAAACACTTTTGGTGCATTGGTCAACATGAACGACATTGAAACAAAGTAAAAATAATAATACATTCTTATGAAGGTGGTCTATAACAAATAAGATGGTTTCACACTTATATGAAGATACAATAATATTATATTAATCATTGAAAACTTTGATAAACCCCTTAGCTGGTCAAAATGGTCATCGTTTCGAGGTAGAGGGTATGAGTTCATAACTGTCATTTTATAAAACTTCTTTTCTTCAACACAAAACCAAAATAACCCATCATAATTCTCGAAAAACAATACTAGATATCTCTAAGGTGATTTTATAGGATTAATAAAAGCATTATTCTTCAATTAATCTAATAGAGTGGTGTATTCTTGGAGTTCTGCCAGCACCATTCTATAGAGTGGAAGGGAAACTGGTTCTTCTCAAAGAAGAAACTCTATCGTAAACTCAACATATCTCTTAGGAAACAACCTCAAGAAGTCCTCATGAAACAAATACTAAAATTGATCTAGTACTAGATGAAATACTATTTTCTATACTCCCCCATCATCAATCATAGGACAAGCCATTTGGGCAGTGAGTTCTCCCCACTGCTACCAAACTAGTCTAGCACAACCTTACCGAACATCCCACTCTCCACGATAGACATATGTGTCACCCTCGAGATACATGAACACTACCCTATTTCAGTAATATAAAATATGGTTTTGGTAAAACACAATCCAATCCATGCTAAAAATCAGATCAAAACATGAAAGGTCATGCACAAACAAGTCCCATAGGAAAGATAACCCACCAACCATAAGAGAACACCCCTTACATTGGAATATATTTTCATCTCTCACACCTAATGTTGTATCAATTGAAATAACCCCACACAACTATTCCACCAATTGACCCAACATAACTACAAACTGAGAAGAAATAAAAAAGTTCAGGGAAACTATATCAAATAAAGAACTAGAAATCATACAAGCTACATGGGTCATACCCCAAATGGTTAAAAGTATAGGCTCGCCACCTCCAGGTGTAGACTAAACTCTCTGAAGATAACCTACCCCTTACCTTTGTCCCTAATATGAATCATTGTTACTATTATTCCTTGATGATATGGATGGTCCCACCATAGAGTACCATGACATCAACCTATAATGGTATGACTAGTATATCTCTAACCACTTACCTAGTATAGGGTAACTAATCCCCTGCATACACTCGACATCAGCCTCGATCCTTCTTCCCTAACCATCTGTCATGGGTTCCTATAGAACCTATGCACATTTCCTATTCTTTTTTACACTCGGTACACAACTGGTGGTCAAGGTAACTGACCACGCATGTTCCCCGACCTTCAAAAATAATAGAAAAACACATGGTCACTACATTGAGAGGATGGTCCTCTCTTTTGACTACCCTACATATTTCCACCCTGACGGAAATTCTTGAAACAAATCATCCTTCACTCATAAGTTTCACCACTGGATCATCCATATGAAACCATAAACCCAATACCTGAATCATAATTTAAGTTCCCTTTGTAAATAAGGGCATGTTTCACCACTTATGTAAACCTATTCAAATGGAATATGTTCACGTGAAACATAATCTCATGTATCTATCCATATTGAAGGTGTATTTTTATAGAGACCTCATCCCCTACCAATGCTAGAACAAAGCATTGCAAGTTCATGTAGCTTCCCACATAATCCATCACTGACATAGTACCCTATGTAAACCACGTAAAATTACATCATGATCATGTATCAAGTTCTTTGGATAATGTTTCCCCATAACCATTTCCTAGATGTCTTTTTGTAACATACTGTCAGCCTATTGAATTTGAAAAAATATATCCCACCAACTCTTTTCTAGTCCCCGTAACAGTTATGATACCAACATGACTCTCTTTACCATTGAAGTATCCAAGTGATCAATTGTGGAAGGATCAAATTCCATCTTTTCAGCAACTGACACTTCAATAATAGAAACAAACTTCATATCCTAGACCACTGATTATTCAAAAATAGTCATCTGAACAACATATAAAGGCACACTGAGATCACCAACAATAGTGGGATAAATTGTATGAGTTCCCAAACATGGGGATTCCTACCCCTCAACTAATTCTTTATTTCCTTCTCTAGAGGACCTATCAACATCTCTAACTAGACTAGTTCTCTCTTCAGATCCAGAAACACCTAATGATCTTGGGGAACAAAGAAGATATTGAGGTATCTCAACATCCTATTTTGTAATTCTATCACTAGAACCTTCAGGGTTATATCCTTCATCATCATCGTCATTTCAACTTCCATTACCATTACCATATTCATCATCACATGCTCCTTAATTTTCATTTTCTTTTTTATCACAATTTTCATCATTTTCATTCAATTTAGAAGATTTTGGAATTACTATTAATTTTATCTTCACATGATGATTCTATCTCTTCTTCATCAATATCATTTTTCAAAATCTTTTCCCAACGGGGAGTGTCTTATGGGGCTAGGAAAACCACATTATATAGATGGAGGAATTTTCTGCAGCTCCAGATCACTTCCTTCATTCATAGGATTCTTCTATTCCTCATTACTATTGGAAGCAACCTCTTCCTCCTCATCTGAGTACTCCACCAATTTTTCTTGTTCAAAACTAGAATCTAAAAGATATTTTGGTCTTGAAGGATACTCAAATAGATTGAAATAATCAATAATTCTTTCAATATCATTAACACACTCGTTCTTCCATGTATTCCAAATTATTTTCATCCTCATACAATCAATATTGTGATATAGAAACTTCCATTGCTCACTAACTTTTGTTTTTCTTCACTGAACGAACCTTTAAGACTTGGAATTGAAAGAATAAACTTTGGGTAGATCAAAGAATTAGACCTTGAAGAAGGCTTGGTTATTTTTAGCATGTTAATCACGATATATATTCAAAGATTAATCTCCTAACCTATTTTCATTATACATGGTAGGTAAACATCCAGATATATCAAAATAGAAAAAACTCTCTTTCTTGGGAAAACATGTGTTGAATGAACATTAATATCAACCTGCCTTCACCATCATGCCCTGAACAAATTAGACTTCTCTAAATTTCTTCTCCTGTTAACTCATCCAAAGAACCTTCATAGAAAATAGTGTCACTAGACTCAATAATATTTCCTTGATATTCTTTAGCAACACCTACAAAAAGAACCTTTATACATTCAACCCAGTGACTTGAAGAAAACACAACTTTATGACCATAAATTTTGGTTATCACCCACCATTCATTTTCTCAAAAGATACACATTAAAAACTAATAGAACTGATATACTAACCTAGGATAAAAAGTCTCTCATTCTAGGAGAACCATTCAATCCATACTTGGTGCTGTATAACTTAAATCACTAATGAATTGTTTTAGATCAAACATTCTACTTGAACTTATTTTTCACATACTATAATCATCCTTGAATGCCCATACTTTATAGGTTATAAGGCTGTTTAACGACTAGATTCACATTTATACTTCTTTTTTGGATGAAACTAATATGATGAAGACTCAAAATAATGCTTCATTACGACCATACAGATCAGCTTGATAGATTCATGAGAATTTGAGAGAAGTTCGACTGTTATGAGAGAAAGGGATACAATACATTTTATATAAAAGGTATGAGAAAAGTAGTATCTTGAAATAATACAATATTTTATTTTATATCATTTGGGAATTTTAGGGATTCATAAATCACAAATATAAAATTAAAAATATAAATAGATATGTGTTGAATGATAATTAAATAAATATTAGAAATGGTAGCTTAAAAATTAAACATAAATTGTTTTACCAATGTATGAGATTTTCAACTGTAGGTAAAACTAACGGTGAGTAAAAAACACAATGGGGAGACATTTCACAATAGTGATACATTTCACAGCGATTATACATCTCACAATGGTGATACATTTTACAATGGCGAGATAATTCACAATTGTGAGACATTTCAAAACGATGAGACATTTTAATAGTGAAAAATTTCAACAGTTATACATTTCAATGATGAGACATTTCCACATTGATACATTTCAATATAGAGACATTTCAAAATGATGTCCAAGAAAATTAATATCAACCAAAATTAATCATACCAAATTCATGTTTGACAAAATTCATTCTTTTAGAATTCAAAGGCTTAGTAAAAATATTAGAAATCTCATGTTCTGTACTAATGTGTTCATGAGTGATATCACCCATTTGAAAATGGTCTCTTAAAAAGTGATTTCTTACATCAGTATGTTTTTTTCTAGAATGTGATATTAGATTATTAGAAATGTTTGTAGGACATGTGTTGTCACAATTTATAAGGAGATCTTGGAATTGGTATCTACAGTCTAACAATATATGTTTCATCCATAAAATTTTCATACAATAACTACCAACCTGTATGTATTCATCTTTGGTTTTAGATAGTGAAAAATAATTTTTTTTCTACACCAACAAACTAGAGACTTTCATAAAAGGTGAAATATTTGAGAGGTGATTTTTTATCTTATGTACAACCCCCAAAATCAGCATCTGAATAACTAACTAAGTAAAATTATTTCCCTCTAGAATCGAATATTCATAAATTAGTAGTATACTCGAGGAAGTTAAAAATACATTTACATAAAGTAAGATTGACTCTTCTGGGGTTTCATGAAAATTAGAACACATACACACACTCAACATAATATCCGGTCAGTTATATGTTAAGTAGAGAAGAATTCAAATCATACCATGGTAAATGTCGTGATACACTAGTTTCCCAACTTCATCGAGATCTAACTTACAATTTTTTCTAATAAGAGTATCACTACTCTTAGCACTATCCAAATTAAAATGTTTTAAAAGGTATTTATTAGTTTTATTTTTATTTATAGTAATTCTATCTTTATATTAAAAAAAATTGAAAACCAATAAAAAATTTGAGTTCACCCATTAAACTCATTTCAAATCCATTTTTCATCATTTTTGAAAAATAATTACATAAATAATTTTTTTAACAACCAAAAATAATATCATCAACATAAATTTTTACAACTAAAACACCTTTTGAAATTCATTTTATAAAAAGAGTAGGATCAATTATACCTTTTCAAAAACCTTTTCAAATATTGAAAGAGAATATCCAATCATACTAAGATCTAGGGGATTGTTTTAAACCCTACAAATGTTTTTTTTAATTTGAAAACACTACTATGAAAATAGTGATTTTGACAACAAGGGGACTTTTAACAAAAACATCCTAAATTATATACCCATTTAAGAATTCAATATTGACATCCATTTGATAAATTTTTACATATAGATGTGTTATATAGGCAAGAGGTATTATAATAGATTCATGTCTGGCTGCAAGTGAAACTGTATCCCCATAGTCTATTACTTCTTCTAGACTATACCCTTGGGAAACAAGTCTAGCCTTATTACTTACCATTGTGCCTGATTCATCAACCTTGTTACTAAACACCAATTTAATTCCTATAGTCATGGTGTCATTGAGTCTATAAAAAAGTTCCCATATTTTATTTTTATCAAATTTATTTATTTCTTCTTGCATATCCATTACCCATAATTTATCATTAATTTCATTATTAATGTTCTTTGGTTCTGGATATGACAAGAATTCTTGATGTTGAACTTAATATCTTATAGAATCTATAGTAAGTGTACCAATATCTAGGTATCCAACTACATAATATATAGGATGGTACTTAAGGGTCCCAACAACTCTAGAAAAAGAAGTCATGGTAACTTCAGTGTTCTCTATATGTTCAAGTTCAGGATCTTGATGTTCCTAAGAACTGGATGATTTTTTATTGGTTTACAATAGAATCAGAAGGTTTGGAATTTAATTTCAAATTGTATAAATTATCCTCAATGTTTTTTAAATAGTTTTTAGGCTCGTGTGGATCCATCTCATAAAATTTTATTTGAACATACTCATCCATAGTCTTGGTCCTCTAATTAAAAACTCTATAATATTTACTAGAAATTGAATAACATGGGAAAATTCGTTCATCATTTTTGGATAAAAACAAATCAATATTATCCATTGTGTTAAGAATAATGAATTTTAAACCAAAAATTATAAATTAATAAACATTAGTCTTTCTATAATTCAAAATCCCTTAAGGGGTATTTTTTCACGATTTGTCTCATTAAAATACCATTGATTATATAGTAGGTTGTATTCACTACCATAGCCCAAAATTATATAGTTTAGTTATATTTATTAAGCATATTCTGAGATATCTTCTAAAGTTTTTTATTTATTATGTATAAAAATCCATTTTTTGAGGGGTCTTAGGAGGAGATAAATTTTGACTATATCCATTTTGTGAGAAAGAGGATTCAAATTCCTAATTTTCAAACTCACGAATATAGTCAATTTTTAATATCTTAATTTCAAGCCCATATTTCTATAAATATATAAATGTTGGTAAAACAATAATAGGATTTACTATTGTGAGATAAAAAGAATACCCAAATATACCTTGAAAATTAATCTACTAGTACATAAACATAGTGGTTTATATTTAAACACGAAACTCTGGATGGTCCAAACAAATACATGTGAACAAACTCAAGAGGTTGATTTGTTAAAACTTATCTCTTTTATTTAAAAAAAATATATCACTGTTTCTCTTTTTGACAGGAGTTATAAACTTTATCATCTAAGAACTCAAGTTTTGGTAGATCTATGACTAAAGATTTCCCAGTAATCTTCATAAGTGAGTTAATATTATAGTAGCATAGTCTTCTATTCCAAATCCAAGATTCTTTATGAAAGTCACTCAAGAAATAAACATTTTGAGAAATAAATTAATTCACATTAGAAACAAAAAAAACCTCATTCCTTAAAGTATTAAATACTAAATCATTTTTAGAATTAAAAATATTACATGCATTGTTCTCAAATCTAACATGAAAACCTTCATCGCATAATTTTTATATGATAAAAAAGTTATATTGTAGACCATAAATAAGATTATATTATAAATTAAAACTGAATTGGTATTACTAATATGGCCAAGGCCGATGATATTTCCTCTAACATTGTAACCAAAGGTGACATGACCACTATCAACCATTATTAAGATCTTGAAGAACGAGTGGTCTCATATCATATGCATAGAAAATCTGTTATCCAAGTACTATAGATTATTAATGGATCTCTTACAATAGTGTTCCTACCAAATAATATTTATACTAGAAATGATTTTGGTACCAATATTTTCTTAGGTCAGGATATATTAGAGATTGAATACTTAGGAACCCAAAATTTCATAATGAGTTTCCAATAAAAATATTGTATCATTTTTAAAATACAAACTTTTTTAGGTCCTATAGAAAAATAACTGTCAGTAGAGCTTTTGATTTAGATTTAGGAATAAATGTGATCTTAATAATTTTTTTCTATCCAAGTTGGTATACTAAGACCTATAACATGATTGGGATAAATCTTTTTAACCACATTCTTTGTAAGTTTTTATCATCCATTGGTAAAATTTGATAAATAATAATTATTATTTTCATTGAAAAATTTCAATTCAGTATTCTCCTCTAACATGTGTGTATTTGTTTCCTTTCTCTATAGGAATATCAGTTTTAATACTTACAGAAAGAACTTGTTTCCTATTTAGGCATTTATTTTTATATTTAATTATGTTAAAAGTTTCCACAATAATTCTATAGTATTCAATCATTTAATCTTGACAAATATCATATTCATTGTTTTCAATTTCAGAATGATCTGAATTAATCAAAGATAAATCAGAAGATATAACTGGTCCCTCAGAGACTTTATTCATCAAGCACATGTTTTCTCAATTATAATTCTCTTCAGGAGTATATTCTAAATAAATGGATCTATCCTCATAGGCTCCAAAAGTTTCATTTATATATTTATTGATTTATTTTTCTTTGTCCTCATATTTATTTTTGTATTTTGATTTTGGACAGTCTCTCTTAACATGTACTTTGTGCTTTCATTCATAGTATTTTATCTCATTTGAGTTTTCATACTTTTTCCAATCATTCCTAAAAGTTCCTATATTTTCATAACTTCCTTTGTAAATAGGATTTCTAAAAAAATATTCTTCTGGCATGACTTCATAAATCTTATGGCCAAATGGTCTATTTGTTCATCACTATACGATGTTGATTCATCATCACTGGAACATTCAACTTGAATCTTTTAATTTTATTTTTTAAGATGTAATGGTATTAAAAGATAAATATATTTTGTCACATTATATTCTTATCTATTGAATTTTGGTTCTTCTTCATACATCATCAGTATTCAAATTAGTTCCTTGACTATCAGATTTCTAATGTCACATGATTCTCTGATTGACAAAGAAGTCCCTCTCCCCCTTTCCGGAAGGCACATGAGCAGTGTCATAACCAGATCCTTTTTTGATACTATATTTCACTAGTATATAATGGTGTTCACTATTTCATTGAACCTTAGATACATATCAGAAATTAATTCATTAGGTTTCATCTAAAATTTTAATATTTAATTGTATATTTATTCAATCTTATCTCTTTAACATATGTGGTTCCTTCATGTGAAATAGCTAAATCATCCCCAATTGTAAAATCAACTTTGAAACTAGATACTCTATTAAATTAATCATCTATTAAATCAAAATATAGGGCATTAATGGGATTTCAATTATTTTTATAAGCATGATTGGTAGCTTCGTCCCATATAATTCGTGTAGTTTTATGAAATTCATATTTATTTTCTATTACATTACAAATCTCAAAAAACATACACTTTATATGAATTTTAATTTTTATTTTCCACTGCTCATACTTTTTACCATTTAAAAGATGAGGTTTATTGGTATCTAAAACTTCATATCTATTATCCATTTGAATAATTAAATTTATAACTAATAAACATTTCAGATCTGTAAAACAACTAAAATCACAGATGGAGATTTTTTAAAAACCATTTATACCAAATGTTTTTCGAAGTGAGCATATCAATTGGGGGAGAATTGAGTACCCAATAAAATTTATATTAAAAATCGGTTAAAATAAAATCCCCCAATTTAAATAAAATAACACAATTTTCCAAAACAAAAAATTGATATAAGTTTTGACCTTTTGAAATTATTCTCAAAGATTGATTAGGTATCGGTTAATATAATATATAATATTAATTTGACATTTTGAAATCAATTTACTCAATCAAAATATTATATAAGCATTAATAAAGGATAAATATCAAAATAATTGGTTTGTTTATGGTTTAAAAAAATTAGTTTGAAGGCATAGAAAAAAAGTGGAAATGAGTACAAGAGTTTTATTCTCAATATGAGACTTAATCCTATCTACTTGGTAACCACCCACTATCCATAAGTTTATATAAAAAACATTGACCCATAACCTAGATCAGGTATACAATAACACGATAGTTTTCTTGGACACATAGGGACCACTTACATAGTAATAGTTGGAGTATAGATAAAATAGTCCACAAGCAGACCTTTACCACAACACAAGGGAATACATATAAAAAGAGTGTTGAGAAGATATCTAGTATCATCTATTTTAACATCAAGAGACAGTTTGTATGTAATAAACAAATTATACACATGGATCATAATATAAATGAAATAGAGAAAACCTGTTGGTAAAGATAAGTGTACATATTATGTTTCTATGTTTAATAATCTTTGAAGATCGCGACTCTTTATAGCTTGAGCGACAACCCAAGTATAATTTTTGAAATTTGTTGTAGAAAAGAGGGTCATAAACTCTCTGTTCTGACTGTAGGCTCAAAATAATCCATGTGATTCACTTCCACTGTCATTTGTGAACAAGATAAAACATGTGAGAACTCTTTTGGTTCGTACAGTTGGGTTCAACTCACTTCCTATGTACAACTTTGTATGTGTGTTATGGTTCTCAGTTCATTCAGTGATCCACTATATCTCTGCATGAGGGAGTCTTTTTATTCTTTTATTAGTAGCATGCAGGAGTGTCCTTGTGGAGAACAATCAACAAGACATCCTTTATCCTTATAATTAGGTCTAACACATTCATTATTACATCCCTTCAATAAAATTATGAACTATCATTAAAATAAGTTTCAAAATTAAACTGGATAATGTATCCATTAGAAACATTTAATTAAAAATAAATAAAATAAATAAGGTGAGTCTTTTAAATAGTGATTTTACTCTAGCGGTGAGTCAAGATGGTGATGAATGAAGATAGAGGTGAGTCAACATTAATGGTAAGTTTTTTCAATGGTAGGTCAGTCCAACACTTTATCAAATTTCCATTTTGAAGAATAGTTATTATCAATGATGACTCAGGCCTGGTGGTGACTCAACTTTGGTGGTAAGTGTTATCAAAACATTATAAAATTTCCAATCCTACAATGTGGTATCCTCTGGAGGTTATTCATTCCATACTTTACCAAATTTATGTTTTGGTGGTGACTCATAGTTGATAGTAGGTGATCAAAGTACATTTTCATATTTTCACCTTGACAGAGAGTCGCCTGCAACTGTGAGTTAGCCTTGGTAATGACGCATCCTCAATAAGACGTCATCCTCAATGGAGGGTCTTTCCCATACTTAGGAAAAATTATTTCCAATCTTCCTTACATTATAAAATATTTTCATAACATACATAACTCATTAATTGAATAAAAAATATGATTTAGTGATCATTAAAATAAGGGTTCCAATATAACTAATGTTATAATTGATAGAAATTTAAGATCATAAAATAAAAACAAAAATCACACTCGAAATGATTTTGAAAAAAACTATGATTCAAAATTCTGGTCAGAGTGAGTATTTCAAGATGGGGTGGGAGGGGGTGAATGGATTACCCAATAAAAATTGATATTCAAAAAAGTGTTAACTCAAATTCCCCCAAATAAATAAAAACTTACCACTTAATCAAAATAACAGATAGTTATAAGTTCAAATCCATTAAGATATTTCTCCAAGAGTTATTAGGTCTCAGTTAAAATAATATATGAATATTACTTTATCTTTTGAAATAAATTTACTTAATTAAAACCATATATAAACATTATTTAAGACTAACTATCAAAGTAGTGAATTTTTTATAGTTTAAAATAGATTATACTTAATGATTAGAAAAAAAATAACAAAGTGGAATAAATACAATAGGTTTAGTTTCAAGCTGAGACCTAAACCTATTCACATTGAAATCATCTTCTGCCAAGAATATTATATAAAATAATTTGATTCACACCCTGGATTGGATATAAAATATAGATAACCAGACGTCCAATCCATGCATGGACCTCTTCCATAATAAATGTGGGAATAAAAAAACACATGCCACAGAGGGACCACTTCAGCAACACATCTATAAACAAGAATAAAGGGAGTTAATAAAATATTTGGTATCTTCGAGTTAATGTACATGACATAGTTTGTGTGTTTACTAAATTGAGTAAATCACACAATGCTAAAAATTTAAATTCAATAAGAAAAAGAGAAAGAAAAGGTGTAGAGAAGGTAGTGTTTCTTGGTGTGATGTGCTTAGAATCTTGAGACTCATTGGATATATCTTAAAAAGGATATTAAGTTGAGTTTCTAAAAATTTCAGTAAAATAGAGCACCATAATCTCTTTTTTGTGTTTGTAAGAAGGGAACAAGATGTTCAATATTCTGCAATATTCCCCAGTCGATTATAGGTAAGAATTATTCATATAAATATATTGATCAAATAATACACTCTATAACACTCTCTAGTTATTGCAGTGTTCTAGATCTCTTCTATATGATCTTCTATCACACTGGGGTTCCTACTTCCTAGTATATTAATAGTATGTAGGAAAAATCTTCCCGATCCAATGCTATTAATACTAATCGACATGAACACACTTTAATTCACCCTATTAATAGTTAAAGAATAATAATTAAAATATTTATCAGCATTTGATTAGATAATATAGTATATAAAAGAAATTAATTTAAATATATCAACATTCACTTTTCTAATTCTATCAATGAATCCATTAGGTTTAGATCCTTTATCATCATCATCATCATTTCCACTTCCATTACCATTACCATGTTAATCGTCACCTCTTTATTCATCATCTTCATCTTCTTCCTCATCACCATTTTCATCATTTTTATTTTCATTAAAGGATTTTGAATTACTATTAATTTTCTATTCACCTAATACTATATATATTCTTAATAACTACCTAATTTATAAATCTTTTATTTTATAGGGAGTTTACTAGGAGGACTAGGAGAACTATACGATATAGTAGGAGGACTTTTGGAAAAGTCCGGATCAATTCCATTATCTATAGGATACTCTTGTTCCTCACTTCCAATGGTTGTAGCCTCTTCCTATTTATCTAGGTTCTCCACCACTTTGTATAATTTCAAACCAGGATCTACAAGATCTTTCATTCTTGAAGGATGGTCAACAAGGTTGAATTCATCATACAATATTTCACTATGATTAACCCACTTCTAATTACATGTATTCAAACTAATTTCCATCCTCATACAAATCATTCTAGTAATGCAGAAACCTCCACAGTGCAATATTGTTTCTTTTTCTTCACTGACCAAACATTTTTCTCTTAGCACTGAAAAAATAAACATTGGGTAGATCAAAGAATCGGACCCTGAATATGTATCGGTTATTTCCAACATGTGAAGCATGAGATATCTACACATATTAATCTTCTCACATATTTTCATTATACTTGATAGGTAAACATCATAATATCTCCAAGTAAAATCTCATTATCTTGGAAAAAATGTGCTGAATGAACTTGAATAGAATCTTGCATTCACCATCATGTTTGAAATCAACTATCCTTCTCAAAACTTCATCTACTATTAACTCATATAAAGTATCTTCATATACAATAGGGTCCCAAGACTTTAGAATATTTCCTTGATTGTATCCAGAAACACCTTCACAAAGAACCTTTAAACATTCATACCAACGAATTGAAGAAAACACCACTTTATGACCATCAATTCTAGTTCTCACCTAGCCTTCATTTTCTACAAATAAAATATCTACAAACTAATATAACTAATATATTAACCTAGGATAATAGGCCTCCTATTTGAGTAGAACCATTCTATCCATCCTTTATACTATAAAAATTTATCACTAATGACTTGTTGGAGATCAACCATTCTACTTGAACTTCATTTTTAAGTACTACAAACCTCTTTTAAAGTTCATGATTTATAGGCTCTAAGTAAGTTGAATTACAAGATTCACCTATCTAATTTTTTTTTACGAAACTCATAAATAGTAAACTGAAAATCATGATATATTCAGACCATGTAGATCAGAATAACATGTTCAAGAGAAGACAAGATATTGTCGGAGGTTAGGAGAGAAAGGGCCACAATAGGTTTGATACTAATGGTATGAGAAAATAAGAGAATTGGAGTTATAAAATCTTCTAATTTATATAATTTTGTCATTTTATGGATTTATAAATCACAAATTCAAAATTGAAAATCCAATTGGAATTTGAATTGAATTAAAAATAAATAAATATTAGTAATGGTAGCATAAAATGTAAACATCAAAAAATTAATAAAGGTGGAATATTTTCAATGGTAGGTAAAACTAATGGTGAGTAAAAAACAAAAAGAAAGTGATACATTTCACATTGGTGAGAAATTTCCCAACAATGATACATTTCATTATGGTGAGACATCTCCCAACGGTGATACATTTCACCATGGTGTCACAATGCACAATTGTGAAACATTTTAGAATGGCGAGACATTCCAATGGAAATACATTTAAATTGTGAGACAATTAAAATGTGAGACATTTAAATGGTGATACATCTCAACGGTGAGACATTTCATAATTTTGTATCATAGAAAATTAAGCTAAACCAAAATTAATCATACCTAACTCTTGTTTGATGTAGTTCATTCTCTAAAAATTCAAAGGATTAGTAAAAATATCATCCATTTAATGTTATGTACCAATGTATTCAGGAGTGATATCACCCTTTTGAAAATACTTGCTCAAAAAGTGATGTCTTATATCAATAGTTTTTTTTCTTGAATGTCACATAGGGTTCTTAGATATGTTTATAGAACTTGTGTTGTCACAATTTATAGGGAAATGTCAGAATTGATATCCATAGTCTTGCAATGTGTGTTCCATCCATGAAATTTGTGCCCAATATCTACCTGTACCTACATATTCATCTTTGGTAGTAGATAGTGAAACATAATTTTGTTTCATACTATACCATGAAACTAGAGACTTTCCTAAAAGGTGACATGTTACAGAGGTGATTCTCCTATCTAAATTTCAACCACCAAAATCCGAATATGAAAAACTAAGTCAAAAGTTTTTCCTCTAGGATAGAATAATTATAAATTATTAGTATACTTGAAGTATTTAAAAATTATTTTTTTACAGAAAAAAAGTGTGAATCTTTTGGGTATTCTTGAAAACAATGACACATTCACACACTAAATATAATATCAGGTCATCTTGGAGTTAAGTAGAGAATAATTCCAGATATACATATGTAACTTTTTTGATCCACTCATTTCCCAGCTTTATCAAGATCCAACTTACAGGTGTTACTCTTAAGAGTATCACTACTCTTAGTGTTGTCCAAAATAAATTATTTTAAAATATCTATTTTATATTTATGTTTATTTAAAATAATTCATTCTTTATTTTAAAAAATATGAAAACCAAAAAAGAATATGAGTTCACCCATTGAACTCATTTCAAATTCATTTTGCTTCATTTTTTAAAAATCATTACATGGATAATATTTGGAACATACAAAAATAATATCAACTAAATAAATTTATACTACTAAAACATCTTTTAAAATTCATTTTATAAAAACGATAGGATTAGATATACCTTGTCAAAACACTTTCTTATTTTGGAAATATATGAGCCTATAATAATGAGCTTTAGGGGATTTTTTTAAACCATATAAAACTTTTGTTAATTTGAAAACGCTATTTAGAAATTGGAGATTTTTAAAACTAGTGTAACATTCTGATATTTTTTGAATTATTATTTTCAATTTAATTTAATATTTTTGATATTTTTCATTTCACACAATATGGAAAATAGTTTGTTATATATTAAATAACTATGGTAAGCTTGCGATATAGGAAAAACCTTTTTAATAATGCACTACACACGACATAAATTTTAGTTTTCTCTATACATAACACAGAATTTATCTTGTGTTACATGCATCAATGACTTTCATCGATGTCATGCAAAACATGCATTACTAATTTTTATCGAACAATAATATAAAATTAAAAATTTTCTATTTTAAATAATAAGATATAACCTAGATATTAAATTTTTAGTTATGAATAGTATTAACTAATTAATGAAAATATATGGTTTACACAAAGGTTACCAACTAATAAGAAATGAATATGAAAACTTATTGAATATGAAGGAAAGAATTATTATTTTTATATCCACAATGTTGTTTTAGTATAATAAATTTAGTTAATTAAAAGTAGTGAGTGATATTAATGTAATATATATGTTATATATTCAATATAATATTTTTTATATTCTTATAATAGATTCAATAGACATAAAATAAGAAAAACACACATTGTATGCATAAAAACCTAATTTTTATTATGGTAGTTTTACCACCTTTTAATGGAGAACCCATTTTAAATCCAATTTTTTGAACTTTTATAGATTTAATATGTCAAAATAAAGTTCATATTTGGAATTTAAACATAAAATTTAGCTTTGGATAATTTGTTTCATATTTTTCAAAAAGGGTTCATTTTTAATGAATAGTTAAGAATACTGTATTTTAATTCAAAATTGATTTTTCATTTAATTTATTTATAAGGTAAAATTATATTTTAAATTTTTTTAAAAGTATAATTAGATTATAACTTTATCTATTAATCCAATTTATTAAATTGGAACAAATTTCACTTTGCAATTGGTCATAAAAACTTAGAATACTTTTGATAATGTTTACTTTAAATACTCGCAGTGTCATCCCATCAACGAGATTAATTTTAAATTAATTTATGTCACAAAAGTTATTAGAATTTTGAATAATGGGTTGCATATTTGAAATAATAATAAGTTTTAATTTTTAAAAAGGTAAAATTAGTTTTTTACCAAAAATATTAGTGAATGTAATTAAAATTTACGACATCGATTAAGGTAAAGTTAAGCTTAACTAAGGACTAAACCTTAAATTTAGGACTCAAAACAACCTAAAAAATTGTAAAAGAGAAATTGGATGGATATATTTTCACTATATACTCCCTTTTCTTAACTTTTTTCTATTATTGGATGCACTTTCAAAATGAAAAAAATGGGAGAAATTATTTCATAAATATTTAGAAGAGTTTCACTACTCCTCCACTATAAAAAGGAATCCCCTCCTCCCACTTCTTGACACCTCTCAAGTCCCTTAGATATTCCATAATATACTAAAATTGGTTCCCAAATTCCTTCACTTCCTCTTAGAATCATCTCCTTGGGAAAAAACTCTTCCAAGGAAGCCTTTTGGCACAAACCAAAAGGAGTTACCCAATTAAGAGGTAACACCTTCTCTCAAACTCCTTTTTTTATTTTAATTATCCACCCACTAAAATATAATTATTCCATGATTTTGTAACAAAATAATTGTCCTAAATATACTATATTTTTTACACTATGGTTACAACCTACACTTACACACACCTTAATCTAATGGGTAACGAACATATTTTTTATGTGTACGACGAACATCCGCCTTACAAAATGACGATTATTCAAATTTCCTTACCGCCTCTCGTGGTACAAATTAGGATGGAAATATTTTTATATATATTATATATTATATTTATAATTTATTTAATCTTATTTATTACTTTTACCATATATAACTTTATTTAGATTCTATTTGGTGTAAATATGATAATTTTGTTTGAGGAAGTGTGGACTACTACCCCCCCCCCCCCAAAGCAATGTAATTCGTTCAAATAGAACATGGAATTTATTAAGGATGGGTTTATTGAAATTATATGATATATATAACATTATAATTATACTATAATTATATTATATACATATATACATATAGTTCATTTTATTTAATTCTTTTAACACAATAATAAAAATGGAAAATCATTCATGAGTACGTACGATTTACCGTATCCATGAATGGTGTATTACATTTCATAATTCTATATTCTATAGATTATAATAAGAAAAATATTGTATAAATACATGAAATATATATAATGGTTTTCATTCTGTAATCATGATATAATTATAAGGACTAATGATATTACAAATTAACACACATGCGAACAAAAAAGAAAATATTATCCAAAGTGAAACCTTAACATAGGATGGTTAAAATAAGGCTTATATAATGTCATAATCAAAGAATATATGGTATTATATATAATAATATGGTTCTTTAAAATATGTATAAATAATTTATATTTATTATACAGGTGGCTTGAATGAGTACGAAGAGAGTCAAGACATAAGGTAAGGGAATTTCATCCCACTTTTTATTTCCATTAGAAACATGATTTACTCACAACAATTTCATTTTATGTGGGGTGTATACTACCAATGGATGAATTCTTGAAAGAAATATTGTGATGGTTCCTTGGAATAATTGATGTAATCCTTTATCCAATGGTGGATATGGTAATAAAAACTTCAATATTTTTAATGATTCTCTATGGGCTAAACTCACTTAGAACCTATTAAATAAAAAATATATGGATTTTAATTTCCATAGAGGTAGTTTTCAAAACAAACTAAAAAATGAAATTTTCTCAAAATGGACTCCCTTATCTCGTCTTCTTTCAAAAACTCATTTAAAAAAATAATGTCTCATTCTAGGTGGCTTGTAAATAGAAAATCTTTTCTGATGTTTTGGGTGGATAACTAGAATATATTTCCTCTTATACACTATGGTTGACCCTATGAGATTACCTGTTGACACTAGTATTTATATAAATGATTGTTTAAATCCTCGAGACTTGGATTTACCCAATGGTATTAAATCTATAATTAAAAATTATCCTTTATTTAAATAATGAAGACATTTTAGTTTGGGAACCTGCAAAAAATGGAATTTTGGACTCCCAACATTTCTACAATTATAATTTAATTAATACCAATCTAGATTTTTATTGGTTAAAGAACTATGATAATCCATGGGTTAGACCCTCTAAGTTCACCCTTGTTTGGGGAATAGACCACAATTGTGTTCCCATTGATTTCTATCTTCAATTATTTAGGATGTATCTTTTCTAAAAATGTCATCTTTGTAACCCACATAGAGAGGATGTTGACCATCTATTTTTATCTTATTCTATCACTTCATATCTATGGACATAAATTTTTCACATTTTAGATCTGATATGGGTATTCTAGGACTCCATTCAGTTGCATATCCAATGATTCACTACTTTGGATGTTTCTCAACAAATCAGACGGCTCTAAATAGCTTATGTATCTGAGCTGATGCACACAATCTGGTATGACATAAACCAGATTATTCATCCTAATAATAATTTTAATTTTCATGGAACATAGTTGAAGATATTCACTAAGATCAAAGAAACTAGTATGATACATAATGTTACCTGCCACAACTCTGTCAAAGATCTTATTTTTCTTCCTTGTTTTGGAATACAATGAAGGTAAAACCAAATGAACGGATTATTATAATTCATCTAGAAAACCTGTTTTCCTAGCTAAACTAAGATCAATTTAGAGAGTTCCTTAAAGGGAAATCTAGGCCCCTTAGGTTACAGGATGGTGTGTAGAGATCAAAATGGTCAGTTCCTTCGATGATATTATGATACTTACATATTTTCATTCTCTTTAGAATAAAAGATATATAGCATAATTATTGTAGTTGAGATTATTAAATAAAGAGGTTGGAATAACATTTGGATTTAAATAGACTCCACCACCATCGTGCATGATCTCTAAAATGAAGTGGTGCACCTCACTTACCCTCTCACTATGAAATGGAAGGAATGCCTCCAACACCTTCTGAGATGAATCATATAATCACTCATGCTTATCACGAGGTGAATATAGTGGCAGATGGTCTATCCAACAAATGAGTAATTAACAACGAGATGTGGTTAAACAACTTCCCACTGAATCTCATTCCTTTTCATGAAAAATATTGTAATGAAATTACAACATTTATACTTTTTAACTCTTTTTATTTTTTTTTATATATTATTTGTGCCTTGGCCTTTCAACCAAGAAATCGACATTTAAAAAAAATATTACATGAAGAGTATGATCCCAAGTAACCATGTGGTAGGAGTTAATTGAAGTAATATCATAGTTATTAGATATTATTAACGATTATGCTTCTTTTGATGAAATCTTTTGATCAATTTCTAAAGAATAATACTAAGATTCCTCCTCCCATGTTTATTATATATATACATGTATTAGTACCAATTTTTAACTCTTTGGTACATAATATAATCAATAATTTGTTTAATAACAATTTTATCATATCTCTCTCATCAGTAGAAAATATGTATTATTACAGAAACCATGTTTACAAAAAGATTTCTTAATTTTTTTTGAAATGATCATTGAAGATTATTTTCAAGTAAACATTATTTTAATTTTTTTTATTTTTTTCAAATCCTCCTTTATAGGTTTTCAAATCTATTTTCAAAGAAAAACTATTTTCAAATGTTTTGAATATTCTTTTATATATTTTCAAGTAAAAATGTTTTTAAAATTTTTTGAATCTTATTCTATAGGTTTTAAAGTAAAAAAGGTTTTCAATATGATTAACGGTATTATTTATAAGTTTACAAGGTATTTTCTAATAAAATTGATTTTAAATGGATTTATGCATTAATATTATTTTTCTAATAAAGAAAGGATATTTTCATCAAGAGATATTTTTAAATGATCTTTCAATTTTTTTCCATCTAAGATGACATCTACTGATGTTAATCACGCCTTAATAGGAAATTATCTAAATTTTATATTCACATTATTTCCCTAAATGATTAATGCTTCATGTCATGGACTTTATGAACCCATTTCTCTTTCATGGGTTATATGGTTATAAAACCCATTTTAAAATTATGGGATATATTTTTATGAAACTTGTATCTCATTCTTGGGTTATATGTTTATGAAACCCTATTTTTTCAATATTTAGGATTTGATGAAATGGTTATGAAATCTATCAATTTTCAATTGTTTATACTATGATGTAATTTCATTGATTCCTATATAATTTCATGGGATATAATTTGATGTTTATAAAACCCATCTCTTTTCATGGGTCAAAATATGATAAATATTTTATGGCACATGAATGTATGATTTTATTATGTGATTGGTGGGACCTACATCTCCCTCAAATGAATTGGTTAATGATAAGTTTTATATGAGATCAAAGGGTACACAGGTTGTATTCCATGCCTTAAAACAAAAAGGTACATGGTTTATATCCCTGGCCTAAAATTTAGAGGGTACATGGGTTGTAGACCAAGACCCAAAACTAGAAGGTAAATGGGTTGTTGCCCAATCCTTAAATTAAGAGGGTATATAGGTTATAAACCAAGACAGAAAATAATAAGGTACATGGGTTGTAGCTCAAGACTAAATGTAGTAGGGTACATGGGTTCTTATCCCATGCCCGAAGTAGGTACATGGGTTCTGGCCCCATCCTAAAATGTTATAAAGGTCCTGGTAGGTAACCTTAATATGAGATTTTCTATTCTTATATGCATTCCAAAAAGTCCATGTCTTATTCCTATGCTATGATTTTAGGACTTATTCTATTAATTCTCTTAGGATCTCTGCCTATGAAATTACAATCTTTATTATGATCACTAATATGCATGTTATGATCTTAAAATGTTATAATCAAGTTTCACGCCCTTTTTTAATGTTAAGATCGCACATTTACATAATTTACCCTTACATAGAATCTAATTTCAACCCTTTCCTATATTTCCTTTCATGAGGTTATAAAGAAAGGTTTTAGGTAGAATTACTAAATATGGAGATATTTATGAAAGATTTTGAAGATATTTCACTAGGATAAGATATTTTTTTCTATGTTTCCAAACACAGAAAATTATTACGGTCCTCAGGCATGAATTTTTATAATGTATTGAATATTCATAAAAAAATATATTATCCATGTATGTTAAACCTGTGTCACTATAGTTGGTATCAAATGAATGTTTTATTCAAACTGTAGAAACTAGGATTACAAAACCTTAGTGATATCCCTAGGGGTATTTATAATAATATGTCTAGGGATGTCTCCAAAGATACATATAAGGATGAGTTAAGGTTTAAGAAATTGTTCTGGAATTTTGTTATAGGATAGAGTGAGTGAATTCATAGAAATACTTACCTATCTGGATAATACAAGTGGATGTTCCTCTGAAATATATTTATTTATGGGTAAAAACTCTATAAACATGTTTCATGCCAAACTCAAGGTAATATAGTACACAATAATGGGCCTTTCGCCACACCTGGTTTGACACTCCTAGTGGATATGCTTTAGGAATTCACAAAACTATTCACAAACCCTTATAAAGAATTTAAATAGAGGATTACTATGAATAACCTATGATAAAACTAAGGTTTTACAGATTAAATAAGTAGGATCCATGATTTAGGCACCCTATAAATAATTTTTTCATGATTATATGGTATCCCAATAAGATAAAAGTTTCTCACACTCTTCCTTCTGGTTTTATTCAATAGAGATAACTATAAGGGAAATGATTAACAATGAATGTTTCTAATGTGAAAATAATAGGCATTATGTGAATCAATTTCCCAAGTGGAAATATCATAAAGATAATCAAGAATTTGGAATGATTAATGGTTATACTTATAAAGATAATGAGGCCACAAACAAAATGTGAAAGGTATGTGATGTTCTCTCATTATTTTTTACATTAAACATAAGAATCATTGTTATATTGAGGTTTAGGAACCTTAATAAATTATTCATATTTCATATTCTAGGAAATATTTATTAAGGATTAAGTTGATGAAGACTGATTAATGGATTAAGAATAAAGTTGGATGAATGAAGTACTTATTTTTTGGAATTCAAATATTTTGTTATATGAATCATGAAATATATTAGTTTTTTTATTATATGTTTTCATTAAGGATTGAAAAGGATATGATTAATGGTAATGAATATAAAAAGATATAATTTTATTAAGGAAAGGTAACCCTGTATGTGATCATGATGTTGAGAAAATTGTGTTTCACTTGGATAAAGAGATGATTTTTTTGGATAAAGTAAATTGGATATGACCAATTACCCTAGATTTTATTATTTATTAGTTTAAAATGTAGTCCATGTCATCATAGAGGAATTTTAAAAGTTATTGGGTTTATGGAATATATCTAGTATCCTTTGGAATAATAAATCATGAATTATTTACTAAAGAAAATATTGTAAATCTAGTTATTACCATGTTTCAAGAGACTATATGATGGCGATATTCACATGTTTTGACTGTGAAAACCAAGAGATACATTGTGACATATAGGGATCAATATTAATCTGATTCTATGACTTCTTTTTTAAGTTTTTTATTTTTCATCTTTCGGAAGGGTTATAAGGTTAACCATTTATGGAAAGATTAAGTTAAAATATAGATGAATTTTGTGAGAATAAAGTACTATCATATAATATAATAATTTAATAATATTGGAAAACTTGTTATGAAAAAATGGTGCAGATGATAACTAATTAAATATGGGATGTTATATCATGGATCTCATGATCAGTTAATTCTTTGAGATTGAAAAATTCACCATCCTTTTTGTAAAAAAAGGTGAAGTGGATAAAGGAACAAAAATGGGTGAAGTTGTCTGAAAATCATAAAAGTATGTATTTTCCTTAAAAGTATTTATCTTTAGGAAAAAGTATCTTGAAACCAAAAAACATTATCCTAGTACCTTCATTTCCAATGAATAATATGGTCCCTTAGTTCATCATGGATTTATCACTTTCTGATTGTTAACTTTCTCATAACCTTGTTCTCTATCACTCTCCATCAAAACAATATAGTTATATTTTTCTTCCATGTCCATATTTTCACATCCCACCAATGCTCTCCTACATGTAAAACTAGTTATATGTTTCTTCGGGTAACCATAATATTTCCAAATTCTCTTTTTTTAATGGATGTTTTAGTATTCATTTTTTCAATGTGGGTTTCTAGGAATAAAAATTTCAAGTATTAAACATTTGGTAAACTAGATGAATTTCAAGGGATAAATTCATTTGGGGGGTATAATTTAACACCCCGATATTTTGGGAATTATTTTTTTTGATTTAATATAATCTTTTTGAAATTTTTCATTTCATGCAACACAAAAAATAAATTATTTTATATTAAATCACTATATGTAGCTTGAGATATATGCAAAACCAAGTTAATTTGGCACTAAAAACACCCTTAATTTTAGCTTTATCTACACAAATTATTGATCTCAGCTTATATTATGCATAATAGTGACTTTCCTCGATAGCATTCATAACACACATGACATATTTTTACTGAACAATAGTATATAATTAAAATGTTCTTATTTAAAATAATATTATATAACCTAGATATTAAATTAAAAATTATGAATAGTATTAACTACTTTATGAAAATATAATTTTAACAAAAAGGCTACCTCTTAATTAGAAATGAATATAAAATCTGATTGAGTATAAAAGACATTATTAGCATTGTTATAGTCACAAAGTTGTTTTAACATAATAAATTAAATTAATTACAATTATTGAGTGATATTAATGAAATATATATGTTATATATTCAATAAAATATTTTTTATATTCATCCAATATATTTTATTGACATAAGATGAGAACAAACCGAATTGTATACATAAAACCTATTTTTATAAAGGAAGTTTTATCACCTTTTAAGGGAAAACCCATTTTAAATCCTATTTTTGGAACTTTTATAGATTATATATATCAAAATATACTTAATATTTGGATGAGAAACATAAAAATCATGTTAGGATATTTTTTTTGGTATTTTTCTGTAATGGTTCATTTTTATTGAATAATTAAGAATACTGGATTTTAATTCAAAAACTATTTTTACTTTTATTTATTTTTTAGGATAAATTATATTTTAAATTAGTTTAAAAGTTTAATTAGATAATAATTATATCAATTCATCAAATTTATTTCATTAGAACCAATTTCACTTTGAAATTGGATAAAAAACAGAGTAAACTTTTGATCATTTTTATTTTAAAAACCCAGAGTGTTGTCCCATCAATGGGATTAATTTTAAATTAATTTCATCCACATTTGTGATTAAAATTTGGAAAAAATGGATTCCATATTTTTAATCATCATAATTTATAATTTCTACTAAGGTAAAATTAGTTTTTCACCCAAATTATTAGTGAATGTAATTAAAATTCATTACATTGATTAAAGTAAAATTAACATTAACTAATTACTAATCATTAAATTTAAGACTTAGAACAACCTATAAACTTGAACAAGGGCCATTTTATGGAAATTTTTGACCCTATCCTCTATTTTATAGACTTTGGTTCACTATTGGATGAACTTGAAAAATGAATATTGTGGGTTGAATTCTCTCTTCAAATATTTACAAGAGTGACACTCCTCCTCCACCCTAAAAAGGTCTCATATCCTCCTACTTTATAAAAAATATCAATTTTTTTGGATCTCCAAAAAACTACTCAAATTATCTCCTTAAATACCTTATTTCCTCATAGAAACATAACCTTGGGCATAAAGTATTCCAAGGAATCCTTTTGGAACAATCCAAAAAGAGTTACCTAATTAAGAGGTAACACCTTCTCTCAAGCTCTATTATTTTATTTTATTTCTCCACCACATACACTATCTATATTACATGATTTAATAAAAAATAATATCCTAAATATATTAGTATGTTTTTATGCTATGTTTTTTATCTACACTTACACACACCTCCATCTAATGGGTAATGAATATACTGTTTATGTGTACAGTGATCTTTCGCTTCACAAAACGATGATGGTTCAAATTTCATTATCGCCCCTCATGGTGTAAATTATGATGGAAACTATATTTATATGTATTATATATTATTTTTTTATTTTTTTTTATTTTTTTTATTTTATCTATACATATCTTGTTACTTTCCATTTAGTGTAAATACAATAATTTTTTTAAGAAAGTGTGGACTACCACGCCCTCAAAGTAATGTGATTCTTTCACACACTTCAGGGAATGTATTAAAGTTTATTTTAGTGAAAATATATGATATATAAAGCATTTTAATTCTAATTTAAATATATTATGTACATATATACATATAAGTTAATTTTTTTCAATCTTTAAATATGAAATTAAAAAGGGAAACAATGTTCATGTGTATGTATGGCTTACCGTCTCCATGAATGGTGTATTTCATTTCATACATCTATATTATATAGATTATTATAATAATAATGTAATGTAAATAAATTATATTAATATCATTTTTTACATTATGTAATCATGATATTAGTATAAAGACCAATGATATAAAAAATTAAGACACATGTGAAGAACAAAGCGAATATTATCTGAAGTGAGACCCTAACACAGTATGGTTAAAAAGAGAGTAATATAATTTCAAAATAAAACCATATATGATTTTAGATATCATAACATGTTTCAATAAAATATTTATAATAAAATTATATTTATTATATAGGTGGTTTGAATGAGTACTGCGAGAATCATGACACAATGTATGGAGATTTCATCTCGCTTTTCCAGTGAGATACATACTTTGTCCACCACCCATTACTTTTATGCAGTGTATATATTAACCATATATGTACTAAATGATTATTAAATTATATTTATTGATATTTACATATCTATTATATGATTTTTATTTCATTGGGTAAATGTTTCAAAATTTACCAAATCGAAAAAGCAGTTTTGTCTCAAATTGCCTTTCCTGAGACACATGTTCTGTTATGCACCAATGTTCATTAACGAGGTGTATATAATTCCAATTTACATGTTATATAATTTGTATAATTATTTTTAATGATATTTTATTCATGATTTAATTTCATTTTATTATGTGAAGAGCATGATCCCAAGTAAACAAGTGGAAATTGTTTATTGAGATAATCTCATCACTTTTTGACATTGTTAATGATTATGATTTTTTGATGAAATATTATGATGCATCTCTTGAGAAAAATCATGGGATTAATCCTCTTATGTTTATTCAATATATATACATGTATTATTATGATTTCAAACTCTTTGATACTTAATATAATTAAGAAAAAAAATTAAGAAGAATCAGATTGTATCTCTCTCTTCGGTCAGAAATCTATTTTATTAGTGAAAAAATGTTTTAAAAAAAGTTTTAAAATGATCATTGAAAATAAATTTCAATGAAAAATTATTTTAAATATGTTTTATTATTTTAAAATAATCCTTTATAAGTTATCAAATCTATTTTCAAATAAAAAGTTTTTTAAAATGTTTTAAAGCTTCTTTTATAACTTTTCAATGAAGAATGTTTTCAAAATGTTTTCAATTTTATTTTATAAGTTTTCAAAGAAAAAGGTATTCAAAATGATTTTAGGTATTCGTTATAAGTTTACAAGGTATTTTCTAAGAAAATTATTTTCAAATTTTTTATTCATTTATATTCCTTTCTCAATAAAGAACAGATATTTTCATCAAGAAATGTTTTAAAAGTTATATCAATATTATTTTACATATAATATGACATCCATTGATGTTACTGAACCCTTTAAAATAAATGATCTAAAGGTTCCATTAACATTATTTCCCTGAATGTGTTATCCTTGATTCCATGGTATTTATGAACCTATTTCTATTTCATGGGTTATATGGTTATAAAATCCATTTCTAATTAATAGGTTATATGATTAGGAAACACATTTCTCATTCACAGGTTATATGTTTAAGAAACATTCTTCTTTACATGGGTTAATCTTTGATGAAATGGTTATGAAACCTATCTATTTTCCATAGGTTATATTGTGACGTAATTTTAATGATACTAATCTCATTTCATGGGTTATGATTTAATGTTTATAAAACCCATCTCTTTTCATGGGTCATAATATGATGAATGTTTTGTGGAACATGGATATGGGATTTTATTATGTGATAGGGGGTCCTATATCTCACTCCAATGCATTGATTAATGATAAGTTGTATGTGAGGTCAAAGGGTACATAAGTTGTAGCCCAGTCATAAAAACAAGAAGTTACATGGGTTGTATCCCAAGCCTAAATGTAAGAGGGTACATGGGTTGTAGCCTGATCCCAAAAATAAGAAGGTTCATGGGTTTTATCCCAAGACTAAAAGTAAAAGGGAACTTGGATTTTAGCATAATCCTGAAAATAAGAAGGTATATGGGTTATAGCCCGAGCCTAAATGTATGAGGTTGCACATGTTGTTAGCCCCAGCCCAAAGTAGGTACGTGGGTCGTATCCCAAGCCTAACATGTTATAATGTTCTTAGTAGTTTTCCTTAACATAAGATTTTATATTCTTATATTCATGCCATAAATAAAGGTCTTATTCCTCTGTTATTCTTTCATGAAATATGCCCTTAATTCTCTTATGATAATTTTCTTATGAAATGGAAATATTTATAATGATCTATAATATATAGGGTATGATCTTAAAATTTTATGTTCAAGTTACATACCCTTTTGTTTATGTTATGCCTATGGATTTACTTTATTTACCCTTACCACACATATGAGATCACCCATTTTTTATATTTCATTTCCCTATGTTATGAATAAAGTTTTTTGGTAGAATTACTAAAGGTGGATATATTTTTGGGATATGTTGAATATATTTCACCAGGATAGAAGATATCATTCCCATGTTTCCAAATACTCTAAACTATTATGGTCCTCGAGCATGTATTTTTTATAACATACCAAATATTCATCTAGAAAGATATAATATCTATGTATGTTAGGCACGTGTTGCTATAAACAATAAGTTGTTAAAAAATATTCTCAATTATATACCCATTTAAGAATTCAATCTTGACATCCATTTGATAACATTTTCAGTCTAGATGTGCTGAACAGGAAAGAATTATTCTAATGGCCTCAAGATTATATATTTGTAAAAAAACTCTCCTCATAGTATATTACTTCTTCTTTAATATACCCTTGTGAAACTAGTATAGCATTGTTCCTTTCTATCATTATTTATTCGTCAACCTTGTTTCTAAACACCCATTTAGTTCTTATAGTCAACATGTCTTTGGGTTAATAAAAAAGTTCCCATAAATTATTTATTTCAGATTGATTTAGTTCTTCATGCATATCCATTACCCAAAATTCATCCTTAATTGCATAATTTATGTTCTTTGGTTCTAGCTTTCAAAATAATTCTTGACGTTAAACCAGATGTCATAGAGAATCTCTAGTACGTGTACCCTTATCTAGCTATCTAAATACATAATCTAAAGGAAGGTAGATAAGGGTACTAACAACTCTAGAAAAATAAAGTTTGGTCACTTCATGGCGCTTTATAGGTTCAGGTTCACGCTCATGATGTTCCTAAGAAATGGAAGATTTCCTGATTACTTGACAGCAGAATCAGAAGGTTTGAATTTAATATCTAAGTGGATAAATCATCCTCAAGGTTTTATAAAGAAGTATTAGGATCATTTGGAATAGTCTCATTAAATTTTATTTGAAGATACTCTTCCGCAGTTTTGGTCCTTTTATTAAAAAATCTATTATATTTACTAGAATTTGAATAACCCTGGAAAATTACTTCATCGCTTTTGGAGGAAAGAATTTCAAGATTATCCTTTTTGTTAAGAATAAAGAATTTTCAACCAAAAACAATAAATTAATTAAACTTAGGCTTTCTGTTCTTTCAAATATCATATGGTAACTTTTTCAAGATCATTCTAATTAAAACTGTATTGATTATATAGTAGTTTGTATTGACATCCTCTTACCAAAAGCTGATAGGTCATTCATATTCACTAAGAAAATTTTGGGATATCTCTTGAAGTTTTATATTATTTATTTCTACAAATTCATTCTGATGATGGTTCCTTGGAGCAGAGAAGTTATGGCTATAACCATTTTTGAGAAAAAGGATTCAAATTCATGATTTTTAAACTCATAGCCACGGTCACTTATTAAGGACTTAATTCTAAGTCAACTAATATTTTCTACAGATCTATCATACTTGTTAAAATAAGAATAATATTTAAACATGTGAGCTAAAAAATACCCATGTATACCTAGAAAAGTCATCTACTAGTACATAAACATAGTGCTTACCATTCAAACATAAAACTCCATATGGTCCCAAAAAATCCATGTGAACCAACTCAAGAGTCTGAGAATTTTAAATTTATTTATTTTATTTAAAAGAAATCTTTTTATGTTTCCATTTTTGATAGGATTTATATACTTTATTATATGGGAACTCAAGTTTTGGTATATCCAGGACTAAAACTTTCCTATTAATCTTCCTAAGTGGGTGAATATTATAATGGCCTAGTTTCCTTTTCCAAATCCAATATTCTTTAGGAAAATCACTCAATAAAGATAAATTTTGAGAAATCAATGAATCAAGATTAAAAATATAAACATAATAATTCCTTAAATAAGTAAATACGAAGTCATTTTTGGAATTAAAAACATTACAATAATTGTTCTCAAAATTAACATTAACACCATCATCAAATAATTATTAAATGATAAGAAAGTTGTCTTACAAACCATAAATAAATAGTATATTATAAAATAAAACTAAATTGGTGTTACCAATTTTTCTAAGGCCAATGATATTTTCTTTATCATTGTCACAAAAATTTTAATGACCACTATTAACCATTCTTATGATCTTTAATCTTGATTAGTCACCTATTATATACGTAGAAATGATTTTATCCAAGTACTATATATTCTTACTAGATCTCTTCAAAAATATTTCCTATAAAAAAAATTATACCAAAAATGATTTTGGTATCCATATTTTCATTGTTCCAAATATGTTAGAGATTCAAGCCCTATGAACCCAAACTTTCTTAATCAGATTCCTATAAATAGATTTTAATATTTTTAAATTAAAAAAAATAGCTCCTATAAAAAAATAATCAGAAGTGGAGATTTCAGATATAGATTTAGGTATAAATGTTATCCTTACTGTTCTTATGTGTCTACTTTTGTGTTCTAGGATTGTAACATATTTTGGAGAAATATTTTTACCTCCAATATGTGTATGATTTTATCTTCCATTGATAAAAGTTTTTGAATCCCTATTTAGTTTTTCATAGGCCAATTTATGTTCAAAATTATCCTCTAAAAATTTATCATTTGTTTCTTTCTCTATAGTTTTATCATTTTTAGTACTGGAAGATAGAACTTTATTTTTCTTTTGGAATTTATTTTTATCTTTAAGTGTACTAACATTTTTCTCAATAATTCTACAATATTAAATTATTTATTCTTGGTACAAATCATCTCTATTATGTTAAATTTTAGAATGAGCAGAATTAATCACAAATAAATCAAAAGATATAGCAGGGACCTCATAAAATTTTTTCCTGAAGAAAAAGTTATCTTGGTCGTACTTCTATTCATGAGTAGATTCTAAGTCACTAGAGCCATCCTCAAAGGCACTAGAATTTCCTTTTTTGTATTTCTTGAATTTTCTATTCTTATCCCCATATTTCTATTTTTAGTTTAATTTTGGATAGTCTTCTTTAACATGTAATTTATACTATCATTCAAAAATGTTTATATCATTTGAGTTATCATATTTTTTCCAATGTTTTTCCAAGTTCCTATGTTTTCATAACTTCCTATACAACTAGGTTTTTTGAAAAAAAATTTTTGTTGTTGATCTTCTTATATATTCTAGCCAAATATGATTTCTCTTCATCACTATATGGTTGTGATTCATCAACACTAAAACATTTAGATTTTATATTTTCGTTTTATTTTTGATTGGATGTAATGGTATTGAAATTTATATATTTTTTTGGATCATCATATTCATCTTTATTGAATTTCATTTCTTATTCATACATCAACAGTTTTCCAATTACTTCCTTGAATGGAAGTTTTCTAATGTCACAGCATTATCTAATTTACATCTAAGTCTCTCTCCCTCTTTTAGGAAGTCATATGAGTAGTCTCATAATTAGATCCATTTCATATACTATATTTCACAAGGAGCTAATGGTGATCACTATTTCATTCAACCTAAGATACATATCTGATATTAATTCATTAGGCTTCATCTTAGAAGTTTAATATCTAATTATATATGTATTCAATCTTATCTCTTTAACATACATGGTTCCTTCATGTGAAATAGCTAATGAATACCAAATATAAAAATTAACTTTGAAACTTGATATTCTATTGAATTCATTATCTCTTAAATCACAATATTTGGAATTCATGGCTTTGAAATTATTTTTATATGAATTCTTAGTAGTTTCATCCCATGTAACTCTAACAGTCGTAGGAAACTCATATCTACCTTCTATAGTATAATAAATTTCAAAACCCAAACACTATATATGAATTTTCATTTTTATTTTCCACTGAGCATAGTTATTACCATTTAAAATATGAGGTATAATAGTAGAAGAACCATCTTGTCTATAATCAATTTAATGAATTTAATTTAAAACTAATAAAATTTTAGATCATTACAACAACTAAAATCACAAATTAAATGTTTTAAAAAAACATTGATACTTAATGTTGGTCTAAGGGAGTATCTTAAAAGGTGTTGAATTAGGTGCCCAATAAAATGTTTTGCGAAATTTTTTTAAAATATAATCCGTTAGTTTAAATAAAATAACCCAATTATTAAAAACAACAAATTTTTATAAGTCATGATCTTTGGAAATAAAATATTTATTAGTTCTTGATTGAAATAATATATAACATTAATTTTACCGTTGAAATCCACTTTTCTCAATCAAAATCTTATATAAACACTAATTAAGGTTAACTATCAAAGTAGTGCTTTATTTATGAATAAAAAATCATTTTTAAATCGTAAAAAATAATACAAACAAAACACATAGTAGAAATGAATACAAGAGGTTTAGTCTCAAGATAAGAGTTAATCCTATAAACATGGAAATCACCCACTTACAATTAGTTTATGTAAAAATAAACATTTATATACAACATGTATGAGGTATACAACAACATAATAACTGTCTAAGCCATATAGGGACCTCTTACATAGGAATCGTGGGAGTAAAAATAAAACTGGACACAACGGGACCTCTAAGAAAATATATAGGAATATAGATAAAATCAGTGTTGAGAAGATATCTAGTATCCTCCATTTTAAGTGCAAGAGACAGTGTTTTTGTAATAAATAGAGTATAGACACACTAATAATAAGGTAAATGAAATAGACAAAAACATAAATTAAATATAAGTGGAAATATTTTTTTTCTTTGTATGATAAGATCTATATCTCATGACTCTTTGTAGATTGAGTGGAATCTCGATTCAAGTTTCTAAAAGGCATTATATAATAGAGGGTCGTAAACTCTTTTTTATTAATGTAGGATCTAAATGTTCAATCTGATCTACTTCCATAGTGGTGTCTGAGAAAGATACAACATGTGATCAATCTTCTATATCTTGTAAAAAGGATCATCTCACTTCATGTGTAAACATATCTCTATGTGTCCTGTTTATTAGTTCATTCAGTGATTCAAAATATCTCTGTATGAGGGAGTATGTTTCTTCTTTTATCATCAGTATGGAGGCGTGTCTATGTAAAGAAAAATCAACCAGATATCCTACATCCTTATACTTAGGGCCTGCACATTCTTTATGGAATCCCTTCAATACAATTAAGAACAATAACTAAAATAAGTTTCATCATTAAATTTTATAATGTAGATATTAAAAACATTAAATTAAAAATAAATAAATAAAAGGATGTTAGTCATTTGAATGATGATAGGACACTTGAGGTGAGTCAAGATGGAGACTACTAAAGTTGATGGTGACTCAACCTCAATGGGGAGTCATCTCTAGGATAGTTCAATCTAAAACTTTTTCAAATTTCCATTCTGGAGAAAGGTCATCATCAACATTTACTTAGGTTTAGTGATGACTCAACTCTGGTGGTAGGTGTTTTCAACACTTTGTCAAATTTACAGTCCAGTGGTGAGGCATCCTCTGCCAGTGAATTTTCCCATACATTACCAAAATTATGTTCTGGAAGTGACTCATAGTTGATGGTATGTGAATAAAGTACATATTCATATTTTCACCCTAATGATGAGTCATATAGAATGGTGAGCTAGCCTCAACGGTGACTCATCCTCAATAGTGAGTCAGCCCTGGTGGTGACTTTTCCTCAACAACAAGTCTTTCCCATACTTAGAAATAATTTTTTCTAATATTTCCTATATTATAAAATTTTTTTATACTAGATAAAAATCATTAATAGAATAAAAACATGATTTGGTGATCATTAAAAAAATGTTTCCAACATTACAAAATAAAAATTGACAGAAATTTGTGATATTTAAAACACAAATAAAAATAATAGTTGAAATGGTTTTGAAAAACCTATGATTCCAATTGCTGGTAAAAGTGAGTATTTCAAAAAGGGGTGAATTGACTACCCAATAAGAATTTATATTCAAAACAATGTCAGGTGAAATTCCATAAATATTTAAAAACAGACTAGTAAATCAAAATAGTATATAGATATAAGTTCTGATTATTTAAGAGATTTATCAAAGATTTATTATGTCTCAGTTAAAATAATATTTGAATGTAACTTTAACTTTTAAAATCTATTTACTTAATCAAAACCATATATAAACACTAATTAAGACTAACTATCAAATTATTGGTTTTTTAAGTTTAAAATATACTTTTCTTAAAGATTATAAAAGAAACAAAACAAAACACACAATGGAATAACTATAATAGGTTTAGCCTCATGTCAAGACCTAATCCTATATAATTGGAAATCACCTACTCCCAGGGTGATTATATAAAATTTTCTTCATTCAGAACCTGGATCAGGTATACAAAATTTCTAACTACATTTTCAGGCCATGGAGGGACCTCTTCTACAATAAATGTGGAAATCAAAAAAACAAAAAACACACAAGGACCACTTCGACAAAACATGGGTAAACAATTATAAAGGGAACTAATAAGATATCATGTTTCTTATGGTCAAATTAAATAAGGTTGTGTGTGTTTACTAAACTGAAAATATCACACACTGCTGAAAATGTAAATGCAAATAGAAAAAAGAGAAAGTAAATTTGTAGATAAGGTAGTATTTCTCGATCTGATGTGCTCTGAATCATGAGACTCCTTGTATATAGATTGAAAAGGGTCTCAAGTCAAGTTTACGAAAATTTCATTAAAATAGAGAACCATAATTTATCTTTTTTATGACTTTAGGAAGGAAGTTGGATATTCTATGTGCTTCAAAATTGTATAGTCGATTACAGGTAAGAGTTATTCATGTAAATAACTTGATCAAGTCATACACTCCATATCACTCTATAGTTATTTTAGTTTTCTATATCTCTTTTATATTCTCTTCTATCACACAAGGGAGTCTACTTCCTAATATATCAGCAGCATATAAGAACAATCATCCAGATCCTCTTCTCCTAATATTGATCGACTGACACACACTTTAGTACATCCCTATAATAGTTTAAGAATAATTATTTAAATAATTCTCATCATTAAATTTGATAACATAGAAATACGAATCTATTAATTTATGTTTCCCAAAACTAATAACAATGACTCTTCTGATGGTGATACAACTCTAGTGGTGACTCAGGCCAATGATGAGTTTGGATTACAATATGTCAATCTCAATGGTGACTCGTCTTAATAGTGATCCTTTTTTAGAAATTTTCTATATTTCCTAGTAGTAGGTAAATTATGATTATAAGTCATTCTTTGGTGCTAAGTCTCTTCCATATTTTCCAAACTCTCATTCTGAAAGGGACTCATTGGTGATGATAGGTCTTACTCACACATAGCCAAAAATTACATCAGGGTAGTGACTCAATTATAATTGTAGGACTTTCCCATACATATAAAAATTTTCAATACGAAAAAATGTCTTCCTTGGAGGTGGCTCCCCCTCAATGGAGATTCATTACTAGTTGTGAGTAGACATTGATGGCAGGTCTTTCCAACACATATCCAAAATTTATTTAGACTTATTTATAGGATGGAATACTATCATAAAGTATAAAACTCATTACTAAAATAATTAACATGATTTTTCCACATTAAAACAAAGAGGTTCCAACAATCTATAAAAATCATTTATAACACAATTAAGATTATTTTTGAGTAATAAAACAAAAAGGTTCCATCAATCTCCCACTTGTTATGATCACAATTAATGGAATTTTATAACCCATGTATAGAATAAATCATGGTTCTAAAATCGGTCATCGTAGAACTTTAAAAATATATAGTGAGAGTTTGTTCATAAAGTGTAGCCTAAATAATAAATGGTATAAAAGATAATAAGTAAACAAATAGTATGATAGATAGTTCATAAAGAAGGTATCAAAGACATGTAAATTAAAATACATATGGTATCTAAGGTAGTTAAATTTGAAACAATATTTGAGGTAAGTAATAAGGATCGTATCAAAGAGAATATGATACCAAAGGAATTAATTAAACATATAAGGTGTAAAAAGAAATGTTATTAATGAAAATATAAAGAATATAATTATTGTTATTGTATTATATGCATTCTCACCCTTGTAAAAAATTAAATGATGGAAACATTGAAACAATAAAAAATTATATCGAGATGTTACATGAATTTCCCTAATGCGTAGTTCTATAGAGAACTAAAAATGATGAAACAATATTATTTTTTACCATGCATAGGTATCAATTTTTTAGAAGAAGAAACTCTTATTATTTAATAATATGTTGGAGTTTCTTGAGGTTAAACAACTCCAAAAATATCACATGAAATATCTTGATAATAAAACCACTCAACATTATTTTAATTTTATTGTGAATGCTCATAGAAAATCATAATTTCAATTTTAAATTGTAATGATTTAATCCACTTAAAAAATAATATGAATCATATATAAATATATTTAAAATATATATTTTATCTGGTGATACTGTTGCATGAATCGAAAAAATAATCCATAATTTCAAACCCTAAAGTTGGATGATTCAAATGTTGAGTTTTTATGCATTGGGATTAACATCAAAATTATGGTTGGAAATGTATAGTTGATTATGAAATTAGGTATTATGATCCATACATTTCTTCCTCAAACATAGGGTTTCTTCAAAATGTAGGGTTCTAGATCCATCTCTTTACTTCAAATGTATAGTACAAAAGTATGTTTCCATACAAAAATAGGGTTCACAAACCATACATTACCCATAAACACATAGGTTATAAATATTGTTTATAAAATTCTTATAAACATTTCCGAAATACTTGAGAAATAAAATAAACACCCATTGGATTAATATTTAAAATTATTCCAAAATAAAATAATTATTTCAATAATCATTATCCTGAAATTCCGTTAAAGTAACTTCATTACTAACATAAATGTGGGTGTTTTTTAGCATCAGAATAAAAAAATAAATAATGAAATTTTTGGATCAACACATACTAAAAAATATTCCCCTTTTTGATGATCACAAAACCTAGAAAACCAATATCAACATAATCAAAATAATATTGGTCTAAATTATACATTTAATAACACTGAGATATAAATGATAGTTTTATCCAAATTTATTTAACATAGATGAATTTTAAAAAATATAAAAAAATGATATTAATTTTGTTATCATCCACCATAAAAAATATATAAAAACAAATATATTTATCCCCCATAAAGAAAAATATTTTTACAAATAAATTTCTCTTTAATATTTCTAATGTATATTTTCTTCCATTTCTTTTTACAAATTCCACCCCATACATTTCTATACCTTTTTGTGAGATAAATAAATTAAGAAACAAATTAATTTAAAATTTTCATTGTAATATATATGAAAAAAAATATTAAAATAAGAAAAATAGTAAATAAAGAAAATAAAAAAACACAAAATTTTGTTTTTTAAAAATACATGATATACTAATATATATTGGATTTAATTTTAGAAAGGATATGGTGGATAAAATGAATTGAGTTTCTAGAAAGGTTATAGAATTCATCATCACACTCAAAACCATAAACTTATTTACTCATAGAAGCTATAACACTACAATAGTTCTATTCATCTTTGAATATCTGATGATCTTTCATCCATCAAAGAATAAGACAACTATTTAACTAATAAATCCTTTAACTCATTAATATATGATTTAGAAACAATGTCACTTATGCTATGCTCTATTTTTCATACCATTTACAATTAAAACTCCCAAGAATATTCTCTATTAATCAACATTTCCTATAAACTTTGATAATTTATTTTAATATAAAAATAATCATCGTTTGAAACAGAACAATTTTCCAACTCTTTATAGTAATTTCTAGACCTTATTAGATATTTATACATATTCACTACTTATCATTTAAGAAAATCAAAATTAGGAACCACATATATTAATGAAAATCCCCTTTATCTATTTGAAATTATTTAACATCTAGTTATTCATAACCAAATATTTTTGTAAATTTTCATGAAGATTTTTCTATGGAATCTTTTACAAAATAAAATGACTATTCTGAAAACAGATAATTCATAACAATAAGAAAACGATTAAATTTCTTATAAAATTATTTTAACTATTCCTTATCAGTATATTCTAAAAAAAAATCAAACGGTTCACTCCTTAAATTCTTTGAATTTGAGAATAACATTTTTCTGAAGTTGAATTCCTAGGTGACTTTATGCTTATTGAACTTACTTCATCATATGTATTTTGGATTGGCATTACAATGAAGTTAAAAATAGTTTTGTGATGGATCTAGAAATATTAAGTGTTAGAGAAACAGTTAAGGTTTGAAACGTGTATAATAATTGTTATATTTTTATGGTTTTGGGTGAAATTTTATAGTCTCGAACCAAAAAATATTATAATAACTCCATGTTTTACGATTTAAAGGACCATTTAGTATATGAAAATATTACGTAATAATTACTTAACATAACTGAATAAAATTTCTGAAAAAATAAATTTTCAATTCAAATGAGTTTTATGAAATTAATGAATAATATAGAACAAAGTGTTTCATTAAAATTAAATAAACTAGTATTTATTTATGTGATATAAATTACTAAAATAAATACTAAAAAATACCCATAAATTATAGATTCTTCGAGAAAACTGGCTTTTAGAATATGTATAAAAATTGATTAATGAAATAATGAGGTATTTTCAAAGAATATAATCTTTTTAATGTTGTTACACATATTAAAATATTTTCTTAAATTTTATTATAAATATTTATATATCATTATAGTACATATAATTAAATTATGCATTTATTATAAGTTATTTAAGGAGTTTTCATGATGTTATAAAATTTTTTGAAAATTGAACTATCAAATAATATTATAGTGTGAAAATATTTAATATTTTATAAATATATATAATTAAATGTAGAAGGAAAATAATAAATCATTTAAAAATTTTTCTCCCTCTATATGAATCTGTTAATGCATAAAATGAAATTATTCTTGGATTTTAGCATTTTAATTTTAAAGATATTTCATTTTAGATAATGAACTGCTTTTGATATGATAAAAAAATAGTAGAAATGTTCACTTATTTTTATACCAGTCTCTAATAAATATAATAATCAAGTTTAGTGGAATAAATATAAAAAATAATAAAAATGGAAACCTTTATCTACCCATATGCTTTTGGTTCTAGTAGTGTTATCAACTAATCATTCTGGAAACCAACTTTAATTTTTGAGAAGAGACTACATAAATAAATATATATAATGATTTTGAATAATAAATATACTTGACACCACTAAATATATTTTTTCAAAAATAATAGTCATTACCATATTATATGTTTATTACACAATGAAAACATTTAATATTAGACACATTCTTCCATTCTGAACCAGAAACAAAATGTATATAATTTTTGTTATTATCATATTAACAATCCCACGATAATATTTTTTATTATTTTATTCTTACCAATAATTGGATTCAAATAGTTTTTACCTTATTAAGAATTTTAGAATCATACATTATTGTATAAACATTGTCTATAAGTTCCTTAGTTTTATTTTCAGGAAAAGTATAATAAATTATGAATAATTGGATCTTAAATCTGTAATATATTTTGAAAACCATTCTTTATAAACTAAAATAGTCTCATAATTTTTCAATGTTTTCTACACACTTTATTTTAATAGTCAAAATTTTCTTGGATAATAAAATAATTTATATTTAATTCATCAAAAGAATTTTTTTCAGAATAACATTGAGAGTAAGAATATTTCCCCACATCAGTATGAGTCATAAGACATAGATTCACCTTTTTATTTACATTATTAGATTTATATTTTACAATGGATTCATTATATGAATCATCAGAGACACTCTGGTTATCCTACATGAAATTATTTACTTTTATTTTATTATTAGATTTCCATTGAACTTTAATTACAGAACAATCTGATATCATCTGAAAATTTTTCTTACATTTGTAGAATATTCCTTATTCATTCATTTTGAATTCCATCATTTTATTGTTTTGTAGATTTCTAAATATCATAGAAAGATATGATAGGTCTTTACTTGATTCTGAAAAACATAAATCAAAATATTCTCCCATAGTAATTTTGAATGAAGTGTGTTTATTTTTTATAGTGATATTATTTTCATCTTCTCGTTTATTCTTAGTTTTTATATCATCATAGTGAAAATCAATTATTTAATATTTAATTATTTAACTATAGTGAATTGAAAAATATAATATTATATCCCAATCCACTTGGAAGGTAAAAATCTAAGTAGCCTTAATTAATGTTTTGGTTCTAGAATAGGTTCTCCTAAAGAGGAAACATTGTTGAAAACTTCCATGATTCTTATAATCATATGAGTGATTATTTAAAATTAATTCATTTAGAAAGTATCAAATTTCAATTTTAAAGTATTTTTACTTAGTTCTTTGAATTTATCATTTCCTTCATAGGAAATAAAAACAGTCTTTGATATCTCATGTGCCGTAGTGCATTGATAAACATGATTAAATCTATCTTATCCAAATCCATATGAAATAAAATTTATAGTTCTGAAATTAAGGTCATTATCTTTATCTTGACCATTATTCCACTTCATCATATCTTTTTTATGAATTTTATAGGACTTGAATACTTTCATGTAAACTCTTATTCAAATATATTTCAAATAAATAATCATGCATTATTTCCAGCATCTATAATTATCACAAATAAAATAAGGTGCACAGATAGTGAATATACCTTCTCTAAGATTATCCATTTTATATTTCTCTTCACTTGGATCTTTAAATCTAATTTTGAAGAGTCAAAATAAATATAACCACTTTAATCCAAAATTTAGATACCAATTTATGTTATTTAAAATAAAAAATATAATCTTTATGGATTTCAAAATATATATATATATATCCAATGGATCACTTTGAAAAATATAAATTGTGGGTATCTAGTAGAAATGGTTTTTATCTCCTGGAATTTTAGAAAGATATATACAAAAATGGATCCCTGCCTTTGATACCAATTTGTGGTTAACCATAGAAAACTGAAGAGACAATATGGGGGTTGAATGGTGTTTCTTTAAAAACATGATAGAAATAATACTTCTCTCTCATTTTTAATTATATCCCTTCCTTTACTCATAATGATGAGTTAGAAGTGGAAAATAAATAAAGTAATGATCATTAAATGGTGATGTATTATATTTTGTGGGCACAAAAATCACCTATTCCACTCCACCATCTCTCTCTCTCCATGAGATTAGTGATTTTAATGAGAAGATCCTTTTTTAGGGACTTATGCAAGTGAGTGTAGGTAGTTGAAATATTTACCAAAAGGATTTTATAGGACATTTTATTACTTTTATTAGAACCAAAATATACACATCTTAGTATGAGAAACTGATACTCCACCATGACTAAGAACAAATGCTATAAACTTAAATATATAATATATGAGATATTTGTATAATATGTTAAGCTTTTGGGTGTATCCAAAAAAGAAAAAATTAATGATCTTACATAAAACAAAACAGTAAAAAATAATCTTTAATAAAAGTTAGATTTATTTTTTTTAACATTATTAGATAAAGCACGCATAATATTACGAAACATGTACCTCTAAAATGTGTATATTTGATATATAATTTGTCAGATTAAAAAAAATATTAACAAATAAATATAGTAGAAACAAAAATATGTCGATCAAATAGAAAATGACCAAAACATATATGTCTCTAAGGTGTAGTTATTTAGATAACCATAGATTATGAAGCAATTTTATTTTTGAACATGCATCATTCTATATTTTTTAGAATATAAAACTCTTAGTATTTCATAAGTCGCTCAAAATACTTTAGTTCAAACATATTAGAAAATATCGCATGAATGATCTTAATAATAAAACCACTCACCATGATTTGAATTTGAATTTAAAGACTCAGAGAAAATCATAACTTCTTTAGAAATAATAATCATATAATATATTAATATTTTCCTTTTAATTGGCCTTTAAATATCTTTAAAAGATATATTTAATCTTGTGATACAATTTTAGAAATCAAAGAAATAATCCATAATTTAAAACTGCACAATTGACTAATTCAAATGTAGGGTTTCTTTATATATCAATCAACTTTAAAAGTATGGTTGAAAACTTTCATTTGATTAAAAATGTCGGGATGATGAACCATATTTTTTCCCTTAAACTTTAGGTTTCTTCAAAAATTAGTGTTCCAAGTCTATACATTCACTTCAAACATAGGGTATGAAAGAATAATTTCTTACAGAATGTAGGATTTATACCCAATCATTCCACTTAAAAATATATATTATAAATAGTGTTTCTTAGATTTTTATAAAAATTTCTATAATAATTAAAAAACTAAATTAACTCCCATAGGATTAAAGACTAAAATGCTTCTAAAATAAAATTATTATTCCATTAATCATTGTCCGGAGGTTGACTTAATGTAACATAATTGGTAATATAAATGTGAGTGTTAATGGGAACAAAAATAATAAAAAATAATGAAATTTTTATATTAACACATTCCCAGTAGGATAGGACCATCAAGAAAGAATGTGGTCTTACTATTGGAAGGATTGCCAGTTATCAGTTTTTTAGAGGAGGAGGGAAGGATATCATATTGTCTATCATCAAAGGGAAAAGTTAGTGGTTCCAATAAAAATATAAAATGGGCAGGTCCATGGAACTGCCTATAATGTTGGGATCCTCATTATCATGGGGATAATCAATTATAAACACCATGAGGACCATACATATTTGGAAGTTTAATTAGAGGACATATTTTATTGAGGTAATGTAAAATTGAATGGAAAACATATTGGTGACTCATATTCTCTAATAATAAATGTATAGGGGGCTCGATAGAGGTTTTGACATGGTCTCATTCATATGGTAGTACCAAAGAGTGAGCCCTATCATTGATGTTATGAGATGGGTCACAGAGGGTGCTTTAACAAGGTGATACCTGGTCAGGCTGGGGAGTCCTTCACTAAAGTGATACTTGGGTGAGCTGGGGAGTGCTTCACCTAGGTTATACCAATGAGAGATAGAGAATCATCTTCCCATGTGATATCAGGGAGAGTTATATAATTCTTCCCCAGGGTTTTACTTGGACATTCCTAGAGGTACCTTGACCATGTGTTACTTGGGTGAACCTAGGCTAATTTCTTGGTCCATGAACAACCTGCAAACCCACCCTTAAGAAATAACTTTCTCTAATCTCCAAGGGTTTCTTAAAGTTCTCAAATGAATCTTGTGCTTATGTTTTGATCCATGGAATGGCCCTTCACCCTAGTATCTTTGGACTGGGTGAAGTGGTTCCACATGTATGTTTTGGGTGTTTAGACCTTAGGGGAACTCTAACCCCTTCACTCTTGATAACTACCTCTTAATTGGTTGTACTGAGAGACTAAATAAGCATCATGATGAATTTATTAAAGGGAATGGTTGAGTGTAGCTTTGGGATAACACTTCTTCTTTCAATCATCTCAAATGGGGAGTTCAAGGGTCTTATTTATAAGAAACTTAGAGACCCCGGTTGAAGGAGGTGGTCCATGAAATTCACTCACATGGGTGTATTGCATTTGTGGTTAGTGTAGGATGGTCCAAATAGGTTCATAGAGTAGGTGGATCATGTGGGGGATGCACAAAGGCTATTCTATTCTAGTGGGATCACACAAAATGGACCTCCATGGAGTTTTTTCATGCAAGTGGGGTATGCGATTGATGTTTTTTTAATGTGTTAGCTATGAATACTCTAGGGGACTAATTATATTTCCTTTATATTTCACTTCTTTCGATGGTCATTTATATATTTAATAAAATTCGAGGGCCAATATATTCCCCATCCACTTACGGATTGGATCTAATTAGAACAATGATAATTTAATCTTATAGAATAGTGAATCACAATAAATGATTGTATCTTCACTTATTTGCCTCAATGTGTTCATGGAAATTCATGTTTTGGTTTGGTTAATGTTACTCTTTATTTCTAGAGCAATGTGGAAATTGAAAAGTGAACTATAAAAACAGACAATGCAATTCAGTGATGCAGGTTGACCGTGTTGGTTTAGCAAGCAAGTTGACTTTTCATGTTGACCATGCATGTCGATCGCATAGGAAATTACATACCAATAAATAGTACCATCATCCAAGCTCTCCCCACATTTACTTTATTCCAGTAACCTTTTTTATCTCAATATGATATTCAACTATGAAACTCTTACATACATGTCTTTCATGCCAACCTATGGTAACATTTCACTTCTGTGAGTATGATCCATGAAGTGACTTTCATGAGGTGCTTCATCAAAGTCACTCAAATGAAAAAATTGTGCAAGGTCAGTCCGTTTAGTAGAATGAGTGGGTTCACTTGGATGAGTGGCCTATGTGGGTTTATTTTACTTTTTTGAATTCCTATCCAAAATTTTATGAATACTCTATTGAAAATATTTGTGTTTTGTTTATAGATTTCAAATCATTGGGAAAATGGTATAAGTTTTCAATGGACTAGAAGGTTCACATAGAAAACAGATGGTAGAATTAATTGGTCTATATTATTATTAAGTGTACAACTAAAAACTTCTAGATCTATTGAATATTCTAAAGAAGTTACATTATTAATATCATGAGAGTGAACAATTTCCACTATATGACCAAAGAATCATGAATGAAGAACTTATTATGAGGCTAAATAACTATTTTCTAAAATATTCATTCCATGAGTACATGAACTATAACACTACTAGAATCTCATACAAGGGTTCATTAATTAATTAGGGAGAGGAACCCTCTATATGTATCATGAATCACAATGCATGTACTTCATATTTGAATCTTTATACTCCCAAGTCAAAAAGATACTACTACTTGTCTGTATTTCATGCTTCCTGGATGGACCAATCAATGGGTTGGAAAGAAGATACATAATTCCATGAAAAAGTTGGGGTTAAGATTAAATTGATTTGGGATTATTATGTGTGCAATACCTATTAGGAAATTAAAGTCGTGTTTAAGGTTTTTTTATTTTTAAGGTTGTTTAGGTGGACCATACATATATATTCAAACATCCAGATATCATCCCTAAGTTTCTCAACTGGTGGATCCTGAATACAAATACATTCCATCAAATTCATGGAGAAGTAAACATAGTTTATGGTATGTATAAAATTATTATAAGAATACATTCTCAGAGATATGTATGATGATTTCATCCTAATAAACGCAATGTTGGGTGATAATAAAGGAAATCATGTTTGGGATTTTGAGTCTCTAAAAACACCATGGAAAGTTAGGATAGAATACACCATCTCATGGGGTGATGTTAATCATGAGTCATGAATGAATGTTTTCTTAGAACCAAAAGAACAAGGTTCTAGTTGTCTATTCCTAATAGGATTTCCTTTAATGGAATTTTAGGGCATTCCGTGTAAATTTTGGCCAACATTTGATCAAGTCCAATATAATCATAAGAGGCACACCATTAAGTCTAACAGCCCTACAATAACATATATTTCTAGATTTTTTGAATTTTTGGTTGAGTATCTACATTTTTTCAGTTCATGAGTCTAATGGTGATGTGAGGTAGGAAACATTCATCATAGTGGCCAAGATGGCTGAAGAAGAGAATGTGGGGTAGGCATCTCCTATTTTTGGAAAAGGTCCACTGATTCATATTTCATGTCTATACCTGGAATACCCCCTTCTAGATTTCAAGGATATTCCAAGTGGTGTGGTGGTTGATTATAGAACATTTGAGATATTTGGCCATGTTGAGTGAGGTCAGGATTCCATAATCTAGTTTCAACCATTTTTTCAAGCCTTTTCTACCATCCATTGTTTTTCATTGAAGTTAGATAAAGCTTTGAAGAATATAAACCTCTTGGGAGAATTTAAATCATTCCCATATGGGTATCCAACAACTAAAATGTGCACTGAAAACGAACATAGTGATGACTAGATGAGGTCATATAGAAACGATTTTAAATAATGTGTGTTGTAAACACAGATCGACATCAATATTATTTTGGATTCCTATTCCCGATATATATATATATATATATATATATATATATTCATTTCAATTCAAGATAAAGAAACACCGACTCATATCACCTCCCATGAATATGTGATTGGATAAGTATCCAATGCTATCTTGTAAGTTATAGGACCTCATGTATTTGGAGTTATATTAGGTGTTAATCAAGCTTACGTCATCGAGTGAATCCATTAGGTTGACTTTTGAGTATGCTAATTCACAGATCCCTTCATTCCCTCATGGAGTGTTGATGAATATTATCCACTCCAAGTCAATGATGTGAAATATTTTGGATGAGTCAACATCAATAAGAAGGATCTTCCTGGGGATGATGACAATAAAGATATAAAATATCCCAAAAAAATACCATACATAGGCCACATAGTATGATAGAATTTAATCTTTTTTACCTGGTGAGCCCAGATGAACAATCCATCTTCATCAAGAATAAACTTAGACTCCGATTACCCAGCCTACTATTGGTATAAATAATTTTAGAAAGATAGTGAAGTCAAGCGATGAATGTCCTTCTTCAAAACTATCCAAGGAAACATAAGATTGTATGTGGCCTAAGGAAATGTAATTTTTAAAAGATAAACCTACCAATGTCAAAGGTTTATATATATATCTTCAAGATGGCATGAATATACTGAAACATAGATATATTTGAGAACCCTCTAATTTTCATTTTGATACCAACCCTTCTAAGAAGGGGATGTATATCTGAGAGTTAGAAATTATCAAATATGACACTAAGGCCCATATTGCCATCACAAAGTGGGAAATTGGTATGATGCATTGGGGTGCTTCTACGGGGGTGGAAGATTAAACCATCGATGAATGGGATGGATTCATAGATATTGATTATGATGCCTTCATTCTATTCAATTTCATTCCCTTTTTTACATGGGTTTTTACTGAAGAGATGCATAACTTTAATTAAAATATGGAAGTGTAAGAGGAAGCAGACCTAGTGTCACTAAGATATGGTCAGATTGGAACCCCTATTAGGGTTGTGAAACCCTCACTTGAATCAAGATAATTATATCCAGGACAAAGACTCATCATGGAATATATATCTGGAGAAAATTCACTATTTATTCCTCTGATACCCATATTTGAGAAGGAAAATTCCATTCATCCCCAATACAAAGTGAAATAATGAAGGTGAGTAAAAATATTGGCTCAAAACATTACATGTCATGGTGAGTTTTAAAATTTTCATTTGTTCTATGTTTTTCAAAAATATGAATCTGATCATGATTTGGAATTAGAGAATCTTCTCCCCTCTCTTTGATTAAGGGGCATAGATTTAACCCTCCAGTTGAGGAGAAAAATATTTCTGGTGAGTGTGTACCTTTGGTTGGAGAGACACGAAGGCCCCTAACCCCAATGGATCTTGTTATTACAGAGTAAGAACAGAACCCTGGTAACATCAATAAGACATAACGATATATCATGTAACAATTTTTCAATCCCCCCTCCATTATATTTATGATCCACCTCTTATACTATAGGATCGTCCTATATCCACTATTGTCTCTACCAATATCATATAAGGGGATGATAGAGGTCTTGGTCTATCCTATGAATGTGTCCATGCTACTCCTGATTCAGTGGGGGCTATAAAGGCTATCCCTGGTGAAAAGATGGAAGAGGGAGTTGAAAATGGAGCCAGTTTGGGATCTGAGCCATGCATCTTGGATATCCCTTCCGATGAGGAGGTTTTTATAAGTAATGTTTTCATAATAAAATATTTTAAATTGAATATTTTATCCAACATATTGATATTTATATCTCTCTGTATGAGTTCTGGGAATTTAATAGGGATGTGAAAAAACATGAGTTTATTATTTCTTCACACATAGCTAACATTTCTACAACTAATATATTAATCATGAATCTTAACTATTTAAAAATTATCTATAGAAAACATTTACAAGGAGATCCCTGACTAGGGATCCAAGGGCCCTCTTTCTCCTGTTGTTGAAGGACCACTAGATCAAGGTCCCAAATTAGAAGATTCTCATGAGCCTTTCATCCCATGTTCTGATAAAATTTACAAAATTTCTTTTTCGAAGGAAATCCCCATTCATGATAATGAGACCGATGATGCTGGTGAAGACCTAAACCGAATGGTAGTTGACCCATTAATAAGTGAGTTTTTTCAACCACTTCAAACATCTTTTTTCCCATATCTCCATTATTTTTCAAATGTTGACGACCAATTTCATTCATCATTTAGTTCCATAAACTTCAATAGTAAAAAATTTAGGGGAATACTTCTCCCTAACTCAAAAAATAGTGAAAGGAAAGTGAAACGTTACTCTATAAAAGAAAACATAAGATGCCTTAATAATTGAATTAATTCCAAAATATGACTCTCCTATTAAGACCATCTCAATGGAAAACTAGGAGGCTCATGTTGATTTTTAGGTATGTATCTGTTACATTTAATAACATATCTAGGATATAGTCTTGAATACACATATGGAATTTCAACCATAAAAACATCATCTTATTTATATAATGTTAAACATGTGGTTGTATGGTGGATTAAAATACATCATGGTCCTATATACTATGAATTAATTCATTCATCGGAGATAGAAATATCATTAGTCACAATAACTCTTCACTAAAAAAATAATGCTTATGAAACCCAATGATCACCGAGCTGAATTATCCTAGCTATATATCAACCACTCAATGGAGATGGAGGAGTGAAGGAAGAAAGTTGAAGATAAATCCCTTAAAATATTACTTCTCCAAAAAGAGAAATATACCACCAAAAGGGATATCAAACAACCTCATCCACCACTAGAGGAGGTCCAGGCTTGGGAAAAGAGTTTCATTTATTCCATGGAAATAGATCTCTACCATACTAAAGAGGATGAGGCTACTGAGTTAGTTGGGCCTTGAATTATACTCAATGTGCCTCAACTATCCCTTCAATAGTTCAAAAGTTATGTTGATGTAATATTATAATCCATGACAATAATATATAGTGACTAAATTTTGTGCATGGTCCTCTTATTTCCTACCCATAAATGAATGTAATTTTTTTTTCTCGATATTTTTTTCTTTACTCTTACATTTTTTATAAAATTATAACCTAATGCTAATATTGGATCATTTGAATGAACGCCATTGTGTTATTGTGGATGAATTACAATGATATGAACTAGATAATGCTCTAATGTTTTCCTAGGTTATGATTCCGAGAAAGGATAATTTTATTATTTCTAAAGTCATATAATAGGCCCACAAATTTTATTTCTTCGATATCACTGCCCTAAATTTTTCCTAAATATGATACAAATAATTATTAATGGGAAATAATTGGATTTTTCATACTCAATTATTGGTAGATTTTCAACATAATTAATATTTTACCTTGTTAAATTTTAATTACTGGACGTTTCCTAGATCATACAAGGCACATTACTACTGAGCTAAGACTTGATTTGTTTCTAGGGATCCCTTTTTGAAGAGTTTTATCATGGAGAGTATTTCATCTCTTTCCATTGTTAGTTTAAAATCATGCATGTTGTACCAATATAATGTTTTATGTGAAACATCTTTGACCATGAGTTGGGGAAAAATTAACCGAGTAGGTTTTGTAGGCCAATCATGCTCCAACAACTTTTTTATATGAGGGATAATTTAATTCATGATATCAAGGTTCATAGATCTGGATAAATGGAATGAGAAAATTATCTACGGAATTTACAGAATAAATATTTGAAAAGTGGTTTCCACTATGATGTTGTCTGGGCATATGAAGATAAAAATAATCTTCTCTTAAGGAAAAAGTTTCCTCTAGTTTATAGGAAACATTGAGGCATATTATGCAGGGAACCATTGGGGAATGTTATGAATACTAAAAACAATGGTATCCTTTAGATTTGAATACCTTTTCCACTAATATTCAAGAGATATTTTTGAGTATCCTAATTTCTCAAGACCATGAATTGTTGTTTGTGAAAAAAAAATGTTTCAGATAATGAAGGAAGCATTTAGATTGGTATTGGAAATGGAGGGGAAACTCCTTATATAAATTTTATATGTATGAGTGGAAGTGTGAATTTTTTTCAATCATAGTTTCACTAATGAGGTAACCTATCCTCCAACCTGGATCAGGGTTGTGTCTGAGAATGAAGGAACACATTTATTTTTTATGGCTTGGCCTAGAATAGAGGATACATGCATCACTGTGTATCCCATAGAAATGAGAATGTAGACATATATAGTTATGAAAAACATTTGGTAGTGTGTAAATAGACCATCACCAATAATATGGGTCCTCTCAAGAAAGGTCCAAAGGAACAAAAAGTTTTTAATTCATGCAATATGGATGTGTACCAAGTTGTTTAACATAGTACTTCTTGGATGTAATATTTTTATAATTTAGGATCATATTGCTTTGGTGCAAACTGGTTGGGGAGGTAGTCTACACAATAATGGAAAGGTAAAGACATTATGTGAATAGAGTTACCAAATTCTAGTATAGATGATCCCATAGATATTTACATGTAGTTTAACATCATAGTTCTTAGATAGATTGGTGGCTAGCATTTAAGGTTAGAAATTTTTGACCCTTGTTATTCCTTCTAAGGTCTTGCAACCATGACCATCCATTCCATTTAAATTTGTGTGACAAGAACCAATATTTGATTCTATTTATGAAATTTATAAGCCTTTTAATCTTTAAAAACATCCCAAAATATCTAATCCCACTTGATTTATGCTTAATGTGGGAAATAAGAGAATTTGGCAATTTTTCCAAATTTCATGAAAACATTAATCAATGCTAGCTCTTAGTGGGTATCTCATGATTTTCTATTTAAGGTAATATAGTAAATAATGGTTTATAAATATCTAGGAATCAAGGGGTAATGTTATAAATCATGATATTTGGGTCCAAGGATTGTTGAAAATGGGATGGGAAAAGTACGTAAGGAATGACCACATACAATGATTGAAAAGAAATTTCCCATAGGATGTTGTCCAGGTGTGTGGAGATAAAAGGATATTCTCTTAATTATAAGGGTTACTCTAAGTAAAATTCCACATTGGTATGTATTATATAGATCCATATTTGGGAATATTATGCAAATTAAAAACAAATGGGTCCTTTAGAGTTTAATTCTCTTATCACTGATTTCTAGAGAAAGATTATGGACCTCTGAATTTCCCATGACATAGAGTGTGATGTATGAAAGGAAGGTAACTGAGTATAAAAAGATAATTTAGGCCACAAATGATCAAGAATTGGTGTTTTTTTCCTTGAATATATATAAATAATTTTTAAGGAAGCAGATATTTATCTTAACCATTAGTTTGAAAATAAAGAATACCATATTGGTCTCTCCTACATGGATTTAGGTTGTACATTTGATTAGGGAGAAAATTTTCATCATAATGAGTCTATGAACAATATTTGAGATCTATAAATCATTATGTATCTTGTGGAAATATGAATCAGACTATACGTGGTTCTGGAGAATATTCCCCACATGGACCATGTTCTTGTATATAAAGAAAGAATTTTACTATATTGTGGCTAGACCAGGCTGTAAAATCTCATAATCACTACATATATCATAAAAATATAATCAATACACATGTAATTATATGTAAAAGTTTCCCAAAATTTTTATATACCATATGTGGTGGTTTGGAATATTTTTTTGTTACAGGTTTATGAATTAAATTAAAACCCGTGTTGAATTCTTCCCCATAGATTGGGTTCTGACAATAGGGAGTGGGTCATATTTAGTTTAGTCTTGTATTTGGGCCTAGAATAAGGGATCTTTGATTCACTATGTTTCTTTTTAATGTTATAATCAATACACAATTATTTCTAATGTATCGTTGTAATAGAAAAATAACATCTAGAAGGGTGTCCTTCTCAAGAGAAATCCACAACATTGTGCAGTCTAATGACGTATGAAAGGGTATCAACCATGTAATTTAATGTATTAAAATACATATGTTTGGTGTTTTTTTAAGGTATTACATCCATTACCATTTCTGTGTGTGAAGTTTATTTGTTATCCAATAAAGAATAATATGATGTTATTGAATGACATGGGTGCAAACACTAGAAAAGAAAATCATACCCCTATTTGGAACGTGTTGATGGACCTAACACATAAGATCTAGGTGTTTATAAAAAACTTGTGTAAATATTAATCAAGTTGTATATAGTTCTAGGTAAATATACGCTTCATTTATCTATCTCATATACTTTGAATATGAAAAAAAATTGCATCTAGGCCAAGGATGTGGGATCCTAGAATCACTATGTATCTCATTGAAGTGATAATAAAGCTATAGAGAGTTCTTAGAAACATTAATTCTGTAAATTAATTGTCTTATAGTTATAACATCATGTAATAAGGACACTTGATCTAAGGATGGAGTGAATACAATGGATGGTGTGGGACATATGCATTAAACCAGCCCAGGTGTTTGAGAAATCATCTCATGTGAGGCATTTCATCCTCGTCGCATGAGGCATCATGGATTTATCACTAAGAGAATCCTATGTTTCCTTCCTAGGGTAAGAATAAATTTAAAAATCATTTTTTGAAGATTTATTTCGTATAGTTTGAAATCTTTTGACTAGTATGGTATGGATTATGCCTTTTAAGGTCAGTCGATGTGAACTATTCTGTGCATTTTAAAGACATTCACTAAGGGAGATAGATTTTTCATTAATCACATGAAAGATATATTGAGAAATCATACATTGGTGGGGGGAATATTATGCTCACCATCCATATCAATCAACAAATAAGTACCATTGGAGTTGACCTTATGGATGAAAAAGGACCCCCTCCGCCCCCATTTTAGTTCACACTCCAGTGGTTTCTTCTTGGGTATCATTAGAGTTGTGAGGACCAGTACTAATTCCCCTTTGATGAATGAGTTGAGGAGAAATTTATTTTTAAAATATAATGCTATATGATTTTTTAAACCTCTAAATGATTCATAGTATGTACTAATTTCTCTTCGATCTTATCCATTTTATCAAATAACATTTGATATTAACTATCTTTGTAAAATAGATTACAAATGAAAAAAATGAAACAAATTGGACTTGAATTGGAAACAATAATTATATCCCATATACTAATGAAAACAATGTTTCATGTGTGGTGATATGATTTGAAATATGTTAGGCCCATAGGGAATGCATAATTTTATCAGGCTAAGAACACATATCATTTTCCATTATTTCATGGTGATTTTTTATAAGATTTTTTTAAAATCCTACACCTACCCATTCTTACCCATATGATAGTGAGTTCAATTGTAGAGTTCAATGTTATATTCCCGATACAACCTATTAATATCACAAGAATATAAATTTTTACCATTTTTCTTCAATATTATGTATAAGACACCAAATTTATAATGATGTTGGAATTCAAAAAATTTATGATGTAAGTCATCCCAACTTCTTTGATGGATATCTTCATGGACTAATTTGAGAATAAATAAATAGAATTAAGGACATACTTGATTGTTTTGGTAGTGTATGGATGGTAGGTTCCCATGAAATCAATTCCCCATACGGTGAATGGCTATGAGTATTTGGATGTATACAAAACTTTGGGGGTTTAATGATGTAATTGTCATGCACTTGATAGGAATGACACTTATCGGTGAATTGTGTGAAATCCTATATCATTTAAGTTGATAAGTACCCAATACTCTTAATTTTTTGAGAAATATTAGTTCGAAACTAATGGGAATGACACAATCCATCATGGAGTTCTTGTATAATTGAAATAGTATCCTCTCTATCATTGCATCAAAAGAGAAGTATATCAAATATTGCCTTATGGTGGACCTTCTGATGAACCGTGCAATCATAGATAATGAAGTTGACTACCCATTGTCATATTTCCTCTTTTATAGTTCTATTTTGTTGAATATTACCACTTTTGATGTAGTCCAAGATGGGAACTATCTAAAAATTTATAGGATTTCATAGTTCATTGGTTGAATTTATATCATTTATCTCTTCAATTATACTCTAAACAAATGAAATTACCATTTTTAAATATTCAATAAGGAATAATTCTTCATCTCTATATGGATCTTCTAAATGTGTATCCATATTTTTTCATCCATCTTCATAATCATTTTGTGAATGGTATATATGAGTTAAAATTGGTTTTGAGGAAAACTTTTCCATCAATCCTTGTACATATTCAAGAAGGGAGATTAAATTATCTTTTCTGATAGCATAATAATTATCGACTTATTTTATTACAAACTCTAAATCACATTTATCCTTTGGTGATTCACTGGTATTTTTCATTCCATATCTAGGCCTTCAATGATAGCCTGGTATTCTGCATCATTGTTGGTGCAGGCTTTCATCAATAAGAATGAATAAGGTAGTATTTTCTGCATGGGTAAGATATTAATGATTCCCAAATAGACTATATTGAGCCAGTGGTCATCCATCCTTCTTCTTATTGGGATTCTATATGCACTATCAAAATATATCTTCTATGTCTAGGGAGTGTTTTGGAAAGAGAATATTTCTTTATATATCAGTTTATTATTCACCAATATTTCTCCTAAAAATTAATGCTATATAATAAAATGTGCTAAAGCCTATGATTTTATTTCCTTTTAGGGTATGTACCAAATGTCACATTTCATAATTATGACTAACTACCATGAAAAACATCAATTCAACATGGGATGGTCGTGGATACACTTGATTTGGTGAGGGTGATAAATTAAATCTCCTTCACGTTTTTATAGGTAGTGCCTCAATCTATAAACACTAAATATTAGTGTTAGAAAATACTTCTTAATTTATGAATAATGAGTCTTATTATTAATTATGGTTTGACTATGGTAATAGAGGTTTCTTTCAATCTCATTTTCAGTCTTTTGGGTGAGGAAATCACCTCATGATCACTCTAAAGTTTTCACATATAAAATTAGTGGATTTACTTAAACATGTGTCATCAGTACTGGTGGGATAAAAATATATTTCTTAAGTCTATAAAATGATTCTTAGAAGTCATGAATCCACTGATAAGAGGTCCCTTTTTTAATTAAATTTGTGAATGGGAGAAACTTCCCCATAGGATTTGATATAAAACATTAAATGTAGTCAAGGAAACCTTGTATCCCTATTAACCCTTTAAGGTTTCAAGGAGGTGACATATAAAGGGTAACCATAGCCACTCAGGATCAAGTTTAATGCCCATATTGAATGTTTTAAAGCCGAGAAACCATCCTTAGGAAACACCAAAATCAAAAAATAAGGGGTTTATTTTCAGGATATGCTATCGTAGCTTCTCCATAATGACTTCATGGTCAGAAAGATGATCATAAAGTTGCTAGTATTTCACCACCAGATCAACGACATAGAAGTAAATTTACTTTTACAATAATGGTTTGAATATGTGTTGCATGGTACATTGGTACATAACACCATCATTATTTATACCAAAGGGAATCGCCCGATTGTAGTGTACCCCTTGGGTTACTTAAATAATATGGATTCATCATCAGGGACCATATGGATTTACTTATATCATAAAAATGCATCCATTAAAGAGAAGTATTGGTAGTCATCTATCACATCAATCTTACATTTTGTAATTGGAATTGGGAATTCATCTTTTGGAAGTGCTAGTTGAGTTGTCTAAAGTCAATACAAAATCTGATCATCCCATTCAATCTCTTCACTGAGACTATATTGGAAAGCCATTTTAGGTAAGGTACTTCTAAAATGAAGTCCAACTTCATGAGATTTTCTAATTTAGCTTCAACAATATAATGATGAGTTAGATGTATTCTTCTGGATTTTTATATGTAACTATGATAATCTTCCGGTAGGCCTAGGTGGTTGGCATCCACATCGAGATTTAGGCATGGAATTTTTATGTAATTATAGGTGAACACATCTTCATTTTTATTTAATAACGTGGTATATAATTGAATTTCATATATTTAAATATCATAAATGATTAGTGTAATTAAAATAACCTCTTTTTTACTAATATTTATCTATCTAAGTTCATTGATAGTGGTAGTGACACCTTCCTAAAATTATAGAGCCACATCTTTGAATTCATCCTTCTATTCCACTTTTTTATCATGTTCCTATTCCCATTCCTATTACTCATTATTTCTCAATTCCTCTTAGTCCATTCCCATTTTAATATAGATGGGTGATGAAGGGGAATCATTAGAGTTGGGGAGATAACATTTTTCTGTTCATGAGGCACATGTGATTATATTTTTCAATGGTGACATGAAAATTAATTCAAATTTATCTAATGATACTGGGGCCTACTTATTTTTTGGAGATAGTGTGAGAGAATTTTCACCTAAAGTATCACCAAATATGGGAGGATCAAAGATTATTTCAATGCTAGAGGGTTCAGCTGGCATGAAAGATATCATTAGGGTTTATGAGTGGATGTCGAATTCTAAACTCACATTTTCAAACTAGTTTATGGGAATGAAATACTATTTGCTAAGATCTTTAAATCTATTATACAAGGTTATTTCTAGACCATTTGTGGTAGTAACCTAATAAATATCATCATTCATCAATTATTTCCATTTCCTTAAGTAAAATCATGCATTAATGTGTTGAGACTAACAAGAGTCAAATGGAGATTTATAACCATGCAATGTACTAATTTTCTTATTTATGTAGTATTTGAGGAATTGATGGTATAAATAATGTATTTATGTAGGTTGGTGCAACAAATGTCTTTCTAGTAGGGCGTTGAAGTTTTTATCCTTCCAGATGAACAATAATTCAGATTTGGAGACAAGGTCCCGAAATTTCATCCTTATATTGACCCGAACAAGTTGTTTTTGTTTAGTCTTGGCATACAACTAAAGTTTAAAAGAAGATGAGGATAAGTTAGTTTCTCTATAACCCAACTGATGAAGTGTTAAGATTGGAATTATATTGAATCTCATATTATTATCAATGAAATCATGTCATATTCTAATGTCATCTAATCTTCTAGATGCGTACCATACTCGGTGAAAAAAACACATGAAACTCTACTAGATTAGTCTCTACATGATATACATTAGAATAATTGAAATTATCTTCAAACTATTGATGGATTAAAAAATACTCTACAAGCACTTCCCACAAATGCTTTGATAAATTAAGCCCATTAAAAATTGAGATATTGGCTAGATCTGTAGCCAATTGTTTTGGAGGTTATATTTTTAAACTATAATTCTATGATACCACGTGGATGTTTTCTCCCTAGTGGGTACATTGGGTGTTGGATAACCTCATTTTTTCATGTCATGTGGTTTAATAGACAATAAGGGAATTTTTCGACTATTGGTTTAGGCCTTCTTGGCCTGCCCACCCGTTTGGACTGATGAGACTGCTACACCCATTCTATCTTATTTTCCAAAATAAATGGGACATAAAGACCCTTATCTAATGTGGGTGAATTTTCCTTCTCTTACTATTCTTGTTGAATGGCCATTTCAAGAGTTTAATAGGAGTACATTTCTCAGGTGGGGACGTGACCAGAGGAATCATTTCGGCCATGACTATGTATTCCCCAAGATAATAACCTTTTTTATATTCCCCAAGTTATAAGATCATTATTAGGGAACTCATATTCATGACTATACTCATTAATTTAATAGGTGTCCATTAAATGTATGACATTAATGGAAAAGAAGATTAATTTTTCCTCTGCTGAGGATTTGTTTTTGTGGGGAAATTCATGTCGTAACATTTGGTGGGACATTTACCTTACTCTCAATACCAGATTCATTAATTATTTGAGATTTAATACTAGATTCAGTACCTTTATATAACTATCATTCTATAATTTATTTTTACATATTTGGTTATTCAATTTCAGGGAAGATCTACTTTTCTAAGACTGTGATGATAACAAGATTAGTCATACCTTTGAAAAAGAAGTTTAGAGTGTAGTTGGTTGATTTAACTATTCCTTGAGGATGAAATGAGTTCAAATTTTTTTATTTCTATTCATACAATCATTGAGATTCTATACACCCTTATCTATAACTTCTTCCATTCCCCTTTTTCCTTCTAACTGGAAGGGAAAACACCTGCTACTTGTGCTGGTGTTTTCCCACCTTTATGGGCCCATAATTTACCATTTATTGTTGGGTATATTTAAATATAATTAATTTATGGATGTTTTTTCCAATGTTCAATGAAAGGGGAAATAATTTGGGTGGTCATCGAGACCAACTTGATTAGGGATCTTAGGTTCTAGTAACTTTAACAAGTTATTTTCTGCAGTTTTTATGAAGATTCCTCGAACCTTCTCATATCCAAAAGAGTAAATATTATTATTATGATCATTAAATTTTGAGTGTGTTTGATGGTTTTAATCATCCTAAATGGTATTTTTCTTCTTCTATTTCCATTTAGGAGGAGGTACCATGTAATAAAGTATAGTTTTAGATATGTTTTGGGTGTGGGAGTGGGATTTCATGTGACGATCATAGATTCCACCACGACTGCCCCCTTTCCCTATAATTTTAGTACTAGCTGATAATTGGATTGGGTTTGAAAATTAGAATATTCCAACCTCTATTTAAAAATGGAAGGATCCCAAAAGATGCTTGAATATTTTAAAGTGATAATCGCCATTTTCATCTTGTTACCAAGGTTTTTAATTTAAATACACAACATTTCTTCTTGAGGAAGATAAAGGTATGGGAATAAGTCAAACCCTTCCACCTACTAATTAAATATGAGAACCCCCCTAATTTACTCCCTTTTTTAAAATTTGAGATATTGAGTATTTCTATCTTCTATAGTGTATAGATGAATTTTTAGAGAAATTTTCAATTAAGATCTTCCCACAATTTGATCAATTTGGTAGGTAAACAGGTATATCAAAAGAAGGTAGGCCCCCCTATGGTCTACACAAAACATCTCAGTTTAGGTACTTCTTTATTAACCCAAGTTACCATCATGGTACCTCATTAAGAAATATAGTGCATCATATGTTTCTTTGGATTTCGCAATCAATTAAATTTCAGAAACATAGAATTCCAAAAAAATTGTTGGTGAAGAGTTGAATCCACCCATTCAGTGTAATCCTTCCTCTCTAGTTCCACTAGTGCATTTTATCCTTCCATTTTATCCAACTGAGACACCAATGAATCAATGATATTGAAAATATTTGGGGAACAACTGGTTTAGAAGAAGCTTGAACAGGTAGGGAGACAGGTTGTACCAGCAGTAGTGGATCTTCCTATACTCACGGTTAGTAATCTTCATGGGTTGGTCAATGGTATTGTGTCTTCCATTACTCAGGTTGTGTCCCTAATGGATGTAATTCTGTATATCTCATCATTATGGGGTAAAATTATATTGGTTGTATGGATCCCATATTGAGAGGATGTCCCAGATCTACTATAATGTGTATGATGAACCCTTCTTAATTAGGGGTTCTAGTTAGGAGTATGAGAGGAGGCTCTAATTAAAGAACATATAATGTGGTGATATTACCTCTGAGTAGTACTACAATTTGTTTCTTCAACTCATATACTCCTATCTCATATTGAGATACCCTCTCCTATAATGTAATCGATTTAATTTTTTCAGCTAAAGCATGGGATATAGATGAGCCTATTCCTTATAAGATTCTTGTTGAGTGAGTGGTAGTTGTGAATTAATAGGAATCCATAAATTCATTTATAGATACTTATTTTTGGTTCACACATCTTCTTCAAATGATTAATATTTGTTCGTGTTATAATGGGAACATCCTCATCAGTTTCATATGCATTGGATTCATGTTTTCTAGAATTTATTAGGGGTGGATATAATGATGTTCACTGATTCATATCTCATTTCAAGTGTCTTATTTTAATAGGAATGAATAGACGGTCAGTTTCCCTAAGAATATCCATAGAAAGAGTGGTGATCCTCATGAGTGGTTGTACCCTTGATAAATGTTTTTTTACTACGACCATTGTGGGGCCCCAACATTCACATCATGGATTCCTTTTTAGACTCTTGGTTAAGTGTGATCTGAAGGGAGTGTCTTGAAAACTTTGTTTTTTCATTCCCAATGGGGAACTTGGGTCACAGTATGGGATGAAATAGGATGATTCACATTGGAGAACTCCCTTGAAATGGAAAAAATAATTACCACCATTTGGGAGGAGGTTGAGGTAAATCCCCCCATTATTATATCCTTGGGATTATATTTATCAAAATCTAGATCACTTTGAACTATAATTAGTGATATTGAAGGAGTTTGTTGTAGTGAAAAATCCCCAAACCTTCCAAGATGGGGATACTCCCATATCATTACATCTACAACTACTACAGATGCTCTCTTAGTCTTACAAATTTTTGTTCAACCATAATCCAAGATCATTGTATGGTTTCAGGTATATATACTCTCTTTTCAAGGTATTGGATCCATTTAATTATTTTATTTCCTTAAGATAGATTATTACTGGATCTTTTCGGACAATTTATAAAAGTGTATCTCAATGGAAATCTCACATCTGGACCAAAAATTTTGAGATTCATTCAAGGATGATCCCTACTAAGCATAAAATCCTCCATGGTTTTAGATTTCTTGTGAGTGATGGAATGAATAATTCAAATTATATATGTCACTATGTGTGGAATATGTTTATCAGGGATCATTTTGAAACATAATACTCCACATTTTTCACATCACCTAATGTGGATTCAGGATGAGGTATCTACAATCAACTAGTGTAGCTTGTAAAAAGTGTCATGACATGGAAAATGAATACCCTACCTTTATTTTCCCAATTTCATGTGTTTTGCAACAATAATGGTGGCTAGTCCAATCTATTGATGAAGTTGTTCTATTACCTTTTCATAATTCATATATCCATTGGGAGGCATGATTTTGACATTAAAGTGAAAAATAATTGTCTAGAGATTAAAGTGAATGTCATGTATGAGAAAAATATTTTTTTATAAATTTTGAAAAAAAATCTAGATTAACTGGGAAACCAAGCTATTAAATACATGGTCAGTATGATATTAGTATCCAACTAAACCCTTTTCAGAAAAGTATTCTCTTCATCTTCCACTGGATATTCCTCCATCGGATTTGACCAATGTGAACATTTCTTGTCTTCTTTATTATAGATAGTGGTATTGGGGTGAATCGCCTCTATCATGTTGTAAGTCCAATAAAACAATGGTGGTTCATTGGATGATCATTTCCTTAATATGTATTCCAATTGAGAAAGAATAGCTATTTTAAATGATAAGGAATCATGCATGACAAGACATATCTTTTCAAGTGCCTTACAATATGAGGATTTTCTCATTATTAATTCAAAAGGGGTAATCTTTTAGTAAAAATGAATCATCACTACTGGAGGAACTTCATGTATAATTCAGTCAGAGGTAGGACTACCAGTATGACTTGAATTTCGACTACAAAGAGAAATAAATTAAGATATACCTTAGGGAGGAGCTTTCGAGAGGATTATGGAAAGGGGGGACTTCTTTTCATTTGACCTCTTAATTTTGATGAGGGTTTCAGTGGTACTCATCAAGATATGTTTTCAAATAATAGGTCAATTTAAGACTAAGAAGGTCAATTTCATGGTAAATATTTTGGGTAGGTCCTCTAGAGTTGTTCATTTCAATATTTTGGTGTGAGATTTCACAATTATGACTGGTACTTCTATAATTTGGTAATGAATCAGTAGGATCTTGGGCTACCATTAATAGATGTTTGATGGGCTCAAGAAACGATCATTTAGTAGAGTAGGTTTGTGGTGATAATCATGAATTTCAAATTACCTTCTGTGATAATTATTTTTAAAGACACTCCTTTGGTTGACGTGAGTTTTACGATGTGTACAATGCCTTTCAAGAATAAGAACCCTCCTAAGAAAGACCTTTATCATTACTGGGATTTTTTTAGAAGCTTCTTACATTCTAGAAGGTATATATTCCTACCCTGGGGTGACCAATGAAAGATACTGATCATTTCTAGTTAGAATAGTGGTATAAACTTGATCTTCATGTCCATTTATTAGTGCTTTTGTTGAATACCATCCTTTATGTGGGAAAAAATATGTATCTTATTCTAATTTAACATTGTATATATTTTATAGAGCACCTCAAATGTATAGGAAGGGTTTTGTGACTTACACCTAACTGCTTTTATTATGGTCATTATGTCCTATCTAATTTTTAAAATATGGGTAGGGATAGATTCATATCCTTCCATTTTATCCAATATATATTGGGTGAATTTTGTAGCTGAAATAGGGATATATACCCTTTCCGTGGATGGATTAGGGAAATATATTTTCTCCTATTCACCATTTCATTCTGGGATATACTAAAAATATCCATGTGTATGGGAGAATATATGGTTATGCCCTTAATTTTCTACCAGGTCATGTCGAAAGGTTTCTCTGGTCAATTCCAAACTATCCTGATAGACTTTATTGAAGAAAACAGGTATATGTTCCCACACTTAGGTTGCAACCATGTTTTGTTGGCGGGCTTCTTTAGAAGGAATGGGGATGTGACCATATTCCTGGTTGATTTATTTTCACCCTCAATAGGCTTTCCTAGGAATCTAGGTTTGAGGGACCTATGATGTATCCCTAGGGGTGGAATACTCATCATGTTGAGTAAATGATGTCATGAGACATTATCTATGGTGTTTACCAGCATAAGACCTTAACAGTGACTCATGTGGTGTCGAGATGAGGCCCTTGGGACCTCTTGATCCACCTCCCTAAGTAAATAGAGGAACATGTTTCTATGTTTTGGGGAAAGAGTATTGATATGGTTTGACATGATGATGGGAAACATTTTCTTCATTTACACTAGCCATAATTTGGTGGATGGTTGGTGTGCCTTCATATATTAGATGGATTCCCTTGTAGCCTCCATGGTTGGGATAGTACTATTAAGGTGGTACTCTTGAACTAATTAATTCAATACCCATTTTTGGATACACTGGTTCAGGTACAATATCTTCAATCCTGATGAGGACATGGTTTGTGTTAATATGATTCATAAGTCTATTTTAGTTGGTAAGACCCCATTTGGATTAAAAATATTTAAATATAAAATGTCAGAGTACATACATAGAGAACACAAATAATTATTCCCACCAAAGTAGCATCAAAATAAATGAACACATTTGTAATTTTTTATATTAAAATATCTGTGTTTATCTACTTTCATTTTTTATAGTATGAAATGTCCTAAAATATGGGTAACAAAATTATTTTTTTATTGAAAAGATTAATGTTAGATTCACCATTTTTGTTTCTGATGAAAAGTGGTCATGATGATTGATTTTTGGGGTGACAAATATGGTTGTAAAATCATTCATATCAGGTTTGATATTTTTTCGCACCCATTTTCATTCAAAACAATTTCCAGTGGTGTTTATTTATGGAATTGAAAACAACTTATGATGCCCACATCTATGATATAGACCTAGTTTCTAATAGTGTAAAATCACTAGGCACTTTCCCAATGATGTTTAAGAACTTTCATTGTTCAACAGTGTGGGAGGTTAGGATCAACATACCCATTTGGGGTGAATTATTTCCTACTTTGAACTATCTTATAGATTTAACTCATATTATCAAATCCTTTAAAAGACTTAAAATGAAACAAGTTCTAAAATGGAACCATCTTTATGTATTTAAATTCTTCAATTGATAGATCAACTTATATATATCAGAGGTTCCACATATCATTTTGTTATTTACTGGGTAATATTTAAAGTTTCATAGTTTAAATTATAATTATTCGGTGCATTTTATTTTATTATCATCGAGGGAGGTGGTTGAGTTTTGATATTGGGAATGGTCCCATACGACAGTATTCCTATATATCCCTATTAATAGAATCTGACTGCAAATCATTTTTTTCATTTTCTAAAGGTTAGTTTAAGATAAGGGTTTCTGGTACCCATTACACAACTACACCACTTCCAAATCACCACTTCACAACATCCAGTTCCAAATCGCATTTCAAATTTCAAAATCAAGTAAACCAGACAGCTGACCTCGATCTGCATGCCATCAATCCGCACAACTTTCCATGCACCATCGAGTCGCTCATGCCCTTGAGATGCACACATGTCATTGTACCCATCAATGTCACCACATTCCTTCGTCATTCATCACCGGCGAGAACCCCTCTGGTGTCACCGTGACATAAACACAGACTCACAACCCATTGGAGATACAAAAACCACCTAAATTCCTAATCTGTGACGTCTCAAACCACAGCCAGTCCCATCTTCAATTGTGCCTTCAGAAACTCAACTCAATAGAAAATTTCATCTTCAACCACAGGATCAGAAAAACCTAGTGAAAACTCATCAATCCTCCTTCAAAACCATACAACTATCCTTCACGCTCCACTACTATTGGAACACGCTGCCAACACAATGCCGAAACAATCCAAATGGAAACCAAAAATACAAATCCAAATCCAACCCAGAAAACCAATATCACATCTAGAAGCAATCAAGCATAAACCTGTAGAAAACGCACATCAGCATGATTAAAAAACCTCCCCCCTCCGGAACTGAAGAACGACGTAGTGCCCCACGGAAACCCACCGGAACCACTTGGGGAGACGCCAGGATGCGGCGGTAGAACCGAGATAGAAATCACGATCCGACAGATCTGAGAGGCATCGCTGACGAAGAACACTGAAGCAGAGACTTCGTCGACACATGTCGAGCCACAGGCCGGAACACCACTGATCTGACGCCACCAGGAGCGGAAGCTGGATAGGCGAACCACAGACGCATGAAGATGCCATTCCGAGCCAAGGCCTGAAGGAGACGAACTAAACTAGGTCGGAGGGGGAAGTGGAAAAGGTGAAGAGGTGGAACCCTAGCTGTCGCACGATCCGACACATTATTGCTACACGTTGTACCTTTTATGGTCATGTTACTAGGGCCAGACCTTGAAATTAATTTTCTTATGATGAGGACATATAAGAAGAACATTCCTAGAAATGAATGGCATGGGGATTGTCCATGAGAGTCCATTTATGGTTGATCTCATAGGGAATATGGCCCTGTAATGAGAATATTGGAACCGAGAATTTGGACTGATGAGGATGAGGGGAAAAGGACTTGGAGGGAATATATCCTCCAAGGCGGGGATCTTGATCTTACTAAGAAAATGACCTGATAATGATAATGATTGGTTAAAGGTGTTGGGTTTGAACCTTGAGGATTCTTCCTACATATTCTATGAGTACATAAATCAAATCCCACATAGTAATGTAATGTTGGGGATTACACCAATGGGGGTGGCCTAAATGGTTTCTTCATCAAGAATATGGAGCAAATATGGTTTTTATCGTGTGAAATATAACCCTTTTAGAGGATGGTAACAAGGTTCTTGGATTTACACCTAGTAGGATACCCATTGGAAAATATGTGACCATAATGATGAAATAATCACCACTAACCTATAAGTCAACATCAGTCATGCTCAATGTGAGAAACAATAGAAACATGAATATATTGAACTTTTCATGATTAGTTTAGTCTTATATTGGATGAGGACCAATTTGTGGATGGTGGGAGAATTACCACAAGAAATAAAATGGGATTTCTCCATGAGGTATTCCCAATTCATGGTTTCAAAAATGAAAAGATAAGGATACAAAACTAGCCATCATTAAATGTAAAACAAATTGGTTCTCCTCGTTATCTGAAATGGGGAGGTACCTAGCACTACCTCAAAGTTTGGGGACCTTCTTACCAAGGGGATGAATAATTTTAAACATCTTGTGTACCTTGCCGATAAGGTAGGTTAATTAAAGGAAATATTTTACTAAGTTATTTCAAAATTTAATAGAAGATACGATGGGGTGCATTATAAACTGATCATGAAAATATGGGGGCCTCAGTGGAGATTTATATTTTCTCTATATCAAGCGGGAGTCCCAAGGAGGTCCATATAATTGATTGTATGAGAGATTTTATAGAGAATTATTCACATATGGGATACCTGGGTGAGTTGGAGAGTGCTTCGTTTAGGTGATACCTAGGTGAGATGGAGAGTTCTTCACGCATGTGATAACTGGGTAAGTTATAGTGTGTTTCACCTAGGTGATACCAGAGTGAATAAGGGATACCTCACCCAAGTGTTACGTGGTCAAACCCAAAGGTATGTCAACAAGGTATTACTTGGGAAAACCTAGGCTGGTCTATTATTTGAATAATATCCTTGGAAACCACCCTTAGGTTATAACATTCTCTGATCTCCAAGGGTTTCCTTAGGTGCTACTAGAAAGTTGGCACTCATGTTTTGAGCCAAGGAAAGGCCCTTATCCCTAGTATCTTTGGACGGATGAAAGTGGATCCTCTTGTAATTTTTGGGTATTTAGACCATGGGAGAAATTAAACCCCTTAAATAATTATTATACCCTCTTATTTGGTAGGTTTGGGAGACTGCCTGAGTTACAAGATTGTTTAGAAGACTTGAACGAATGAGTCTAGGTGAAGTGCGATGGCCTCGGGGGTTCGCTAGGTCTTCTTCTCCCATTCTACGGTGGCGGAGGCCTCTGGGACGGTCCCTCCCTCATTGATGGAGGGACCTTCGACGTCCTTTGAGGGAGCAGCGACCTCTTTATCCCCCTTTTCCAATCCCAATATCCTACCCCCCATTCCCCCAATATTTTTTGTGCCCCAAGGTACTGGATCTACATGATGGATGCCCGAACCTTCCGCTTTCGATTACCGAATTCAATGAAGCTTCGTCACTCCAAAAACTGACTTTAATCGCTCGATTCTCTCAAGGAAGGCCTTCAGTGGACTTGTTTGACAGGTTTTTCTTTGACCCGTGGAAGTTACAGGATAGGGAAACTTTGGGACTGATCGACAACAAGAACATCATGGTTCGTTTTTCTTCGGAAGAGGGCCTGATTAAATCTTGTTCTACCGCTCCCTGCCGCTGCAACGCCTCTCGTTTTTTCCTTTCTCATATGGACCTATGACTTCCACATGAGGCGTGATTCACCTTCGGATGCGATTTGGGTTAGTCTTCCCAACTTGACATTACCACTTCAAAATCCCTCAATAGTTAGGATGCTTGGAAACCTGGTAGGTAGGTATTTATGCTCTGGTAGCTGAACAAAGTCGATCTGTCATCCTGTTAAACCCCGGATTTATGTGGAAGTTGATGCCTCAAGGGTGCCTCCCAACTTTGTTTGGATCACAGTAGATGAGGAGTTCCGTTGTAAACAGAAGGTTGTTTATGAATCATGGTTTGATTTCTGTTCGGTTTGCAAATGCATGGGTCACTCCTCTGATGCATGTAGGCGCGACTCTATATTTTCAGACAAGAAAGGTGTTGAGGGTGAATCAAGCAGTGTCAAGTCTCCTGTGACTAGTGCGGTGGTGGGTGTGGAGGACGCGACCAAGCTATCTCCTCCCTAGGAAGACAGACAGATGGGAGTTCATCAAACAGTGGTAGATGTCTTGGTGAAGCAATCAGAAGTGGATCTGGGGGCTGGAGCATGGGGTACCCAGGTTATGGAAGTGGGAGGTACCAAGGACCGCCAGGGTGCCCCATATGTTGTTGTAGTGTGCTCAAGGAGCGGTAGCTGTAATGAAGGTCTGACAGCGGCTCTCAAAGAAAAATGGGAGGGTAAGGATTTAGGTTACAGAACCTGTCCTAGAAAGGAGGTGGTTGTCATTGAGCTGGGAAACTTTTTTGATGGCCTACATAATGTAGACCTGGTTCTGGATGAGCAACAACCGCTCAGACTCTCCATAGAAGGGAAGAAGGACCTCAAGTCTGGTGAAGAAAGTTCTAACCAGTCTACAGATGAAGTTGAAGGCGAGTTTCAGGTCCAGGGTGAAGGAGTTTCATGTCCGAGGAGTGGTAGTAATCGGAAGGGAAATCAAAAACCGAGAAAGGAATACTCATACTTTCCACTCCCTATGGAGACACGGTCATCAAAGAAATTAAAAGACAAACTGGGGGATCGGGAGGATGAATCCATTGAAACTAGTAAGAATAACTCTATATGTGAAATCAGCCCAAGGACTAACAGAAGTAACAGGAGGAGTAGGGCCAGGAAGGACTACTCCTCCTTGCCCCCCACTTTAAACACTCGGCCAGCAGGGAAGGAAATCGAGGAGAAGTTGGGCATGGAGACCATGTGTCAACTAAATTCATCTGACCAGCTCGATTTTTCCTTGGATTTGATTCTGAGTTCGGATGATGTTGTGATAGAGTAGGTGATGTTTCTCAATGCATCTGATGAGGATGCAACTAAGATGATGGGTCGGGCCATGGAAGTGAATCTGAATGAGGAGAAATTTTCTTGGGTTAACAAACAGGATACGATCATGGTTTGGGGTTTTAACAAGGGTTTAATCAACATAGAAGAGTATATATAGGTTTGGGATGCACTGTCTTCTACATTTGAAGACCTATTAATGGGGGATCAGTATACCCAAGTAACCATTATATCCTGGAAGTTGGTTAGAGACACGGTTTCTGGAAGAATTATTTTCTTCTTCAATGGTTCTACTTTAGACATTTCTGGTTAATTCTTGGTTTCTCACCTTTTCTTAAAGCATATGAAATAGGGTATTTCATTTTTAGTTTTTGTTTTTCGTGGAGAATTTGGGCGTTTCGTTCCCTGCTTGTTTCCTGGTTCAACTTTAGATGGGGTTCATAGCATGAGGCATCCACTTCTACATGGCACTTGGAGTGGAAGACTGAGAGGGTATGGCTTGGCCATCAGTACTGCACCCATGCATCTCTGCATGGGACTGTTTTCCGAGTGCTCATGCTTTAGTGGAGGGCCTTAACTTGATATAGTTGCTGGGGGGAGGTGGAACAGGTTATCTGATTGGGCTTTGATTTGATTTTTATTTTGGTTGTTTTGTTTGATCTAGTGGTTTCTCACTTTCTTGTTAAAAGTGATTTTATAATAAAATAAAAAATAATTTTCAATCAGACTTGAACGAATTACATGGGTCATTAGACCTTTGGGGAGACTGTTTGTCTTTCAATCATGTCAATTGGGCATCCCAAGGGTCCTATTTATAGGTATTTTTGGGGCCCTGGGAGAAATAAGTAGTTCACACAAGTCCCTAACATAGGTTTATATCATATGTGGTTCACACAGGTTAGTCCACACAAGTTTTCATTATAGGTGGATTTTGTAGGGACTCTATGTAAGTGGATCACACAAGCTGGTCCACACAAGTGGGTTCAAAAAGACTAGAAAATCATGATTTTTTTCCATTCAAGTGGGGCCTACCAAAGGAGTTCATCATTAAAGTTTTTTTTGGGAACACTCTTAGAGGATAATTTTATTACCATCATCTTTCACCTCTTTTAAAGGTTATTTCATGCTTCAACAAAAAGGTAGTGCAGGAAACAATAAAATATGTTATATGATAACAAGGTAAATAGATTAAAAAATCCATGATATTGTAGAGGGTAAGAAACTATTTTCTTATAATCGCATAAATTAATTAATATATTTAGTTATAAGAATAAATATTGTTTATATTCTTGAGCAAGAATAATAAATTAATAAATATTTTTTTCAAAAAACACCCTCTTTAACTATAATTCCAAACATCTTGCACCCATTTTTCATTACATAAAATAAAATTTATCATGATAATTCAATAAAAAAATACCTAAAAACCCTCATATCCATGTTTAGGAACTTTTTAATTCATCAAAATACCATTCCATGAATCCTTAATATTTACTCCAAATGATATATCCCAAGGATGAAAGTATGTTTTTAAATAAAGACCTTTCAATTCCTTTCCTTTTTATTTTTCGACACTCAAAATCAACAGTATTATAAAACATGATTCCATCATGAAATTTGGAATATAATTATACTATAATATGAATTATATCATTATATAATTCATAAAAATACATTTCATTGTTTTTAAAACATTTTTCCCTTTATGGACTCGTTTAACCACCTATATGGATGATGTTTGAATTGACTACAAAAAACTTATAAGAAAGGTTTTTAAAATGTATTTGATGAATATATAAAATTTTATTATATTATTAATATTATTGGGAGATAAAATATATATTTCATTAATGATATAAATAATAATAAATCATGTTCATTTTAAAATTCTAAAACAAGAATGGTCATAGATGTTTCTTAATCTATATACCTTTTAGAATTTATGTTGATAATTGAACTTTCATAACATTGGAATAAAATAAATACCATAACCTTGATGATTATTGATCATATAAAACCATTAGATAATGAAAATTTAATATTCTCATTTCATCAAATGAGTTTTTAAACTATTACCTAAACAACCTTAAAATGATTAGTGGAATCAAAATGAATCCATTGAATGAATTATATTTGATAATAAATTAATTAAAATTAATAATAATAATTAAATAAACATTAGTAATTTTTTGGAAATTATAATTAACATATTTAATTAATCTATTTGGAAAGTTATTGGAGCATCCAAGCATGTTTGGACTCTGGGTAAGGGAATTATATTCTCACTATCATCTTTTATAAATAGGCTTCCTCTTTCATTCCAATATTATACATGTATTTATCAATGAAATTATCCTATGTACTATTCTTTTTAATTCTAGAGATTTAAGTATTATTTTTATATTTTATATCTTTGATTCATTTTTATATTATTTTTTACAATATTCATATGTGTTTCTCTCCCAAATACTCATTCTATCAATATATCATTTCTCTATTTTTTATCTTCTCTTATATGTATTATAAACAATATATTTTCTAATATACCTTATAGGGTTTTAATAATTATTAAAATGTTATTATTATCTTTATTTTACTTATTCTTTTATAGTTAATAGCTTACATTTTCCATAAGGGGGTCCCTCCCTTTATTTTGGTTCCCTATGTTGATGCTCTCAATCAATCGCTTCCCTTCTCTAAAATTTATCCTTTTATCCATATTCATGATCTCATAGTTGTACTTTATATCTTATTCACCATTTTTATTAACTCAAACATGTAACTTTTAGTCTATAGGGTATTACCACCCTATGTTTAATAATTTAGTTTTATTGGTGTTAAACTAATTGGTTATAGCAATCATCTATCTACTGAAATATTTATAATTTGTTTCCTAATATTCCAATATAGATAATTTTTGATTATATAGAAATATCTGTATAATATTTTCTACAGGATAATTAATGTATTCTATTTTTTCTATTTATTATTTACATATGATGAATGTATTTTAATTAGTAATTGGTGGGTGGTGCCTAGAATTATTTACCCCTAAATTCATTGATAGGAATCACAAGAACAACTAGAGTATGTATGTCATACCTTGACCTTTTTTCTATTTATTTTATGTATTTATTAATTGTTATTTATTTCAATAGGATACATGTTGAAATTATAAATACTTATATAGTTTTTGAGATTAATTGTAGGTAACATGACAAGATGCACAATTAGTACTAATGAAGTGAAAACTATTTGAAAGAACTACAGTTTTTAGAAGTTCAATTATTCATAGTTAGAACAATTTTTTTATTTACATTGAAACTAACTTGTGAAACACTCCAAGTTCAATGTTAAGTATTTTCATGGTTTCTACGTGGTTTCTTCATGGTTTAGTATAATACACAACCTAACCATACAAATTTCACAAGCTTCAAAAAATGGAAATTATTATCCAACCACTATTGAATTGAACTCTCATTCACCATACTCACATCCTATACTGCATGAAACCATCGTGATGATCACTAGTAAAAAATACTACCTCATCCTCCTCATACATCTTTTTCTTATCCTTTGAATCATGGTATGTTTTAAAGGTTTTGCCTCTATCCTCCCCTTCTTCTTCTTTGATACTTTTTTCTTCTTATCATCTTAATTCAGATTCGGGTTAACCAATTCCTAGGTGTGTTTGTTTATAATTAATTTTTTATTTATTTCATAGGGTGTATAGATATATTATTGGGTGTCATTTAGTTCGTTTTAAAGGCGTTTTGCTCATCCATTCTTGTTCTAGTTTGGTTCTCTGAATTTCCCCTATTATTTATAATCTATGTGATTCTTGAGTTTTATTCAAACCTTTTCACTGATTTCATATATTACATGTAATTGTTAATGTAGTTTAATGTTTTTATTAAAGTATAGGGGTACTTTAAATTATGGATTTAATATTAAATGGGGATTTCAAGGAAGATTTTATGAGTACTAAGGATTTATTTTTTAGAACATCATTTTCAATAAATTTTAATGTATGTTTGAGTTTTATTTCTTATTTTTTTAATGATTATGATTATTATGGTGCTTATGTAATTGTTTAATGACTTATTACCAATTTTTCTTATAGTTACCATAATCTTTGTAGGTATTCATGAGATTTATCCCTCTTAGTTTCAAATATATTTCCAAATATCACCTGATTTAAAATTTGTTTCCAAATATGTTTCATATGTATATATATATGCATATGATCATACATTAATATATACATAAATATATATATATATATAAACAAATATGTATATAAATTTTAGTTTAGAGGCCCAAGTAAAATTTAACACTTGAAAATGGTAATTCATGTACGACATTATTTTGGATATGGGTCTTTAAAGAAGGTTTTGAAAATGTTTTTTTAGTTTCAAAGTACAAGACCTAGTTGGAACCTCTGATAAGTGAAAATGTTAAAATGATAAAAATTATTAAGTTATGTCTGTATATATTTATGATGAATGGATTTGTTAACTGGATGAGATTTTTGTTCTTATTTATAAAAGATGGAATAGTGAATTTAGTGTCAATAGTTTTCATGGATGGGTTGTGGTTTTTTATGGTAATTATTTTCATTATATTTTATTTATGTTATATTAATGATAAGGTACACAACCTTCCTCATCCAATATTATTAATATCTTGGGGATACAAGGTTTTATAGTGAGATATTGAGTGATGGTAAATATCGAGTCATGAATAAAAAATATAAATCCACTAATGTGGGATACATATAGACCTTGGGGGAGTTCTACCTATGAGGCTAGTAGAGATAGGATGGTTTGATATAGAAAATTAATTCCTCGATACACTATAAAATTATTCCACTTCAGTTTTCCAAGGGTCATCTCATATGATTTATATGATATTTCTATGATTATATACACTTTAAATTACCTTTTTATTAATTAAATTTTTTCATGATTTTTCATTTTTTTCTATATTAATACATTGTATGATTTCATTTATACACTTATATTAGTTTGAATTTTCACACTATTTTTTTGTTTAGTTAATCATGTAAATGTTTCTTTGAATACTATTTGGGTTCTTTAATATTTAGTTTTTAAGGATTTTAATAAGGAATTTTAAAAGTTATGTTTTAATTGAAATATTTAAAGTTATTTTTATAACCTCTTATTCATGTTATGGTTTAAAAGAGGGTTTAGTAAATTAATATGAATTCCCAATATCAAAATGAAAAAAAATATGTTTTAAATTTAGTATTTCAAACTTGTGTGTTTGAAATTATTTTAAAAAGAAAAGAATTGATTCTTTGGTAAAATACTACTATAATATTTATTCTCAAACCCTACATATAACCCTAGGTATCTTTAGGCTGAGTGGAATTATTAAGGGTCCAGGTTCTCATTTATGATTCCTCATTGAGTGAGTCTATTGTGTAGGAGTGTGGATATATAATCATAAGGATATGGTATCTGATACATTCTGGTGTTTATTTTGTGTTGTAGTTTAATCATCAATATTTATTGACTAATTTATCTATGTAGTGGTTTCTATTATATTAATTTTATTAAGAATATATAGATTATTAATATTATTTTTAAAGATTTTGATTTTATTTGAACAACTTGTTGTGTATATGAATGAACTTCCAATGTATTGATACACTATTTCAGGCTCTTGGTATAATTTCAATGTATGTTCAATATTATTTTTTAGGTTCAAATCATTCACATGCTTATATATAAATACTTGGTTTTTATCTTAAATCTCAAGCGATTGGAAACACATCAGGGATCTTGTCATGGACCAGATCAGTTGCCCGAATTACGGGTGAATTATGTTTTCACATCAAAAAATAGTATCATTGTATTGGTTCCTAAGAGGGACTATATTACAAATTCATGCATGTTATAATTTGTATTTAGAAGACATAACATATGATCATGAGATCATGTAAGGTAGTTTATGGGATGGTTTCTAATCACCACTACTTATGAAATACTAGAGTCACCATGTCATTTATGGTGCTGATTCATTAATTTTGACCTTTTTTATTTATTTCTTGTGTATTTTGATTTACTATGATGGTATTTTAATTTATATTGATGTTTAATGAGATTCTTTTGAATAATATATGTTTTTGGGAAAAAAAGGGGGAATAATTAGAGGCATGCTTTAATATCACAAATTCTAGAAATCCATTTGAATTTCTCATGATTAGTTATATTTATCTTCCATTAGTATTTTTCATGGTTGGATTATGTTCCTCTAAACTATGTGACCAGACCTTAAACAACGACAATCCCTTTTCATGTTTTTTTTGTTGAACTCCCTTTGATCCAAATTTTCATGGGTTATGTATAGATTGTATTTCGGGATAATTTAAAGGATATTTTTATTGCATACTAGTGTTATTTTAATTGAATATATTGAAATTTATTTATCAAATCCTGGTTTTTAAAAGGTGGGAGTTAGCTTCAAACTTTATAGAGGTATTTCAAATAATGAAATAGAAGTAACTCAAGTATGAAGACCAACATATTGTTTAATAAATAACATATATGGTTTTAAAATTATTTTTGATGACTGTTTGGGATTTTCAAAAATAATGAGTGGGATTTTTAAATAATTTGAATATTGATTCCATAAATAAATTGAAATCAACATTATAATAATTATTTTTCAGTTAATTTGATGAAGATATTTTGGGATCTAAAAATGATTTTGGAGTGACGTTTTATAGTTCTTACTTAAACTTTCATGTTATTAAACGATTAAATATAAATTTCCTTGAATATTTATTCTATATTATGAATATATTGAGTAAATATCATGATTTATTCAATTAGATTATTCCTTTAAAAATATATTCTTTTTTGTTTGGGTATTATTTTTCTTTCAATTGTAATTTACTAAATTATGTATTTCACATATAATTTATATTATTCCTCCAAAAAAATTCCCAATGGATCAAAAACAATTTGTACTTAGAAGTATTGATATAACTATCATAGTTTTGGACTCCACCTAAACTATAATTAGAGTCATGGATAAGGTCTCTTCTTAGTTTTTTCTATACATTCATAGAGGTTGAGGTCCTTAGGAGGCCATTGAGTGGTTAGAGAGAGTGTATAAGTATCTAAAAACCCTAGATTATCTCAAGGTAAGGGTTTTTATTGGGTTTTTGGGGAGAAAGTTTGGAAGAGTAGAATGTGGTCATCCCAACTCAGTTCCAAGCTGTAATGACATGGTAATTTTTAAAAAACAATTTTATTAAGGGGTTAGTTCCTCATATTTTGTTGAGTGAAGTACAAAAATCCAAAGACTTATCATCATTTTAGTATGTTGGGAGACTTATAAAAAAATTGAATGGAAGCATCACCAGGGATGATATCATTATTTAAATTATAATCTTAATAGTACTTCCCCCTTGAATGTATATCTATTCCTTCATTACTTCTCTATTTCTATCATTTTTATTTCTACTTTATTGTTGTTAGTTTCGATCTCTTGCATTTATCATAGGATTCTAGGTGTTGTGTGGTTTTTTGAGATGAATCATTTCTTTTGATCGAATTATAAATATTCATTTGATTGGGGTAATTTTCATTGATTATTTAGTTGGAATTTCGAGTCATGTTCCATAGTGATTCATAGGACTGAGTGTTGATCCAATGTCATAGCGAATTTGTAAATGCACGGGAGATCCATATCGGGTATTTATTTCAAAAATGAATTGTTGTTATAGTCAATTGTGATTTTTAAATTAGAAATATATGTGAATGGGATTGTTCTAGTTTTTTTGTTAGAGTTTTCAGGTTGATTTAGAATTTTCTATTTCTTTTTGGTTAAAAATATTATGTATTATAGTTATTATTTATGAATTCAGTGACTTCCCAAGAAAAAAAGGTGTTATGTAGTAGATAATTGACACACCTTGACATTTTTTACTATTATTTTATATACTTATTGTAAATTATTATTATCCTTGGGTTTAAGGTATAAATTATATAAATTTTCATGGTTTTGGAATTTACTATAGGGAAAATGTATTAACACATGGTAAGTACAAACCATGTGAAAAATATGTAGAAGGACAAGAGTTTTTAGGATCCAAAGGTGCTCCCTCCACTTTCCCTCCTTCTATCTGTGCCCCTTTTCCTTCACAACATGGTAATTTTTCACGATTTAGGCCTCATTCCTATATTATTCTATATTTCCATCCTATTTATTCTTCTTATATTCATACATGTAGGATTATACCAAATCCTGTGGGGTTTTTAGATAGAATGTTTGGTGTATTTACTTACTATGGTATATGTATTACTTATTAGAGGGTTTTTCTTAATTTTTTATGGTTTCACTTCATCTGTATTCATTTTTGGTAGATGTCTCCATTTTTTCCATTTCATTTAAAATCAATGTGATTATTGAGTATTATTAACCTTGTTTCACTAAATTTATATATTCTAAGTTTATATATTAGTAATTGAATATTTTTATGGAAGGTGATGGATATTGTAATATAATTTTTTGTCTCGGAACATCATTTTCAATAAACATTAATTAATGTTAGAGTTAAATTTTATTTTATTGGCGATTCACCATAGTGTTATGAGAAGATGATATCTATTATTTTATGGGATTTATTATGTGTCATAGTTGTGTCAACTAGCTCAAATTACTTTAGTATATTTATACAATTTTATGTAATATATTTTTCATTAAGTAGACATGGCTTATATATAAGTTTTTTGGGTTATTTATTTTATTATCTTATTGTGTTTATTCATAGGTGTACAATGTATTGATTCACCATGTTAGATTCTTAATATAATTTTAGTGAATTTCTAATATCACTTATCATAGACAAAACCTTCCCATTCTGGTATATGATGCCTTGGTTCTTATCTCCAACTAAGGGTGATCAAGAATGTGTCTCACATTAAGTTAAGAGATGAATTAGTTTTCCGAATCATGGGTATCTTGGGTTGGTTCATGATATGGTATTTGGTATATTTCTTCCCTTATATACATCATTTCATTGCATAAGGCCACAATGGTATTCTTTTGATGTCTTTTCACAAGGCCTCATTGTTTTGGTTATATGGTTTGGAAATTTTCATTAAATCGTTATGAGATCAAGTAATGTCTTCCATATTATAATATATTCTCACTATTATAAATATGTTAAAATTATGTCATCATTTAGAGATAATTTATTTGATTATGTATTCTATTCATATTATGTTTGTTATGCATATTCTAGGTTATCTTCCATTGTATATGAACCCTTACCAAACATATAAACACATCCCTTTATATTGTTTTCCATTTCCCTAGGAAACCATGAAGAATGAATCATGTAATATAAGGATAAAAAATTGATGTACTAATGAATATTTATGCATATTAATCCAATTATTAAATTTTAAATACAATTTAATGAAAATATATATAGTATACTAAGACTACTTTATTTTTTATTGAAAAAAATTATAATAAGATAAATGATCACCAACCCCATATATTGGGTGTCATGTTCATTATAGTTTGTATCGATGAGAGTTTAGAAAACAATAAAAGAACTATATTTATAAGCACATATCTAAGAAAAAAACTTTAAAAAAATTATTACTGAATCGTTGACATTTTCCAGAATATATATATAATTCAACTACCTTTTTAAAAAAATCATATTTATTGTGTATTATGATTTATAATTCATAGTTTTATTTATTAAATAATTCACACATTACATTGTTTTAAAAATAGAGACTAATTAGATGACCAATGACCATGTTAACACTTGTAACCTATGTATATATTTCTCCACTAATTGGATATATAAATCTAGTGTTGGGAATGGTAAAATTATCACTATATTAGGGAAGTTGACTCATTTTATGATTAATAACCCTACTTATGGAAAAAATTATCATCCCCAAGAAAAGTGTAACAATATTATATCTATTATGAGGTAGAAACCTATATCATTCAATGATTTCACTATTTAAATAGTGAAAGAAGAATCCATTTATTCCCTAGAGTATATTTTTATTGCATTATGATATAGTGAATTGGATAAGGTTATCATGGTCATATTTCTTCTAAGGATAGATTCTGATTAATGATGGCCAATGATTCAAAATACTATAATAGATAAAAAGATACAATTCAGGGAATGGAATGATTTAATAAAATTATTCCATGACAAATATTTTCGTTGATGAAAATGGGAAGATATAGAAATTAAATTTATAAATTTGTGATGAAAGGAATAAGAAACTATTAAAGAGTATTAGTATAATTTTTCAATATTCATGAGTCATGTTTTATATTATATACACAACTTGGATAGAAATATCGATCAATTATGGACTAAAGACATGCTTTCTAGGAGAATTAATTTCCAAAACATTTTCCTTATATAATGGGATAGTGAAAAGTGACATTACTATGAAGGACTTATACAAATCATATATTTTTTGAAGAAATCATTAGAAGGGGAGGGTAGAAGGATTTCAAATATAAACAGTCATGGAAACAAAAAATAAATGAATTTTGTAGTCTCCGACTTAAAATAACTGTGGATGGAAACACCATGAGGATTTGTTAAATGGATTCAGAGTATATTTCAAGAGGATATTGTCTATAAATATATATAATTTAAAAAAAGATACATATTACTAATTTCAAATAATTCAATGACATATATATGGGACATTGTTCTCGTTAATTCCCCACACATCAATGGAATCCACCTCAGAAGAGGCTGAGGGATCAAGGATAATATTATGTAATTATAAGGGTGTAAGTTAAATTCTTAAATGAAATTATTGAATGGAGATGGGAAAAATCACTATTAAGTGAAATATATTTTACATTTTGCATTATTACGAAAATACGAACCCCAGCCAACACATGTACTCATCACTAGAGAAATAAAGATAGTTCGTAACCTATACTATGAAGATCAACGTATCCAGATTCATGATAGAAAAGAGAAAGTGGGGATTAATAGGAAAACATAAACAATGAATGAACATTGGAGGAATTATGAGTTTAAGGAATAAACATGGGATCATGAAGAATCAATGAGGAAATATTACCCATAATTTTTAATTGATGACCAAAATTTAAAAGGAATAAATAATTTCATAGTAGGAGAATATATAAACTGTAATGCCCTAACCCTAGTTACCCAGAGTAGGTGCATTATTACATAACATTAGAATGATCACAAGAGATTAAGTCTCGAAAGATCTATTAGTTTAGTAACCTTATAAGTACTAGATACATACATAAGTTTTATATTACATTATAAAATAAAGAAAAACAATATTGTATCCCTTTTTAAGACACTCGTATTATTTGGCCTATCCCTGTAAGTTAATAATAATATACTTATTCAAATCCTAGGAAAAGAAAACATATGAAAGTGGTGAGCTCAGATTTTCATTATGGATAACAATATAGCGGAAACTATCATAAATAATCATAAAAATTTAAGTCAATGTATAAGACTAAAACACAAGAATTTTAAACTTAAATTCTTGCATAATATAGAAAGGATAAATAAAATAATTCCATTTACTTATTCATATAGATATTATACTATTCGAATAAACACATGTAATATCAATAGCTAATTTCATAATGATGGAATGCATAATGTTGGACACCATAACCAAATAGTCAAGGCTTCATTCCAAGAATACAAATAAGATTTTGTAAAGGCCTTGTTCCAAGATACAAGTTTATCTCATTAGACCTACCGATGCATTGAGGAGATATAGCGAGATCCACCTGTCACTTACTAAGTCCAATGAATTCCTCATATAAAAATGGTGAAACATAGCATAATCATTCGTATTAAGACTAGCATAAAAAAATTTAATACTTTAACCATAAACTATGAATGGTATAAAAATAGAACATCCACGGTCAAAGATAAATAATTAAATAAAATATGGAAGATTGTATTATAATAAACCATCCTCAATCATGAATAAAATAAATTTAAGGATATTGACATAGATGAAAATAACTAGTAAAACTATTTGAGAGAAATATCCCTTTTCCCTGAAAATATTTAAAAGTCAAAATATTTTTCAAAGAAGTCGTTTAAAAAAAATTTGAATCAAAGTGTCCCATACCAATTTGAAACTTTTTAAATTAATTTTAATTTGAAAACATTCTTGTACATTTAAATAAATCCTTAAAATCAATTTTAAAACATGTACATTAATGAGAAAGATTTATAATAATAAATCATCAAAAAATTTAAATGATATTTTAGTTAAAGAGTTCCGAACCAAATAAGAGATGCTTCAATAAAAATATTTGAGGAATAAAATTAATCAAAACTTTATAATATCATGAGAATAAAGGGATTCATGATATACTATATCAAAGGATAGTATATACACCATATAAAAGTGAATTGGCACATAACAACAAAGAAGTCTCATCAAAATATAAATTGAGATGAAATTACTTATAAAGATTGTATCCTTGGATAATGGATAAATTAATGAAATAATTATTGTGAAAAATATAAATACACTCAATATGATTGTGTATACAGTGTCAATAAATCAGAGGACATTCACACATATTCATGTAAAAACAAAACTAATGACTTGGATGTTAAACTCAATGAATGGAAATTCAATTAAGATTACCCTTATCAAGTTCGTTTCAATGAAATGAAAATTTATCAATGTTGTTATTATGGTTATCAAAAGAATATCCATACAAAGGGGAGTGTAAATTACTACATGAATAAATAAATAGTGATTCCTCACATAATCTTGGAGTAAAATAATCAATGAAGTATGCATAAATCCCAATGAGTGTAAATTGAAATTAGAAATTCACTAACCAATTTAGTAAATTATGAAACATACACCCCATGAAATAAGGATCATACAATAAAGATGTAAATACCCATAAATTAAAGTATATTACACAAATAATTCAATCATGGGCAGTATATACACCACACAAATGAAAATAGTGGAAAATATGGCATGAATCTCCCCGAGATAAATGTGAGATGAAAACCCATTACCTTGTACTTTTCCTTATTAGAAGGTAGGTTAAAATATGGTATAATGATGAAATAACTTGTATTAAATTATAAAATAACCACATACATAAATATTATATCATATATTATCTTCAAATATTTCTTTGTTAATGATATTTTCGTAGTATCATTGTTTTGGGTGTTAACTGATTCGTTTTCCTTAATATTTTTTGTTACGTAAGCTATGATGGTTATGGATAGGATGTATTTGATTCATATATAGAGTGATATTAAGTTCTTAAACATTATTTTTAGTCATAAAATGAAAATTATTCTTGAATGATTACGATGGGGAACGAAATCTCATCGCGTCGTGGAGACGGTAAGCCGTACATACGCACGAGCGACAATATCATTCTATTAGTGGTGAAATGGTATGTAATTGGACTGTATATTATATATACAGAATCATTAAAATTTTTTATTTATTATTTATATCAGTTATACACATTATTATACCCATCCAACTAATGAAGTTTTGAATAACAAACTACACCACAATGTGGAGACGGTAAGTCGTACGTACACACGTATGATGACTTTGTAATTCATAGGATGAATAGAATAATGAAAATGGTTGAACAATAATTATAATAACATCATAGTATGTAGAAGTTACCAGATTTATTATTTTGGAATGGAAACAATAATGAAAACGGAATTGGAAGAAGAAAAGAACATTGAAAGATGTGATGAAATTATTACCTCTTCTTCAGGAGCATCCTTTTAAATTGATCAAAAGGGAACTTAGGTTGGCTTTCTAATCAAAGTAAGGCATCTGGGTTCAATTGAGGGTATTTGGGAGGATAATTTAGTAATTTTTGACCAAGCCAAATTGATTTTGAAATGTGATTTTGAGAGAAGGGGAAGTACCCTTTTATAAGAGAGGTGATAGATACTTTAGGAAAAGATGGAAATATTATTTTATTATAAAATAAATTTCAGTTTATAATGCTTATAATGGGTATATTTATATGATAAGGTGGGAATGGGTTGAAATCCTCTCAACAAATAGGTTTTAGGAAAATTTTGGTTACCATATTAACCTTATCTTTTTGTATTAATTCTTAGTTAAATAGTTTAACTTTTACCATGTCTTCTTGTATTTTTATAATAGATGGTCAATAAACTTACTAAAAATGACAAGAGAACATAAATTGGTTAATTAATGACATATATGTCATTATATAGGTCATTTGGAATAAATTTGTATTTTTAGTAATATTATATAATTTAATAATATAGTATTTTCTTTAAATACTCATTTATGTCAATTTTGACACTATTTAGTATTTGGTATTTTGAAAAGTCCAAAAAACATGATTACTTCGAAACAAATACATTAAATCAACCCTAACATTTCATATTAACCTGGAAAATTCATGTAACACATCAAAAGTCTAAATTTAAATTTATTTTATTATTTATAATATTAATTATTTTAATCTTTCATGAATAAGGTAATTACTACATCATCATTGTGACATAAATAAATTTAATTATTTAATGTTTAAAATTTATAAATAAAATACCATTATGTAGGAAATAGTTTTATCTTTCTAATGAATATTTATAGTCTAATTAATTTCATGTATAACCTTATATTAAAAATGGTTTAGTTATTAAACTTTGAATTGAACACATTTAACTCTTCTATAAATAAAATAATAATAAATGTCCTAATCTAATACAAGTGGATCAACAGGATCATATTTTATTTATAAGGTATATTTTTTGTCTAAATACACATTTAAAATAGAATTAGGACATGTGTTAGGGTAATTATAATAATCATTTTAACCTTTAAATACCCTATTTTATTTTAATCGTGGTAAATAAAATTCAAAAGTTACTATTCATGAAAAATTATTTTCATCATATTAAACCACATTTTACTTATTGATGTCAACTGTGTCTCTAATATTTTTGAAATTAAATTCACAGAAGTGGTAAAAAAATTATGCATATTCGCAAATGTGCCTACAAGGTGAGTAAAAGGCGGTAAAAAGTTCAATAAAATTTTATATATCTAATATTATTATAAAATGACATCAATGAATTAAATTGGACTAATAAAGGTATCGTGTATATATTTTGACATTAAAATAAATTTAAATTAAAAATTATTATTTAAATAAATGGTCGATTTTAAACAAAAACACAATGTTTTTCACAATTCATCAAAAATTGAATGTTTTTAGAAAAATAAAAAACAAATTAACCCAAAGCTAATTTTGATATTACAAATTAAAAAATAATTTATATTTTACTAAATTAAAAACAAAGAAGTTGTATTAATTAATTCAAAAAAATATTCCCATTGTCAAAACCAGAAAGCATGTTTTTTGATAAGTAAAAAAATCAAAAGATTGATATGTGTTTACGCCCAATTTAAATGTACAATCACTTTCAATGAACAACATTGGATTTAATTATAAAAATATAATCTAATTGTAATTCAAAACAATTAAAATGTATAACTTAACACTATAAATGATTTTGATTAAAAAGGTTGTTTTCTATTAAAATTTATTATTTTTCACTATTCATCAATGTTTGAAAGTTATCAGAAAAGCACCGAATATTTATCCAAACTATATTTTTATGTCCCCCTTATAGAGAATATGTTTATGTTTTTCAAATTAAATATATAAAAGTGTCAAATATTGGATTTAAAATAGGTTCCCATTAAAAGGCGGTAAAATTTCATTTTTTGAAAAATACTTATATTATCTAAGAAATTGAATTTGTTCTTATATTGTGTATAAGAAAAACATTATATGGATGTTAAAAGTATATGTAGTATAGAAAATTCAAAATGTTGTTAATACTATTTATAACCATTTTTTTGAATGGCTAGTTTGGTTAGTTATGGTGTGCTCGAACTCAATGTTTCTTGTAGCGCAATCTATTAAATTACATTAAAGAAAATATCTTACTATGAAATCTTGGGCTGTTAAATTCTTCCCCCTCTTTTAAATTGTGTCCTCTTAATTTTAAAATTGGGATTGAGAACTTAATGGAAAGTCCCACATCCGAAAACGAGTCAATAAAACTACCACTTTAAAAGAAAGAAGGAGAAGTACAAAGGTCGCCCGAGATAACACATACTAGGATTACATGTATGAAAACATGGATATGGAAGATAAAATAAGTGTCAAGTTCTAATGGAGAGTGATAGAAAACATGATCAGGAGAAATTTAACAACAAGAAAACCAAAAACTTGGGATGGGTTAAACAGTCATTAGTTTCTTAATAGAAAAATTAAACGAACAAAGTTTTTTGTTTTAAGTTCAATTTCATAAAGTTGAGGAATTTATATATGAGATTTAGTAAGAACATAAAGAGATATACTTACTTTTTAAGTAGAGTTTGATCCTTTAATAAATTTCTACCACTAACTCATCAATTCTCTAAACGATGAGTACTCGAGATGAATTGGCCACACCTGAAGTGCTAGAATCAACTTCTAGAGATTCACATAATCCTCAAAGGATGAAATATATATTTCCCATGTCTTTAGAGATTAACCAAAACCAAATAGTTAGTACAATATCAGATGATCCCTAAAATGTATAATCCATTATAAAAAGAAATACTAACCTTAATTTCCAAAATTAAAAAATAATACCAAAATTTCAACAAAGACCATTCAATAAACTATTGTAATTAAAATCCTTCAATATAATTGAAACTAAGATGGAAATCCAAAACTCAGAAGAATTTAATCACATAGTCTTTCATAGTAAATCTTAACATTTATCTCTAAATAACATAAATATTCTTAATGTCTCATATAGAAGTGTAATTAACCAAATCACATATTCTCTATGATAGGTTAATCATTTCCATTAATAACCTAAATCTCTGTAAAAAATGTAGATTCTTCCTAAATAAAAATACATCCACCATTACTCCTAAAATAAAATCCTATAGTATTCACTTTTTCTTAGGCATATAGTGTTCCCAATAGAGTGAACATCTTCTAAAATAACATTAATCAGATAATCACCAAATCATTTTCCTATACTGAGGATATCCATTTGATAAAACACAAGATCCCAAATCAACTTATTATTGATCAATAAAATCATTTAACTAAATATAAATAGCCACACTAACCAGGGACTTCACATAGTCTAGTGGTAGGCAATTAATCTGAGTCGCACTCTGGTTGTGGGTTCGATTCCTGCAGCTTTGTCTGATGCGACGGGTTGTCACATGGTCTGCATGTTATCATTTTTCAAAAACTATATTTCATAACATTCCCAAAATGAGATAAATTCTTCAAAATAACCATAATGTATTATAACCACAAACTTTCTCTCATACCTTTCATTTTCATACCAAAAATTAATAACCAATAATTTCCACAAATTGAAGGATCATATAAACGCAAATGTTTCTGTATAACTATACCCACAAAAGAAAAGATAATTCTTCCTCAAATAGTATTTTCACATAACAAACTGTATGGTTACACATACAAGGGAAAATGCTTCCAAAATAATCCCATCAACAAAGAGAATTATTAATTTTAAACATTTTGTCATATATTTATTTCCACATAGGTTCTTCCTTGACCTAGTGGTTATCTTATAGAATAGGGTATTGACTCAGGTATTAACCAAGTCCCCTAAATTTAGATAAAATGACTATAAATGGATTATTTGGATCATTTTTATTTTATTCCATAGTACTCTTCATTTTTTCTAGGAAATTATTTACTTTATGTTCTTCTTTTCCACACATAAAAATTTTCATTATTCTATTGAGATACTTTTCTGGGTGTCTCCTTCTACATTTCTAGCATGATGAAAATTGAGCTTTCTTTTCTCCATGATCTTCACTACTGGAGCTCTTATCATTTTCTGTCTTTTTATTCTTTCTTGAGTTTTGGAGTTGTTTAAAATATATATTTTTGATCATATTTTTGGAAACCTGCTATGACATGAACATTATAACTTTTATTCCTGTCAACATTCCATTTAGTTTCTTATTTCTACCATTTTTCCCACCTTGTACATCATGTTCAATGTACCTATGAATTCATTGGAATCAATCCATTGACTGAAACCAAAACGTATAGTGTGAGTAACAATAGTCATAAAATCATTTAGAGAATATCATGACACCTTATTTTCAATCTAAAACATCTCAGGATTAACCAAGGTTATTTATTATCATCTTATATTAAAATAATTCAAATAATTTTGTAAATAAAATGTGAATTATCCTTAGAATATCCCCCGAGAGTGTCATAACCAAGAGTGCATCAAGGCCCATTGTCGTGAACCAATTCCTATTAGAGACTAGATCAAAGTGGTTTTTGGGTTTTACCCCTAGGTACATCTGTTCCAGAGCCACCTATACCTGGCCGTATCTAGATATAAATGTATTTCTTGGATAAACCAAAAACTATTTAAATTAACAAAAAAATTGATGTTCTTTTATACTAATCCTCAAAGTCTATCTTAGGGTGTTGTTTTTTAATCAGAGTTTTTCTAAATCGAGATTCCATGGTTTTTACTAAAATTCATTTGATACCAAATGTAATGCCCCGAACCTAGTTACCCAGAGTCGGTGAATTGTTAAATAAAATTGGAATGATAATAAGAGATCAAGTATTGAATTACCGATTAGTTTAGTACCCTTTGAAGTACTAGATATATACATAAGTTTTACATTATATCATTAAATAAAGAAAAACAAAATTGTGTCCCCTTTGAACACACTCATATCCTGTGTCATATCCCAGCAGGTTAATCATAATATAATTCTTCACATCCTAGGAAAAGAAAAAATAAAAAAGGGGTGAGCTCATATTCTCAGTAGGGATAACAATATGGAAAAAACTATCATAAAAAATCATAAACATTTAAGGCAATGTATAAGACTAAAACACAAGCCTTTTAAACTTAAACTTCAGTATAATATAACAAATATCAATAAAATAATTACATTTACTTATTCACGTGGATATTCTAAAACTCTAATTATCTCATGTAATATCAATAGATAATTTCATAATGATGTAATGCATACTTCCGGACATCATACAACATAGTAATGGCCTCGTGCCAAGACTACATATAATATTTTTTCAAGGCCTTGTGCCAAGACCCTAGTTTGTCTCATGAGACCTACCGATGCATCGAAGAGCTATAGAGGGATCGATCCGTCACATACTAAGTCAAATTAATTTTTCATATGAAAATGGTGAAACATAACATAAACATTTGTATTACAACTAGCATAAGAAATGTTAATACTTTAATCATTAACCATGAATAGTATAAATATAACACATCCAAAGTCAAACATAAGTAATTAAATACAATATAGAAGGTTTTATTATAATAAAACAACCTCAATAAAGAATAAAATATAATGAAGGATATTGACATAGATGAAAATATCCAAAAATAATATTTGAGAGAAATGTCCCCTTTTTCTTGAAAACATCTAAAACTCACATTATTTATCAAAGTATTTGTTTAAAAGAGATTTTTCAATCAAATTGTAGCATACCACTTTGAAATTTTTTAAATGAATATTAATTTCAATAAATTAATGTCCATATAAATAAATCCTTAAACCCATTTTTAAAACCTGGACATTAATGAGAAAGATTTAAAAGAATAAATCTTTAAAACATTTAAAATGATATTTTAGTTAAAGAGTTCCTAACCAAATGAGAGACACTTGAATAAAAATATTTTAGGAATAACATAAATAAAAACTTTATAATATCATTTGAATAAATGGATTCATGATATACTATATCAAAGGAAAATATATACACCTTATTAAAGTGAATTGGTTCATAACAACAAATAAGTCTCAGTGGAATGTAAATTGAGATGAAATCCATTATAAAGACCGTATCCTTAGATTATGGATAAATTAATGACATAATTATGTGAAAAAAATATAAATACACTCAATATTATTGGATACTCAGTGTAAATAAATCATAGAACATTCACACATATTCTTGTAAAAACAAAACTAATGACTTCTATGTTGAACTCAATGAATGGAAATTGAGTTAAGATTATGCTAAACAAGTTCATATCAATGACATGAGAATTTATAAATTGATTGATTATGTGTATAAAAAGTATACCCACACAAAGGGGAGTGTAAATTACTACAAAAATAAATAAATTGTGATTCCACCCATAATCTTTGAGTAAAATAATCAATGAAGTTTGTGTAAAACCCAATGAGTGGAAATTGAAATTAGAAATTCCTTTACCAATTTGGAATCTTTTGAAACATACACACCATGAAATAAGGATCATAAAATGAATATGTAAATAACCATAAATTAAAGTTTATTACAAACAAGAATACAATCCTAGGCAGTACATACACCACACAAAAGGAAATAGTACAAAATATAGCATGAATTTCACAGGAATAAAAGTGAGACGAAAACCCCTTACCTTATAATTTTACTTAGTAGAGGGTAGGTTAAACTACTGTATAATGGTTAAATAATTGTTATTAAGTTATAAATTAACCACATACACAAGTATTATATCATATATGATCTTCTAATATTGCTTTGTTAATGATATTTCAGTACTATCATTTTTTTGTGTTAACTCATTCATTTTCATTTATATTTTTTTTACATATGTCATGTTTGATATGGATATTATGTATTTGATTAATATCCAGAATTATATTAAGTTATTAAACATTATTTTTAATCATCAAATTAAAATTACTCTTGAATGGTTAAGATGGGGAACAAAATCTCATCGTGTCGTGGAGACGGTAAGCCGTACATACGTACGAGCGACAATATCATTCTATTAGTGATGAAATAGTATGTAATTGGATGGTATATTATATATAAATAATAATTAAAATGTTATATTTATTATTCACTTCAGTTATACTCATTATTATACTGATCCAAAAAATTAAGTGTTGAATAACAAACTACCCCACAGCGTGGATATGGTAAGTCATTCGTACACATGTATGGTAACTTTTTCATTCATAGGATGGATAGAATTATGAATATGGTTGTACCATATTTATTATAAAATAAAAGTATGTATAAGGAACTAGATTTTTTATTTTGGTTTGGAAACTACAATGAAATAGGATGTGGAAGAAGAAAAGAACTTTGAAAGATGTGATGAAATTATTACCTCTTTTTCGAGTGCTTCCTTTTGATTTGATCAAAATAGGTCCTTAGGTTATATTTCGGATCAAAGTAAGGAATCTAAGTTCAAGTCAGGGTAGTTGGGAGGATATTTGAGTAGGGCTTGGCTGACCCAAATAGCTATGGAGGAGTGATTTTGGGTGAAGGGAAAGTACCCTTTTATAAGAGAGGTGAGAGTTACTTTAGGAACATCTAGAAATATTATTTTAATATAAAATCATTTTCTGTTTATAATGGATCCAAATGGATCTATTTATAGGATAAGGTGGGTATGGGTCGAAATAATCTCAACCAATAGGTTTCAGACAAGTTTATGTCACCATATTATCCTTATCTGTGAGATTCAATTCTTAGTAAAATAGTTTAACGTTTACCATGTCTTCTTGTATTTTTATATTACATGGTTAATAAACATACTATAAAATCACAAGAGAGCCTAAAGTGGTTCATTAATGAAATAGATATCATCATATTAGTCCTTTTTCTAGTCTTATATTTTTTTTATTATTATATCATTTAATAATATAGTATTTATTTTAAATATTCATTTATGTCAATTTTCAAACAATTTCGTATTCGGTTTTTTTGAAAGTCCAAACAAATTGATTAAGTTGAAAAATCATACATTAAATAATGCTTATAATATCATATTTAACTATAAAATATATGTAATTTATCAAAAGTCTCAATTTACATTTATTTTGATATTTATAATATCAATTATTTTAATCATTCGTTAATAAGGTAATTACTAAAACATCATTGTGTCATAAATAAATTGAATTATTTAATGTCTAAAAATTATAAATAAAATAACATGATGTATTAAATAGTTTTAGCTTTCTAATTAATATTTATAGTCAAACTTATATTATGTATAACCCTATATTAAAAATGGTTTAGTTATTGAACATTGAATTTAATAGTTTTAACTCTTCTTTAAATAAAATAATAATAAATGTCCTAATCTAATAAAAGTGGATCAAAAGGATCATATTTTTTTCTAAGTTCTATTTTGGTCGAAATTAACTTATAAAATATAATTAGAACATGTTCTACGGTAATTATAATAATAATTTTTACCTTTAATTACCCTATTTTCTTTTAATCGTGGTAAATAAAATTCAAAAGTTATTATTCACCAAATAATATATTCATCTTATTGAACCACATTTTACATACTGATGTAAACTATATCTCTAATATTTTTTAAATTCAATTCATAGAAGTGGTAAAATTTTGTTTTTTTCAAATTTACAAATTTGTCTAGAAGTCGAGTAAAAGAAGGTAAAAAGTTCAAGAAAATTTTATATATCTAATCTTCTTATAAAATTACATCAATGAATTACATTGGAATATTATAGGTATCTTGTATCTATTTTTACATTAAAATAAATTTAAATTAAAAAAAATTATTTTAATACAAATTCATCTTTAAACAATAACACAGTGTTTTTCACTATTCATCAAAAGTTGAATGTTTTCAGAAAATTACAAAAAATTCACCCAAAATTAATTTTGATATTAAAAATTCAAAAATTGTTTCTATTTTAAAAAATTAAAAACGTATAAGTTTAATTAATTAATTAAAAAAATATTCCCATTGCCAAAACCAGAAAGAAGGTTTTTGAGAAGTAAAATTTATCGAAAGATTGATATGTGTTTATGTCCAATTTAAATGTAAAATTATTTTCAATGACCAAAATTGGATTAAATGATACAAATATAATTTAATTATACTTCAAATCCATTCAAATGTAAAATTTAACCCTATAAATTATTTTTATTAAAAAAATTCTCAATTAAAATTTAGTATTTTTCACTATTCCTTAAAATATGAAGATTTTCATAAAAGCATCGAGAATTTATCCAAACTAAATTTTTATGTCCTACTTCTTAAGAAGAAGTCTATTGTTTCATATTTAATATATAAAAGTGTCAAATATTGGATTTAAACAGGGTTCTCTATTAGAATATAGTAAATTTCATTTTTTGAAAAATACTTCTTTTATCTAAAAAAATGAATTTGTTCTTACATTATGTCTAAGAAACACATAATATGGATGTTAAAATTATATGGAGTATATAAAATTCAAAATTCATCTAATAATATTCATAATCGTATTTTTAACGGCTAGTTTAGTAGGTCGTGGTGCACTCAAAATCAGTATTGTGTGTAGCACAAGCTATTTAATTACTTTAAATAAAATAACTTACTAAGAAATCATGAGGTGTTAAATTCTTCCCCCTTTTTAGAAATTGAAGCCTCATGATTTTAAAATTTAGATTGGGAACTTCGTTGAAAGTCCCACATCAGAAAAAGAGTCAATAAAACTATCACTTTAAAAGAACTAAATAGAAGTATAACGGTCACCTGAGATAACCCATACTAGGATTCCATGTTGAAAAACATGGATATGGAAGATAAAATAGGTGTCAAGTTCAGATGGAGAGTGATAGAAAACATGATAAGTAGAAAGTTAACAACAAGAAAACCACAAACCTATGACGGGTTAAATGGTCATTAGTTTCCTAGTAATAAAATTAAACCGATAACGTTTTTTTTTGTTTTAAGTTCCATTTCATAACATTGAGGAATTTATTTATGAGATTGAATAATAAGATAGAGATATATACTTAATTTTTAAGTATAGTATCATCCTTTAATAAATTTCTACCACTAACTCATATTTTCTCCAAACTATGAGTATTCTAGATGACTTGGTCACACCTAAAGCTCTAGATTCAACTTCTAGAGAATCACATAATCTTCCATGGATGAACTATATATTTACCTTGTCTTTAGAGAGTAACTAAAACCAAATGGTTAGTACATGATCAGATGATCCTCAAAATGGATAATCCTTTATAGAAATAAATATAAATCTTAATTTCCAAAATTAATCAAACAATACACAAATTTGAATAAAGACAATTCAATAAACAATTGTCATTAAAATCCTTCAATATAATCCAAACTAAGATTGAATCCAAAAACTCATAAGAATTTAATCACATAGTATTTCATAGTAAATCTTAACATTTTTCTCCAAATAACATCAACTACTCTTAAAGTCTCATACAGAAGTGTAATTAACTAAATCACATATTCTTTATGATAGGTTAGTTATTTCCATTAATAACCCGAATCCCTATAAAAAACACATATTCATCCAAAAAAATCCACCATTACACCTCAAATGAAATCCCGTAGTATTTTATTTTCCTAAGATGTATAGTGTTCCCAACAGATCGAACACCTTCCAAAATAACATTTATCACTTAATCACCATATAATTTTCCTATACTAAGGATATCCATTTGATAAAACATAAGATCACAAGTAAAATTATTATTTATTAATAAAATAATTTATCTAAAAATAATTAGTCACACTAATCATGGACTTCATGTAGTCCAGTGGTAGGCGATATATCCTAGTGGCACTCTAGTTGTGGGTTCGATTCCAGTAGCTTTGTCCAATGCGATAGGTTTTCACACTTTTTACATGTTGTCCTTTTTAAAAAACTATATTTTATAACATTCCGAAAATGAGATAAATTCTTCAAAATAACCATAACATAATTTAACCACAAATGTTATCTCATACCTCTCATTTTCATCCAAAAAATTAAAAAACTATAATTTCCATAAATTCAAGGATCATATAAAATGAAATAGTTCATTATAACTATATCCACAAAAGAAAAGATAATTATTTCTAAAATATAATTTTCAAATAACAAATAACTGGGTTAAACATACAAGAGAAAAGTCTTCCAAAGTAATCCCATCAACAAAGAGCATTAATAATTTTAAAATTTTCATCATCCATTTATTTCCACATATGTTCTCCCTTAACCTAGTGGTTATACTATAAAATAGGGCATTGACTCGGGTAATTATCAGGTCCCCTATATTTACAGAAAATTACTGTAAATGGATTTTTAAGATCATTTTTATTTTCTTCCATAGTACTCTTCATTTTTACACCGCAATTCTTTACTTTATGTCCTTATTTCCCACACAAAATGAATTTCTTTGTTCCATTTAGAAACTTTCATGGGTTTTTCCTTCCTCATTTCTGGCATGATGAAAATTGAGCTTTCTTTTCTCTATGGTCTCCACTGCTGGAGCTCTTATCATTCTCCTCATTTTACTTCTTTGTTGAGTTTGGGAGTTGGTTAATGTATATATTTTTTATCATATTTTTGGAAAACTGCTTCGGCATGAACATGATATCTTTTATTCCTATCAACATTCCATTTAGTTTATCACTTCCACCATCATTCCCAACTTGAACATCATGTTAAATATTACTATGAATTCCTTAGAATTTTTCAATTGACTAAAACCATAAAGCATAGTGTGAGTAACAATAGTCATAAAATCATTTAAAGAATATTATGGAACCTTTTTTCAATCTAAAACACCATAGGATTAACCAAGGCTATTTATTCTAATCTTATATTAAAATCATTCAAATCAGTTTGTAATGAAAATTTTAATTATCCTAAGAATATCCCCTAGGAGTGTCGTAACCAAGAGTGCAACAAGGCCAGTTGTTGTGCACCAGTTTTCGTTCGAGTCTAGCTCAATGCGGTGTTTTCCGGTTTTACCCCTGGGTACATTTGTTTCAGAGCCACCTATACCTACTCATATCCAGATACGGATGTATTTCTTTGAAAACCCACATAATATTTACAATAATTTAATTTTTTCATGTTCTTCTATACTAATCCTCAATGTCCATCTTAGGGTAGTGTTTTCTAATTAGATTTTTTCTAAATATAGCTTCCAAGGTTTGTAATAAACTTCCTTTGATACCAACTATAACACCCTGACCCAAGTTACCCATAGTCGATGCATTATTACATAACATTTGAATGATCACAAGAGGTCAAGTCTTGAAAGACCGATTAGTTTAGTAGACTTGGAAGTACTAGATACATACATATTTGTACATTACAAAATGAAATGAACAAAAACAACCTTGTGTCCCCTTTGAATACACTTGTATCCTTTGGCATATCCCTACAGGTTAATCATAATATACTTATTCACATCTTGGGAAAAGAAAACATAATAAAGGGGTGTGCTCAGATGCTCAGTAAAGAAAACAATATAGCAAAAACTATCATAAACAATCATAAACATTTATGGCAATGTATGATACTAAAACACAAGCCTTTTAAAAAAACTTACGCATAATAAGAGAAAGATAAATCAAATAATTCCATTTATTATTCACATGGATATTCTACTAGTCAAATAATCACATGTAATATCAATAACTAATTTAATAATGATAGAATGCAAAATTCTGGACATCAAAACCACATAATCAAGGCCTCATGCCAAGACTAGAAATAAGATTTTGTCAAGGCCTTATTCCAAGACCCTATATTGTCTCATGAGACATATCGATGCATCGAGGAGCTATGGAGGGCTCCACCCATCACATACTAAGTCCAATGAATTCCTCAGATGAAAATGTTGAAACATTACAAAAACATTCCTTTTAAATCTAGCATATGAAATGTTAATACTTTAACCATAAACCATGAATGGTATAAAAATATCACATCCACAGTAAAACATAACTAATTAAATACAATATGAGTGATTTTGTTATAATAAATCAACTTCAATCAAGAATAAAATACAATGAAGGATATTGAAATAGATGAAAATAACTAGTAAAACTATTTGAGATAAATATCCCCTTTTTCTTATAAACATTTAAAAGTCGCACTATTTATCAAAGAAGTAGTTTAAAAGATATTTTTGAATCAAAGTGTCCCATACCACTTTGATACTTTTGAAATGAATTTTAATTTGAAAACATTCATGTCCATATAAATAAATCCTTAAACCCATTTTTAAAACATGGAAATTAATGAGAAAGATTTAGAAGAATAAATCTTCAAACAATTTAAAACAAAATTTAAGTTAAAGAGTTCCTAACCAAATGACAGACATTTGAATGAAAATAACTGAGGAATAAAATTTATCAAAACTTTATAATATCATTAAAATAAAGGGATTCATGATATACTATATCAAAGGATAGTATATACACCATATTAATGTGAATTGGAACATAACAAAAAAGAAGTCTCAATAGATTGTAAATTGAGATGAAATCCCTTATAAAGACCATATCATTGGATAATCGATAAATTAATGAAATAATTATGCATGAAAAATATAAATAAAATCAATATTATTAGATATTTAGTGTAAATAAATCACAGGACATTCACACATATTCTTGTAAAAACAAAACTAATGACTTGGATGTTTAACTCAATGAATGGAAATTGAGTTAAGATTACCCTTATCAAGTTCATATCAATGACATGAGAATTTATAAATGGAGTGATTATGTGTATCAAAAGTATATCCAAACAAAGGGGAGTGTAAATTACTACATAAATAATTAAATAGTGATTCCACACATAATCTTTGAGTAAAATAATCAACTAAGTATGTGTAAAACTCAATGAGTGGAAATCGAAATTAGAAATTCCCTTACAGATTAGGTTACTTATGAAACATACACCCTATTAAAGAAGGATCGTACAATGAAGATGTAAACACCCATAAATTAAATTATATTACACAAAGAATACAATCATGGGCAGTGCATACACCACACAAAAGGAAATATTGGAAAATTAGCATGAATATCACAGGAATAAAAGTGAGATAAAAACCCCTAACCTTGTACTTTTCCTTAGTATGGGGTAGGTTAAAATCTTGTATAATAGTGAAATAATTTTTATTAAATTATACAAAAATCACATACATAAATATGATATCATATATGACCTTCTAATATTTCTTTGTCAATGATATTTTAGTAATATCATTGTTTTGGGTGTTTACTGATTCATTTTCATTTATATGTTTTGTTATGCAAGACATGTTTGTTATGTATAGGATGTATTTTATTCATATCGAGACTGATATTAATTTTATAAAAATTATTTTTAATCATCAAATGAAAATTATTCTTGAATGGTTACGATGGGGAATGAAATCTCATCGTTTCGTGGAGACGGCAAGTCGTACCTATGCACGAGCGACAATATCATTCTATTTGTGGTTAAATAGTATGTAATTTTATGTTATATTATATATAAAGAATCATTAAAATTTTATATTTATTATTTACATCAGTTATACTCATTATTATACCCATATAAATAATTAAGTGTTGAATAACAATCAATACCACAACGTGGAGATGGTAAGCCGTATGTACGCATGTATGGTGACTGTCATTAAGAAGATGGATAGAATAATGAATATGGTTGTAACATATTTATAATAACATAACAGTATGTAGAAGGTATTGGAGTTATTGTTTTGGTATGGAAATAACAATGAAAGAGGAAGTGGAAGAAGAAAAGAACTTTGAAAGAGGGGATGAAATTATTACCTCTTCTTCAGGTGCTTCCTTTAGATTTAATCAAAAGGGCTCCTTATGTTGGCTTTATGATCATAGTAAGGCCACTTGGTTCAAGTGAGGGTAGTTGGGAGGATATTTGAGTTGGTCTTAGTTGTGATGAATGGCTTTGGTGGTGTGATTTTGAGAGAAGGGAAGTACCTTTTATAATAGATGTGAGGGTTACTTTAGGAAATCTTGAAATATTATTTTATTATAAAATCATTTTTGGTTTATAATGGCTCAAAATGGATTTAAATCTAGGATATGGTGGGAATGGGTCAAAATAATATCAACCAATAAGTTTTATACAAGTTTAGGTCACCATATTAACCTTGTATTTTAGATTTAATTCCTTGTTATATAGTTTAACTTTTACCAAATCTTCTTGTATTTTTATATTACATGGTTAATAAAATTAGTATAAAATTTCAAGAGAACCTAAAGTGGGTAATTAATGAAAAATCTATCATTATATAAGTTTGTTTCCCTAACATTATATTTTTAGTATTATTATATAATTTAATAAAATAGTATTTGTTTTAAATACTCATTTACATAAATTTTGACACTATTTAGTATTTGGTTTTTTTAAAGTAAAAAAAACTTGATTACTTAGAAACAAAATACATTAAATAAACCCTAGAATGTAATATTAACCTAGATAATTTATGGAATGCATCAAAAGTCTCTATTTTACATTTATTTTGATATTTATAATATCAATTATTTTAATCTTTCATTAATAAGGTAATTATTGTATTATCATTGTGTCATTAAAAAATTTAATTATTTAATGTCTAAAAATTATAAATAAAATACCATGATATAGGAAATAGTTTTATATTTCTAATGAGTACTTATAGTCGAATTCATCTTATGTATAACCCTATATTAAAATTGTTTTATTTATTAAACATTGAATTAAACACTTTTAACACTTCTTTAAATAAAATAATAATAATTGTCCTAATCTAATCCATGTTTATCTAAAGGATCATATTTTATTCCAAAGGATGATTTTGGTCAAAATAAACTTATCAAATAGAATTAAGACATGTGATAGGGTAATTATAATAACCACTTTTACCTTTAATTACCCTATTTTCTTTTAACTATGGTAAATAAAATTCAAAAGTTACTATTAAACAAAAAAATATTTTCATCATATTAAAAAACATTCTACTTACTGATGTCAACCGTGACTCTCGGATTTTTGAAATTCAATTCACAGAATAGGTAAATTTACGTTTTATGAAAATTTGCAAATGTGCCTAGAAGATGAGTAAAAGACAGTTAAAAGTTTAATAAAATTTTATATATCTAATATTATTATAGAATGACTTCAATGAATTACATTGGAATAATATTGGTATCATGTATCTATTTTGACTTCAAAATAGATTTAAATTAAAAATAATTATTTAAATAAAAATTTGACTTTAAACAATAACATTGTGTTTTTCATTATTCATCAAAAACTGAATGTTTTAAGAAAAATACAAAAACATCATGTAAAACTAATTTTATTATTACAAATTCAGAAATGGTGTATATTTTACCAAATTCAAAACATACAAGTTATACTAATTAATTCAAAAAATATTCCCGTTTTCATAACCAGAAAGCAGGTTTTTGAGAAGTAAAACTATTCAAAAGATTGATAGGTGTTTATGTCAAATTTTAATATAAAATTACTTATAATGAACAAAATTGTATTAAATGATAAAAATATAATCTAATTATATAAAAAAATCATTCAAAAATATAATTTATCTCTATATATTATTTTGATTAAAACATTTATTTTCAATTAAAATTTAGTATCTTTCACTACTCATCAAAATATAAAAGTTATCATAAAATCACTGAAAAATTATACAACCTAAATTTTAGGTCTCACTTCTAAATAAAAAGTTTAGTTTTTTAAAATTGAATATATAAAAGTGTCAAATATTGGATTTAAAAAGGGTTCACCTTTAAAAGGTGGTAAAATTGCATTTTTTGAAAAATACTTCTTTTATATGAAAAATTGAATTTGTTCATATATTATTTCGACGAAAAAAATTATGTGGATTTTAAAATTATATGGAGTATATAAAATTTAAAATTTAGTTAATATTATTCAGAACCATTTTTTGAACAGCTAGTTTAGTAAGTCGTGGTGCGCTCAAACTCAGTTTTGCATGTAGCACAAGATATTGAATTACTTTGAAGAAAATAACATACTATGAAATATTGGGGTGTTACATTATTCCACCCTTTTGGAAGTTGTGTCCTCATAATTCTAAAGTGGGGCTTGATCACTTCATTGGAAGTCCCAAATCAGAAAAAGAGTCAATAAAACTATCACTTTAAAATAATGAAAAAGAAGTACAATGGTCACCTGTGATAACCCAATCTAATATTCCATGTAGGAAAACATGGATATGGAAGATAAAATAAGTATCATGTTATGATGGAGAGTGATAGAAAATTTGATTAGGATAAAGTTAACAAATAATAAAACCACAAACTTGTGATGGGTGAAACGGTCATTAGTTTTCTAGTAGGAAAAGTATACGGGAAAAAAATTTGTTTGAAGTTCCATTTCATAAGGTTGAGAAATTTATTTATGAGATTGACTAATAACATAAAGAGATATAATTACTTTTAAAGTATAATTTCATCCTTTAATAAATTTCTACCACTAACTTATCTTTTCACAAAACGATGAGTATTCAAAATTACTTGGTCACACCTGAAATGTGAGAATCAACTCCTAGAGAATCACATGATCCTCAAAGGATGAACGATATATTTCCCTTGTCTTTAGACATTACCCAAAACCAAATGGTTCGTAAAAGATCAGATGATCCCCAAAATGGATAATACTTTAAATAAATGAATCATAATCTTAATTTCAAAAATTAAAAAAACAATAACCAAATTTCAATAATGACCATTCAATAAAAAATTATCATTAGAACCATTTAATATAATCCAAACTAATATGGAAACCAAAAACTCAGAAGAATATAATCACATAGTCATTCATAGTAAATCTTAACATTTATCTCCAAATAACATCAACTACACTTAAAGTCTCATATAGAAGTGTAATTAACCAAATCACATATTCTCTATGATAGGTTAATCATTTCCATAAATAACATGAATCTCTATAAAAAACATAGATTCTTACAAAATAAAAAACAATAAACCATTACTACTCAAATGAAATCCCATAGTATTCTATTTTTCTTAGGTATATATTGTTCCAACAGAGTTAACGTCTTCCAAAATAACATTCATCACTTAATCACAAAATAATTTTCCAATACTATGGATATCCATTTGATAAAACATAAGATCCCAAATAAAATTATTATTGATCAATAAAATAATTTAACTACAAATAATTAGTCACACTAACTAGGGACATCACGTAGTCTATTGGTAGGTGATAAATCTCAGTCGCACTCTGGTTGTGGGTTCAATTCCCATAGCTTTGTCCGATGCGACAGGTTTTCACACAGTCTGCATGTTGTGCTTTTTCAAAAACTATATTTTATAACATTCCCAAAATGAGATAAATTCCTCAAAATAACCATAACATAATTTAACCACAAATGTTATCTCATACCTCACATTTTCATCCAAAAAATTAATAATCTACAATTGCCTCAAATTTAGGTATCATATAAACCAAAATACTTCTTTATAACTATATCAACAAAAGAAAATATAATTCTTCCTCAAATAGCATTTTCACATAACAAACTACAGGGTTACACATACAAGAGAAAATTATTCCAAATTAATCCTATCAACATAAATCATTAATACATTTAAACATTTTTTCATCCAATTATTTTCACAAATGTTCTTCCTTGTCCTAGTGGTTATCCTATAAAATAGGGCACTGACTCGAGTAATTCGCAGGACACCTAAATTTACGGAAAATGACTGTAAATGGATTCTTAGGATCATTTTTATTTTCTTCCATAGTACTCTTAATTTTTTCTCGGAAATTATTTACTTTATTTCCTTCTTTCCCACACATAAAGAATTTCTTTGTTCCATTAAGACACATTCCTAGGTGTCTCCTTCCACATTTCCGACATGATGAAAATTGAGCTTTCTTTTCTCCGTGGTCTCCACTCATGGATCTCTTATCATTCTTTGCATTTCTCTTCATTGTTGAGTTTGGGAGCTGGTTAATGTATATATTGTTGATCATATTTTTGGAAAACTTCTTCGGCATGAACATGATATATTGTATGGCTATAAACATTCCATTTATTTTATCATTTCCACCATCGTTCCCACCATATACATCATGTTCAACGTTACTATGACTTCCTTAGAATCTATCCATTAACTAAAACCAGAAAGCATAGTATGGGTAACAATAGTCATAAAATCATTTAGTTAATATCATGAAACCTTATTTTCAATCTAAAACACAATAGGGGCCAAATCCTTTTTTTGATATTTTCTAATAACCACTTTAAGGAAAAGTGGGAACCGAACAACACAAGTTTCAAAAACACACATCCCACCATCACCACAGCAAAGCATTTCAAATTCAAAAACCTAAACTTAGACCACTTCCAGATCCGCGTATCACCCGTCATCATTTCCGAAGAGGCACCTCGAGACACGAGCATAGAAATCGCTCACCCACTGCTAATCATGCCGACGTTGAAAACATCATCCAGTCAACATCCGGTCCCCATCATCATCATGCTCCTCGAAACTACCACCACCGTCGTCGTCACCAGAGCACCTCACCGTCGCCGGAGCACCATCACCGGCGGATCCAAAATAAAAATCATCGATTTCACCAGAAAACGCCACCTTCACCATTCCAACATCTTCAAGACGGAAGATCCCACCATACTCCCCCTCGGAATCAACTTCAGCATCACAACCCCACAGACATTCATCCATTTGCAAAACCACAACCGGCGTCGCCCACTTCAGTCGCCTCAACCACCGAAGAAAGACCCTCGCAGATCCTCAGAGTACTCTGCCGCCACGAATCAGGGGAAAAATCCACAAGCTGGTCGACCGCCGTAGGACAACAACGCATAACCGATCAAACCCTGAACGCTCCGTAGAGTATGTCGTTCAACAAACCGGTCTTACGCCCACGGATCAGATCAATAGCATCGTAGAAGCCCGTAACGTTCTGCCACAACAAGGAGGATGAGTCCCAAGATCGCCGCATAGAATACTGAAGACATCCGAAGAGTTCCACCACAGGGAGGCGACGGAAAGCTCAGCACGCCATCTTCAAGCGGGAACCATAAAGAGAGAATGATCATCACTGAAAAACAAAGAAAGGAAAACAGGAAACGAGACCCCCCCCCCTCCCCCGACTACTCCAGACCCGTTGACCTCCTCGAAGAGAAGAACAGAGCTAGGGTGAAATGGCCGGAGAGGGGAGGAGCTGAGGTCGGAGGCGAAACCCTAGGTTTTTAAAGAAAATGTGAATTATCTTAATCATATCCCTTGGGAGTGTCATAACCAAGAGTGCAACAAGGACTGTTTTCATGCACCAGTTATTGTTCAAGTCCAAAGTAGTGTTTTTGGGTTTTACCCCTAGGTACATCTATTCTAGAGTCGCCTCTACCTTCTCATATCTAGATAGATATGTATTTCTTGGAAAACCCACATAATATTTACATTACCAAAATTTTTGGATGTTCTTTTATACTAATCCTCAAATTCTATCAAAGGGTAGTGTTTTCTAATCAGAGTTTTTCTAAATCTAGCTTCCAAGGTTTTTACTAAACATCCTATAATACCAACTATAATGACCTGACCCTAGTTACCTAGAGTTGGTTCATTAATACATAACATTTGAATTATCACAAGAGATCAAGTCCCGAATGATCAACTGATTTAGTAGCCTTGGAAGTACTAGATACATACATAAATTTTATATTACATCATGAAATAATGAAAAACAACATTGTGTCCCATTTGAACACACTCATATCCTTTGGCATATCCCTCCAGGTTAATCATAATATACTTATTCACATCTTTGGAAAAGAAAAAAAATAATGGGGTGTGATTAAATTCTTAGTAGGGATAACAATATAGCAAAAACTATCATAAATAATCTTAAACATTTAAGGCAATGTATAAGACTAAAAAACAACCCTTTTAAACATAAACTTCAGCATAATATAACAAAGACAAATAAAATAATTCCATTTACTTATTCACATGGATATTTTACTAGTTGAATAATCACATGAAATATCAATAACTAATTCATAATTATGGAATGCATAATGCCTCACATCATACCACATAGTCAAGGTCTCGTGCCAAGACTACAAATAAGATTTTGTCAAGGCCTTATGCCAAGACCCTATTTTTTCTCATGAGACCTACCAATGAATCGAGGAGCTATATAGGGCTCCACCCATCACATTATAAGTCCAATGCATTTCTCATATGAAAATGGTGAAACATAACATCAACATTCATATTAAAACTAGCATACAAAGTGTTAATACTTTAAACATAAACCATTAATGGTATAAAAATAGCACATCCACAGTCAAACATAACTAATTAAATAAAATATGGAATATTGTATTATAATAAACTGAACTTTATAAAAATAAAATACAATGATAGATATTGACATATTTGAAAATAACCAATAAAACTATTTGAGATAAATATCCCATTTTTCTTGAAAACATTTAAAAGTCGCAATATTTATCAAAGAAATCGTTTAAAATATATTTTTGAATCAAAGTGTCCCATGCCACATTGAAAATTTTCAAATGAGTTTTAATTTCAAAACATTCATATAAATATAAATAAATCCTTAAAACCATTTTTAAAACATGGACATTAATGAGAAAGATTTAGAAGAATAAATCTTTGAAACATTGAAAACTTTATTTTAGTTAAAGGGTTCCTAACCAAATGAGAGATGATTGAATACAAATAATTGAGTAATAACATTAATAAAAACATTATAACATCATGATAATAAATTTATTCATGGTATAAAATATCAAAGGACATTATATACACCATATTAAAGTGAATTGTCACATAACAACAAAGAAGTCTCAATGGAAGGTAAATTGATATGAAATCCCTTATAAAGACCGTATCCGTTGATCATTGATGAATTAATGACAAAATTATTTTTTAAAAATATAAATACAATCAATATTATTGGATATTCAGTGTAAATCAATTAGGGGACGTTCACACATATTCCTGTAAAAACAAAACTAATGACTTGGATGTTTAACTCATTGAATGGAAATTGAGTTACGATTACCCTTATCAAGTTCATATCAATGACATGAGAATTTATCAAGGGAGTTATTATAGTTATCAAAAGAATATCCACAAAAAGGGGAGTGTAAATTAGAACATAAATAAAAAAAGTGATTCCACGCATAATCTTTGAGTAAAAAATCAAAGAAGTATGCGTAAAACCCAATGTGTGGAAATCAAAATTAAAAATTCCCTTACTGATTTGGTAACTTACGAAACATACACCCCATGAAATAAGGATCATAAAAATTAAATTTAAATAACCATAAATTAAATTATATTACACAAAGAATACAATCATGGGCAGTACATACACCACACAAAAAATAGTGGCAAATGTTGCATGAATCTCACGGGAATAAAAGTGAGAAGAAAACCCATTACCTTGTACATTTCCTTAGTAGAGGGTAGGTTAACCTCCTATATAATGGTGAAATTATGGTTATTAAATTATAAAATAACCACATACATAAATATGATATCATATTTGGTCTTCTAATATTGCTTTGTTAAATATATTTCAGCAGTATCATTATTTTGGGTCTTAACTGATTCATTTTCCTTTATATGTTTTATTACACAAGTCATGTTTTTTATGGATAGGATGTATTTGATTCATATCAATAATTATATTATTTTCTTAAATATTATTTTTAATCATAAAATAAAAAATATTCTTAAATGTTTGCGATGGGGAATGGAATCTCATCATGTCGTGGAGACGGTAAGCCGTACATACGCACGAGCCACAATATCATTCTATTAATGGTGAAATAGTATGTAATTGGATGATATATTATATATAATGAACAATTATCATGTTATAATTATTATTTTAATCAGTTATACTCATAATTATACCCATCCAAATAATGATGTGTTGAATAACAAACTACACCACAGCGTGGTGACGGTAAGTCATACGTACGCACGTATGGTGACTTTGTCATTTATAGGACTGATAGAATAATTAATATGGTTGTACCATATATATAATAATATCACAGTATGTATACGGAACATGAGTTATTATTTTTTTATGGAAACAACAATGAAAGAGTAAGTGGAAGAAGAAAATTACTTTGAAAGAGGTGATGAAATTATTACCTCTTCTTCGGGTGCTTCCTTTTGATTTGATCAAAAGGGCTTGTTAGGTTGGCTTCATGATCAAAGTAAGAACACTAGGTTTATTTGAAGGTAGTTTGGAGGATATTTGAGTAGGTTTTGGCCAAGACAAATGGTTTTGGAGGTGTTATTTTGAGAGAAGGGGAAGTACCCTTTTATAAGAGAGGTGAGGGTTGCTTTAGGAAAAGTTTGAAATATTAATTTATTATAAAATCATTTTCGGTTTATAATGTATCAAAATGGATTTATTACTAGGATAATGTGGATATAGGTTGAAATACTCTCACACAATAGGTTTTAAACAAGTTTAGGTCACCATATTAACATTATCTTTTAGATTTAATTCTTAGTTATATAGTTTGGCTTTTACCATGTCTTATTGTATTTTTATATTGCATGGTCAATAAACATACCATAAAATTCAAAGAGATAAAATGACAAGAGAACCTAAAGTGGTTAATTAATGAAATATATATCATTATATACATATTTTTTCCTAACCTTATATTTTTAGGAATATTATATCATTTAATAATATAATATTTGTTTTAAATACTCATTTATGTCAATTTTGACACAATTTAGTATTTGGTTTTATTGAATGTCAAAATAATTTATTACTTAGAATAAGATACATTAAATCAACCCTAATATGTCATATTAACTTATAAAATTATAGGAATGCATCCAAAGTCTAAATTTAAATTTATTTAGATATTTATAATATCAATTATTTTAATCTTTATTTAATAAAGTAATTACTCCATCATCATTATGTCATAAATAAATTTTTTTATTTAATGTCTAAAAATTAAAAATAAAATACCATGATGTAGGAACTATTCTTATCTTTATAATTAATATTTATATTTGAATTTAACTTTTGTACAAACCTATATTAAAAATGGTTTAGTTATTAAACTTTGAATTTAACAATTTTAACACTTCTTTAAATAAAATAATAATTAATGTCCTAATCTGATCCAAGTGGATAAAAAGGATCATATTTTATTCCTAATGTTTATTTTGGTTGAAATACACATATCAAATAGAATTAGGACATGTTCTAGTGTAATTATAAAAATCATTATTACCTTTAATTAACCTATTTTCATTTCACCGTGGTAAATATAATTCATAAGTTACTATTCACCAAAAAATATTTTCATCCTATTGAATCACATTTTACTTACTGATATCAATCGTGTCTCTAGGATTTTTAAAATTTAACTCACCGAAGCAGTAAAATTATGTTTTATGCAAATTTGAAAATGTGCCTAGAAGGTGAGTAAAAGACGGTAAAAAGTTCGACAAAATATTATATATCGAATATTATTATAAAATGAATTCAATGAATTAAATTGTACTAATATTAGTATCATATATCTATTTTGACTTTAAAATAACTTTAAATTAAAGATAATTACTTAAATAAAAATTTGGCTTTAAACAATAACGCAGTGTTTTTCACTATTCCTCAAAAATTGAACGTTTTTAGAAAGATACAAACAATTCACCCAAAAATAATTTGGATATTCCAAATTAAAAAATTATGTCTATTTTACCAAATTCAAAACATAGAAGTTTTATTAATTAATTCAAAGAAATATTCTTGTTTTCAAAACCATAAAGAAGGTTTTTGAGAAGTAAAAATTATCAAAAGATTGATATGTGTTTATGTCCAATTTAAATGTAAAATTACATCCAATGACCAGAATTGAATTAAATGATAAAAATATAATCTAATTATATTTAAAAACCTTTAAAATGTATAATATTACAATATAAATTATTTTTATTAAAAAATTTGTTTTCGATTAAAATTTATTATTTTTCACTATTCATCAAAAATATGAAAGTTATCAGAAAAACACCAAAAATTTATCCAAATTAAATTTTTATGTCCCTCTTCTAAATAAAAAGTTTATTTTGTCAAATTGAATATATAAAAGTGTAAAATATTGGATTTAAAAAGGGTTATCCATTAAAAGGTGGTAAAATTTCATTTTTTTTAAAATACTTCTTTTGTCTGAAAAATTGAATTTGTTCTTATATTATGTCTAAGAAACACATAATATGGATGTTAAAATTATATGGAGTATATAAAATTCAAAATTCAGTTAATAATACTCATAACCGGTTTTTGAAAGGCTAGTTGGGTATGTCGTGGTGCGCTTGAACTCGATGTTACCTGTAGCGCAACCTATTGAATTACTTGAAAGAAAATAACTTACAATGAAATATTGGGGCGTTACATTCTTACACAATTTTAAAAATTTCTTCCTCATAATTTTAAAATTCATCTTGGGAACTTCATTGAAAGTACAACATCAGAAAAAGATTCAATAAAACGATCACTTTAAAAATAATAATGAGAAGTACAAAGGTCGCCTCAGATAACCCGTGCTAAGATTACATCTTGGAAAACATGGATATGGAAGACAAAATAAGTGTCAAGTTATGATAAAGAGTGATAGAAAACATGATCAGGAGAAAGTTAACAATAAGAAAACCACAAACTTGTGATGACTTAAATGGTCATTAGTTTCTCAATAGGAAAAGTAAACGGAAAATGTTTTTTGTTTTTTTTATGATATTGAATATGAACATAAATAGATATACTTTCTTTTTAAGTAGATTTTCATCATTTAATAAATTTATAAAACTAACTCATTTTTTCTCCAAACGATGAGTATTAAGACGACTTGGTCACACCTGAAGTGCTAGAATCAACTTATAGAGAATCACATAATCCTGAAAGGATGAACTATATATTTCCCTTGTCTTCAGATATTAACCAAAACCAAATGGTTGGTACAAGATCAAATGATATCCAAAATGAATAGTCCTTTATAGAAAGAAATATTAATCTTAATTTCCAAAATTAAACAAACAATACCAAAAGATCAATAAAAACTATTCAATAAACAATTGTTATTAAAATCCTTCAATATAGTTTAAACTAAGATTGAAACACATAACTCATAAGAATTTAATCACATTGTCTTTAATAGTAAATATTAACATTTATATAAAAATAACATCAACTACTCATAAAGTCTCATACATAAGTTTAATTAAAAAAATCACATATTCTCTATGATAGGTTAATAATTTCCATTAATAACCTGAATCTCTATAAAAACCCAGATTCTTCAAAAATAAAAAAAAACCACCATTACTCCTCAAATGAAATTGTAACAGCCCGGACCTGGCCAGCCACCCGAACAGTGCCAACGGGTTGGGTGTTACTACCTTAGGTGCACCTCCCCTGAACTCCAAAGGCTGACAACTAGTTGCGAGGGTCTGTTAGGTATAGTGGGGAGGCTATACCCTCTAGGAGGATCATAATATGGGTAAGGGTTCGAGTATAACAGTAAGATGAAGTAGAATTAACTATTGCATCTGGAGTTGGTTTAGGTTCGGTACCCGTTTTCTCGACCTCCAGGCATAGTTGAACCTCGACTACCCTCTCCGGGTACCGAACCTAAATCAACTCCAGACGCAAAAGTATATCATGTTCCCTGCCTGATGGCTATCTGAGAAGGCTTCCTACAAAACCCCTCCAGATGCTCGTCCTATCCACATGCTTGGCACTCCTTCGGAGGCCTATCGCATTGTGCCCGAACATGTCTTGGTTGTCCACACTAAAAGCAAATCACCGAAGAACTACCACGAGGTGGTCTAACTAAATCCCCTAACTGCCCTACTGGAACTCATCCCGTCCTTGCTTCCTGTTGTTCGAACCATCACCTGAAGCTATTTCCCTTCCCAAGAGAGACTTTTCTATCTCGTTTTCCTCAGCTATGAGTGCCTGATTCACTGCCTCGAAGAAGGAACTCAGCCTGAAAATGTTCACCTGGACCCGAATGCAGTGTCGCAAGCCATCCTCGAAGCACCTCACCCTAGCTGCATCATTGCTCACCATACCAGGTGCAAAGCGAGACAAATTTATGAAGGTAGTTGCATAGTCCATGACAGACATATCCCCCTGCTGAAGACTCAAAAACTCCCGAGCTCTCTCTGCCCTCAGTGTCTCCAGGTAGAAGTACTCAAAGAACTCGTCCTCGAAGTCCTTCCATGCCAGTCCCTCGTGCCTACGAACCTGAACTTGTACGTCCCACCAACGCTTCGACGGTCCTCTCAGCATGTACGTTTCCAACTTGAACCCCCACCCTGGAGGCGTCTCAAGCTGCTCGAAGATCATATGCATACTCTATATCCAGTTCTTAGCCACCTACAGACCACCCTCACCCTGAAAAAGTGGCGGGTGATGTGACTGGAATTCATGTGTCAGATACGCCATAGAAGGCTCTGTACCCTGTGCTCCTCTGTCAATTCCCTTCAATACATGTACCAGGCTAGCTCAAATATGGTCGTCAAGCCATGGTCCAAACGTTGCCAAACCCGGCTGCTGTCATGCCTGCACTGGATCCTGAACCTGATCCTGTCCCTGAGCCTATACATGCGGCTCGTGCTCTGCCTGTACCGAATTCTGACCCTGATCCTATGGCACTGTATCATCTTCTTACTGACACTCCATCGAGTTGTGAAGGAGTAACACACTGAATACCATAAATAGTCAGACATCCCATATATATATATATAACAATATATTCTATGCAGATAAGGAAAGCAGTATAAAGCAGTACATAACAACTACCCTTACTCCCCCTCACCGCAACCCATTCCCCACGACATCCCGTCCTAATGGCCTCTTTACTCACCCTCAACAGAGCCAAGTATCAAAATTACCTCGGGCCATGCCTGTCTTGACAACTCACATTTCCTCAAACTGATGACCGAGTCACGCAATCCTGACAGTTACACTGCCTCAGCCATAGTACATGCCTGCTCGCATAAGAGCCAGGCCCAAAATCCTGCAACATGCAATTCTACAAATATATAAAGCATGACACATCACATTTCAATAACTAGAAATTATATAAATAATTTCACCAATCCACATTTCAATGTATATAAATCATGGAAATTTATTATTTTTCACATGGCATTATCACTTCACAAAGCATACTTGCAATTATGAAATTGAAATACCCTAAATATGTGTCTATCAAAATCCAAGCAAAGTAGCCTCGCCATACCGATCCAAGGTCCCACTATCCCTTACCATACCGGGTTAAGGGTCACATATCACAATAAATAACCTCACACACCAAGGGAGCCACCAAGGTGGAAATCATATAAACTTTAATCTGAGCAAAAAAGCAAATAGCAATTCCCACCCATTGGCAACGTGGTCCATCCCTCGTACCTGGGGCTGTAGATACCAAAGCACAAGCTAGAAACCCACTTCCAGTAACAACAACCTATCTCCAGTCTACCATATCCAAAATAGTAAAACCAGTAGAAATAAAAAGAGAAGTCCCAATCTCATTGGTAGCCAAAAAAACACTCCAACTAAATCCTTGTCAATAACCCCTTTGATACCACTTTGTAGCGACCCGGACCCGGCCAGCCACCCGAATAGTGCCAATAGGTTGGGTGTTAATACCTTAGGCGCACCTCCCCTGAACGCCAATGGCTACCAACTGTTAGCGAGGGTCTGTTAGGTATAGTGGGGAGGCTATACCCTCTAAGAGGATCATAATAAGGGTACTGGTCTGAGTATAACAGTAAGATGCAGCAGAATTAAAGACTCAGCAGACTCGAACAGGACCCGCAGAACAGAAGCATAATCAATATAGATAAATAGTGGAAGCAGTAAATATAAAAACAAAATCAGAATTAAACACAACACCATGATGATAACATGCAACTACTTTTGAATAGTAAAACATGCATCCAAAGTATGTCATACACAACTGAATATAAAAAGGGTGTCAATGGCTAACCAATCAGTAGCTACAACAAGTAAGCATGCCGATTCAGAAAAGAAAACAGAACATAGTAAACCCCAGCTAGGCATGACCTCGAGGTCCATACCACTCCATGCAACAACTAACGCAACCCAACTCCTAAATCTGGCCTCCTTCCTGCACGTAGATCCATAAAGTCTGCACGCATCCCGAAGGGCCCGTGCAGGGGGTGAGACAACTCTCAGTAAGATACCACCCAACAGTGTGTACCAAATATATGTGTTTAAGAAGTCATGCATTTATAAGGAAAGAAGTAAACAATAAAATGCAAAAATAAACACAAACTCCACTGGTGATCAACAGCCACCATGGAGTATCACCTGCTTTGGCCAATGCCGGAATCTCTATCGTGTAACCCAGCACCATGTGACACCTGACACCTCGTGTCTCAAGTACCAACGTCCCGAAGGAATGCCCAAAAATAGTAACCGGGCACCATGTGCCTCCTGACACCTTGTGTCTCAAGTACCGACGTCCCGAAGGCACACCCAATAATAGTAACCTGAAGGAACAGTGATGTCTACCCTCAAATCATAGGGATCCTCATCCCCCAACCCGATAGTCCCAATGTTATCCTTAGAAGGCTCCTCACCTCCCACGTGGCTTTCTACGGCAAGCACCCCCAACCAAAAATACCTAACCGTAACTACGGGGGCCTCTACCCACACGAGTGGTCAAAACCACCTCATCACGGAGTATCTCCGTGTTCACACTACTCAAAGTTCCTGGTGAGCGGTAATCACCAAATAGTATCTAAGACACCAACACATCTGACACCTCGTGTCCCTGCGACCATGCCGCTCAAGTCTGATGGCATCGCCATCCTAGTAACCCGGGCCATGCCTAACCTGACAGTTGTACTGCCTCAAGCCGACGTCCATGATGCCCAATCCTGTGGTCAAAACCACCCAACCTAACCCGGGCCAAGCCCAACTTGTGATCAGTATCACTCAAGCGTAACCGGGCCAAGCCCAACACATCCCAAAGGGTCCCGCAGATGCAATTCAGAAATTGTATATATAACATATTTAAAAAGAAAACATAAACAAGAAAAACAACCTAAACAGTTGAATTTCACTACGCAAGGTGTTGTCCCATACCAGCACCGAGGTCTTAAATGCCTCTAACAATTTATATCATGCTTTAATAAATTAAAATCAATAGTTTAACACATTAATATTTCAATTAAATCTATTCTGGTGTTCCCTGGCCAAAATTCCACGATGACCAACGAACCCTCACCCAGCCCGCTCACGCAAACTAGTAACAAGGCATACCCAAAGGCATCTCATAGGTCCAACAAGAAATATAATAATAAATAGCAGGTAAAACAGGTCCCGCTCAAAATACCCAAAAACGCGCTGAAGGCCGTGTCACCCAAACAACCAGGAAAACACAAAATGAGGTATGCACCACCTACATGAGACTCGTACAATGCTACTCCTCCTGTAACAGCCGCCAATTTGGTCTAAAACACAGTAAATCTACAAAATATTCAAAACCGCTCAACCCTTTATAACTCATTCTAGAATGAAAATCAAACAAAACGGCCAAAGAGGAATTTATGCCTTACTGAAGGGGCTCCAACACATCAATCGGAGTTCAAATCGGGTCTCAGATAGATGATCGGGAGAAATAACATGGTCTGGCTGGCTTGGTTCATGAAACCGGGAGATATGTTGAGGTTCTGCCTCAATATGAGGCTACTGTCCGTTTTAACGCAAAAAAAAAACTACATGGCGTGTACTTCATGACTACACATTGTGTAGGTCATTTAACTATTCATAAGATGGCTGGATTCCACCAACTTACTTTCTGAACCTTCCGACATGCGTACACGGCGTGTACCGATGGGTACACAGCGTGTACCAGGTTTCTCTTCTCTTCCTTGCTGACTTACCCACACGCCATGCATATCCCTCATACACAGCTAGACAACATGGTTTGTCCAAGGGGAACATGGCGTATACCTGGTTCTACCCGGACAACAGGCCTACACGCCATGTATGGCCTCTACACGGTTAGGGGTACATGGCGTGTTTAAAACTACACGCCTTGTAGTAAGGAATTTATACAGGGTCATCACATGACATGTACTTGGAGAGCACACGGCTGAAACTCGCTTAACATATACACGGCGTGCACTTAAAAATACACGGTGTGTAGTCTAGAAATTTTCAGAAACATCCTTTTTTCTCTAGTTTTCTCAGAAACCAGTCAAAAATTCAAACAAGGTCAGGATTTTGACCCGTTCTAAAAACCTGGGCTCTTACAGAAATCCTATAGTATTCTATTTTCCTTAGGCATAAAGTGTTCCCAATAGAGCTAATGTCTTCCAAAATAAAAATTATCACTCAATCATAAAATAATTTCCTTATAATAATTATATCCATTTGATAAAACATAAGATCCCAAATCAACTTATTATTGATCATTAAAATCATTTAACTAAAACGAATTAGTCACACTAACCATGGACTTCACTTAGTTCAGTGGTAGGCGATAAATCCCAATCGCACTCTGGTGGTGGGTTCAATTCCCATAGCTTTGTCCAATGCGACGGGTTGTCACACGGTCTGTGTGTTTTCCTATTTCAAAAACTATATTTTATAACATTCCCAACATGAGATAAATTCCTCAAAATTACCATAACCTAATTTAACCTCAAATGTTATCTCATACCTCGCATTTTCATCCCAAAAATTAATAACCTGTAATTGCTTCAAATTAAAGGATCATATAAACCAAAATTGTTCTTTATAACTATATCCAAAAAAGAAAATATAATTCTTACTCAAATAGAATTTTCAAATAACGAACTGTAGGGTTACACATACAAGAGAAAAGTCTTCCAAAGTAACCCCATAAACAAAGAACATTAATACTTTTAAACATTTATTCATCAATTTATTTCCACATATGTTCTTCCTTTACCTAGTGGTTATCTAATAGAATAGGTCATTGACTTGGGTAATGCCCAGGCCCCCTATATTTACAGCAAATGACTGTAAATGGATTATTATGATCATTTTTATTTTCTCCCATAGTACTCGTCATTTTTCCTCTGTAATTATTTACTATATGTCATTCTCTCCCATACAAAAATAATTTCTTTGTTTCATTCAGACACTTTCTGGGGTGTCTCTTTCCAAATTTCCAGTAGGATAAAAATTGAGATTTCATTTCTCCATTGTCTCCACTTTTAGAGCCCTTATAATTGTCCTCTTTTCTCTTCATTTTTGAATTTGGTTGTTGCTTAATGTATATATTTTTTATCGTATTTTTGAAAACCTTATTTGGTATAAACACAATATATTTTATTCCTATCAACATTTCATTTAGTTTCTCATTTCCACCATCGTTTCCACCTTGTACATCATGTTCAATATTACTACGACTTTCTTGGAATCCATCCATTGACCACAACCAGAAATCATAGTGTGAGTAACAACAGTCGTAAAATCATTTAGATGATATCATGACACCTTATTTTTAATCTAAAACACCTTAGGATTAAACAAGGTTATTTATTCTCATATTATATTAAAATATTTCAAATTGGTTTGTAAAGAAAATGTGGATTATCCTAAGCATATCCCCCAGGAGTTTTGTATCCAAGAGTGCAGCAAGGCACATTGTCATGAACCGGTTATCATTAAAGTCTATCCCAAAGCGTTGTTATTGGGTTTTACCCCTATGTACATCTGTTCCAGAGCCGCCTCTTCCTACTCGTATCCAGATATAGATGTATTTCTTTGAAAACCAACATAATATTTACATTACCAAAAAAAATTATTTTATTCTATACTAATCCTCAAAGTCTATCATAGGGTAGTGTTTTTTAATTAGAGATTTTCTAAATCTAGATTCCATGGTTTTAACTAAACTTTCTCTGATACCAACTGTAATGCCCTAACCCTAGTTACCTAGATTTGGTGCATTATTACATAACATTGGAATGATCACAAGAGATCATGTCTCGAAAGACTGATTAGTTTAGTAGCCTTGGAAGTACAAGATACATACATAAGTTTTACATTACATCATGAAATATAGAAAAACAAATTGTCCTCATTGAACACACTCATATACATTGGCCTATCCCAACTGGTTAATCATAATATAATTATTCAATCCTAGGAAAAGAAAACATAATAAAGGGGTGATCTCATATGCTTAGTAGGGACAAAAATATAGAGGAAACAATCCTGAATAATCAAAAACATTTAAGGCAATGTATAAGACTAAAACACAATCCTTTTAAACTTAATATTTAGCATAATATGAAAATGATAAATAAAAAAATTCCATTTAATTATTCACATGGATATTCTACTAGTCGAATAATTCCATGTAATATCAATAGTTAATTTCATAATGATGGAATGCATAATGTCGGACATCATAACCATAGAGTTGAGGCCTCATGCCAAGACTAAAAATAAGATTTTGTCAAGGCCTTATGCCAAAACCCTGGTTTGTCTCATTAGAACTACTGATGCATCGAGGAGCAATAGTGGAATTCACCCTTCACTTACTAATTCCAATGAATTCCGTATATGAAAATGGTGAAACATAACATAAACATTCTTATTAAAACTTGCATATGAAATGTTAAGACTATAACCATAAACCATGAATAGTATAAAAATAGTACATCCACAGCCAATCATAACTAATTAAATACAATATGGAATATTTTATAATAATAAACCAACCTTATTTAAAATAAAATACAATGAAGGATATTGACATAGATGAAAATAACCAGTAAAAATATTTGAGATAAATGTCCCCTTTTTCTTGAAAACATTTAAAAGTCACACTATTTATCAAAGAAGTCGTTTAAAAGGATATTTTTGAATAAATGTTTCCCATGCCACTTTGAAACTTTTGAAATTAATTTTAATTTAAAAACATTCATGTACATATAAATAAATCCTTAAAACCATTTTTAAAATATGGACATTAATGAGAAATATTTAGAAGAATAAATCTTCAAAACATTAAAAACAACATTTTAGTTAAAGTGTTCCTAACCAAATGAGAGACACTTGAATACAAATAATTGAGTAATAAAATTAATCAAAACATTATAATATCATGAGAATAAAGGGATTCATGATATACTATATAAAAGGATAGTATATACACCATATTAATGTAAATTGGCGCATAACAACAAAGAAGTCTTAATGGAATGTAAATTGAGATGAAATCCCTTAAAAAGACTGTATCCTTAGATTATAGATATATTAATGACATAATTATGTGTGAAAAATATAAATACACTAAATATTATTGGATATTTAATGTAAATAAATCATAGTACATTCACACATATTCCTATAAAAACAAAACTAATGACTTGGATGTTTAACTCAATGAATAGAAATTGGGTTAAGATTACCCTTATCAAGTTCATATCAATTACATGGGAATTTTTCAATGGAGTGATTAAGTGGATAAAACATATATAAACACAAAGGGGAGTTTAAATTACTACATAAGTAAAGAAATAGTTATTCCACGTATAATCTTTGAGTAAAATAATCTATGAAGTATGCGTAAAACCCAATGATTAGAAATTGAAATTAGAAATTCCCTTACCGATTTGGTAACTTACAAAACATACAGCCCATGAAAGGAGGATCACATAATGAAGATGTAAATACCCATAAATTAAATTATATTACACAAAGAATACAATCATGGGTAGAACATACACCACACAAAAGGAAATAGTGGAAAATATAGCATGATTCTCATGGGAATAAAAGTGAGATGAAAACCCCTTACCATGTATTTTTCCTTAGTAGAGGGTAGATTAAACTCCTGTATAATGGTAAAATAATTGTTATTAAATTATAAAATAACCATATACATAAATATGATATCATATATTTTATCTTAATATTTTTTGTTAATGATATGTCAGTAGTATCAATGTTTTTGGTGTTAACTAATTCATTTACCTTTATATGTTTTGTTACGCAAGTCATGTATTTTATGGATAATATGTATTTTATTAATATATAGAATGATATTAAGTTCTTAAACATTATTTTTAATCATAAAATTAGAATTATTCTTGAATGGTTATGATGGGGAACGAAATCTCATCATGTCATGGAGACGGTAAGCCGTACGTACGCATGAGTGCCAATATCATTCAATTAGTGGTGAAATCATATTGAATTGGATGGTATATTATATATATATATATACATATAATAATTAAAATTTTATATTTATTATTTACATCATTTATATTCATTATTATATCCATCCAAATAATGAAGTGTTGAATAACAAACTACAACATGACGTGGAGACGGTAAGCCATACGTACGCTTGTATGGAGACTTTTTCATTCATAGGATGGATAGAATAATGAATATTGTTGCACTATATTTATAATAACATCATAATATATAGAAGGAACTGGAGTTATTATTTTGGTTTGGAAAAAAATGAATGATGAAGTGGAAGAAGAAAAGAACTTTGAAAGAGGTGATGAAATTATAACCTCTTCTTCGGGTGCTTCCTTTTGATTTGATCAATAGGGATCCTTAGGTTGGCTTTATGATCAAAGTAAGGCCTCTAGATTAATGTGAGGGGAGTTGTGAGTATATTTCAGAAGTTTTTGGCCAAGCCAGATGGCTTTAGAGGTGCGATTGTTAGAGAAGGGGAAGTACCCTTTTATAAGAGAAGTGAGGGTTACTTTAGGAAAGGTTTGAAATATTATTTTATTATAAAATAATTTTTAGTTTATAATGGATCCAAATGGATTTATTTCTAGACTAAGGTGGGGACGGGTCAAAATCCTCTCAACCAATAGGTTTTAGAAATGTTTAGGTCACCATATGAACCTTTTCTTTTAAATTTAATTCATATTTAAATTGTTTAACTTTTACCATGTCTTCTTGTATTTTTATATCACATTGTTAATAAACATACTATAAAATGTAAAGAGAACCACAAGTGGTTCATTAATAAAATATATATCATTATATAGTTCCTTTGTCCTAACCTTATATTTTTAGGAATGTTATATCATTTAAGAGAATGGTATTTTTTTTAAATACTCTTTATGTCAATTTAGACACTATTTAGTATTCGGTTTTTTTGAAAGTCAAAAAAAACATTATTTCTTCAAAAAAAAAATACATTAAATCAACCCTAAAATGTCATATTAACCTAGAAAATTCTTATAATTATTCAAAAGTCTCAATTTACATTTATATTGATATTTATAATATCAATTATTTTAATATTTCATTAATAAGTTAATTATTGCATCGTCATTGTGTCATAAATAAATGTAATTATTTAATGTCCAAAAATTATAATTAAAATACCATGATGATGGAAATATATTTATATTTCTAATGAATATTTATAGTCTAATTTATCTTATGTATAACCCTATATTAAAAATGGTTTAGTTATTGAACATTGAATTTAACACTTTTAACTCTTTAAATAAAATAATAATAAATTTATAAATCTCAACCAAGTGGATATAAAAGATTATATTTTATTCCTAAGGTTTATTTTGGTCAAAATACACTTATAGAATTAAATTAGGGAATTTTATAGGGTAATTATAATAATCATTTTTACCATTAATTACATTAATTTCTTTTAACCGTGGTAAATAAAATTCAAAAGTTACTATTCACCAAAAAATATTCTCATTGTCAAAACCATAAAGGAGGTTTTTGATAAGTAAAAACTATCAAAACATTGATATGTGATCATGTCCAATTTAAACGTTAAATTACTTCCATTGACCAAAATTGGATTAAATGATAAAAATATAATCTAATTATACTTCAAAACCATTCAAATGTTTAATTTAACACTATAAATTATTTTTATTAAAAAATTTGTATTCAATTAAAATTTAGTATTTTTCACTATTCATCAAAATATGAAAGTTATCAGAAAATCATAAAAACATTATCCAAACTAAATTTGTATGTCCCGATTCTAAATAAGAAGTTTATTTTGTCAATGTTAATATATAAAAGTGTCAAATATTTTATTTAAAAATGGTTCTCCATTAAAAGGTGGTAAAATTTCATTTTTTGAAAAAAAGTTCTTTTATCTGATAATTGAATTTGTTCTCATATTATGTCTAATAAACACATAATATGGATGTCAAAATTATATGGAGTATATAAAATTCAAAATTCAGTTAATACTATTCATAACCATTTTTTGAACGGCTAGTTTGGTATGTTGTGGTGTGCTCGAACTTGGTGTTGCGTGTAGCACAAGTTATTGAATTACATTAAAGAAAATAAATTACTATGAAATCTTGGGGTGTTACATTCTTCTACCCTTTTAGAAATTTCGTCCTCATAATTTTAAAATTGGGCTTGGGAACTTCATTGAAATTCCCACATTGGAAAAAGAGTCAATAAAATTATCACTTTAAAAGAAAGAAATAGAAGTAAAAAGGTCACCCGAGATAACCCATACTAAGATTAGATGTAAGAAAACATGGATATAGAAGATAAACTAAGTGTCAAGTTCTGATGGAGAGTGATATAAAACATGATCAAGTGAAAGCTAACAATAAGAAAACCACAAAGATGTGTTGGGTTAAATGGTCATTAGTTTTCCATTAGAAAAAATAAACAGACAATATTTTTTTGTTTTAAGTTAAATTTCATAAATTGGAATAATTTATTTATGAGATTGGATAAGAAAATAAAGATATATACTTACTTTTTAAGTATATTTTCGTCATTTAATATCTTTCTACCACTAAATAATCATTTCTCCGAACGATGAGTATTCAAGATGACTTGGTTACACCTAAAGCGCTAGAATCAACTTCTAGAGAATCGCATTATCCACAAAGGATGAACTATATATTTCTCTTTTCTATAGAGATTAACCAAAACCAAAGGGTTAGTACAACATCATATGATCCCCAAAATGGATAATTCTTTATATAAAGAAATACTAATCTTAATTTCCAAAATTAAACAAATAATACACCAATTTCAATAAAGACCATTCAATAAATCATTGTCATTAAAATACTTCAATATAATCCAAACTAAGATTGAAATCCAAAACTCAAACGAATTTAATCGCATAGCCTTTCATATTAAGTCTTAACATTTATCTCCAAATAACATCAACTACTCTTAAAGTCTCGTATGGAAGTTTAATTAACCATATCACGTATTCTTTATGATAGGTTGATAATTTCCATTAATAACCAGAATATCTTTAAGAAAAACATATATTCTTCAAAAACAAATCCACTATTACTCCTCAAATGAAATCCCATAGTATTCTATTTTCTTTAGGCATATAGTGTTCCCAAAAGAGCGAATGTCTTCCAAAATAACATTTATCACTTAATCACCAAATCATTTTTCTATACTAAGGATATCCATTTGATAAAACATAAGATCCAAAATCAACTTATTATTGATCAATAAAATCATTTAACTAAATAGAATTAGTCATACTAACCAGGGACTTCACGTAGTCTCCTAGTAGGCTATAAATCCTAGTTGTAATTTGGTTGTGGGTTCGATTCACAATGCTTTGTTCAACGCAACGGGTTGTCACACAGTCTGCATGTTTTCCTTTTTCAAAAAATATTTCATAACATTCCAAAAATGAGATAAATTCCTCAAAATAACCATAACATAATTTAACCACAAATGTTATCTCATTCCTCACATTTTCATCCCAAAAATTAAGAAACTGTAATTGCCTCAAATTCAAGGATCATATAAACCCAAAGTGTTCATTATAACTATATCCACAAAAGAAAAGATAGTTCTTCCTCAAATAGAATTTTCACACAACAAACTATAGGGTTACACATACAAGAGAAAAGCCTTCCAAAGTAATACCATCAACAAAGAACATTAATACTATTAAACATTTCTCCATCCATTTATTTTCACATATGTTGTTCCTTAACCTAGTGGTTATCCTATAGAATAGGACATTGACTCGGGTAATGACTAGGTCCCCTACATTTATGTAAAATTACTGTAAATGGATTCTTAGGATCATTTTTCTTTTCTTCTATAGTACTCATCATTTTTCATCACTAATTCTTTACTTTATATCCTTCTTTCCCACACATAAATAATTTCTTTTTTCTATTTAGACACTTTTCTGGGTGTCTCCTTCCACATTTCTAACATGATAAAATTTCAACCTTCTTTTCTCCACGGTCTCAACTGTTGGAGCTCTTATCATTCTCTACCTTTCTCTTATTTTTTATTTTGCGAGTTTGTTAATGTATATATTTTTTATCATATTTTTTGAAACCTACTTCGACATGAACACAATATCTTTTACGCCTATTAAAATTCCATTTAGTTTCTCATTTCCACCATCGTTCCCACCTTGTACATCATGTTCAATGTTATTATGACTCCCTTGGAATCCATCTATTGACTAAAACTAGATATCATAGTGTGAGTAACAATAGTCATAAAATCATTTAGATAATATCATGAAAACTTATTTTCAATCTAAAAAACCTTAGGATTAACCAAGGTTATTTATTCTCATATTATATTAAAATCCTTCAAATTTTTTTGTAATGAAAATGTGAATTACCCTAAGCATATCCCCGGAGAGTTTTATAACCAAGAGTGCAGCATGGCCTGTTTTCGTTCACCAGTTACCATTCAAGTCTAGCTCAAACATGTGTCTTCAGGTTTTACCCCTAAGTACATCTGTGCCAGTGCTGCCTCTACCTGCTTGTATCCAAATAGGTATGTATTTCTTAGAAAACCCACATAATATTTACATTACCAAAATTTGTAGATGTTCTTCTATACTAATCAACAAAGTCAATCTTAGGGTAGTGTTTTATAATCTGAGTATTTCTAAATATAGATTCCAATGTTACTACTAAACTAACTCTTATACTAATTGTAATGCCTCAACCCTAGTTACTGAGATTCAGTGCAATATTTCATAACAATGGCATGCTCACAAGAGATCAGGTCTCAAAATATTGATTAGTTTAGTTCCTTTCTCTATTAATTGATACATATATAAGTTTTACATTACATCATGAAATAAAGAAAAACAGCATTGTGGCCCCTTTGAACACACCCATGTCCTTTGGCCTGTCCTTGTAGGTTAATCATAATATACTTCATCACATATTAGGAAAATAAAACATAAGAAAGGGGTGAGATCATATGCTCATTAGGGATAACAGTATAGTGAAAACTATCAATAATAATCAAAACATTTAAGGAAACCTATAAGACTAAAGCACATTCCTTTTAAACTTAAACTTCAGCATAATATGAAAAATATAAATCAAATAATTCCATTTACTTATTCACATGGATATTCTAATAGTCAAATAAAAACATGTAATATCAATAGATAATTTCCTAATGATGGAATACATAATTTCAGACATCATAACCACATATTCAAGGCCTCCTATCAAGACTACAAATAAGATTTTTTTCAAGGCCTTGATCTAAGATGCTAGTTTGTCTCTTGAGACCTACTGATGCATCAAGGAGATATAGCGGTCTCTACCCATCACTTACTAATTCCAATGCATTTTTCATATGAAAATGGTGAAAAATAACATAAACATTTGTATTAAAACTTGCATACAAAATTTCAATACTTTAACCATAAACCATGAATGGTATAAAAATAACACATCCATAATCAAACAAAACTAATTAAATGCAATATGGAAGAATATATTATAATAAAACAACCTCAATTAAGAATAAAATAAAGTGAAGGATATTGACATATATGAAAATAACCAGTAAAACTATTTGAGGAAAATATCCCCTTTTCTTGAAAACATTTAAAAGTGTCACTATTTATCAAAGAATTCATTTAAAGGAGATTTTTGAATCAAAGTGTCCAATACCATTTTGAAACTTTTGAAATGAATTTTAATTTCAAAAAATTAATTTCAATATAAATAAATCCTTAAAACCATTTTTAAAACATGGACATTAATGATAAATATTTAGAAGAATAAATCTTGAAAACGTTTAAAATGATATTCTAGATAAAGAGTTCTTAACCAAATGAGAGACACATGAATACAAATAATTGAGGAATAAAATTAATCAAAACATTATAAAATCATGAGAATAAATGGATCCATGATATATTATATCAAAGGACTGTATGTACACCATATAAAAATGAATTGGCGCATAACAACAAAGAAGTCTCAATGGAATGTAAATTGAGATGAAATCCCTTATAAAGACCGTATACTTAGATTATGGATAAATTAATGACATAATTATGTGTGAAAAATATAAATACACTCAATATGATTGTATAGTCAGTGTAAAACAATTAGAGGACATTCACACATATTATTGTAAAAAAACTAATGACTTTGATGTTTGACTTAATGAATGGAAATTGAGTTAAGATTATCCTTTCCATGTTCATATCAATGATAGGAGAATTTATCAACGGAGTGATTATGTGAATAAAAATTATATCCATACAAAGTAGAGTTTAAATTATAATATAAATAAATAAATAGTGATTCCACACATAATCATTGAGGTAAATAATAAATGAAGTATGCGTAAAACTCAATGAGTGGAAATTGAAATTAGAAATTCCCTTACCAATTTGGTAAATTATGAAACATACACCCCATGAAAGAAGGATCATAAAATAAAGATGTAAATACCCATAAATTAAATTATATTACACAAATAATACAATCATGAGAAGTATATACACAACACAAAATGAAATAGTGGCAAATACAACATGAATCTCACAGGAATAAAAGTGAGACGAAAACCACTTACGTTGTACATTTCCTTTGAATAGGGTTGGTTAAATTCCTGTATAATAGTTAAATAATTGTTTTAAAATTATAGATTAACAACATAAATAAATATGATATTGTATAAGATCTTCTAATATTGCTTTGTTAATGATATTTCAGTAGTATCATTGTTTTGGGTGTTAACTGATTCGTTTTCCTTTATAGGTTTTCTAATAGAAGTCATGTTTGTTATAGATAAGATTTATTTTATTCATATATATAATGATATTATGTTATTAAACATTATTTTTAATCATAAAATCAATATTATTACCTGAATTTTTACTATGGGGATGGAAATCTCATCGTGTCATGGAGATGGTAAGTCGTACGTACATACGAGCGACAATATCATTCTATTAGTGGTTAAATGGTATGTAATTGGATGTTATATTATATATATATAATCATTAACATATTATATTTATTATTTACATAAGTTATACACTTTATTATACTCATCCAAATAATGAAGTGTTGAATAACAAACTACACCATGACGTGGAGACGGTAAGATGTATATACCCATGTATGGTGACTTTTCCATTCATATGATGGATAGAATAATGAATATAGTTGTACCATATTTATAATAAAATCATAGTATGTAGAAGGTACTGGAGGTATAATTTTGGTATGGAAAAAATAGTGAAAGAGGAAGTGGAAGAAGAAAAGAAATTTGAAAGAGGTGATGAAATTATTACCTCTTCTTCAGGTGCTTCCTTTTGATTTGATCGAAAGGGATCCTTAGGATGGAATTAGGATCAAATTAAGGCCTCTAGGTTAAATTGAGGGTATTTGGGAGGATATTTGAGCATTTTTTGTCTGAGCCAAATGGATTGGGAGATGTGATATTAAGATAAGGGGAAGTTCCCTTTTATAAGAGAGGTGAGGGTTACTTTAGGAAAATATTGAAATATTATTTTATTATAAAATAATTTTCCATTTATAATGAATCCAAATGGATTTATTTCATGGATAAGGTGGGTATGGGTATAAATAATCTAACCCAATAGGTTTTAAACAAGTTTAGGTCACCATATTAACTGGATATTTTAGATTTAATTCTTAGTTAAATAGTCTAACTTTTACCCTGTCTTTTTGAAGTTTTATATTACATGGTTAATTAACATACTATAAAATTCCAACAGGACCTAAAATGGTTCATTAATGACATATCTATCATTATATAAGTCCTTTGTCCTTACCTTATATTTTTAGTAATATCATATCATTTAATAATCTTGTATTTGTTTTAAATACTCATTTATGTCAATTTTGACACTATTTAGTATTTGGTATTTTTGAAAGTCAAAAAAATAGGATTACTTCAAAAAAATAAATTAAATAAACCCTAACATGTCATAGTAACCTAGAAAATTATTTTAATTCATCAAAAGTCTTAATTTACATTTATTTTAATATTTATAATATCAATTATTTTAAACTTTCATTAATAAGGTAAATACTGCATCATCATTGTGTAATACATAAGTTTAATTATTTAATTTATAAAAATTATAAATAAAATAAAATGATGTAATAAATAGTTTTATCTTTATAATTAATATTTATAGTCGAATTTATCTTATGTCTAACCCTATATTAAAATTGGATTAGTTATTACATGTTGAATTTAACACTTTTGACTCTTCTTTAAAGAAAATAATAATAAATGTCCTAATCTAATACAAATGGATCAAAAGGATTATATTTTATTCATAAGGTTTATTTTGGTATAAATACACTTATCCAATATAATTAGTATATGTGTTAGGGTAATTATAATAATCATTTCAACCTTTAATTACCCTATTTTTTTACCATGGTAAATAAAATTCAAAAGTTACTATTCACTAAAAATTATTTTCATCCTATTGAACCAAATATTACTTAATGATGTCAACTGTGTCTCTTGGATTTTTGATATTCATTTCACAGAAGTGGTAAAGTTATTTTTTATGCAAATTTGAAAATGTGCCGAGAAGGTGAGTAAAAGACGATAAAAAGTTCAATAAAATTTTATATATCTAATCTTATTAAAAAATTACTTAAATGAATTACATTGGATTAATATAGGTATCATGTATATATTTTCACATTAAAATTAAATTAAATTAAATATAATTATTTAAATAAAACGTTAGCTTCAAACAATAATGTAGTGTTTTTCAGTATTCATCAAAAAATGAATGCTTTTAAAAAAATAAAAAACAGTCACCCAAAGATAATTTTGATATTCCAAATTCAAAAATTATTTATATTTTACCAAATTCAATAAATATAAGTTGAATTAATTAATTCAATAAAATATTTCCATTGTCAAAACCAGAATGCATGTTTTTGAGAAGTAAAAACTATCAAAAGATTGATATGTGTTTATGTCCAATTTAAATGTAAAATTACATCCAATGACCAAAATTGGATTAAATTATAAAAATATAATCTAATTAAACTTCAAAATCATTCAAAATGTATAATTTAATACTATATATTATTTTGATTAAAAAATTTGTTTTCAATTAAAATTTAGTATTTTTTATTATTTATCAAAATATGAAAGTTATCATAAAAGCACCGAAAATTTATCCAAAATAAATTTTTATATCCCAATTCTAAATAATAAGTTTATTTTGTAAAATTTAATATATAATAGTTTCAAATATTGTATTTAAAAATGTTTCTCCATTAAAACGTGATAAAATTTTATTTTTTGAAAAATACTTATTTTATCTGAAAAATTGAATTTATTCTTATATTATGTATAAGAAACACATAATATGGATGTTAAAATTATATGGAGTATATAAAATTTAAAATCTAGTTAATATTATTCATAACCATTTTTTTAACAGTTTGTTTGGTAAGTCGTGGTGCGCTCGAACTCAGTGTTGCGTGTAGTTAAATCTATTGAATTACTTTAAAAAATAACTTAATTTAAAATATTGAGGTGTTTCATAACTTAATTTTATACTATAAATATATCATTATAAAAAATGATATTTTATTTTATTATGGTAGTGACACATGATTGAAAATTTACACTGTCTATAACATTAACTATAACTAATATAGGACATATAATATGAAGAATAAATACTATTGGAAGAAAGAGTATTAATTGTTTTATTTTTTTCTATTATTAAAACAAAAAAAATGGATTTTGATTTAAAGTATATAGATAATTGGTGAATTGTGGATATTCATTGTAGATTTTTAGAAGAGGTTTGCATAGATGATCTAGTAAGAAATGAAAAGAGACACCTTGATATCTCTATAAACCAAGACATGGTCTTATAAGGATTTTCATTATAGATTTGGTGAAGAGGTGTACATGGATTCACTAGTGTGACTTGAAAATATACACCTTGATATCTCTATATATATGGGACATAGTTTGGGAATTTATGTGCAGTGGTGTGATGAAGATAAAAGTTTAAATGAGAAATATGGGAGAATTAGGAAAAAATCAAAAGTCCCAACATTCATAAGATTATTTGGGATTCGTAAGGCTATTCTATTTTTATATATTATTATATCATTTAAGAAGTTGTTTAGAAATGTTAATTTTTCCAGGGAATGTATGGCCCTGTCACATTAAGAGGTTTTGATTATAAAATAAAGAAAAATCAGGAAATTTATTTTTAATATTTCATACATGGGATATTTTTTGGAAATTTCATAATATTTAAAACGTTTTCAATATTGGAGTTTTTGAATTCACTCAATAGAATATGAGGACATTTTGTAAATATGGTGAGATATATTCAAGTAGTAATGGATTTTTAGAGGTATTCTAATCATAGAGCTCAGCTCATGACATAATAGGTCAATCATAAAATATGACTGAATTTGGATACACTATGAGGAAAGGTGTCACCATAAATGAGGTCCAGATGAGATTCAAAAGTTCTAAATTTTTAGGGATATCAAATCCAAGGAGGGTATTTTCAATACAACCTATCAAGCTAAGGATTCATTTTTCACCACAAAGAAGTAAACAATTTGAAACTAATGGAATGGATAGGAAGAATTAGTATTACTAAGAAAAAATATTAAGGAACTTAAATGGAATATGTTTAACTGAGAATTATGGATATAATTATTGACCCAGATAACATTTTAATATGGAATACCATGCCACAAAATGAGAGGATTATAGAAATTGATGTCGTGGAGGAGGAAGTTATGTCGTGAACAGTCAATTTCTAAATTATCAACTAGATACAATTGTATTTTTAATAATTTCATCTAGCTTAGGTTTTCTTGAATTAACTCATATTTATTATCCCATAATGAAAACACTAAATTTGTGTGGTATACTTTGTATAATTGTAGAGATATATTATAATAAGTATTAATACAAACCCCCTGATTAAAAGGGTTGGATGCAGGACATTATATATAGTTTCGATTAGATGATAAGGAGAATAATATAGACATTAAAATTTTATATTTATGAATTTCAGAGAAAAATTTAAGGTATATATATATATTGATACATCTAGTAAGGGGAAAAATTATAGATCCACACTGAATATTCCATTTCCTTATCTCATATTTTTCTGAAAAATAAGGATCATGGAAAAAGGAAGTAGGTTACACTATAATATCTGGTTGGAGAAGGAATAAGGAAATAAGATAATTCTTGTTTAATAATTATCATTAACTAGAAAAAGGATTTGTTTCCTCTTTAATTTTTTTAAGAAACATATTCATACCTCATATTTAATTTTTGGTAACATCAGACATCAAAGAGTTGAGATCACAATGAAGTGAAGATCAATAGAGAATCAATTAAAAATCCATGATTATAGAAGATAATCACACTAAACATAGATAAACCAACATATCCCTAAACCATTGATGAATACCCACAACTCAATAAATTGTCTAAGCATTTTCATTGATAAATTTGTAAAGTAAAATAAGATGGAGTTCCCTTAGATATATAGTATTCCATTCTCATTTCTTTTTCAACACATATATTGAATAATGTTATCAACTGATACGTCAACACACCTTCGACATATTCTCCTTGGATTGGACCTTATTAGTAAACTATGTAAAATCATAGTGTATTTTGTATTTTAATTTTTATATCTATTTTATTATTTAGTGTGGTTGGTAAGAGTAATATTGAATGATTGAATGGATTCCTTCTTCCATAAAAAATATCTTTGTGGAAAAAATGAAAAATCATCAATTGGTTAACACACTGTTTCACCCCATCCCCACACATTCTTAGGGTTACTTGATCTAGCTCCAACAATATGAATCAGATCCAAAAGGTTCTGGATTTAAATTCAATCTTTATTTTTTGGTTTTTTTGTACCCATGGAATTAATACTGAGGCCACTATTTTTTATATGAACTAATTATGGAGGTTAGTCACAATAAATTATTACATTCCTCAAGGATTGTGTAAAGGAGGTGATAGAATATATATATATATATATATATATATATATATATATTAATTTTACTAAGAAGAGTGATGTATTTAATGATAACATGATAGACAACATCCTGATTAGATATTTATCTTATAAGAATTTATATTAAATATACCCATTGTGCTACCTCATTTTATATTTAGAATAATATAGATGTAATTTATGAGAAATAGGTAGGGTAATAGGGGTTCATAATTTATTTATATATATATAATATTTCAAATTGGAAGATAATGAAAAACTATTGAATTAAACTGGGTAAGTCTACCTTACATCTAAAGAAAATAGGAAGAGGAATATAGAAAATTATCCTAGGAAGAAGGATCCATCCATTGAGGCAATTTTAATTGATATCAATGATAAATATATTAATAATAATTTTTTAAATGTTACTTGTGTATCCAAAAATTTAAATCCTCTATTAGAGAAGGATTTAGGTGAAGATTCCCGGAAATAAGTGACAATGGAATCTGAAAATCAATTAGAAATTTTTTATCTAGTAATAAAGATAATATCCTTGAATGAGAAGGTGGATCAACTAATGATCATGAATAAAGTAAACCTTTCATTTACTAAAGATCTATATAAAGAGAAAAAATGTTTGGGGAGAGATGAGATGGACCAAAATTTTTATATGAATATGATGGGTCAAAAATGAAGGACCAAAGTGAGTTATATAAAGAACAAAAATATATATTTGAAAATATTTAGACATGGATAAAAAATCAGAAAGGTAGTGTAATCTATCTCAAGATACATCTTGATAAGAGGTGAAGATCTGGAGTTTAGTCTAGCTAAATGTTGAAGGAGATGATAACCCAATTGAAGGAGAAATATGATAGGGTCAAGTACCTTCATTCATATCTTTAATCCTTAATGGGGGAATATAAGGAAAATATCTCTCCATGGTTATCTTTAATGAGTTAATTATACAGATTATGAAATTTTAAAATCTATAAAAAAATTAATATTCTAGAAAAACTAGGAAGAGTTGGATCTAGACAAAAGTTTGAAATTAAGTGCTACTACTGTAGAATAATGGAACATTCTATGGGGGTGTGTCTAAAATATCAAGGGATCAATGGTGGAATAAGACCTACTGCATCAATATCTTAATACAGAAATGATTACATAAAGTATACTTTTAATGAGGTCTATTTTATATTTTCTATCGATGGACTTATGTTAAGTTATTTTAGGAGGAAGGATCCTAAAAGGTTCATATGTAAGTAATTTATTATTATGACATACAAGGAGAGGTTTTATAATGAAAAAAAATCTATTGAGATGGAGAAATAATTTACTATTTTGGAGGAAATTTATAGATCCCAATGAAAGGAAAATTAAGGCCAAATTATGATGAAGTCAAAAAATTATTCATTGTGGGAACACGATAAAATATATAAAAGAAAGAAATATTTATATCTAGTTATAAGTAAGGAAATGGGAAAAAATTCAAGTAATATTCACTAAGGATAATTAATTATGAATTGATCTGAATGACCATTGAAGTGTTCAAACATATGGCATGACTTAATGGATTAAAAAACACACCAAAAGACTAGAATTGAAAAGTGGTATAACATCCCTCATTTGGAGAAGGAGGCATGTGTAAGGATGTACGTAAAATAAATCATTTGTGGTTACATATACTTGTGGGATTATCCCCACAACAGAAACACATTCCAATCTAAGGGAGATTTGGAAACTATATGTTTGAATCCTTTATGAAATTTTCACAACCGACATTTAAATAATAACTATTAATAAGGCTTGTAATTAAGTGAAAATGGAAAGGGAACTTTCTACATGACAAACAAAAAATCCACCAACTAAGTATATTGGAGGTACCCTTCTATCTATGATCTTAAAAGTTAATAATATTTGCAGAACTATATAAGGGTAAATATAATTTAAGGGGTATATGAATTAAAAGGAGATGGATTTATAGCGAGAAGGTTTTTATATTGAATTAATATATATTTAATGAGTAGAGTAACATTGTTAAATGTTCCTATTAGTAATCATTCCTAAACACAAAATAGAAAATATATAAAGTTCTGACTCTTAATTAATAATTGGTTTTATAAAACTTCTTTAATTTTCAAATCCAAATATGTAGTTTCATGTTTTCATAAAGAAAAAATTAATTAGAGATATATTTTTTGATAGAAAGTTGTGTAAATTTTATATCTAAAATTTATAATGGTGTCAAGACACCATCGAAGATCAAAAAGTTATATTGATCCATTATTCAAGTGGTAACAAACTACTATCTTGGAGAATACATTTTTTAATAAGAAAAAAATTCATGATTTCATGTCTATTTATTTTTATATTAACAAGTAATATGAATTGAATATTTTTAGGATACCAAGTAGTTTCTATATCAATAACATCATCACTAAATAGTAGTGTCCAATTAAAAAAAAGTATCTCAAAATATTATTTAAATATCTGAAGGTATTTTGGAGTGATTGGTGATTAGTAATCAATGGATTTGTATCCTTATTAATGAAATGGGAAGCCTTGTGAAGGGTTAAAAACATGGATATTAAGTGGTATCGACAGTCCATCACACATGAGTGTATTAGTTGATTCTACAAGTATTATGGATCACAAAATTTTTATTTATTTCTTCTTTATTGAAGGGTTTGTGTTAGTGGGGTAGAGATCGTAAAAATATTTTTTGAATAAATAATAATATCAGGATGGTATGATTTATTTAATTAGGTGATTTATATACATAGATTTGATATTATTAACTAAGACACTAATATCCTATACTGAGTTCCAACTTTGTTGGATAAGATGATTTTTTGATGACTTAAATGTTGAGTGGTGAATTCACTCGCAGAAATCTTAATTGATATTGTTGTTGAATTTCAGAGAAGTAATTTTATAATTGGTGGATAAAAAATATAGAATTATTTTTTTAAACAAGTGATTTAGAGTCTGTTAAGGAATCATGATTATTAAAAAATGGTATAATCAATTACATCCAAGGATGATGTTAAAATATATATTTTCATTCCAACTACCACTTCGGAAATGTGGGAATGGATCCAAATAATCACTTGAATAGTGGTTTATCTGAAATTAAAAACATGAAATAAAAACAAAAAACAAAAAATATAGAGGTCTAGTTTTGGATAGAATATAAAAATTCATTCAAAGAAAATCATTAAAATGGTTGAGAGAGACTATAAAATTTTTTGATGAATGATTTTGATATCAAATGGTCTGAGGAGTGAGTTAAATTGGCGATAAAATTAACTAGTTATACAGATTTCAAGAAATTCTCCTTTCCCTGTCAAATTTTGGTAACTTATTTAAAATTTGATAAATAAAGACTAGAACTAAAAATAAACCCCTAGGTAGTTCAATGAAATATGGGGAGGAAACATGGAGGAAACTCTATAAAACCCCATAAGGGAGATAATAAAATTCATGTTGTTATGAGGCAAAGTGGACAGTATCATGGTGTGAGGGGAGGTGAGACCCTTGCATCTTTATTTTTAGTGTTGGATTTCTTATCAATCATTGTAACCAAAAGTGTTTGGATTTGGATGTAAATTTTATGAAGACATAGCTGTGTGAGCATATTCACTATCTATTTAGATAAGTGGTTCACATAGATTAATTATTATAATATTAAAATATAAACTTGATATAGTAATAGTTAATACATGTTTCAATGAGGATTTTCATTACAAATATGAATAATAAGTGCACATGGATGAACTAGTTTGACATGAAAAGAGACACATTGATATCTTTATATATCAATGACATTAATTCGATAGTTTTGTGGATAAAGATTGTATTTATTTTATTTATTATAAAATATCATTTTAATTATAATATTTCAAATCAATGATAAGGTCTCTAGTGAAAAAGTGAGTATCTACCAATGAAATAAGATGAAATTACTAGTATAATGTCTATATAGAAAATGTAACACCCCAAGAATTTTCAAATAGATTTATTATAAAATTCATTAAACATTGAGTCTCTACAAAACACCACTTTGTTATAACCTAGTCAAGTAAACATAATGTTTCCACCTCTATGATTTGAATTTTGAAAACCTAGCATACATGATTGTGTTCAGTACGATATTTAGAGACTGATAAGACAAACTTATTTTTTGGTGAATAGTAACATACCCTTAGGAATAGTGACATGCCCTTATGAATAGTAATTAATATTAATAAATAGTAAATCATATAAAAAATAGAAACTCCGCCCATGAATGTATAAATACAATTTAGACATCTTAAAAGTAATAAACGGTCATAGTACAAGTATTTGTATTTTTATATGACATAAATATTTAAAATACAATTCTCTGATTAATTTCATAATTTTAAATGGAAATTTATTTTCATAACTTGTTACTTTATTGTCTTATGGTTATAAGATAATTTTATGGGACCTTGATTAATTTCGCAATGTGTTATAAAATGAGTTATTGTTTTAAAGTTTTTTTTTGAAATAAATTATAATTTTATTTAAAAATTAAATTAAAAATATTTAAATAATTATTTTCAAAAAATTGATTTAATTTTTTAATTATAAACATAAAAAAATGGTTATGGTTATTTTTTGGATTTTTTAAAATACTTGAATTTTTCATGAATAGTAAAAATACAGTTTTGAGTTTTCGGTATATTTGATAAAATCATAAGGATTTAATAATTAATAAAAATTTCTGGTAGACTTTTTTACAGTACAATAAGATATTAGGCGTCCTAAGTAGCTAATACTATGGGAAATTATCATGGTCAATCCCATGGTTTTACAAAAACCACTAATGAGGTGTCTTATTAAATTAATAAAAAATTCTCCCTCTTTTACCATAAATACCCACTAATCCATTCATTTTCATTCATTCCAAATCCAACATCCTCGAATATATGGTGGTTTTACCTCCCTAGGATTCCTCCCAAGGTGTCATTAATCCCTTAAGGTCTCAAACTTCATGTTCTTGGAGTTACACTACAATATAAGGGAACCTTTCACCCTCATCTTTCAGCCAACACTTCTTTTATGTTATCTCTTTGAATTTCCATTCTCATGTGTTGGGGTTTTGATATTATGTAATTATCTTAATGTACTTTTTATTTACGTATGATGAGATACCCTTTTTCTCTAATAAATTAATTTTATTAAATTTTAAGTGATACCATTAGGCTACCGAATTTTTATAAGGGATCTCTCATCTTTTCTTTTATTTTCAAGTTCATCTCTTTTCTTTTTTTCTTCTCACCTCCTCTATCCAAATGACAATGATAACTCTAGTATCATATATATACTGGAATTATATCATGTTAATGGAATAATTGTAACACCCCGAGATTTTATGAAAAATATTCTTTTTAATGTCTTTTGTTGTATGCTATACCAAAATTAGCTTGTGATATACGCAACACCGTATTTTCGTGCAGTATACACAACACTATTCTTTGCTCGCGTTACAAACAATTTCAGGTTTGTTTTGTAGAAACTATTCTACACAACATTATGTATAGATTTTGTTTAATATATAAATGAAATAAGTTTTGATTATACGCAACACCAAGCAGAGCTTTCACTACACGCAGCCCTGACTTGGCTTCCATTACACACAATAAAGACCTTCCTCAATAGCGTGTGTAGTAAGCAATACCGAGTTTCACTAAACGAGATATTATTATAATATTATTATGAACTAGCTGTTATGAATAGTAATACTCACTTTTTGAAATTTTATAAATTTTAACTTTCAAAATTGACTTCATTTTTGGATTCGGAATATCAAAATTAGCTTAGGGTAAAATTTTGGTACTTTTCGGATAACTTTCATATTCTGATGAATAGTGAAAATTACTAAATTTTAATTAAAAACAACCTTTTTAATAGAAATAATTAATAGTGATAAATAATTAATTTGAGGGGTTTTAAAGTATATTAAAAATATATTTTTACCATTTAATACAATGTTAGTCATTGGATGTAATTTCACATTTAAACCAGACATAAACAATTGTCAATCTTTTGATAGTTATTATCTCTTAAAAACACGCTATTTGTTTTGACGATGGGAATTAATTTTTAAATTAATTAATGCAACTGATATGTTTTTAATTTGGTAAAATAGACATCAGTTTTGAATTCATAATATCAAATATATCTTAGGCCTAATTTTTGGTATTTTTCTGGAAACTTTCATTTTTTTGATGAATAGAGAAACCACTAAGTGGTAGTTAAAAAAAACCAAATTTTTCATAAAACTTAATTTTACCGCTTTTGTGAGTGGAATTTCGAAAATACAAGAGACACGGTTAATATCAAGGACAAAAATGTGGTTCAATGAGATGAAAATATTTTTTGGTGAATAGTAACTTTTTACTTTTATTTACCACGTTTAAAAGTAAATAGGATAATTAAGGGTAAAAATGATATTATTATTACCCTAACACATGTCCTAATTCTATTGGATAAGATTAATTCGACCAAAAAAACCTTAGGAATAAAATATGACCATTTAAGCCCACTTGGATTAGATTAGGACATTTAATATTAATTTATTTAAAGAAGGGTTAAAATAGTTAAAATCAAAGTTTAATAAGTAAATCATTTTTAATATAGGGTTATACATAAGATAAATTCGACTATAAATATTAATTAAAAATCTAAAAATATTTCCTACATAATTTTATTTTATTTATAATTTTTAGACATAAAATAAGTTAATTTATTTATGACACAAAGATGATCAGTAATTATCTTATTAATGAAATATTGCATAATTGATGTTATAAATACCCAAATAAATGTAATTTGAGACTTTTTATGAATTACACTAATTTTATAGGTTAATATGACATGTTAGTATTGATTTAGTTAACTTTGTTCGAACTAATCATTCTGTTATGATTTTCACAAAAATCAATTACCAAATAGTGTCAAAATTGAAATAAAATAGTTTTTAAAGAAAATATTATATTATTAATTGTTATTTTATTCCTAAAAATCTATGGTTCGGCGAAATGACTTAGATAAGGTTATATATATTAATAATAAACAACTTGGGGTTCTTTTGGCTTGTTTTAGTAAGTTTATTAACCTTATAGTGTAAGAAAACAAGAAGACACGGTAAAAGTTAAATTATCTAACTTAAAGTTAAATCTAAATGATAAAGTTAAAATAGAAATCTAAACTTGTATAAATTCTATTGGATTAGAGTATTTAGACCCATCCCTACATTAGCTTCGAAATAACTCAATTTGGAGCTATTAAAAACCAAATATGACTTTATAATAAAATAATATGTTTAGTTATTCCAAAGGTGCCCCTCTCCTCCTTTATAAAAGGGCACCTCCTCCCTCTCTTCCTCACACCACTTTTAGACTTCAAGATCGGCCAACCCCAGACCAATTCTCTTATAAACTTCCATATAAACATCCAAGAGGTTCTGGTCTTCTTCACAGACCAATGTTAGTTCCCTAAGAGGATGTCTCAAAGAGGCACTTCAAAGAAGAGGTAATGTCCGTTACCGATTCTTTCAACTTTATTTCTTCTTCCACTTCTTATTCTTTAGTTGATTCATTATGAAGTAATAAAATAAGTATAACTCATATACTGATATGTTATTATAAGTATGAAACAACCCAATTTCACCATCTATCCATCCTACAAAAAACGAAATCATCACGCGTGCGTACGTACGGAATACCGTCTCCACGCCGTGGTGAAATCTGTTTTTCCACCAACACCTTACATGGATGGGTATAATGGTGTAATTAATAACTATATATGGTTATTATAACATCATACTGATTCTGATATATTATACCATCCACTCCAATTCTATTCAATAATTATGGGAACGATATCATCACTCGTGCGTATGTACGGACTACCATCTCCATGACGCGATGAGATTCATTCTCCATGTTAACCATACATGAATGATCATAAAGTTTATATAATGAATAATAATGAAATATATTAAATAATAATTCTAATGTATTTATGTATATATATAGTTATGTCATCTATTTAGTTTCATTTAATTCAATAAGGAAACGAAAACAGCGTTCATGCGTACGTATGGCCTACCGTCTCCATGAACGGTGTATTTCATTCCTTTTATCGATCTGTAATATATATATATGTGTATATGATGAATATATATTATATGTAAACCAATTTTTACATTCTTTAATTATGTAAATCAGTATATAAGTATTAATATCAAGAACTACAAGTCGAAACACATATGATAAATGAAATGATTTTACCCAAAACGCTGCTTTAACATGGAATTTACAAAAGAACGAGTAATATAAAGTCATAAGTGAAACATATATGATATCATAACAATGAATATGATTCTTTAATAAGTCAATGACATTCTTTAAATAATTATACAGGAGGTTCGGATACGTACGAAGCATATCAGACCTAAGGTAAGAGATAATGTTGCAATCTCAATTGTTTTCTATCCGATATTTCTTATACGTAAGTATTTACTAGGGTTATATTTATCATCCATGTATAAGTTTTATAAAAATGTTTTCATGTATGTTTAAAGTCCTTTTTACCCATTTTTTTACTTTTACTACATGGTATGTATGGAATCCTTCGTTTACGAGGTACTTTTTGACTTTTCCGGCAAAAGTACGTGAAAAATGTTTTTTTTAACTTATACCGCATGAAATGATTTTTACGGTTTTATAAATCCTTATTTTCATGAAGCTTCCTCCAAAATATTTTATGAATATTTTCAAAAAAATACTTTTCTTTTGAAATTTCATGGAATTTTGTGAGAAGAAAATGATTTTGAAGAAGAAAGGATATTTTCCTCAAGAATTCATTTCAAATATTTTATCAAAACCATTTTCCCATATAAGATGACATTATTTCATATGTTTATGTTTAAAGTATAATGTATCTATGATTTAAATGGTTTAACTTTTCTTATTATGAAATGATATACATTTCTTTTATATGGATTATGTGATGATGGAATGATGTTTATGAAACCCATTTTATTCTTTGGGCTATGATGAATGATTTATGTTTATGTTGTGGCACCAGTAAGAATGATTTCATTATGAGATGGGTGGGACCTATATCTCCCTCCAATGCGTTGGGTAAATATTTATATCTCATGAGATAGACATGGATGGAACGGTAAGTTAATTCGGTTCAGTGTTACAGGACTGAAACTAGGAGTGAACACGATTCAGAAAGGGACTTTGTCCACTAAGATGGTCTTGGAAGCAATGCCTTGGCAACTATGTAAATCATAACATGTGCTTAATGGTTGCCACAATTACATGTTTTATTCCCATGCTATTTTATCATGCTTAATGTTTCTTTATAATCTATTCCTTACGTACTGCCATGATTTATGTCATTGCTCAAGATTCTGATGTCTAAATATTATGTTCATGTTTTGAATTTCAAATGTATGTGATTTGTTTTATTTTATCCATGCTTACCCTTACTGAGCATTTGAGAACACCCTTTTAAATATTTTATTTTCCTCAGGATTTAAATAAAGGTTTTAGGTAAGAAAACAAAATGGGAAGATATTTATGGGAGATGTTGAAGATCTTTCACCACGATTAGAAGATTATGTTCCGAGTTTCCAAAGACACTAAACTATTACAGTCCTTGAGTGTTGGTTTTTATTATGTAATAAGTATTCCGAAAAAGTAATTTAATATTCATATACGTCAAGTTTTGGGTCTCTACATTTGGTATCAGAGGAAAGGTTTAGTCAACATTTGGAAACTAGGATGCGATAACTTTAGTGAGATACCTAGAGATATTTCTAAGGTATGTCTAGGGATGTCCCTAAGGTTAAGTGTAAGTATAGGTTATAGTCCTAGAATTACGGTAACAGTCTTAGAATTAAACCTAAGATGTTAGATATCGAAGGTACTCCCCCTTTATTATGTTGTTTTCCCTAGCATGATTTTTGCCTCTCACACTATTTTTTTTGGGTTTTAGACGATGGCTGGAACCCGAAGGAACCGTGTTGATCAATGCAATGGACAATGAAATGATTGTCCTCATGAACAAACAAATTTTATGGGAGATGGAGTGAAAAATCTTATTTTTATACTTACACAAGCTATGAATCATTATGTACTTCCAAATGAGTAGAGAAGGGAACAATATTCTATTGAGTCCTTCATGAAGCAACATCCACCTTCTTTAAGTGGGTTTTCTGATTCACTTGTTGCTGAAAAATGGATAAGTACCCCTGAAAAGATATTTTCAGTTCTTCAAGGTTCTAAACATGATAAAGTCGTCTTAGTAGTATATCGTTTGGAAGATGAAGCTGATCAATGGTGGAATCTTATGAAGAATATGATGCCAAGAGATGAAATTGAGTCCATGGAATGGGACGATTTCAAGAACTTATTTTTCAATAATTACTTCCCTCGTATTCTTCAAACAAAGATGGAGAAGGAGTTTCTTGAACTAAAGCTAAAGGATGATGAATCTGTTGGTATATACAAAGCGAATTTTACAAGGCTTTCAAGGTATGCATCTGGCTTTATCATCCAACCTGAAATTAAAGTTGATCGATTCTTCAGTGGCTTAAAACCAAATCCTTGAAGGGCATTAGCTATAAGAGACTTCAGTTTCTATGAAGAAATTGTATGTTGTTCTATCAAGGTAGAAATGGAAGTTGGTGTTACATATCCATCTCATGGTTTTGACAAGAAATAAAAGATGGAGTTCAAGGAGAAATCTCAGAATAATGGTGAAAAGAAGATAAATGTTTCCTTATGCTCAAAGTTTGGAAAGAAGCATGGTGGAGATTGTCTTAAAGGGACTAGAAAATGTTTTAAGTGTGGAAAAGAAGGTCATCGAGCAGTTGAGTGTCGAAGTAAGGGAAAAAGGGTTGATAATGATGTGAATAAAGAAAAGACTGCAGAGAACCCACCACCAACACTTCAATGCTTCAAGTGCAAGGAAATGGGGCATTATGCTAATAAATGACCTAATCCAAGGGTTAGTGAGGATCGACATGAGAAACCACTTAAGGTAAAGGAAAAAGGGAAGTCACATGCGATCACTATTGGCGATGTTGAATATGAAAACGATGTGGTGGAATGATTAAGTGTTTATGTAATGGGATTCCAAAATAATGTTGTATATAGTATCATGGAATATTGGAATATTTTTGTATTGGTCTATTGTGGTTTTCAATAATTTTATGGTACCGGTAACCATAGAAAGTGATTGAGATATTTTTGGAAAAAATATGATATGCGCATAATGAAGGGATAAAGAGAAAATGAAATATTTGATAGTATTCATGATCTCATGACTGATATAAGGAAATAGTTATATCATGGTTTGAGTATATCGAATTTTGGGATTTTGGTATGTGGAAAGAGTTAACTTTTGACAGCACTCATGTTTTCACTAAGATTCAATGGGTATTCATTTTTCAAGAGAATACATGATTAAGGCCTTTGAATGTTTGGAATGTGAGCAACAACACATATTTTATGATATATGGGGATCAACGATGGTATTAACATGCTTGTTATATGAAATCTCTGGTAATCGTTTTCACTATAATATGAGAGTGGACTGCAGTATTATGGATAAGCCTAAAGATTGGAATGGATTATATTGAACATAAGTTGGTATGTTTAAGGATAGAATTTTTTCCGATATTGTTGATGGGATTTTATAGTAATGTAGTTTTAGAAAAAAGACAACCTACAAGATGGGAAACAACCCATCGTGTTGGAAAAATCTATGGGAATAGAACCCACAACTGAAGTGTGACTGGACTTTATCGCCTACCACTGGACTACAGTAAGTCCCTGTTTAGTAGAAACTAGTTTTATTATATTAAGCAGTATGATATATGAAGTATAAGTCCATTTTAGGAACCATATATGATTAATCTCACTATAGATGGACTTATGTATTTTTGATAACTTTTATAACCTTTTGCTTGAGACAGATGGAATGACTCATAATTCTATCGCATAATCTGTTAACACTTCACGAATGACAAATTCAAATTCATTTCTTTAAGATATGAAGTGGAAATTGTCCAAAGAACGACCAACGGTGAGACTGTACCAAAATCACGAAAGTATTTCTTCTAATTACAATTTCATCAACTTTAGGGAAATGATATTTGAAAACCAAAAATGTTGTCCTAGTGCCCTTATATCCGATGAATCAGATGGTAACTTAGATCATCACAAATATATGGCTTTGTGATTGATGGCTTTTTCATAGCCATGTTCTCTACCACTCTCCATCAGAACATGATGGTTAGATTTCTCCTCCATATCCATATTTTCACCTATGTTCTCCTATGTGGAAACCCAGTGATGAGTTATTTGGGTATCCATTATGTTTCTAACATTCCTTTTTTAAATGAAGTTTTAGTATTCCTTTTTATGATGTGGGTTTCTATGAAATAAACTCTCGTGTAATAAACCATTTATAACCCCGATGAATTTCGAGGGTGAAATTCATTTTGAGGGGGGTAGAATGTAACACCCCGAGATTTTATGAAAAATATTCTTTTTAATATCTTGTGTTGTACGCTACACCAAAATTATCTTGTGATATATGCAACACCGTATTTTCTTGCAATATACGCAACACTATTCTTGGCTTAAATTACACACAATTTCAAGTTCGTTTTGTAGAAACTATTCTACACAACATTATGTATAGATTTTTTTTAATGTATAAATGAAATAAGTTTTGATTATACGCAACACCAAACAGAGCTTTCACTACACACAGCCCTGACTTGGCTTGCATTACACACAATGAAGACCTTCCTCGATAGCGTGTGTAGTACGCAATACCAAGTTTCACTAAACGATATATTATTATAATATTATTATGAACTAGCCGTTATGAATAGTAATACCCACTTTTTAAAATTTTATAAATTTTATCATTCAAAATGGAATTAATTTTTGGATTCGGAATATCGAAATTAGCTTAGGGTGAAATTTTGGTACTTTTCGGATAACTTTCATATTCTGATGAGTAGTGAAAATTACTAAATTTTAATTAAAAACAAATTTTTTAATCGAAATAACTAATAGTGATAAATAATTAATTTGAGTGGTTTTAAAGTATATTTAGAATATACTATTACCATTTAATACAATGTTGGTCATTGGATGTAATTTAACATTTAAACCAGACATAAACAATTGTCAATCTTTTGATAGTTATTAGCTCTTAAAAACACGCTATTTGTTTTGAGGACGGGAATTAATTTTTAAATTAATTAATGAAACTGATATGTTTTGAATTTGGTAAAATAGAAATCATTTTTGAATTCATAATATCAAATATAGCTTAGGCCTAATTTTTGGTATTTTTCTGGAAACATTCATTTTTTTGATGAATAGTGAAACCACTAAGTGGTAGTTAAAAAACTGAATTTTTCATAAAACTTAATTTTACCACTTCTGTGAGTGGAATTTCGAAAATCCAAGAGACACGGTTAATATCAAGGACTAAAATGTGGTTCAATGAGATGAAAATATTTTTTGGTGAATACTAACTTTTTACTTTTATTTACCACGTTTAAAAGTAAATAGGATAATTAAGGGTAAAAATGATATTGTTATTACCCTAACACGTGTCCTAATTCTATTGGATAAGAGTAATTCGACCAAAAACAACCTTAGCAATAAAATTTGACCATTTAGGCCCACTTGGATTAGATTAGGACATTTAATATTAATTTATTTAAAGAAGGGTTAAAATAGTTAAAATCAAAGTTTAATTAGTAAATAATTTCTAATATAGGGTTATACATAAGATAAAATCGACTATAAATATTCATTGGAAATATAAATAGATTTCCTGAATAATTGTATTTTATTTATAATTTTTATACATTAAATAATTTAATTTATTTATGACACAAAGATGGTGCAGTAATTATCTTATTAATGAAATATTGACATAATTCATGTTATAAATACCCAAATAAATGTAATTTGAGACTTTTTATGAATTACACTAATTTTCAAGGTTACTATGACATGTTATTATTAATTTAGGTAATTGTTTTCGAACTAATCATTCTGTTATGATTTTCACAAAAATAAATCACCAAATAGTGTCAAAATTGACATAGAATAGTTTTTAAAACAAATATTCTATTATTAATTGTTCTTTTATTCCTAAAAATTTAAGGTTTGTCCAAATGACTTAGATAATGTTATATATATTAATAATAAACAACTTGGGGTTTGTTTGGCTTGTTATAGTAAGTTTATTAACCTTATAGTGTCAGAAAACAAGAAGACACGGTAAAAGTTAAATTATCTAACTTAAAGTTAAATCTAAATGATAAGGTTAAAATAGAAATCTAAACTGGTCTAAATTCTATTGGATTAGATTATTTTGACCCATCCCCACCTTATCTTCGAAATAACTCAATTTTGAGCTATTAAAAACCGAATATGACTTTATAATAAAATAATATTTTTAGTTATTCCAAAGGTGCCCCTCTCCTCCCTTATAAAAGGGCACCTCCTCCCTCTCTTCTTCACACCACTTTGAGCCTTCATGCTCAGCCAACCCCTACCAAATTCTCTTCTCCACTTCCATAGAAACATCCTAGAGGTTCTCGTATTTTTTAAAGAACAATTTTAGTGCCCTAAGAGGATGTCTCAAAGAGGTGCTTCAAAGAAGAGATAATGTCCGTTACCGATTCTTTCAACTTTATTTATTCTTCCACTTCTTCTTATTTAGTTGTTTCATTATGAAGTAATAACATAAGTATAACTCATATACTGATATGTTATTATAAGTATGAAACAACCCAATTTCACCATCTATCCATCCTACAAAAAACGAAATCACCACGCGTGCGTACGTACGGAATACCGTCTCCACGTCGTGGTGAAATCTGTTTTTCCACCAACACCTTACATGGATGGGTATAATGGTGTAAATAATAACTATATATGGTTATTATAACATCATAATGATTCTTATATATTATACCATCCACTCCAATTCTATTCAATAATTATGGGAACGATATCATCGCTCGTGCGTACGTACGGACTACCGTCTCCACGACGCGATGAGATTCATTCTCCATGTTAACCATACATGAATGATCATAAAGTTTATATAATGAATAATAATGAAATATATGAAATTATAATACTAATGGATTTATGTATATATATATGTATGTCATCTATTTAGTTTCATTCAATTCAATAAGGAAACGAAAACAGTAATCATGCATACGTACGACCTACCGTCTCCATGAACAGTGTATTTCATTCCTTTTATCGATCTGTAATATATATATGTATATGATGAATATATATTATATATAAATCATGTTTTAAATTCTGGAATTATTTAAATCAGGATATAAGTATTAATATCAAGAACGACAAGTCAAAACACATATGATAAATGAAATGATTTTACCCAAAATGCTACTTTAACATGGAATTTACAAAAGAACGGGTAATATAAAGTCATAAGTGAAACATATATGATATCATACCAATGAATATGATTCTATAATAAGTCAATGACATTATTTAAATCATTATACAGGAGTTTCGGATACGTACAAAGCATATCAGACCTAAGGTAAGGGATAATGTTGCAATCTCAATTGTTTTCTATCCGAGATTGCTTATACATAAGTATTTACTGGGGATATATTTATCATCCATGTCTAAGTTTTATAAAAAAAATCATGTATATTTAAAGTCCTTTTTACCCATTTTTTACTTTTACTACGTGGTATGTATGGAATCTTTCTTTTATAAGGTACTTTTTGACTTTTCCGGCAAAAGTAGGAGAAGAATGTTTTTTTTAACTTATACGGAATGAAAGGATTTTTATGGTTTTATAAAGCCTTATTTTCATGAAGCTTCATCGAAAATATTTTTTGAATATTTTCAACAAAATACTTTTCTTTTAAAATTTCATGGAATTTTGTGAAAAGCAAATGATTTTGAAGAGGAAAGGATATTTTCCTCAAGAATTCATTTCAAATATTTTATGAAAACCATTTTTCTATCTAAGATGACATTATTTCATATGTGTATGTTTCAAGTATAATGTCTCTATTATTTACATGGTTTCACTTTTCTTATTATGAAATGATATACATTTCTTTTATATGGATTATGTGATGATGGAATAATGTTTATGAAACCCATTTTATTCTTTGGGTTATGATGAATGATTTATGTTTATGTTGTGGCACAAGTAAGAATGATTTCATTATGAGATGGGTGGGACCTATATCTCCCTCCAATGAATTGGGTAAAGATTTATATCTCATGTGATAGACATGGTTGGAACGGTATGTTAATCTGGTTCAGTGTTACAGGACTGAAACGAGGAGTGAACTCGATTCAGAAAGGGACTTTGTCCACTAAGATGGTCTTGGCAGCAATGTCTTGGCTACTATGGAAATCATAACATGTGATTAATGGTTTCCACAATTATATTTTTTATTCCCATGCTATTTTATTATGCTTAATGTTTCTGTATGATCTATTCCTTACATACTGCCATGATTTATTTCATTTCTCAAGATTTTGATGTTTAAATATTATGTTCATGTTTCGAAGTTCAAATATATGTGATTTGTTTTATTTTATCCATGCTTACCCTTACTGATCATTTCAGCTCACCCTTTTATATTTTTTCTTTTCCCTAGGATTTAAAGAAAGGTTTTAGGTAAGAAAACAAAAGGGAAAGATCTTTATGGGAGATGTTGAAGATCTTTCACCACGATTAGAAGATTATGTTCTGAGTTTCCAGAGACACTAAACTATTACAGTCCTTGAGTGTTGGTTTTTATTATGTAATAATTATTCTACAAAAGTAATTTAATGTTCATGTACGTCATGTTTTGGGTCTCTACAATAATCATCATCAATAATTTAACTCCCTCTCTTTTATTTTTATTAAAGAAATCAACATCCATGAGGTTTCAATTTATAACCTTCGTGGATGATGAAGTTTCGTTCTTCAAGTTCTCCTTAATTACTGGTCATGAAACCATTTTTATGGTTGAACCAGACTATAATATATGTATTATAACCTTAATAATATTCATTAACTATTATATTTACATATTATTAATTTGGTTTGACAAAACTAGTTCATAATAATCCATATACTTCCAAATAATCAAAGTGGTTGTCATATAATGATTCATCCTCAATCCATGTAACCAAATGATATAAATTAACATTAAAAAATTTGTATGTTCATAAATAATATGTAATTTCAATTCTGGATATTTATAACCATTCGACATGAACTCCATTACTTAAAAACAAGTGAACCAATTATGAAAATCAAGAAAATGAACACTCCGAAATGACGAAATTTGATATCAATAAGGAAATAAATGAACTGAAAAGAATTATGATAAACTAAATACATGTCTAATAGGTTATGAATTAATTTATTAATGAGTATAATTTCATATTCCATCACCTTAAGTTCAAGAGCAGAACACATTCAGACTTAAGGTAAGGGTTTCTTCATCTCACTTTCATTTTAATGAGAGTTTCCATATTCTCTACTAATACTTGTGTATGGTGTATGTATACTGACTATTGATGTAACATATCATGAATATCTTTATTTTCATGGTATTAAATTTATCATTTTAATATTATTAATTTTTGGGCATACGAATCGATTGATTACAAATTGGTAAGGGTTTTCCGCCCGAACTTCCATTTTCATTCGGGTTACTTTCATTGTCTAATTACCTCTATTAAATTATTATGTATTATTATATACTCCTAATAAATAATGTTTGAGTGTTTTATATATGTTTACCAATAATAATAATTCCTTATTTTATGGTTAGTTACACATTTTAAAGGGAACATTCAAAATTATTTCTGAAATACAAACCCGATTCTAGGGATCTTTTCGAATTGTTTCATGTTTTCAAGTGTACACTAAAATCTATTTTAAGTCGCCCTAATTTTTATAAAAACTCACATTTTGTCATAAAAATTATATTGGATCATTTCTGTATTTAATATAACAAATGTATCTTTCCACTTTAAAAATCCCTTTAATACTTTCCTTAAAATGCTCTAAAATGATTTAGTTCAAAAGAATCTTAAGAACTCGTTTTACATGATTTCACTTCAGTGTGAGATCATTTATGCCTAAAATATAATTTAAATGTCCTTTATTTTATTTTCTGAGATATTAATTTTTATAAACTGATTTCATGGAAAATATAAAGGATTTTCTAAAAGAACTCTTCTCTACAAAGTTAAAAAGGACTTTTCTCATCTCACTTTATCTTTTTTGAGATATATTCCTTATTCATCACTTACTTCCTACATGTGGAGTATGTACTACCCTTTGGTATATAATATCAAGATTATCTATATTCTCATGATATTCTAAGGGGTTATGATTTGAATGTTTCAAGGGGGCATGGGACACTTTGGAATGTTTAAGGATTATTTCCTCAAGAAATCTTCAATGGTATCATTTAAATGTAACTTATCTATGTCAGCATCCTTGTTGTCCCTTGTACTTCATTGAGTTTTATCACTTATAATATCATCTACCAAATTTAATTTAATGTTTTATGATTAGTTTGACTTTAGATGTGGTTTCTTATAACCATTCACCAATTTACTCTGAATAGTTAGTTTTTATGATTATTGTTCGAGGAAAGTTATTTAAATTTCATATATTAGTTTCAATATGAATGTATATGTTATATATATTTATCCCTATTCATATGAGGAATGCATTGGACTTAGTAAGTGTTGGGTGTGGCTCGCTATAACCCATCAGTGCATCGGTTGGTCTCATGATACAAATTGTGGGCTTAGCACGAGGCATTGACAAAATGAATATTTTTGGTTTTGGCCGAGCCCTTAATAATTTTTAAATGTCTTGTTCTAGGATTTGATAGTATATATTAGAATGTCTGGAATATGCATTTCTCTCATTCTAAATCTAGTAATTGAATGGTCATGTATTTATTCGAATATTTGAATACTCGTGGTTATGTTTTATTATGACATTATTTACTCTAATAATATTCCTTCCTTAATGTGTTCAAGTTTATTTTTTGTAAAGGCGTGCATTTTAAATTATTCCCCATGCCTATTAGTGATGTTTATGATATCTTCCACTATATTTATTACCCTTATTGGTTGTTTGAGCTCACCCGTTTCTTATGTTTCATTTTATCAAGACATGAAGAATTTTTTTATGATTGATCTACATGAATAATCTTAGAGTGGTAGATGTTCCCTACAAAACTTATATGTTGTATTTCTTTTCAAGTGGTAATGTTGAAATTATTTTTGTATCTTGTTTCAAAAATAAACTAAACTACCTGGTCCTTTGGGATGCATATTCCTTGTTTATATGCCAATGTAACAAAATAAGAAATTGGCACTAGGAAACTGGGGTCAGGTCCTTACAATTGGTATCAAAGGAAGATTAATAGAAAACTTGGAATCTGGATTTAGAAAATTTAAATTAGTGAACAAAACCCTGAGATAGAATTTAAGGATAAAAATACAAGAATGTCCTGGAATTTTTGTATGGAATAGATTGTGTGGATCATTCTAGAAAATACATCCTTTTCTGGATACTATAAGTGGATGTAGTCCGGCACAGATTTACCTAGGAGTTATAACTCCAAGAAAGAGTTTCAGGCTTGACCTGGGGTATCGTGGTATACGACAACAGGCCTTGCTACACTCTTGGTATTGAAACTCTCGGAGTATTTTCATAGGTTAATTTAGATTTTTTTCCACCATTAGGAAGGATTTATGCCCCCAAAGTAACCAAGGTATATGGTTCTAGTATTTACGGTGCATAAATTATGTTATGTGTTATACCATGTTTATATTCATAGAGAGTTTCTAATGTTACCAACAAATATATAATATGGAATTGATTAGAAATGGTTCCTAGAAGAATAAATGAGAACTTCACCAATGCATGATATGTGAAGAGTAATAAGGATCATATCTCTGATGGTCTTAAGCCATAACTTCAACAAAAGCTTGTCTCCCAAGTATCCTCATCATATGAGGAAATAGTATCATGTTTTGACAATGTTTGTAAAAATTATTAATATTCCTAATCAAGAATCATGTCATTTGAATATTTTTTCAGTATTGTACTAGTTGTAAGAATTATGAGATTTATAAGGATTGTACTATAGTACTATTTAATTAAGGATTTGCGGTCATATGGTGAATAGTACAAAGGAAAAGTGATTCAGTTTAAAGTTAGACATTTTAGAAAACACATGATTGAATGAAAGACCAAACTTAATATATATATATATATATATCATGTTGAGATAATGATGAATAAATGATTGATTCAGATAAGTACAGGTTACCTTGGAACTGATTGTTGACTTGTCTAGAAGTGGTCTATGCTATCATAGATGGAGTTTACAACACTTTTGGATTTAAGGAATATATCCAATAACATGTATCCTACTTAAGGAATACAGAGGAATGCATGTTTCTGATATGGTTTTTATGGTAATTCAAGTTATTACCATATTTCAAGAGGATATATGATGATGTTATTCACATGTTTGGAATTTTAATTTTAGAGTTGCTTCTTGTTGATTAAGGGTTAATGATAAGTTTATCTTGGAAATTTAGAGGCCTTCATTATAATGTGTTGAATAATTATATTATGGAATTGTTAACCATTTACGAAATGTTGTAAGTTATTCATTGTGTAGGTTTCAGAGTTTAATGTCGCTACATGATGGTTTGGTTATTCTTCCTTGACTATGTTTTCCAATTAGAATGTGTTTTTTTGTAGTAACCGATGCTTTTCCCTTTCCTCTTATCAATAGAATATTTTAACTATATTCTTGACATGCTTTTCCCACAAGAGAATTTTCAAGTATAAACCATTAACTTTAGAAGTTCAATTTCAAATTTCAAGGATGAAATTTTTGTGAGGGGATAATGTAAAACCCCCAGAATTTACAAATAGAATTATTATATAATTAATGAAACAATAAGTCTATACAAAAAACAAATTTGTTATAACCTAGTCCATTAAACATAATTTTTCCACCTCTGTGATTTTAATATTGAAAAATTGTTATACACGGTTGTGTTTAGTAAGATATTTATAGTCTGATAAGAAAAACTTAATTTTTGGTGAATAGTGACATACCCTTATGAATAGTGACATACCCTTATGAATGGTAATTAATAGTAATGAATAGTAAATCATATAAAAAAATATAAACTTCACCCATGAATGTATAAATATAATTTAGACATCTTAAAAGTGAAAAATGATCATAGTATAAGTATTGGTATTTTTGTATGACATAAATATTTAAATTACAATTTTATGATTAATTTCATAATTTAAAATGGAAATTTATTTTCATAAAATTTATTCATAAATTTTTACTTTATTGTATTATTTTTATAATATAATTTTATCATAACTTGATTAATTTCACAATGTGTTATAAAACGAGTAATAGTTTTAATGTTGTTGTTTGAAATAAATTTTGAATTTATTTAAAAATTAAATTAAAAATATTTTAAAAAATATTTTAAAAAATGGATTTCATTTTTGAATTATACACATCAAAAAATGGTTAGGGTGAACATTTGGGATTTTCCTAAAGTACTTGAATTTTTTGTGAATAGTAAAAACACAGTTTTGTGTTTTTGGTATATTTTATGACATCATATTGATGTAATAATTAATAAAAAATTCTGGTTGACTTTTTTATAGTATAATAATATATTATTTTTACTAAGTGGCTAATACCATGGTCAAATACCATGGTAAATCCCATGTTTGTACAAAAACCACAAATGAGGTGTCCTTTTTAATTAATAAAAAGTTATCTCTCTTTTAATATAAATACCCACTCATCCATTTGGTTTATTTCATTTCAAATATTTCACGCTAGAATATATAGGATTTTTACCTCCCTAGTATTCCTCTCAAGGTTTCCTTAAGTCCCTAAGGTCCCAACCTTCATGTTCTAGGAGTTACTCTACAAGGTAAGGGAACCTTTCACCCACCTCTTTTTGCCAACACTTCTTTTATGTTATCTCTTTGAATTTACATTATCATATGTTGGGGTTTGATATTATTTATTCCTATTTGTGTTCTTTTTATTTTAATATTATTAGATACCCCTTTTAACTCATCAATTTATTTTATTAAATTTTAAGCGACGATGTTAGGCTGTCAAAGTTTTATAATGGATCTCTCGACTTTTCTTTTTTTTCAAGTTCATCTCTTTTCTTTTCACTTTTAACATCCTCTATAAAAATGACCATGATAACTCCAGTATCATCTATATATTGTAATTATATCATGTTAATTGAATAACCATCATCAATATTCATACTCCCTCCCTTTTAGTTTTATAAACGAAATCAACGTCCATGAGGTTCCAATTTATAACCTTCATGGATGACGAAGTTTAGTTCTTTAATTTCTCCTTAATTAATGGTCATGAAACCATTTTTATGGTTTAACCAGACTATAATATATTTATTATAAACTAATTAATTTTCAAGAACTAGTATATGTACATATTATTAATTTTTATGACAAAACAAGTTCATAATAATCCAAATACCGCCAAATAATTGAAGTTGTTGTCATCTAATGATTCATCCTCATTCCATGTAACAAAATGATATAAATTACCATTAAAAATTCTGTATGTTCATAAATAGTTTTTAATTTCAATTCTAAAGATTTAAAACCATTCCACATGAACTCCATTACTTAAAAACAAGAGAACTGATTATGTAAATCAAGAAAATGAACACTCTGGAACGATGAAATTCAATATCAATAAGGACATAAATGAACTGAAAATAATTATGATAAACTAAATAAATGTCTAATAAGTTTTGAATTAATTTATTAATGAGTATAATTGTATATTCTAGTTCCTTAAGTTCAATAACGTAACACATTCAGACTTAAGGTAAGGGTTTCTTCATCTCACTTCTATTTTTGTTTGATTTTCCATATTCACTATTATTGCTTGTGCATGGTGTATGTATACTGGACATTGATATAAAATATCATGAATATATTTATTTTCATGGTATCAAATTCATCATTTTAATATTATTAATTTTGGTGCATACAAATCATTTGATTACAAAGTTGTTAGGGTTTTCCACCGGAACTTCCATTTTCATTTGGGTTACTTTCATTATCTAATTACCTCTATGAAATTCTTATGTATTATTATGAACTGACAATAAATTATTTGTGAGTTTTATATATATGTTCACCAACCATAATACTTATTTATTTTATGGGGATTTACATGTTTTAATAGAAACATTCAAAATTATTTTTGAAATACAAACCCGATTCAAAGGATCTTTTAGAATTGTTACCCATTTTCAAGTGTATGCCATAATCTGTTTTAAGCCACCATTATTTTTATAAAAACACTCATTTTATCATGAAAAATTATCTTGGATAATTTCTAGATTTAAAATAAGAAACATTTATTTCCACTTTAAAATTCTATGTAATACTTTCCTTAAAATACTCTAAAATGATTTAGTTCTAAAGAACCATAAGAACTCTTTTTAAATGATTTCAATTCAGTGGGACATCATTTAAGCCTAAAATTTAATTTCAATGTCCTAGTATTTTATTTTCAAGGATATTTATTTTTACAAACCGATTTCATGGAAAATACAAAGGATTTTCCAAAATAACTCTTCTTTCCAAAGTAGGGTTTTTCTTATCTAAATTTATCTTTTATGAGATATATTCCTTGTTCACCACTTACTTCTTACATGTGGTATATGTACTAACCTTTGGTATATCATATCAATAGTCTCCTTATTCTCATGATATTTTAAGGGATTATGATTTGAATTTTTCTAGGTGGTATGAGACACTTTGGAATTTTTAAGGATTATTTCCTCAAGAAATTTTCAATGGTATCATTTAAATGTATCTTATCTATGTCAACATCCTTGTTGAAACTTGTAATTAATTTAAATTTATCTCTTATGATATCATATAGCATGTTTAATTTGATGGTTTATGATTATTGTGACTATGGATGTAGTATCTCAAAACCATTCACCAATTTACTCTTAATGGTTAGTGTTTATGATTATTGTTCAAGGAAAGTTATTTATATTTAATATATTTATTTCAATATGAATGTATTGGTTATTTATGTTTATCCCCGTTCATATGAGGAATTAATTGAACTTAGTAAGTGTTAGGTGGGGCCCGATATAGCACCTTGGTGCATCAGTAGATCTCATGAGACAAACTATGTTCTTGGCATGAGGCCTTAAAAAAACGAATATTTATGCTTTTGGTCGAGGCCTTAATCATTTTAAGACATCTTGGACGAGGAATTAATGGTATATTTTAGAATGCCTAGAATATTAATTTCCTTCATTATGAAGCTAGTAATATAATTTTCATGTGGATATTCGACTAGTATAATACCTGTGGTTGTATTTTATTATGGAATTATTTACTCAGCTAATATTCCTTCCTTAATGTGTTCAAGTTTATTATTTGTAGAGGCATGTGTTTTCAATTATTCACCACACCCATTGTTGATGTTTATGATATCTTCCATTGTATTTCTTATCCTTACTGAGAATTTGATCTCACCTCATTTTTAAGTTTCATTTTCTGAGGACATGAATAATGCTTTTTATGATTGAACTACAAGGATAATCTTTGAGTGGTGGATGTTCACAATAAAACTTATATGTTGTATTTATTTTCAAGTTGTAAAGTTGAACTTATTTAGGTATCTTGTTTTGAAGAGCCACTAAACTAATTTTTCCTTTCGGATGCATATTCCTTTTTTATATGATAATGTAATAAAATAAGGCACCGGATCTAAGAAATTGGGGTCGGGTCCTTACAGAAAATAAAAATAACAATGGCCATTCGAATAGTTTGATAAATAGAGTACATGTACTAAGAAATTAAAAGATTTATAATGATTATATTTATGAATATGAAAAGTAAAAAAAATTAGAGAATAATTTTAAACAAAATTCATTTCAAAATTTGAGAAAATGAGAGTTGGATGGATATTGAACTTACATTGGACAACTTATACAGGCTCTATTTCCCAATTGGTTAATATGATCAAAGTGTTTAGGAGAGGTATATGAAGATAAAAAATAATAATTTTTGGTGTGTATAATATACCTACATATTATTTTAGTGTTTTTAATCGCATGGAATAATGTTTGAGAAGGTTCCAAAAGGTAGCAGTTCAATTGGAAGTATCCTACTGACATTTTTATAATTTTTGAATTTCAAGGCCAATGCTCTAAAATTAGTTAATTCGTAATCATAAGACTTCCAACATATGTAATGAGAGGTAGATCATTGTATGAATTTTGTTTATGACATCAGAGGGATATCTTAAGACTACAAGTCCATCATATGACTCTACTTGATTATAATATTTCGAGAAATAGATTTGAACTACCTATAATAGAAAAATAGTAATGTCTCAATGTAAGTATTCATTGTAAGACTTTATCCTTAGACTTCACAAGGATAATATGGAATAAAAAAGTTGTAAGACATAATAATATGACTTTTATTTTTATTTTATGGATTTAATCCAAGTTAGTAAAATGGTGAAGGAATTGTTTTTAACACTTTTTTTAAGAATAATCATTTTCAACTCCAATGTGAGCCTTTTCCACTGATTGTTAGTCTCTGATATCAAGTATAAGACTTTTATAATTATAATCCTCTATTAATTAGAATAATTATTTGAGGTCACCAATGTATTCATTTTAGATTTATAAAATTTTTAGAATACTATAGAATTGATGGGGAGCTACATAAGGGTCACCTAGAAATTCTAAAGGATGAATAAAGGACATCGAGACATATGTAAAGGTAACTAGTTTTAATGTATTGATTATTACTACTAGTATAAATGTAATTTGTACCTATATAAATATACCATCAATAATTATGGAAGAACATAAATTTATACAATTAGCTTTGTAAGGATACCACCTAGTTTATATAAGCTTTGTAAAAGTCATCTAGACCTACGTAAGGGTAGATATAAGACACTAGAGGCTATATAATGGTGGGTGGGGTTTAAATAATTGATTTTCCTTATATTTTGGATTTTGAAAGAGTTTTTTTATCATGATTAAATCATCATGAAGATTATAAATCCTTGATCTAATCATAAGTTTTTAATCTTCAAATTTGAGAGATAAGAATATTAAATAATGGAAAAATGACATCAAATTCACAAGTGATTAATTAATATTATTGATTTTCCAAGAATAATGTTTGTGGGAATATATCAAATATAGATCTATACACCTATGGAGAAATATGATAATCAAATAGGTTATTTAAGTTTGATGAATAGAATAAGTTGATGATGAGTTTAGTGGTGTATGGTATTATAAAAATTTATTTAAGTTACAAGAAGCGGTATTAACACCATAGATGTAAAGTCATGTATCATAAATATTATCCTTTATATTTTTTTATAGTTTTATTGATTTAAGTATAGATTTATTGAAGAAATTTTAATTTAAAGAAGAAGATGGAGTTGAGTCTTGTTATGAATAAAATATATAACTAATTCGGTCAAGTTTCATGTGAGAAGCATTAAATGGGGGTATTCTTGGAATATACCTAGAGTTGAAAATGGGTAAATAAGATATCATAGGAACGCACTCATGGGTATATAATAATAGGTTTTTTATTTGATTGATGATAATATCTACATACTCCATTAATGGGATATTTAAATGAGAGGAGTAATTTAATGATCTAACCATGCATGTGTGAATATGTGGAAATTTAGGAAGAATATGAAATGAAAATTTAAAGGTATTCGCTTCTAATGGTGTGGTTGAACTATGAAACCATGAGAAAACAAGACCACTTGAAGAAGAATAACAATGAGAAGCCGCTACTCTTTTTAGTGAAGAAGATAATAGAATCAAAACCTATGTTATGTTTTTACACTAATTGTGTTATGAATAAGAATAATAATTGGATGTATGTTTTTGTGAGTAATTATATTTTAGGAATAATAATAAATAAACATAAGTGATTCTAGATGAGGGTTTATCTCTCAAAATAATTTTCTTATGCCCAAGATTATGGTCCTAACTTTGAGGGAAGAAGGAAAGAATACCAATAAATAATTCTACATGAAGTGTATTTTTCTAGGATGATATACATACAGTTTGTTTAAATACATATAGTAAGATAAATATTATATGAGCTTGATAAATCATATTAGTGTTTGGGTGCATATGCATCCCAATTCATTACGTTTCATCTACTTCAAGGGATAAAGAAAATAAATCAAGACTAAATGTTGGGGTTCCACCACGATGGAAAGTTGTAATATGTATATTATGTTCACATGTGTAATATTGTGAACATATCACACCATTATAAAATAGTTCAAATGTGTTAGGATAAAAACATCCCATGACACCACTTTTATTGATAACAATATTTTAGTAGAGAATTCGCAACTTTTATATCCCAATCATGACAAGGATTGGGATTCCTAAGAGGTTCTCAGCAACATAAAAACACATGTGCTTGTTTAAATTCCTATTCTGCAATGCAAATAGGTATATTATAAGTTAAACTAAAGATATCCAATAGCACTAACTGGAAATAAGGTTCAAGTATAAAAGGGTAGGGATATTTAAATAATAAAATGATATTTTAAAATTTGAGCAACACCTGACCCCCCATAGGTATGTTTTCATGGTCAACTAGCACTATCAATTGGTATTAGAGCATAAGTTCACTATAAATTTAATGTAGTGATATATAAAAAATATAATCATTAGAACAAGGTTTCCTGTGATAAGTGTTTAATTGTTCAATATTGTTCTTACTTGACATATATTAAGTGAAGATTGGAACATATTTTAGAAGAAATTGTGATGGGGGAATACATACATAGTCTGATTGTTATTGAGATAAAATTTACATCAAATACTCTAAAAATTAGGAATGTTAAATAATAGATAGCCTATATTATAATTTTCTCTGATGGAAGAAGGTTTTTTAAATAAGATGGATTCCTAAAATACTCTCACAAATCTTGTAAAATCTAAGGAATAATCTATCATATGTTTCAATGAAATACTTTATTAATTTGAATAAAAATTAATAATATTTATCAATTATAAATAATTGTTTGAGAATGTTTTCAAGTAGGTGTTTCATGTATTCTATAAGCATCATAAAGTCTCTATAGATATCAATACTTACCAGCTTGAATTTAAATCAAAAGGGTAAAAGATTTGGATAAATCTATATTGTATTCAATGAAATTGTATGAATAAAAAATTTATAATATAATGAATTTCTTCTAATAAAAATTTATTTCACTTGAAAATGATAAGTATTAAGTCAACCTGAAATTTCTTGATCTAGAATTTAAACTAAAAATTTTTGAAGAGGAAAAATCTGGAACTTCCCAACATCCAGAGAAGATAAAAACTTTTGTATATAACTTAAAAATGATTCATTAATTAAATAAGGATCTGAATGATGGACCTAATATCATTAAATCATCTATATTTGTATCAACATCTAGATCATGAAAAAATGTATCTCATAACTCTAAAAACTAGGGTTATACCAGATCATCTCACTTTGGATGTGTTGGAAAAATGATAAATTCTATATAAATTTCAATGTGAAAAAATAATAAAAAACCCATAATATTATAAAGTGTTACTATGAGCATGTTCTGAAAATATTTACTTCCAACTACAGCACAAATGATTATTGTTCTCCCCCAAAATCAATAAGGAATAAAATCTAGGCATTTATAACTTAAGTAAAAGAAAATAGATTAATTGGTAGATTTTAGTGTTGTCAGATCTTTGGGAATAAGATTATTCAATAATTGTAATATATATAATATTATAAAAATTATATGATCCCTAAAGCATGGGGGAGCGTAGTATAAATAAGAAGGAAAAATTCTGTGAAAACAATTACCTCACAGATGAATATAAATCTATCTTCTTAGAATATATTCTTAGCACATAAAATTTTTAAAGAGTTATAATATAAAGGTGGTAATTACTATGATGAATGATGGTATATTATAGATAGGTATCATCATATTAGTTGGAGATATATGAAAATATAAGAGGGGTGAATTTCCCTTTTAAAATTTAATTGAATTTCACAGGTAATTAAAAAATTAAAATTGTATGGTATGAATAATGTGAAAAAATAATTAAGACAAAGTTGAAAATTTTTATGAGTTTATAAAGATAATATTAAATTAATTTATGTTTTAAATGATAAAATCCAAATTGATTAAAGTATGAAAATTTATGATAAATGATGAAATTTCTAAAGTAAATATAGTGAAAAAAATTGATAAAGAGTTCAAAAATATCTCAATGTGAGCTCCTATGTCTCAACCGCATCAATTGAAAGGTCAATAGTATAAATACCTTAATCATATTAGTGATAAAGAAACATTTTCCCCACAAATTTAGTTTTTGAGAACCCTATTGAGCTTCACCAGTATCCGAGGAACCCATCCATCACTTTTTGGGTGTGATAACCCATTGGAGAAAGGTTATGAGAATAAAGAGAGTTTATTTAGACAATCCTATTACAATGTAGCTCGTAAATATATTGGATGGAGGTTTAAAATTTGGGATGATATATTTAAGTAAAATTTTGAGGACCATAGAGATATTGATAAATTAGGAAGGTTATATGAGAGAATTTGAGAAATTTAGCAATTTATCATTGATTTGGTCTCAAGAGCGTCGATGGAGATTAATGCAAAGATTAAAGAGTCTAGGGGAGTCATTTTATAGGTTCCAAGAGGAACATTAAGGATATTGAAATCATTAGGGGTCCTAATGATGCAGAAAACCATCATTATTGCCTTTTAGATCATAATAAATGCTAGAATAGACTAGATGGTATGACACCATTGGATACCCATTAACCACCACCAAATATCCAATGGCCTACCTAGTGATATCCTCACTTTTAGAACTAGAACATGAAAACATGTACATATACACCAGTTAGTTGGTGGAAAACTAATTGAAGTCCTCGGTTCAATATTCACCACCAGCTAGCCGGTGTGACTCCACCAACTGGTTGATGGATCTTTTATGAATCACAGGTTTGGCACTTAAGATAATAACTGGAAAGTGCCTTGCATCAGGGAGGGGGTTCTATCTTCATAGCTCCAACATCAAGTTGAGCTACCAACACTTCCAATTGATTACTTTTTTTGGTTATTAAAACATTATTCTAATTCCCTAATGAATGAAAATGGATTTTCTGAGTCATATAACAATACATAAAAAATAATTTTAGATTCCATGAGTTACATCCCTAGGTATTCAATAAAAACAATGAACCTCACTTAAAATAAAGTTAGAAATATAAGTGACTATTTGTCGTCAAGAAAACACCACAAGTGAGAGAGGTATTAAAAAATACCTCTTTTGATTATTATAAACACTTAACATTAAAATATAAATTAGAAGATGACCAAGAGTTAAATATAGTAATGTAATTCAAGATATTTCATGATATTAAATCTATTAAAGTATTTAAAACATTAATAATTTCATAATCAAAAATAAAAATTCTCCCCTTTTTAGTAAAATATAATTTCTCCCTCTTTGTGATTATAGAAATAGAAAGAAGAAGATAACAGAGAAACTTTTATGAAACCTATAGGATTTGAAGATAAATTAAAGGTACTTTTTGGAAAAAATATATATATTTTTAAAAAGAGAGTTTTAATATATAAATAAATTTTGAAAACACTTATTAACATCTAATAATATTTTAGTATGTGTATTTTAGAGAGAGAGAGAGAGGGAGAGAAAGTGGAATGAAAAATATAAACAAAAATGGTGTAATTATTTGAAAAGAATAAATAAGAGAAAATAATGAAAGAAAGAGAAAGAAAAAGATTAGAAAACAATAAAAAAATTAGTACACACCTTTTCAAAGAATTTAATTCCATTAAATTGAAATGGTTTTTCATTGAAAGTGACTAAAGAAAGAAGGTCCTTGGGAAGTGAAAGAATACATTCAAAGAATATTTTGATTAGAGTTTCATCAAATATAAATCAAGAAATAGACGATATAGAGATAAATATATAAAAATATATTTTACTCATAACTAATATTTGATTAATAGATATGAAAAATAAAAAAATAAAATAAAGATATCACATAAAAATTTCCTATATAGGTTTTTAAAAGAAAATTTAATAACAGTCAATCTTTTAAAAAATCAAAATAATATTATAATAAAAATTATTTATTTTTAGACAATGTGATTTTAGAAATTTTTTAAACAAGAGAATATATTTTGATAAGTAAAAATTAGTAATTCGGAAAGAAAACACTCTCTTAAAAATAATTTTATAATTAAAAAATGGATAATGATTTCCATCACTAGATAGCATTGGTAAGATAAATTTATCATAAAAAAGATAAAAATAAATGGAATAAAAAAATAACTTTTTAAAATTTTTTGAAATAAAAAATATATAATTCAAGATATTCATTGATAAAATGAATAATTTTACAAGAGACGAATTCCTAATTAACCTTTAATAATCTTAAATGATCAAGGTCTAGAGGTTTTAGTGAAAATATAAACAAGATGATATTCTATTAGAACAAAATACAATGATATATCTATTTTTTGTATGTGATCTCTTAATAAATAGTATAGAAGGTCAATGTGTTTGTAGAGATAGTTGTCGATATGATTTTAAAATATATTAAAGGAACTGGTGTAATTAAACTTAATAGGTATTGGTCAAATTTAATCGCAAAGTCTATGATAGTGTGTTTCATCAAAACAATTTGGGCGAAAAAACATAAAGATGATATGTATTCCTCTATAGCCATAGAAAGTGTAACAAAATTATACATCTTACAACTCCATGAGATAATGGATTCTACAACTAGGTGGATACTCCCACATGTAATTTTCCAATCTGGTTGGTATCCTCCAAAATAAGTGTTGGATAAAGAATTAAATTAAATAAAAGTTCGTTTGGATAAAACAAGATAATAATTTTTGTTTCTTTTAAATAAAAAAATCAATTTTACTAATTTGAGATGATATTATTTTTTATTGTATTGAAAATGAGCATAGTGACTAACACAAAATATGATATCAAGATGGGTTTCAGTAATATAAAGTAGAATACCAATCACATTTCTATAAATCTTATTTCAACCATTTTATTAGGTTCACCTAATGTTAAATTACATATTATACTCATGGTTGTTCTAATATCATTAGCATGATCCATTTCAAATCATTTTAAGAGTTTGTTGGTGTATTTTCATTGGTTTAAAAAGATACAATCATTTATTTAATAAATTTTAAAATAAAAATATATATTTTTTGTTCACCAATAAATCTCAACTCAAATTCATTTTTCATTAAATAATATAATTAAAAACAAATAGAATCATTAGTAGAGAAAAAAATCACATCATAAATGTTAATTGGAATGAGTACAAAATCATTTGAGATGTGTTTTAAAAATTATTCAATCATATTTCCAAATTTTAAAATCATTTAGTAAAGTATAATTTTACATATTTTCATACCAATATAAATGGAATCATTTTAAACTGTAAATATCAATTGATAATTTTATAATATGAATTGGATAGAGGATTTTCAAAACCATGTGGTTATTTGCCCAAAAAAATACAGAAATAAAACCATGTATATAATAATTTAGAAACTATTTATAAGTTTTCTATATTAATATGAAACAGAAATTTGAATAAGAATATAATGGATTATAACTGTGATATAGGAGAAAAGGTTTTATCATAGTTTATTTTTTCTTCTTAGTTATAACCATTTACAACTAAATTTACTTTTTTTGTAGTACTTCCATAGTCGACAAGGTTATTTAAAAAAAGAAATTTAGATCCAATATTAAGATGATCCTTAGGTCATTCCATGAGTATTCACACATCATTTTAAGTGAATTAATTTGTTTCCTCGTTCTTGGTAAGTGCCCAATTTAAATCGTTAAAGGTATCATCAAGGTTTTGGGGTACCAGGTTAGATACAAAGGAAAAGGGGTTCAATATCATTTAAGAATGATCATTTAGTATAATATACCACTTTTAAATCACTAATGAAATTTTTAAGAGGATGGAATTTATAATTTTTTATATCATTAGTTAAAGAAATTAAAGGATATTATTTTTCATCTTAAACATATTTTGTTTGATTAGGTTTATTTAAAACCACATTTTGAATAAAAAAATTGAGAAGGGGACTTTATAAAACTATTGTAAAAAATAACATATATTTATTCTTACATCATTTTTGTACTTTTATCAATGTCTCAGTTTTCTTGGATTGAGTTCGCATACCCATGAAATTTACCTTCATCCAATTTAGAATATAATTTTTCTATATTATATTATGTGTTTAAAATAAAACATTTTAAAAAAAATTAAAAAATATAACTTTTGGATATTTATTATTCTTGAGTTCATGAGGGTTCTTTTTTTGAAACAATTTTATTTGTATGATATTAATTATATAGAATTAAATATTCGTGACCTCATCCAAAAAATAAATTTTCAAATAAAAATGAATTAAAAAATAAAGGGTGATTTCTTATATAGTTCTTTTTTCATCTCTAATACCGCATTTTTTTTGTGGTTTGAGGAGGAGAAAAGAAATTATTACACACTTTAGATGCACATAAATTGTTAAATTCCTTATTTTTGAATTCTCTAGAATTATCACTTCTACTGGAAATTTTTTTAAAATCCATTTCATTTTCAACCATTTTATAAAACATTATAAATGATTTGGGAGATTCACTTTTTTGAGATAATATATATTCCAATGTGAATCTTGTAATTTTGTTAATAATAATAAAACTCTAGGATTTTCCTCCTTGAGTTTCAATTCTAGGACCAAAAATATCAATATGAGTTAATTTAAGAGGTTTTGAAGAGGAAATTGCATTTTTATATTTAAAAGATTATTTTCATGGCTTATCATATTATCATACTTCACAAAGAAAGTCATATTTGAAATTAAATTTCATAAGATCTCAAACGAATTAATAATAGTTAAGTCTTATGCGTGATTGTGTGATACAATGATTGAGTCATCTATTCTAAATCTATGACTCAATAACTTGTGTACTCAACAATTTTATACTTTGGAAAGAATTATATTTTTAACTAATTATGTAAACATTTTGAACTTGATATGTGGTAAATAAAAGTATTAATTTTGGGAAAAAACATTTTAAAAACCAATTTTTAGAGAATGTTTTAAACCAATATCACATAATTGTCTTATAATTAGTAAATTTTGTTTTAAAGATATTATGAATACAATATTTTGAATTAAATTTAAGTTATAAAACTTGATGGTACCTTCATAAAATATCTTACCCTATGATTTATCACCAAAAGTGATGTGAAATACTTCTAGTTTATCTATTTGATTGAATTCAGTGAGGTCTCCATACATGTTTATTTATCAAACACTATCAAGATACCAAAATTAATCTTGGGTTTTTCATGGAAGATAGTTTTCCTAAAAAAATTAAATGATTAAATGTTTTGGTACCCAGATGAACGAGGTTCCATTTACATTAGACAAAAAATATTTTGGAATCCATATTTTTTTGGAATGATGTTTTCATTAAATAAATTGGAAGGAATATGGATTATAATTAAACACTAATATCATGTAATCCTATAATAAATTTCATAGATTAAATTACAAATTCCTTTATAATAATAATAAATTTTAAATTTTGAGAAATCTTGAATAGTGTTTTTGAAGATATCTTATAGGTTTATGCAAGATTGGAGAATCCATGACCAACCTCATATTTTCCAATCATTTTAAAACCAAAAAGTTTGTATACATTATTTTTTAGGTGAATTTGTAAAGATAACGTTTAAGGTCTATAATGGTGGATTGAATATTTTTAAGATTCAATTGATTCGTGACTTTCAGGGAGATATATTATTTTTCATTAATGAGAAGTTCATTTTATTTTTGGGTATTTTCTATTTATTGAACAATTTTCTTAAATTTCTTTTAATGTTTTATGTATAAATAATATATTTGATGAAAACCATTTTCAATATTATTATTATAATATTTAATTTTCTCATAATTTTAGTGTCTAGATGATAAAGAGGGAAAATATATAGAATAAAAATTTGGAGAATAAGAAGGGGTGTAAGAGGAAATATAAATATGGGTACTAACCTTAACTTCTTCATCAACATGTTCTATAAGGAACTTAGGTTTTGAGATAATTTATGTGTATAAAGAAGTAAAATCTATGGATGCATAACTTTTACATCGCTTTGTGACATTGAAATATTTCTTCCCATGTTTCTTTATGTTAATATTATCCTTTTAGATGGGAAAATCTAGCTTTATGTGAACTTTATTTTTTACATTCATTGCATGTTACATCCAAATTTTCCTTTTGACTTAAATTTTTAGGTTGGTAAGAGAATTTATTATTTTTGAAGTAAATGTTCATGTTCTTTTCAAGAATAGAATATCATAGATCATCACCTTTGTCTATTTCATCATCAGAAATTTTGAAGCTAATTTTTTCTCTAAAATATTTTAGACTCTTGTAAAATTTATTTTCTTTAATTAGAAATCATTTTTGGTCGTTTTTCTCAAAAAAAATGAATCTATTTCCACTATTTCTTCATCATTATTTCATATTCCTTTACGGATCTGATGAATTCCATGATGGTCAACTTCTTCAAATATTTTTATTCTTGAATGGCTATAACTTTTAGAGCCCATGAGATATCTAAAATTCATAGGACTTAATTTACAAGTATTTCTATAGATTAATCATTAATAAGGGACTTTCTTCGATTGAAAAATTTAGTAAATCTCATAAACATTATAGTAATAGATTCATCTTGATGCATAGAGAAATTTTAAAAATGTTTATGATATATATACAATCTATTTACCTTTAATTTGTTGGTTCCTTTGTGTGTAAATTCTAATAATTTTAAAGCATCATAAGTTATTTTACATGTTAAAACATGATTAAAATAAATTATATGAAGACTATAATTTAAGGAATTTAAGGATTTTCCATTAAGTTCAAAATTCAAAATATCATTGGGAGTCCATTTTTATTAGATTCTTTAGTCTGGAAGTACTCATGAATTGTCATTTTCCAACAACGATAAATTATGTTACTAATAAAGGTATACATATTTATTTTTTTAGTATGTATAGTAGATTCCATAAGAAATAGCAGTATGCAAACAAAATTAAATTCCATAATAAAATAAATATTTTAAATTGTTTATGATTTGAAAAACCAAAAGACCAAAATTTTAAAAATATGAAAATTGGGAAAAAAATCAGATCACTCTTTTGATACCAATTGTTGGTCGATGATATATGGAAATATGGGGGTTTAATTTCCATTTTAAATTTAAATGAAATATGAATGGTAAATTTTAAATTAAAATAATTAATGAATAATAAAGTGATAAATTGATTAAGTGGTAGTTGATAAATTCACTCTGACTTTTTAAAGATAATATATATGAAATTTAAGCATGGAAATAATCAAAATAAATTTATTAGAGTATGTGAATCGATGTAAAATTATGTAATGCATAAATTAAAGAGATCTGAAACATAATTGATAAGTATTTGAACAATATCTTGATGTGACCCTCTATGTCTCTACCACTTGAATAAAGATTCCAATACTACAAATAACATGATATTAAAGATTATCAAAGTAATAATCCCTCAAAATTGTGGATTTTGAGAACATTTTTGAGCTTAATAGGTATACATGGAATCAATTTCTCACTTTAGTGGAGTGAGAACATGTTAGATAATGGTGGTGAGAAAAATATGGTTTACTTTTGGTAAACCCGTTGCAAAGTAGCTTAAAAATCTCATGGATGGATGTTACAGTTAGGGATGATATATTTGAGATAAAGGTTAAGATCCTATGATAGAATGATAAATTTATAAGACTATTTGATAAGATTTTATAAATATATCACTTCTTTGATACTGAGTGTGTTGATAGTAACTAGTACAAATCTACAAGAGATGAAGGGAGTTATTTTATAAGCTCCAAAAGGACCATGAATGTTCATGAAAATGTTTGGGAACATAAATTCATGAAAAGAAATAATTATTGTACCTTTTTATAATAATAAATTTTTTCTAGGATTGGATAACTCAAGGCCACCAGATAGCAGGTAGCCACCACCGAGTGGACAATAGCCTTCTTGGGGATATCCTTGTTTCTAGAAAGGGAACTGGCAGGCTATTATTCATCTACTAGCTAATCAGTGGACTACTACGGAAAGTATTTTATTTCTTCTCCACCATAGTATCACCAGTGGGACTCCACCGATGAGTCGGTGGGTCTTCTGAAAAACACTAGTTCTAGACACATGGCGTTGGCTGGTTGGTTCCTCGTACCATCTAATTGGTGTTGTCTGAACAACTACATATTCAAGTAGAGACACCTCCACTACCTTATAATTACTTCTTTGGTTCTTCAAACACTATTCTAAGATCATGAAGGATGAAAATATATTTGTTAAATCCATTAACAATAATTCAAATGAAATTGCAGATTCCATGAATTCCATCACATGGTATTTAATAAAAACATTAAAACTAACTTGAATGAAAATTTTAAAAACATAGATGAGTGATTTTAATCATTAAATAAAATTAAGAGATATAGAGGAGAAAAAATAATACACTGAATAGAAGATAGAACCACCACATACTGATAAATAGGTAACGTAAGAAAGTGGTTCTGACTTGGGAAAAAATTACATGAAGAAAACTAATCACAAGAAGTTAACGAATAATGATGACCAGGATGTTCAACCTAATAGGAATAATTTAATATTTTGTGGAAAGGGAGTACACATCATGGAAAATTATAATATATCCATAAATATCATTATAAGTTAGAATATTATAGAATCAATAAATTAATTCATCAAAAGTTGATAAAGGTGTCTGTGGAAGGTGGAACATGGTAGGTCACTTGGTAACAAAATGTTAGACATGGAAACCATAGTAAGAGAACCTAATTAAATAAAAATCACCTATGAATACATGTCCAAAATATATTTATGTAATAAGTACATATAGAAAATTAATTAATAGAATGATACATGTTATATATTGATCATATAACCTAAACAGTTGGAATATTATAGATTATTTGAGAATGTTGAAACAAATTAAAGTTCCCTATTTTTTAAAGTATTTAAGTCTATTACATATAATATGAAATATTAATAAGTAATGAAGAACAAGATTCTAAAATAAATTCAAATTTCGAATGAAAAATATAATCCTATAATGAAGAGTCATAAACACTTTATACCTTCGAGGAAAGCAGTCTCTAAGTTGAAAAACAAGTCTCAATAACACTACTCTAACTAAGAAGTTGATGGACAATCTACCTTATTCCCAAAACATTTATGATTTTATGAAAAAGTTAGTAATTTAATGTGATGATGTTTGTAGTGAATTCCTTGAGTTTTAGATATGTAATTTGAAAATATTCTTGATATTTATAATTTTTTAACTCATCTATATATATGGAAATTTACTTCAAAATTTGAAGAATAATGTGTCATTTCTTCACATCATTATTTTAACTTATAAAAAAGATGATTCATTATGAGGGAGTGATTTTATAACCAAATGGTGATAAAATTACATGAACTTTAATATTTTTTATTTGGGTCTTTAAGTGAGTGAAGGTTCATAAAATTTTTGTAAAATATTTACAACCCACTCCCAAGGATTAAAAAATAGTATTCAGTTTAATATTGTGGTTCATTGTTAGAAAACTCTATTGTTTAAAGTGAACACCATTATTTTAGACACTAGTTTTACCCATATGAACACCGAGTTGATTAGTTGATAGCATGTTACAATAAAAAATGTGGTTCCAACTAAATTTCTTATGATTATTTGTTGAAATGAAGTTCTTATAATGACTTAAAATATGTGAGAAGTGATTATTAAAGATTTATTTCTCTTATAGAGAGAAAAAGGTGAAATGTTTTTTATTCTTAACAGAATAAGAAAAGCCTTCCCATCATAACTATTAGGGTAAAATAATAGGTCTTTATTTTACCCTACTATACAAATTAAGGGAGATAATACATTTCATCTATTCTTATTTATTTTCAAAATGGGGGAGAATAATACCATTAAACTTGCTATGAAATGTTTCTAATGAAAATTATGATGTTTGAAATTTTTGTAGATAGAATTTTTATTTTTGTATATGTTTTAAAATATCATGTCAAAGAGAAGGTATTTTTTGAAAAAGTGAGTATCCACACAATAAATAATTTGATGATTCTGTCATTGTGTTTTCATGGAAAAGAAAAAAATAAAAGTTAATGGAATAATTGGTTGGATAGATTCCATGAAAAAAAATCAATAGATTGATAGATTTGATATTGGTGGATATGATACGTTCTATAAGGGATAGAGTAATTATCTCAAATTATCATTTATAATGTTAAACAACTATGAGTCGGTAGATTTTTGAACATAAATTACACTATTTATACATGTTTTCAATAAGATCAAAGTATTTAATTGAACGAACTAAAAATATAGAATCTATCCTTACCATTTATAATATATAAGTATCAAATTTACGTTTTATACATCCCAGGGGGAAAGGTTTGAGAATGTTTGAGAAGGCTATAGTAGAATTGATCATAATAATTTTCTAAGAATATGTTTTTTGAGCCCCATATTAAACACTTTCCACTTATTGTTTGTCTTCAAAATCATATATGATAATTTGTAGACCATAATCCTATGTCACTTAGTATAAATCTTTGAAATTACTATAATATCACTTTTTTAAATAGAAATTTTTCAGAATTATACTATATGAAAGGGGGGATGTGTAAGGGTAACTGATAAGTACTGAAGGCTATGTAAATTTCATTTAGAAATACATAATGGTAACATGTTTATATATTGTGGCCATTACCACCTACAAAATGGTAATATATACCTAATTAATTTTTACTCTAATAAATAAATACCTAATTGACGGTGTTCAATAATCTACTAAAGGGTTCCACATAATTTCTATGAGCTACATAAAATACATCTAGATATATATAAGGGTAATGCTAAGAAACTAGAGGTCGAGTAAGGCTGTGTGGAGTTTTCAAATTTAATTCTTAATGATATTTGGGAGGATGGAATAGATGTTAAATCATGATAATACTTCAAGAATAATTGTTAATCAATTATCTAAGCCTAATTTTTTTATCGTTAAAGTGGAAGGATAAAAATATCTAATAATGAAGCAATGTCTACAAATTCATAAGTTTTGAATTGATATTATTGAATTTCCCAGAAAAATGAAAATACATCAAAACTTAGGATTTACACTAGTGTTGAAATATTAAAAAAATAATAATGATTAAATATTGGGGGATATAAGGAGCTAATGTTGAGTTCTATGGTGTTTTTTTCCACAAGATACAACATCAAGTCGTAAGAAAAAGTATCTACACTATAGAAAGAATCTATCATTCCAAAAATGTTGTGATTTATATTGTTATATATTTGTGAATATTGAAGTGTGTATTTTATAGGATATATTTTGATTTGAAAAAAATATGAATCATGTACTTATTTAAAATAAAAAAAATAACTTATTCATCTATGTTCCATTTTAGTAGAATTAAATGAGTGTATTCTCAAAATACACCTTGAGTTTAAAAACTTTCACTATGATATCATGGGAGCCCAAAACTGGGTTTTTAATAATTTAACATACCTTAAAAAATGAAAAAAATAATAAATAATTTCCATAGAACATCTAAAAATATATTTAATATGGTTTACATAGTTATTTTCTCAACTAAAATAACATTAAATAACTCTAAATAAGTTGAAATTAAAATATATCAAAATACTTGGTCAATGTAAGATTATAACAAACATAAGTTTATTTTTTCATAATATTTCATAAAAATATGAGGCTCTTTATAATATATTATTCCTTATAAATATATGGTTTCTTAGTATTGTGTATTTTCCAATATATGGTTATTACAAACATAAGGTTTTCAGCATATGGTTCATTACAAAAATAAGTTTCCTAATATTAGATTCAATACAAACATAAGGTTCCTAAATATATGGATGATTTCCAACATAGGGTTCTAAGTCTATGGTTAGATATATTTTATAGAATATAAAATCATGTTTTCTTCATACACCAAACATATAACATATTTTTCCCTATAACCCGTCATAATAACCAATTCTTAAACAAAAAATCAAAACAACCAATAATGTATCATATAAAAACTAATATATTTACCCATAAAACATAATCCGGAATTTTAATCAAAGTAACATTGTAATTAAAAATGATATAGGTTATTTTGAGGATTAAAATAAATTAGAATACATTATATAAACATGATTATTTCCAAAAATATCAACAATTTTATGATAAAAAACTCATAAAACAAAAAAACATAAAATTTATAGATTTAAATTCATCAAGCTAGATTAGTTTATTTAAATTCATAAAATTAAATCATATTAATGAACATGTTAAAAAATTTAGGTAGAATAAATATTCAAAAAAATTAATTTCAATAGTTTAATATATATTAATGATTAACACTGATGAATTCATTATATTGCTGAATAATTTAAAATTTTAATTTTCTAAAACATTTTGAAATTCTGAAATTTGTATGAATTTGTGTTCTTCCAAAATACTCCCCCTTTTTTGGTATCAAAAATATATTTAAATAAGGAATATAATACATTTAATACTTCATAGAACATGGAATAAACTATATGACTATAAATTCCAAGAATAACTAGTAAGAATTAGTTATTGGAGGAAAATAATAAGAGAAAATGCATAAGAACATCATAAAAATGAATTATATTAAAATAATAATTGTGCATTAATACATTAGCTCAAGGTTTGGAGAAAGAAAAAAAAGGTTATATGTAAATATAGTTTTAAGGCTGAGGTTATAGGATTTTGATAGATGACCAACCTATATTATACCCTTTATCTGAAATATTCTAATGTAAAGGTCATACCATCACTAATTGTATAGAAGAACAAGCTAAAGTTAAAGAGTATTTCATATTATTATGAACAAAATTTAATTCATCCAAAATAATTTTGAAATTTTCATTGAGGGATTAACCAAATCCCATATAAATGATAAATGAACTCTTACAGATTTCTATATTCTCCAAATAATTCCCTTCTAGAAAAGTATAGGTATATTCTAAAAACATTAATAACGTTTCTAACTTAGTGTCAATATTTTCCATTAAATATCAAACACATAGCTCCTAATAAGTGAATCTAGAAACTAAATATCTTTTAAGAACCTAAATAATGTGTATTGGAATATTTTCATATTTCAAATGATTTATTTTGAGTGCATTGCACTAAGATATAATGAAACAAATTTATAACTTCACCAAAATTGTATTTGAATTTGTCACTGCTGAAGTAAAAGGTTTAGGCTGGGTAAGTCTTTGAAATTTAATAAAATCAAACTAAGAAACCACCATGTTCCTAATAAGATGAAAAAAAATCATGTCATCAAATCACACTTCAATTATATATTATTAAAAATTAACTTATTTTTTAAAGCATAAAAATTAGTCTAAGAAAATTATTTTGTTTTTAGAGATTCAAACAGATCCTTCATATTTTCAAAATATGTCTTAGATACATAATTATCTTTAAATTTATCAAAATCATATTTTGAATTCTGAATATTTGAATTTATTTTATAAATATAATATTTTAATAGAAAAAAAACTCAAAAAAACTCTCAATAAAAGGGTCTACATGTGTGATATAAAATAGGATTCTACCACTTTATATAAAGAACTTCCAATACTCTTAGTTTATTAGGAAATGTCTCCACTTATCTTTTTTGTAGATTGAACATTCAGCTTCTTAGTAGCATGAGCTAGCTCCTCATCTTCCTTCTCAAAGGATTGAATAAAATTCTCATCTTCATGAGGATTAATTCTCTTTATTAAACTTATTACCAATAAGTATTCTTATATTTTTATCTCAATAGAGGATTATTGAATGGTTTAAACATTCAAGGTTAGTTGATACATATCATCTCATTCACTTCTGTCAACCAAAGAAAAAACATAAAATCCTAAGAAGACATCACTTATTAGAAACGTTCTTTGATCATCACTTACACCATCATAGGCTCCCCAATCCATAATAGAAGTAATTTTATCAACAACCACTTATTTTTTCTTCTACTAGAAGAATCATTTTCTTCTCCAATAGTAGAGTCCATAAGAAATTCTCTTCCAAGAGACGATTCAACCTAAAAAACCATAGTAGCTCCTACTTTAGCAACACTAGCTTCCACCTATGGACAACCAATGACACTATAATAAAAATTTGTTATCCATAAAACCAATATAGTATCTCTAGCACCTTTTAAAGCCATAGATAAAATATGACACCCTCAACACCATGCTAATAAAGTTCTTCTTCAAGAGATCCTATAAGAAAAAATATATTTCTTTTGAAATACCCCAAAATAATCCAATATTTCTAAGAGTTATAGAAGTGATAATATTGCTATGTTTATACATAAATCCTTATATTAGACTAAAAATATCACTATTTGTATGAAGAAAAAGATAGTATGGGCTTCTATAGGTATTGAAACTCATCATAGCTTCCTCTTGATAGCAGTGATTCATGTACACCATCATGTATCTACACAAATTTTCTTCGATCCCACATACCAAAAGAAATAACAAGTAAATGTCTATAAATAAAATCGTATCAAAATATATAATCCTTGGAACTGTTCTAGTTAGAAAAAATCGCCAAAGTATTCTCTAATCAACCTTAAATTACTTTGCTCATATATTCATTACTATGGTCGAACCAAAAATAAAGAACATTATATATTCTGAATTAAATATTTAATCTCCAATTGACATAAGGTTGAAACTAAAATTTACATCAGGATGAAAATCAGTTTTTTGGCCATCTCTATTGATAAGAATTTGAACTCATTATAATTCACCTACAAAGAAAATACATATTCACCCTGAACAATACTGAATAAGACACTCTATTAAAATTCCAAAAATTCCTTCTCAAAATAAACTCTATAATATCCTTATAAAATATAAACCCTATCCATGAAAACTCAATTTCTGTTTAAATAATAGATCTGCATCTAACAACCATGATAAATCAACAATATTTCCTTGAAGAACATTTTATTAAACACTATAAATATTCATATTTTTCATACCATCAAGTTCAACTTCACAAGGACTATTCATCCTTCCCATAATTATTAAAGGATAAATGTTTTGGTTTTTAAGCATCAAGGAATGGGTTTGGGAAAAAAATTAAAGACGTTCATCTGGCGATTTGGTTTTTTGAGTAAAAAATTTAAAATGTACAACGATAAGAAATTCCAAATGAAACACATAAAATGAATTTTATAATATAAAATAAATACGTCATGATAAATTGATATATACATAAAAAAACCAAATAAAAAATAAAATATTATTAAAAATAAAACAATTTAAAAAATTAAAAAAATTCAGAGAAGCATAAAAATAAAAAAAAAATTAAACTCAGAAAAAAAAATTCACCCTTAATAAAACAAAATTGAGTAGAGATAAGATGTTTTGTACAAATTAATTCTAGTTGATATTCATTATCAATAAATTTAAAAGAAATGTATATTTTTTAGCAATATCACTTAGAAATTGATATTTTATATCAACACATTTTATTTGGGAAAGAATTAAAACTTTTTTAGAAATATTAAATGCACTTTTATTTTCCTATTTAATAATAATATGATATAAAAATGATTTTAAGGTTCAAAATACCATGTTTCATTATCTACAGTTGTGTGCAGAAACTACCAAAAACATTGTGTTGTGCTTTAGCATTTGATAAGGATACATAATGTGGCTTTTTAATAGAATGTGAAAGTAATTATTTTTTTAGAAATTGAAATTTCCCCATTTGACTTTTTTTTACATAGTATGCATCCTCCAATATATAAATGTAACTATAAAAATAAATCCAAAGGATATATTTTTGGAAAATCAAAACAAAAATTAGTTTTAGATATTAAATATAATAAAATCCTTTAAACAAAATTGAAATGAGATTCTTTTGGATTTGACTAAAATTATGCACATAAATAAATAAAAAATATAATTTTTGGCGCACCATATGTAAACAAAAACAAACATCCAATCATACCTCTATAATTTTTTTTATCAATTTGTTTACCAGCTTCATCAAAATAAATATTTATATTGGTTCACATTGGAGTAACATATGTCAAATTATTTTAAATTCCAACCCATTTCAATAAATCCTGTATATATTTTCATTGATTTAAAACATTAATAAAAACTTTATGAAATATATGAAATTAATGAATGAAATTTGACTCACCATCACACTCATTTCAAACTCATTTTGAATAACTTTCTAAACATCATTGCAAATATTTTTATTTTTGAAACTAAAAACTACAACATCTATATAATTGTTTCCTAATAAAATATAGTAGGATAAATGTATCTTAAATAGTGAATGTTCTTCTAAAAAAATATTAAAATTATTTATTAATGAAAAATATAATAACATTTCATACCGAGACCTTGGTTCATGTATAATAAAAAAATTATTTTAGGATGTTTTGTAGCAAAATTTAAGAATTAAGTATTCTAAAAATTGAGAGGTTTTTCAATATAATATTCTGGTATTAAAAGAAATTTAAATATATCAATTCTCCATATATCTTGATTAATTTTAAATTTATAAATATGCATATTCTAAAATAATCCTAATTTCCTCTAACCTAGAAATAGGTAATAAAGTTTCCTCATAATTTGTAACTTCTTCATGGTTATAACCTTTTATAGCCATCCTAACTTTATATTTCATGATTATACCCTCATTATCTTATCTATTTCTAAAAACCCATTTAATTCCTATAAATGGGTAATATTGAGATTCTATCAACTAAATACAAAATTTTATTTCTATTAAATTGATTTAATTTATTTTGTATAGTCATATCCCTACTCAAACTATGTAAATCTTCATTAATAGATTTAGGTTCAAGTTGCGATATAAAAAAATCACAATATTACTAACATATCTTCTAGGATTAACACCCTCATCTAACCATCTGAAACAAATTCTAATGGATGGTTATTTTTGGTTTTACGTTTCTAGGAATAACACATTCATGTTCGTAGGTTTCATTATATTTATAAATGGATTTTTTATAATCATGTTCAGTGTAATTTTATTTTTTAATATCAGAAGTATAATCATGTCTCAAGTTATTTAAAGAATCTATGACTTCAATTATTTATGATTTATCATGATAAAAATAACACTTTCATCAATCATCACATGAATTAATTCCTCAACCATTCTTTACTTTTTTATTAAAAACTCTATAGGATTCAAGATTAGTATAATAACCAAGAAATATACCTTCATCAACTGTTAGATGAAATTTACAAAGTTTACCCTTATAATTAATGATATACCCCTTTCATTCAAAAAAATTAAAGTATCCAACATTAGGTTTTCTATTATTCCACAGATCATAGGGGGTTTTCCTTAAAATATGTATTATTAAATCTCATCAAATGATATATCGTGTTGTATTAACATATTAAACCCAAAAATAATTAGGTATTTTATATTCATTTAACATATTTCCAAAAATATTTTGTAAATTTATATTGATTTTTTAGAAATAAAATGTTTTTGATGAGTTCTAGGTGAAACAAGTTGTGTTTGATATCAATATTTTAATAAAGAAAATTATTGATTTTCAAAATCTATTCCATTATCACTTATAAATTACTTCTAAGTTATTTAAACATAAAAAGGATATCTAAAAAATAGAACACATATTGTTATATTACTTAATAGTAAAACCATTTATCATAAATAAAAGAGAAACTTATCATGTTAATATTCAATTCTGGAACATATAAAATATTTTCATGAGAATAGAATTTATCTCTATAACTAATACAAATTACTTTTATTTTTAATTTCTATTATGAAGGTCAAATGATATAATATTTTAATAGTTTTTATTTGATAAAAATTGTTGGAACCATGAAACAAAACACAAGGACTCATGAGGAGGTGGATTGAGTCCCTTTTTAAAAAATAATTTCTGAATTAAAATGACCCTCATGAATTTGAAGTGAACCAATCATCTATATTTTAATTTTTATGTTGTCCAAAAATTAAAGAGTTTACATAGATTTATAGTGGTTTAGGTAATACAATCCCTTAGTATACTTCACCAAATACTCTCTTTACGAGTGTGGTGTTCATCAATATTGAGATACCTTTCAAATGTAACTCCATAGTTGAGTGAAAAAACTGAAGATTTTTACATTAAATGATTTCATCTGAACTTCAATTAATAATATCCCAATTCATAGAAACATTATCCACTGATGTGTTCACTTCTAGAATAAAATTAATAATATAAGAAGGGAAAATTGTTCAAGTACATTACTGTACTAACAATACCATTCTAAATAAGAATAAATATTTAGAATAAAATGAATATATCCAAAGTGTATCTCAATGAGGGTATTTGAATATATAAAAAATATTTATCTATCACATCCACAGAAACTAAGAGTACACCCTCTTTAAACGAAATATTGAACATTAAATATTGTAGTTGATTGATAAACGCACAACCGCTAATCAAATTTTTATTCTTATACAAAGAATATTTCACACTGATAAATCATAGATGATTGAATATCATATCTTAGTAATAGATAATTATTATTATTATTTATTGATAATAAAAATTCACTTTGAAATTATAGTGGATAAAAGTTTTCCTATCACGGCAGCATAAATTCTCAGCACTTCTAAAACATTGAATAATGATAATTATCATTATTTTTGTTTAGATAAGAAAGTAATTTTTAAAAAATAATCTCCACAAGTATGTTTAAAAGATAAAAATAAATACTAAATATGAATTCATAAATATCATCTATTAAAAATACCTATAAAATTCTCTAAAAAATGTGATTTTAAACAACCCTTTGAGTTCAAACTAATTTTTTTTAAACATAAAAAAATCTATTAATAAAAGAGAAAATATAATTTTTTGAAACATATACTCTAAATTATCTCTAATTTGTTTTACAAGAAATTGGTTTCTAATAAAATCATTGTAGAACTCGAAATATTTCAAAATTCAAGCTTTATGAAATACTTGTTAAACCTAAGGTTTCAATAAATTTAAGGTTCATTATTTGTAAGGTTCCATAAATTTATGGAACATTGAAATGAGATTAGATATTTAATGATATACCCATGAATGTGAGAAAATATGAGAATTAGGGAAGAATAATAAACATAAAATAAAAATGTTTTCATTGTTACTGGTGTGTTTGAACAATGAAGCTAAGTTAAAACAAGATACCTTGAAGAGGAAAACCCAAGATAAGTCATTTCATATTGTAGTAAAGATTATAAAAGGATATTAACTTGTCAAAAAGCTTTAAAGCAACTGGGTTATGAAGAAAAAGAAGAATAATAATAATAACAATAATAATAATAATAATAATGGGTTGATATATATAGTTGGATAGTTATACTCAAGGAATAAAAAGAATAAAGCATAAGTGCTTGTTGATAAGGTAGTGTCTATCTGAATAAATTGTTTATTCTTGAGTTTATACTGATGTGTTTTATAGTAGAAGATAATTACACTAAGAAAGGGTTTTTCATGTACTAAGTTGTTCAATGTATGAGTTATATGAGCAGTGGTTGAAGATATAAATTCATTAAAATATTATTTAATTTTGAGGAAGAAGATAAATTTTTGGGTGAAATGAAATCCCTCTTCATTATTTGTAATCTACTTCAAGAGCAGGTGGGAAATCAAAGTAAGACTTGGTGATTGTATTCTATCTTAAAGGAATGATATGGGATGAAGCTTATGTTCACATGTGTAATATTATGATAATATCACACATTTGTAATATGGTGTAATTGGGTTATAATAAAAACATCTTATAACTCTAATTATATTGATAAAAATATTTTAATAGAGATTATATGAATTGGAAATCTCAAGCATAGTAAGGAGTATAATTCATGAGAGGGTTTAAACCTTAAAAAACTAGTGATGGTTTACTTTCCTATAATGAATTACATATATGTGTTTTCTATGTGGAAAATAAATATATACAACTAATATAACTAGTAATATAGTTTCAAGTAAAAAAGTCTATGACGGTTTTAAGAAGAAATTAAAATTGGTTAAATTTGGAGAACAAATGATTCAAACCCCCTAGGTGTGTTAACAATGTTAATTGATAATCATAGTAAGTAGTGTGAAATTTTATGAACAATATAAAATTTGAAATGAAAATGTTAAATAATATTTTGAATGAATCAATAAAAAATATTTCTGAAAAGAAGTGGGAAATGTTATGAATAGAGTTAAATCTGGAAAAATAGAAAAGTACCTAAATTTTTAAGATGGTTTGGGATTCATAATATTATTATCTTAATAATTATTATAATATACATTATCACTTTTAGGATAAATTTATATTTCTATACAGAGGGTATGGCCATGTCATGAGAAGAGGTTCAAATTTTAATTTTTTGAGTGCACACAATTGCATGGGAGGCTACACTACAAATAATAAATTGAGTATTTTAGGGGTACTGATGTTTTTGTGGTACTTACTACATAGGGAAGATCTCACACTCCAATGGGTTAATAATAAAATAGGATCAATATCAGCCACAACTTGAAGTGGAGGTTGTTCCGTAAAGGTGGTTAAAATGAGATTCAGTGCTTCTGGAATTTTAGGTTCTTACATTCCATGGGTGTAGTATTTTTTCTACATATCAAGAGAAATATTGTAACACCCCAATCTTCCATGGTAAGTTTCTCTTTGAATAATGCAATAGCTTGCGTTATACGCAACTTTGAGTTCTAGCACACCATGACCAATCAAACTAACTGTTATGATTAGTAATAACAACTTTTTGAAATTATAAAAAATTTATTTTTCAGAATATACTTCATTACTGGATTCAGAATATCAAAATTAACATAGGGTGAATTTTTGGTATTTTTCTGAAAATTTTTAATTTTTGATGAATAGTGAAAGACATAGTGTTATTGTTTAAAACTGACTTTTAATTAAATTATTATTATTATTATTTATTTTAAAGTCAAAATATATACATAATACATATATTAGTTCAATGTAATTCATTGGAGTTACTTTATAATAATATTAGATGTGTAAAATTTTATTGAATTTTTTAACGCCTTTTAACCACCTTCTAGGCACATTTGCAAAATTACATAAAATGTAATTTTACCTCTTATGTGAATTGAATTTCAAAAATCCAAGAGACATTTTTGACATCAGTACGTAAAATGGGGTTCAATAGGATGAAAATATTTTTTGTGTATAGTAACTTTTGAATTTTATTTACCACGGTTAAAATTAAATAGGGTAATTAAAGGTAAAAAGGATATTATATTTAACCTAACACATGTCCTAATTATATTGGATAAGGGTATTTTGACCAAAATAAACCTTAGGAATAAAATATGATCCTTTTGTTCCATTTGGATTAGATTAGGACATTTATTATTATTTTATTTAAAGAAGAGTTAAAAGTGTTAAATTCAAAGATTAATAACTAAAAAATTTTTAATATAGGGTTGTACATAAGATAAATTAGACTATAAATATTAATTTATAAATCTAAAAATATTTCCTATATAATGGTATTTTATTTATTATTTTTAGACATTATATAAGAAAATTTATTTATGACATAATAATGATGCAGTAATTACCTTATTAATGAAAGATTAAAATAATTGATATTTTAAATATCCAAATAAATGTAAATTGAGAATTATGATGCATTAAAATAATTTTCTAAGTTAATATGACATGTTTGTATTGATTTAATTTTTTTTTTGAAGTTATCATGTTTTGTTATGACTTTCACAAAAACAAAATACCAAATAGTGTCAAAATTGACAAAAATGAGTTTTTAAAAAAAATACTATATTATTAACTGATAAAATATTCATAAAAATCTAATGTTCAGCCAAAGTACTTAGATAAGGTTATATATGTCAATAATGAATCACTTGGGGTTATCTTGGCTTTTTATATAAATTTTGTTAACCATTTATTATAATAATGCAATAATACATGGTAAAAGATAAACTATTTAACTAAGAGTTAAATCTAAAAGATAAGGTTAATATGGAGATCTAAACCAGTCTAAAACCTATTGGTTGAATATTTTTATACCCATCCTCGCCTTAGAATCGAAATAAATCCTTTTGGAGCCATTATAAACCTAATATTATTGTATAATAAATTAATATTTCAAGTTTTTCCTAAAGTGACCCTCACCTCTCTTATAAAAGGGAACTTCCCCTTCTCTTAATCTCACACCTCCAAAGCCATTTGGATCGGCCAACCCCTCATAAAATATCCTACCAACAACCCTCACTTCAATATAGCTGCCTTACTTTGATCATAAGTCAACCTAAGGATCCCTTTTGATCAAGTCAAAAGGAAGCACCTGAAGAAGAGGTAATAATTTCATCACCTCTTTCAAAGTTCTTTTCTTCTTCCACTTCCTCTTTGTTTGTTGTTTCCATACCAAAATAATAACTCCAGTACCTTCTAAAAACTATGATGTTATTATAAATATGGTACAACCATATTCATTATTTTTTCCATCCAATGAATGACAAAGTCACCATACATGCGTACGTATGGCTTACCGTCTCCACGTCGTGGTGTATTTTGTTATTCAACACTTCATTATTTGGATGGGTATAAAAATGAGTATAATTGATTTAAATAATAAATATACAATGTTAATGATTCTTTATATATACTATACCATCCAATTACATATGATTTCACCATCAATAGAATGGTATTGTCGCTCGCGCGTACGTACGGATTACCATCTCCATGAACGCGATTAGATTCATTATCCATCGTAACCATTCAAGAATAATTTTCATTTTATGAATAAAAATAATATTTATGAACTTAATATCATTTTGTATATGAATCAAATACATCCTATCCATAAAAAACATGACTTACGTAGAAAAACATATAAAGGAAAAACGAATCAGTTAACACCCGAAACAATGATACTACTAAAATATTATTAACAAAGCAATGTTATAAAATCATATATGATATCATATTTATGTATTTGGTTCTTTTATAATTTAATAACAATGATTTATCTATTATACAAGAGGTTAACATACCGTCTATCAAGGAAAAGTACACGGTAAGGGTTAATTCTTCAATCTCTTCATTATCTGAGGTTGTTTATACGTGAGTATCAACTGGGACCTCTTTATCACTCCCATCCGTGATTCTTAAAAATGTATTTCAAAACATTTTTAATATTTCTTAGAATATGGTTTAAATTCATTTATACCCTTGTTTGAATTTTTATTAAAGTTTTATAAATAAATCCTTCCGTCGTTTTCTAAACAAATTCATTTATAACCTTTTCAACAAAATTAAGGAAAGAATGTTTTTTAACTTATATGGACAGTACGGCTATTTTCTGTCGTTATAACATCTTTGAAGATTTTATTACAAGATTATAATAATATTTTCAAAATAAATTTTTTCTTTTATAATTATGTTAATTTTAAATTATTTCAAAATATAAATAGATATTTCTCTCAAACAGTTTTGATATCATCTATGCCAACATCCTTTGATGGATTTTACACTTGTTGGAAGTTGATTTATTATAATACAATTTTTTATATTATATTGAAGGTTTTGTGATATGTTTGAATGTGGATGTGTTATTTTTATACCATTCATGGTTTTTGGTTAAAGTATTAACATTTTGTATGCTAGTTTTAATACAGATATTTATGTTATATTTTGACCTTTTCATATGAGGAATGCATTGGACTTAGTAAGTGACGGGTGGATCCCGCTATAGCTCCATGATGCCTCAATAGGTCTTATTAGACAAAATAGTGTCTTGGCATAAGGTCTTGACAAAATCTTATTTGTAGTCTTGAAATTAGGCCTAGACTATGTGGTTATGATGTCTGGTATTATGCATTCCATCATTATGAAATTGTATATTGATATTACATGTGATTATTCAAAAAGTAGAATATCCATGTGAATAAGTAAATTGAATTATTTGATTTATCTTTTCCATATTATGCTGAAGTTTAAGTTTAAAATTCTTCTGTTTTAGTCTTATACATTGCTTTAAATGTTTATGCTTATTTATGATAGTTTTTGCTATATTGTTATCCTTACTGGGCATTTGAGCTCACCCCTTTCTATGTTTTATTTTTTCCAGGATGTGAATAAGTATATTATGATTAACTTGCAGGAATAGGCTACGGAATATGAGTGTGTTCAAAGGGGACACAATTTTTTTGTTTTTCCATTTCATGATTTAATGTAAAACTTATGTATGTATCTAGTACTTCTAAGACTCTGAAACTAATCAGACTTTAGAGACTTGATCTCTTATGATCATGCCAATGTTATGTAATAATGCACCGACTCTGGGTAACTAGGTTTGGGGCATTAAAGTTGGTATTAGAGAAAGTTTGGTATAAAACATGGAAGATAGATTTAGAAAAACTCTTATTAGATAACATTACCCTAAGATAGAATTTCAGGATAAGTATATAAGAACTTCCTAGAATTTTGGTAATGTAGAGATTTTGTGTATTTTCCAAGAAATACATCCCTGTTTGGATACGCGCTAGAAGAGGAAAATCTAGCACAAATGTACCTAGGAGTGAAAACTATGACAAGGAGTTTCGGGCTTGACCAGGGGTATCTTGGTAAGAGACAATGGGCCTTGATACACTCTTTATTATGACACTATTGAGGGATAAGCTTAAGATAATTCACATTTTCATTACAAACTAATGTGAAGGATTTATGAGTAAATAATTTCTCAAAGAATTTTTTTTAGGATTATAGATTATATGCATAACTATTCAATTTATTTTAGGTATTTTAGTAGTTTGGAATTATATATTTCAATTCATAAAATAATTTAGTGTAAGCCATTGGTTAGAAATGAATCCTAGTGGAAAGAATGGAAACTATATAAATGAACGTAATCTATGTAGGGATTTCCCACTTACTCAAGATAATTATAGTGGAGCTGGTGATGCAACCGGTGCTGAACAACTTATAACCATACTGGGATAACTCACTTGGGTTATGAATAATAACCTTACCCTTATGAATCACCTTGATCCACAATATGAAGGATCAATGTTAGACCGATTCATGAGGTAACAACCACCAACATTCAATGGGACTACAAATCCATTTTTAGTTGAGCAATGGATAAGTTTTTTACATAAAATATTTCATTCTTTGGGGAGTAGAGAAAGGTAAAACGTTTTCATGGAAGTTTATCACCTCATGGGAGATGTAAATCAATGGTGTTCATTGATCCAAAACACAAAGGAATATGATGAAGTATAAAATATGGAATGGATCGAGTTTAAAAAACTTTTCTTAGAAAAGTACTTTCCTCGTGACCATCAAGCAGATATAGAAAGACAATTTCTGATTCTAAGGGAAAAGGAGGATGAGAATGTTGCAAAGTATGAGGCTACATTTACAAGGTTAGTAAGTCATGCAGTAGATTATATTCATTAACCAAGAAGTAAGATTGGTCGATTCATTGATGGCTTTAAATCATTTCTCCATCGAGCATTAGTCTCAAAATCCTTCTCATCATACGAAGATATTGTCTCATGTGCTCTCAAGAAAGAAAAGGAATTCTCTATGTCTTATGACTTTAAAGAAAACAAAGAGAAGAATAGATCTTCGGAACACTCTGGAAATGTAAATTAGGGGAAGAAGGGAATGTTGAATTTTCACCTTGTAGTAAATGTGGGAAAAAACACCTCAGTACTTGCCTGAAGGGAATGGGAGTCTGTTACAAGTGTGGTGAAAAAGGCCACCAAGCTCGTGATTGTAAGGGAAAGAAAGAGGCTGTCAATGTTGAATAATACAATTGTGGAGAAATAGGGAATTATGGAAATGAATTTACTAAGCACCAAGTAAATTTACCTCCGAAAAGGACAAGGGAGAAAGGCCAAGTTTATGAGATCACTACTACTGAGGTTGGATCTCTAAATGACGTGGTGGTAGGTAATTTAATGGTTTAATCAAATTTATCCAATGCTTTATTTGATTTTGGATCATTTCATTGTTTCATATCATTCTAGTTTTCTATAAAAATTATATATTTCCAATTTTATTTAACAAGGGAGTTGTCAGTCAAAACACCTAATGGAAGTATCATTGAAACAATGTTTTGTGAATCAGTTCCCATTAGGGAATATAAACATGATTTATCTGTTGATCTCATCTTCATACCCATGATTGGATTTGATATAATCCTCAGTATGGATTAGCTTTCATACCATGATGCGAAAATTTATTTTATGAAGAAGGATGTTACAATTTTTTATGATGATAAGGAGTACCTTATCTTTAGAGTAGAAACATCACCATCTGATTCTTATCTAGATCCACCACCAATAACTCTATCAAATTAAATTATTGGGAAGGAAGGGAGTGAAATAACTATGGGTGAGGAAAATAATGTTCAAATAGAGGATGTACATATTGTGAAAGAATATGTTGATGTGTTTCAAGAGGATTTACCTGGACATCCTCTAGAACGTGAAATTGAGTTTTTCATTGAATTAATTCTTGGTTCAAGACCCATATCGAAGACCCCTTATGGAATTCCCACTATGGAATTAGTAGAACTAAAGAAACAACTAGAGGAAATGATTAATAAATGATTTATTTTCCCTAGTGTTTCTCCATGGAGAGCCCCTGTTCTTTTTGGTTTAGTTGTAGGAACCTTGTAATCCAACCTATAAAATGGGGGGTTCAAAGCCCATTGGGGACAGGCACTGTAGAAGTGTTTTATCATACTATACAAGTGGTGGCACTATAGAAACGACGGGCACTAGAGCGGTGGCAGATCACTGTAGTAGCGGCAGGGAACTGTAGCAGTGGTGGGTACTGTGTGGTACTATAGCAGGTGGGTACTATAGCAAAACTATTCACAAAATAGGCCTTGGGCCAAAACTTTGGACTTACAGGCCATGTAATGGGAGAAATTCGCACTAGGCCTTTGGGCTATGTAATGGGTCTCCATATACCCAGTTAAATAGTTCTTTGCATTGATTTAATAATAAATGAGGCTTTGGCCCCAACCTTTAAAAAAAATAATGATGGATCTATGAGGTTATACATTGACTACATGGATATCAATGTTATAATAATAAAGAACAAGTATCCCCTACCTCGCAATAATGATTTATTAGATCAACTTCATGAAGCTCAATATTTTTCAAAGGTTGACCTTCGATCTAGATATCATCAGTTGTGCATAAAGAAGGATGACATTCTGAAGACAAAATTTCATACCAGGTATGGGCATTACGAGTTTCTAATAGCTCTATTAAGTTTTTTTGGACAAAAGTGTGTGAAAAATGTTTTGAATAATTGAAGAAAAGATTAGTCAATTCTCATATATTGACTCTTCTATTGGGAAATGATGAGATTTTTATTTATAGTGATGCTTCAAAGAAGGGACTGGGTTTCGTCCTTATGCAGAATGATAAGGTTATTTCCTATGCATCATGATAGCTAAAAATTCATGAACAAAACTATCCCACACATGATCATGAGTAAGCAGCTATAATATTTTCTTTGAAGATATGGAGACACTATCTCTATAGTGAAAAATGTGAAATATATACCGATCACAAGAGTTTGAAGTATATTTTATCACTGAAAGAACTCAACATGAGGCAAAGACGATGGCTTGAACTACTCAAATATTATTATTTCACTATACACTACCACCTAGGGAAGAAAAATAAGGTGGGACACGAATTGAGACGAAAAGATCATGGAGTTTTTAACAAGATGAGTGTTGAAAGGGATCCTATGTTTATGGATCTAGTAGATATGGATATGGGAATACTCATGGAAGGTGAAACATCAATAATTTTTCAAATGGTTTCCAAAAAATATTTACTAGAAAGGATAAAAATATCTTATAATTATGATGAGGAGTTTCAAAAGAAAATTAAAGCTGTGAATGATGGGAGATTGACTGAATTCGTATATGAAGGTGGAATTTTGAAATTTGGGAAGAGGCATTGTGTTCCTGACATACCAGATCTAAAAAGAGAATTATTTTATGATGTTCATAGCTCCAATTTCTCTATACACTCTAGTATCACTAAGATGTATAGATATTTGAAGGAATATTTTTGGTGGGACAACATGAAGAGGTGGATTATTGATTATGTGTCAAGATGTATGGTTTTTCAATAGGTGAAGGCTGGAAGACAACATCCTAGAGGAGTCATGCTACCTATTTCCATACCTGAGTGTAAATGGGATGATATTATGATAGACTTTATCATGGGGCTACCAAAGACTCCAAGAAGGAATGATGCAATATAGGCCATTATTGATCATCTTACCAAGTCATCACATTTTCTTGGTATAAGTGAATATTTTCAACTTGATCATTTAGCAACACAATATATTAATGAAGTTTTAAGACTTCATGGAGTACCCCTATCGATTGTTTCTGATCATGATCCCCATTTTACATCTAGATTCTGGAAAATTCTTTAGAAGGCCTTGGATACTGAACTTTGTTTGAGCACTTCTTACCACCCTCAAACTGAGGGACAATCAGAACGGACTATTCAAACCTTAGAAGACATGTTGAGATCTTTCTCACTTAACTTTCAAGGTATGTGGGATCGATATTTACCTATGGTAGAATTTTCCTATGACAATAGCTTCTATTCAAGTATTTAGATGGCACCATATAAAGCCTGATATGAAAAGAGATGTCGCACACCAACTTATTGGGATTATGTTGGTGAAAGAAAACTCATAGGCCTGGAACTTGTTGAGGAAACAAAGGAAAATGTTAAAATTATCCAAACACACATCAAAGTAGCTCAAAGCAATAAAAAGTGCTATGCTGATAACCAAAGGAATGATTTGGAATTTCAAGTATGAGATCATGTTTTCTTGAAGGTATCTCCGTGGAAGGGTGTTATACGATTCGGTAAGAAGGGTAAATTAATTCCCAGGTACATCAGACCTTTTGAAATTCTAGAATGAATTAGAGTTGTACCTTACGATTTTGAAATGCCTCCAAGTATCTCCAAAGTTCATGATGTGTTCTATGTATCACTGTTGAAGAAATACATGTCTGACCCAAAGCATGAACTCACTTATGAAGAAATAGAACTGAGACCCGGTCTGTCTTATTGTGAAGAGCCTGTCAAAATTCTTGATACCAGAGAATAGGTGTTGAGAAACGGGATGACTCATCTGGTAAAAGTTCTATGGAGAAACCATAAGATGGAAGAGGCAACGTGGGAACCTGAGGAACTTGTGATGAAGAACCACCTGAATATTTTTATGTATTATTATTCTATAAATTTTGAGGAAAAAATTATTTGGAGGTAATAATGTAACACCCTGAGCTTCCACGGTATGTTTCTCTTTGAATAATGCAATAGCTTGCATTGTATGTAACTTCGAGTTCTAGCACACCATGACCAATAAAACTAGCCGTAATGAATAGTAATACCCACTTTTTGAAATTTTATAAATTTTATTTTTCAAATTTGATATAATTTTTGGATTTGGAATATCAAAATTAGTTTGGGGTGAGTTTTTTGTATTTTTTAAAAACTTTCAATTTTTGATGAATAGTAAAAAACACTGCGTTATTATTTAAAACTGACTTTTATTTAAACAAATATTTTTTTATTTATTTTAAAGTCAAAATATATACATAATACCTATATTAGTTCAATTTAAATCATTTGAGTCATTTTATAATATGATTAGATGTATAAAATTTTATTGAATTTTTTAACGTCTTTTACCTACCTTCTAGGCACATTTGCAAATTTACATAAAACTTAATTTCACCATTTCTGTGAATTGAATTTCAAAAATCCAAGAGACACGGTTGACATCTTTAAGTATAATGTGTTCAATAGGGTGAAATTTTTTTTTGTGAATAGTGACTTTTGAATGTTATTTACCATAGTTAAAAGTAAATAATGTAATTAAAGGTAAAAATGAAATTATAATTATCCTAACACGTGTCTTATTTCTATTGGATAAGTTTATTTCTACAAAAATAAACCTTTGGAATAAAATATGATCATTTTGGTACACTTGTATTAAATTAGGACATTTATTATTATTTTATTTAAAGAAGAGTTAAAAGTGTTAAATTCAATGTTTAATAACTAAACTATTTTTAATATAGGGTTATACATAAGATAAATTAGACTATAAATATTAATTAGAAAAAAAAATATTTCCTACATAATGGTATTTTATTTATGATTTTTAGGCATTGAATAATTAAATTTATTAATGACACAATGATGATGCAGTAATTACCTTATAAAGGAAAGATTAAAATAATTGATATTATAAATATCCAAATAAATGTAAATTGGCACTTTTGATGCATTAAACTAATTTTATATGTTAATATGACTTGATAGGATTTATTTAAATTATTTTTTTGAAGTAATCAAGTATTTTTATGACTTTCACAAAAACAAAATACAAAATGGTTTCAAAATTGACATAAATGAGATTTTAAAACAAATACTATATTATTAATTGATATAATATTCTAAAAAATATAAGGTTCATCCAACGGACTTAGATAAGGTTATACGTGTCAATAATGAACCACTTGGTGTTCTCTTGGATTTTTAGAGTAAGTTTATTAACCATTTATTATAGTAATACAAGAATACGTGGTAAAAGTTAAACTATTTAACTAAGAGTTAAATCTAAAAGATAAGTTTAATATAGTGACCTAAACCTATCTAAAACCTATTGGTTGAGATTTTTTTGACCCAAAACCACCTTATCCTCTAAATAAATCATTTTTATCCATTATAAATGGAATATGATTGTTTAATAAATTAATATTTCAAGCTTTTCCTAAAGTGACCCTCACCTCTCTTATAAAAGGGAACTTCCCCTTCTCTTAATATCACACCTCCAATGCCATTTGGATCGGCTAAAACCTACTCAATTATCCTCCCAACTACCCTTTATTCAACCTAGAGGCCTTATTTTGATCATAAGATAACCTAAGGAGCTCGTTTGATCAAATCAAAAGGAAGCACCTGAAAAAAAAGGTAATAATTTCATCACCTCTTTCAAAGTTATTTTCTTCTTTCACTTCCTCTTTCTTTGTTGTTTCAATTAAAAAAATAATAACTCCAGTACCTTCTATATATTTATATTTTATTATAAATATGTTATAACCATATTAATTATTCTATCCATCCTATGAAGGAAAAGTCAACATATGTGTGTATGTACGGATTATCGTCTCTACGTTGTGGTGTAGTTTGTTATTCAACACTTAATTTTTTGGATGGGTATAATAATGAGTATAATTAATATAAATAATAAATATGACATGTTAATTATTATATATATATAATTTACCATCCAATTACATATGATTTCACCATTAACAGAATGGTATTTTTGCTCGTGTGTACATACAAATTATCGTCTCCACGAACGCGATGAGATTCATTCACTATCGTAAACATTCAGGTATAATTTTCATTTTATGTATAAAAATAATTTTTATGAATTTAATATCATTCTGGATATGAATCAAATACATCTTATCCATAACAAATATGACTTATGTAGAAAAACATATAAAGTAAGACGAATCAGTTAACACCTGAAACAACGATACTACTAAAATATTATTAAAAAGGATTATTAGAAGATCATATATGATATCATATTTATGTATGTTGTTCTTGTATAATTTAATAAATATGATATTACTATTATACAAGAGGTTAACGTACCCTAGATCAAGTAAATGTACAAGGTAAGGGTTAATTATACAATCTCTTCATTATCCGAGGTTGTCTATACGTGAGTATCTAAAGGGGCCTCTTTATCATCCACATCTGTGTTTCTTAAAAATGTATTTCAAAACATTTTTAATATTTCCTATACTATGGGTAAAAGTCATTTATACCCTTGTTTAAATTTTTATAAAATTTTTATAAAGGAAACTTTCCGTCATTTTCCAAACAAGGTATTTTACGACCTTTTCAAAAACAATTAATGAACGAATTTGTTTTAACTTATACAGCGAGTGATGCTATTTTCCACCATTATAACATCTTCGAAGATTAATTTACAAGCTTCTAAGAATATTTTGAAAATAAATGTTTTCTTTTATAATTATTTGACTTTTAAATGATTTCAAAATAGAATGATATATTTCTCTCAAATAGTTTTTATTTCATCTATGTCAACATCCTTTGATGGATTTTATACTTGTTTGAAGTTGATTTATTATAATAAAATCATTCATGTTGTATTGAAGGTTTTGTGATATGTTTGACTGTGTATGTGTTATTTTTATACAATTCATTGTTTATGGTTAATGTATTAACTTTTCATATGCATGTTTTAATATGAATGTTTATGTTATGTTTCGACCTTTTCATATGAGGAATGAATTGGTCTTAGAAAATGACGAGCAGATCCCGCTATAGCTCCTTGATGCATTAGTAGGTCTCATGAGACAAACTAGTGTCATGGTACAAGGCCTTGAAATAATCGTATTTGTATTCTTGGCATGAGGCCTTGACTATGTGGTTATGATGTCCAGAATTATGCATTCCATCATTATGAAATTTCCTATTGATATTACATGTGATTATTAGACTAGTAGAATATCCATGTGAATGAGTAAATGGGATTATTTGATTTATCTTTTCCATATTATGATGAAGTTTAAGTTTAAAAGGCTTGTGTTTTAGTCTTATACAGTTCCTTAAATGTTTATACTTATTTATGATAGTTTCTTCTATATTGTTACCCTTACTGAGTATAAGAGATTAGCCCTTTCTATGTTTTATTTTTCTCAAAACGCGAATAAGTATATTAAGATAAACCTGTAGGAATAGGATAAGGGATATGAGTGTGTTCAAATGGGACACAATTTTGTTGCTTTTCGATTTCATGATGTAATTTAAAACATATGTATGTGTCTAGTACTTTCAAGGCTACTAAATTAATCTATCTTTCGAGACATGGTCTATTGTGATCATGACAATGTTATGTAATAATGCACCGACTATGGGTAACTTTGGTTGAGGTGTTACATTCGGTATCATAGTAAGTTTAGTACATACCTTGGAATCTAGATTTACAAAAACTCTGATTAGAGAACATTTCTATAAGATAGAATTTGAGTAGTAGTACAGTATAACTTCTTATAATTTCGGTAATGTAGAGATTTTGTGTATTTTCTAAGAAATACATCCCTATTTAGATATGATCATGTAGATGTGGCTGTAGCACATATGTACCTAGGAGGGAAAACTTCAACAAGGAGTTTCATTCTTGACCTAGGGTATCATGGTAAACAACACTGGGCCTTACTGCACTCCTAGTTACGACACTCCCGGGGGATATGCTTAGAATAATTCACATTTTCATTATAAAGCATTATGAAGGATTTATGAGTAAATAATTCATCAATGAAAACATTTTTTATCATTATGGATTATATACATAAACTATTCAATTTATGTTTGGTATTTTACTAGTTTGGAATTATGTATTGCAATTCGTAAACTAATCTAGTGTATGCCATTGTTTATAAATGGTGTTTAGTGGAAGGAATGGAAACCATATCAACACATGTAATTCATGTAGGGATTTCCCTCCTACCCAAGATAATTATAGTGGAGCTGGTGATGAAACTAGTGCTGAATAACTTATAACCACACTTGGACAACTCACTCAAGTTATGAATAATAAATTTACCCGTATGGAGCACCCCGATCCATAACGTGGAGGATCAATGTTAGACAGCTTCATGAGGCAACAACCACCAAAATTCAATGGGACTAAAAATCCATTTGTAGCTGGGCAATGGATAAGTTACTTAGAGAAAATATTTCAATCTTTGGGAGTAGAGAAATGGAAAAAGTTTTCATGGTATCTTATCACCTCACAGGAGATGCAGATCAATGGTGTTCATTGATCCAAAACACAAAGGAAGATGATGAAGTATCAAATATAGAATGGAGGGAGTATAAAGAACTTTTCTTAGAAAAATACTTTCCTCATGACCATCAATCAGATATGGAAATACAATTTTTGTGTGTGAGGAAAAAAGAGGATGAGAATGTCGCAAAGTATGAGGCTAACATTACAAGGTTATCAAGGCATGCAACAGATTATATACATAACCCAAGGAGTAAGATTAATCGATTATTTGATGAGTTAAAATCATTTCTCCATCAATCATTTGTCTCAAAATACATCTCATCTTACGAATATATTTTCTCATGTGCTATCAAGATAGAAAAATAAATTCTCTAAGTATTATGACTTTATAGAAAAGAAAGAGAATATGAGATCTGTTGAACACTCTAGAAATTAAAATAAGGGGAAGAAGGTAAAAGTTGAATTTCCATTCTATAGTAAATGAGGGAAGAAACACCCTGGTACTTTATAGAAGGGAATGGGAGTATGTTAAAAGTGTGGTGAAAATCGCCACCAAGATCGTGATTTCAAGGGAAAGAATGAGGATGTCAATGTTGAATGTTACATTTGTAAAGAAATGGGGAATTATGCAAATGAATATCCAAATATCCAAGAAACTTACCTCAGTAAAGGCCAATGGACAAAGGATAAGCTTATGTGATCACTACTTCTGAGGTTGAAGCTTCGAATAACGTGGTGGTTGGTAATTTAATGGTTTCCTCAAATTTGGTCAATGCTTTATTTGATTTTGGATCATCGCATTGTTTCATATCTTCTCAGATTTCTAAGGAAATTAGCTATTTCCAATTTGATTTAGTAAGCGAATTGTCAGTCAAAACTCCTAATGGAATTATCATTGCAACAATGTTTTGTGAATTAGTTCCCATTAGGGAATATAAATATTCTTTATCTACTGATCTCATCACCATACCCATGATTTAATTTGATATAATCCTCAGTATCGATTGTCTTTCAGACCATGATACGAAAATTTATTGTAAGAAGAAGGAGGTTAAAATTTTCGATGATGATAAGGAGTACCTTATCTTTAGGGAAGAAATGTTACCATCTGATTCTTATCTAGATCCACCCCCAATAGATCTACTAAATTTAATTATTGGGGAGGAAGGGAGTGAAACAACTATGGGTGAGGAAAATAATGTTCAAATAGAGGATGTGTCTATTGTGCAATAATATGTTGATGTGTTTCCAAAGGATTTACCTGAACATCCTAAAAAATGAGAAATTGAGTTTTCCATTGAATTTATTCCTCATTCAAGGCCCATATCGAAGACCCCATATTGAATGGACATTGTGGAATTAGTGTAACTAAAGAAACAACTAAAGGAATTGAGTAATAAATGATTTATTCACCCTAGTGTTTCTCCATGGGGATCCCTTGTTCTTTTTGTTAAGAATAAAGATTGATCAATGAGGTTGTGTATTGACTACATGGAGATCATTGCTATAACAATAAAGAACAAGTATCCCCTTCCTCGCATTGATGATTTATTCAATCAAATTCATGGAGCTAAATATTTTTCAAATATTGACTATCGATCTAGATATCATCAGTTGTTCGTGAAGAAGGAAGAAATTCCAAAGACATAATTTCGTACCAGGTATGGGCATTATAAGTTTACAGTAATGCCTTTTTTACTGACTAATTCACCCTCTGTATTCATGGATATAATGAATAGAGTTTTCATGGAATGTCTTGATGACTTTATAGTGGTATTTATTGATGATATCTTGGTATACTCTAAAAGCTACGAAGAACATGAAAATCGCTTGCGCACTATTCTAAAGACTCATAGAAGAAATGAATTATATGGGAAGTTTAACGAGTGTGAATTCTGGCTTTTGGATATTTCTTTTCTTGGATATATTGTCTCTAAGTATGGAATCTCTATTTATCATTCAAAGAAAAAGGAAATACAATAATGTCCAACACCGACAAATATAACTTAGGTATGCAGTTTTATTGGTTTAGCAGGTTATTATCAGTGCTTCGTCCAGAATTTTGCCTAATTGGTTAACCCATTAACCAAGCTCACAGGTAAAAAGGTTAAATTTGTTCTGACAAAAGAGTGTGAATAATGTTTTGATGAATTGAATAAAATATTAGTAAATTCTCCTATATTGACTCTACCATCGAGGAGTGATGGTTTTGTTATTTATAGTGATTCTTCCAAGAAATGACTGGGTTGTGTCCTTATATAGAATGATATGGTTATTGCCTATGCATCACAACAGCTAAAAATTGATGAACAAAACAATACCACTGATGTTATAAATATTTTCATGACTTATTATATTCCCCATTTACTTATTTTATATGAAATGTGCATAATTTGTGTGAAATATTAATGTTTTAATATTAAGTATAATATTTGAGCATTTTTAGAAGTAGTCAAATTGAGTCAGTTTAATGTTTTAATTATAACTATCACTATAATTATCCAAATTTTGTGGTTCTTGTTTTGTAGGATTCTCCTTTCAATATAAAACATTTCATTATAAGGAACCATTATCCAATTCTGCCATTTGAATGGTCATATGGTCCTCACAAACAAGACCAAAGAATCTCTGAACAAACTGGACCAGTCTTGAAGATTGATTTACTGGGATCAATACAGAAGTCCAAAAACATTAAATCTTCACCATAATTCTGGGGACACTACATTTCATCTTGGATAAAAATTTCAAGGCCCAAATCCAAGTACAAGGGGCCCAAATAAATATTTGAAGTCCAGCCCACCATTCTGGCCGAGAATTAAAATCAGTATAGTATGCATGACATATCTCCTGATGTAAGCATCCAAGAGAGCTGAGATTTTTCAGTGTGAAAGAGTAGATATATGAGGAAGACGTTGTTGAAGAAACCATTCAGATTTGAAGGCATCTTAATATTCAAAAACCCTTTCACATTATGGACTTCAAAAAAGACTGGATTGAAATGGACAGTTTAAGTTTGTTTATTCAACCGGCCATAACATTTTATCCTTACGTCCAAATGACTCCAAATACTGAGAGTAGTCGTCCAACATTATTGTCTTCAACTTTGAATAAGGATAAATTTGATGATTCGGCTGTTTGAATAGCCAAATTGGCGATGCAAGTGGAGGGACAGATTGGAAATGCAAACAGTCCACTCCTTGGGCTATAAATACTCTCCCCTTCTCTCCTTGAGAGGGGTTGGCATTTCAGAAGAGAGGAGATCATATTGGCATGACCAAAGCTTTGCCAAAGGCTTGGGAGGACCTTCCATACTCAAGTTTTCACTTGAGAGACCTTTCCTCCTCTCTTTGTTTTTACTTACTTTTGTGTTCTTCATTTTTGTAATCTTGTAATTCTCTTTCTTTGTAATTCTGTTTTAATGCAAGTTACTTCTTCAATATCTCTTATTCTCATCCACCTTCTGTAGTTTAATATTTATGTTCTTAAAATAGTTTAAATTCAGTTGAATCCCCTTCCCTTCTTTTGCTTCCTCATTCAATCGAAAATCCGTTTTTAATTATCATCATCATTCGTGTGTGTGTGTCAACATACCACTCTTTTCTAATCCCTTTCTTTTTATTCTATTCTTAATTTATCATCATAATTATTTTAACCAGAATATTAAACATCCAAATGGCTAAGTAAATCTCATATTGGGGTGAGTTATAATTCGGGGATGTTAAGTGATTGAGAGTTTTTCTCGATGAGTATTCTTTAAATTAATATTGTGTATGTTAAACTTAATATGTCATGGATTAATGATATGTTTTGTTTAACGAGTGGTTTCCATAGATTATTGGAACCATAAATACACTACCATAAATATGTTTTGATTGATATTAGAACCCTAAGTTAAGTTAAGGCTTGGATTAAAGACTTCACACTTAGGAATTCCAATCAACGTCAACTTATGACATGGGTGTTAATTTAATGCAATACAAAGTAAGGCTCAAGGATATCACATGCTTAACTCCCCAATGATGAACTCATCCCAATATTTATCAATTTGGTAAATCAAACATCATCCATAAATCATTTCAATTAATCTCTGCAAACAAACCCCCCTAATCAAAATACAATCAACTAAAAACAAACGACTATTATAAAGTATCAACCACTCATGATATTGAGTTAGCAGCTATAATATTTTCATTGAAGATATGGAGACACTATCTCTATAGTGAAAATGTGAGATATATACTGATCACAAGAGTTTAAAGTATATTTTCTCGCAGAAAGAACTAAACAAGAGGCAAAGATGTTGGATTTCACTACTCAAAGATTATGATTTCACAATACACTACCACTAGGGGAAGGAAAATAAGGTGGCAGATGCATTGAGCAGAAAGGATCATGGATTTTTGAACAAGATGAGAGTTGAAAGGGATCTTATGTTCATGGATCTAGTAAAGATGGATATCGGAATAATAATGGAAGGTGAAACATTAATACTTTTTCAAATGGTTGAAAAAATATATTTAATAGAAAGTATAAGAAGTTCTCAGAGTGATGATGAGGAGTTTCAAAAGAAAATTAATGTTTTGAATGATGGGAGAATGATTGACATCGTATATGAAGATAGAATTTTGAAATTTGGAAAGATACTTTGTGCTCCTGACATTCCAGATCTAAAAAATGAATTATTGTATGATGATCATAGATCCAATTTCTCTATACACCATGGTAGAACTAATATGTATAGAGATTTGATGAAACATTTTTGGTGGGACAACATGAAGAGGGAAATTTATGATTCTGTATCAATATGTATGGTTTGTGAACAGGTGAAGGCCAGAAGACGACATCCTAAAGGAGTCATGAAACCTCTTCCCATACCTAAGTGGAAATGGGATGATATTACAATGGACTTTTTCATGGGGCTACTAAAGACTCTTAGAAGGAATGATGCAATATGGGTCATTTTTTATCATCTTACAAAGTCATCACATTTTCTTATTATAAGATAAGATTTACCACTTGAACATTTAGCAATAATATATATTAATGAAGTTTTAAAACATCCTGGAGTACCCCTATAAATTATTTCTGATCATGATCCCCATTTTACATCAAGATTATGAAACATTATTCAGAAGGCTATGGATATTGAACTTTGTTTGAGCACTTCCTACCACCCTAAAACTGACGGACAATCAAAATGGACTATTCAAACCTTATAAGACATGATGATATCTTGCTCACATGACTTTCAATGTATGGGGGATCAATATTTAACTTTCGTATAATTTTCCAAAAACAATAGCTTAAATTCTAGTGTTTAGATGGCACCATATGAAGCGTTATATGTAAAGAGATTTCACACACCAACTTATTGGGATGATGTTCATTAAATAAAAATCGTAGGCCTAGAACTTGTGGAGGAAACAATGGAAAAGTTGAATATTATCCAAACCCACATTAAATCAACTCAAAGTAGGCAAAATATCTATGCCAATAACTGAAGGAAGGATTTGGAATTTCAATAAAGATATCATGTTTTCTTGAAGGTATCTCTATGGAAGTGTGTTATACGATTCGGTAAGAAGGGTAAATTAAGTCCCAGGTACATCAGACCTTTCTAAATTCTAGAACAGATTGGAGTTGTAACTTACCATTTGGAAATGCCTCCAAGTATCTCTAAAGTTCAAGATGTGTTCCGCGTATCACTGTTGAAGAAATACATGCCTGACCCAACGCATGTACTCACCTATGAAGAAATAAAACTCAAGCCTGGTATGTTTTATTGTGAAGATCCTGTCAATATTTTTGATACCGGAGAACAAGTGTTGAGAAACCGGACGACTCGTCTTGTAAAAGTTCTATGGGCAATGTGGGAACCTGAGGAACTTATGATGAAGAACCACCGGAATATTTTTATGTATTAGTATTCTTGAAATTTTGAGGACGAAATTATTTGAAGGAGGGAAGAATTTGACACCCCATGCTTCCATGATACATTTCTCTTTGAATAATGCAATAGCTTGCGTTGTACGCAACTTCGAGTTCTAGCACCCCACGACAAATCCAACTAGAAGTTATGAATACTAATCCCAACCTTTTGAAATTTTATAAATTTTATTTTTCAAAATGGACATCATTTTTGGATTCGGAATAACAAAATTATTTTAGGGTAAATTTTTGGTATTTTTCTGAAAACTTTCAATTTTTGATGAATAGTGAAGAAAATTACGTTATTGTTTAAAACTGACATTTATTTAAATAATTATTAATTATATTTATATTAATGTAAAAATAGATACATAATACCTATATTAGTTCAACTTAATTCCTTAGAGTCATTTTATAATAAGATTATACGTATAAAATTTTATTGAATTTTTTAACGACTTTTACCTACCTTCTAGGCACATTTGCAAATTTGCATAAAATGTAATTTACTGCTTCTGTGAATTGAATTACAAAATTTTGAGAAACACGGTTAACATTATTAAGTAAAATTTGGTTTGATAGGATGAAAATATTTTTTTTTGAATAGTATCTTTTTATTTGTATTTACCACGGTTAAAAGTAAATAGGGTAATTAAAGGTAAAAATGATATTATAATTACCCTAACACATGTCCTAATTCTATTTTATAAGTGTATTTCAACCAAAATAAAACTTAGGAATAAAATATGATCCTTTTGGTCCACTTGGATTAGATTAGGTCATTTATTATTATTTTATTTAAAGAAGATTTAAAAGTGTTAAATTCAATGTTTAATAACTAAACCATTTTTAATATAGGGTCATACATAATATAAATTATACTATAAATATTCATTCGAAAGGTAAAATTATTTCCTAAATAATGGTATTTTATTTATGATTTTTAGACATTAAATAAGTAGATTTATTTATGACACGTGATGATGTAGTAATTACCTTATCAATGAATGATTAAAATAATTGATATTATAAATATCCAAATAAATGTAAATTGAGACTTTTGATGCATTCAAATACTTTTATATGTTAATATGACATTTTAGGATTTATTTAATTAATATTTTTTTCAACGTAATCAAGTTTTGTTATGACTTTCACAAAAACAAAATACCAAATAGTGTCAAAATTGACATAAATGTGTTTTTAAAACAAATACTATATTATTAATTGATATAATATTCCTAAATATCTACGGTTTGACCAAAGGACTTAGATAAGTTTATATATGTAAATAATGAACCACTTGGGATTCTCTTGGGTTTTTATAGTAAGTTTATTTACCATTTATTATAATAATACAAGAATAATTGGTAAAAGTTAAACTATTTAACTACGAGTTAAATCTAAAAGATAAGATTAATATGGTGACCTAAACCTATCTAAAACCTATTGGTTGAGAGGTTTTAGAACTAGCACTACCTTATCCTAGAAATAAATCCTTTTGGATCCATTATAAACTAAATATGATTGTATAATAAATTAATATTTCAAGCTTTTTTTTAAAGTGACCATCACCTCTCTTATATAAGGGCACTTCCACTTCTCTTAATATAACACCTCTAAAGACATTTTTCTTGGCCAAACCATGATAAAATATCTTCCCAACTACCCTCACTTAAACCTAGAGGCCTTACTTTGATCATAACACAACCTAAGGAGCCCTTTTGATAAAATCAAAAGGAAGCACCCGAAGAAGAGGTAATAACTCCATCACCTCTTTCAAAGTTATTTTATTCTTTCACTTCATCTTTCTTTGTTGTTTCCATAAAAAAATAATAAATCATGTACCTTATACATAGTGTGATTTTATTATAAATATGGTACAACCATATTCATTATTCTATCTGTCCTATGAATGAAAAAGTCATCATACGTGCGTACATACGGCTTGTCGTCTTCACATCGTGGTGTAGTTTGTTATTCAACACGTCATTATTTGGATGAGTATAATAATGAGTATAATTGATGTAAATAATATATATAACATCTTAATGATTCTGTTTATATGATATATCATCCAATTATATATGATTTCACCATCAATAGAATGGTATTATCGCTCGTGCATACGTACGGATTACCATCTCCACGAGCGCGATGAGATTAATTCCCCATCGTAACCATTCAAGAATAATTTTAATTTTATGAATAAAAAAAATGTTTAAGAACTTAATATCATTATGGATATGAATCAAATAAATACTATCCATAACAAACATTACTTACGTAGCAAAACATATAAAGGAAAAATGAATAAGTTAACACCTGAAACAATGATACTACTAAAATATTATTAACCAAGAAATATTAAAAGATAATATATGATATTATATTTATGTATGTGGTTATTTTATAATTTAATAAGAATTATTTAACTATTATACATAACTTTAACATACCCTCGATCACGGAAAAGTACATGGTAAGTGTAAATTCTACAATCTCTTCATTATCTGAGGTTGTTTATATGTGAGTATCTACTGGGACCTCTTTATAATCCACATCTGTGTTTCTTAAAAGTGTATTTCAAATCATTTTTATTATTTTCTAGAAAATGGTTTAAATACATTTATACCCATGTTTGAATTTTTATAAAAAATTTATAAATGAATCTTTCTGTCATTTTCCAAACAAGGTCATTTACAACCTTTTCGACAAAATTAAGGAAAGAATGTTTTTTAACCTATATGGAGAGTGCAGCTATTTTCCACTGTTATAAAATCTTCAAAGCTTACCTTGCAAGCATAAAAGAATATTTAAAAATAAATGTTTTCTTTTATAATTATGTGACTTTTATATGATTTCAAAGTAGAAAGATATGTTTCTCTCAAATAGTTTTGATTTCATCTATGTCAACATCCTTTGATGGATTTTACACTTGTTTTGAGTTAATTAATTATAATAAAATATTCCATATTTTATTGAAGGTTTTGTGATATATTTGACTGTTGATGGGTTATTTTTATACCATTCATGGTTTATGCTTAATGTATTAGCATTTCATTTACTAGTTTTAATACAAATGTTTTTGTTATGTTTCCACCTTTTCATATGAGGAATGAATTGGACATAGTAAGTGACATATGAGGCCCACTATAGATCCTAGATGCATTGGTGGGTCTAATGAGACAAACTAGTGTATTGGAATAAGGCCTTGACAAAATCTTATTTTTAGTCTTGGCATGAGGCCTTGACTATGTGGTTATGATGTTCGGAATTATGCATTCCATCATTATGAAATTGGCTATTGATATTACATGTGATTATTCCACTTGTATAATATCTATGTGAATAAGTAAATGGAATTATATGATATATATTTTTCGTATTATGCTGATGTTTAAGTTTAAAAGGCTTGTGTTTTAGTCTTATATATTTCCTTAAAAGGACTGAATGGACCGAATGCCTTCTTTTTTATTGATTTTCTAATACCCTTTCAAGGGATGAAGGGGAACCCTTACAAGTCCTGTAGGCTTAGGAATTACATTACCCATAGGCTTGGAGACATAACATGACCCGTAGGTCTTACAAAAATCATACAGACTATGACTACTTGAAACTTGCTCCTCTCCAGCATCTGCATCGTGATCAGCTCTCCACCTTTTCATGACTATTCGTCTAGAATGTCTATGTGTAGAGGTTCACAGGAATGGTACCAATGGAAAATTCCATACCCTCTCATTATTCCATGTTTGTTTAGCCATGTTCTAGTGGATGTGCCCTACTCTTTCCTCCTCTGGAGCGGTTCCTTGTAGAATCTGTCTGTGCAACTGCAAATCTGGTGGCCTTGAAGGCCTTGAGGTGGCCCAAAGGCCATGAGGTGGCCTGAAAGCTTTACTGACCCAAATTCTTGGGTCACCCAGAGGCCTAAAGGACTCCAATCCCAAACTGATGGCCCAAGGTGAATAGTTCTGACTGCTACAGTACATGCTACAGTAACTACTTCAGTGCCTGCTACAGTACCCGAAATTATGCCTCTGCCTAGTTTTGAACCTGGGTCTCATGGATGCAATTAGAGAGACCTCACCAACTGAGATGAGGATCATGTTCTTGCCTTAAATTTCTATACTTATTTATGATTGTTTCTGCTATATTATTATCCTAACTGAGAATCTGAGATCACCCCTTTTTATCCTTTATTTTTTTAGGATGCGAAGAAGTATATTACGATTAACTTGATGGAATAGGCTAAGTGATATGAGTGTGTTCAAAGGGTACACAATGTTGTTTCTTTTTCCATTTCATGACTTAATGTAAAACTTATGTATGTATCTAGAACTTCTAAGGCTACTAAAATAATCGGTATTTAGAGACTTGATCTCTTGTGATCATACCAATGTTAAGTAGTAATGCACTGACTCTGGGTAACTAGGGTCGGGGCATTACATATATGAGGTTTTATTCAAAAAGTAGTAGATCACTCCATGAATGATATGAGGGAAGAGAAGCATTGAAAGTTTCATGTTGTGATATTCATGTAATTAAATGGAATATGTTTGAACAAGAAATTTGGATGTAATTGTAGACTCAAAACACAATATAGTGAGAAATACCATGCTACAAAATGGTTGGAGTCAAGAAGTTCATTTCATGAATAAGGAATTGACACCATGAAGGGTTTATTTTCTAGAATACCTAGCATATATACTTATAATTTTAATAAGTAAATATTTCACAAGTTTTTTTTGAAATAATTCAGATATTTTGTAACTTAATGACCATACTAAATTTCTATTGTGCACCTAGAAAGATAGTAGAGATATTGGAATAGAAGGATTGATCCCATATCTTAGATCAAAAGGGTTTGATAATGGCAATTCAATATAACTACACAAAACTATTGTTGGGAAGAACTTACCTTGAGTATATTGATATATCCTAATTTCATAGAAAAAATATAAGTGTGATCCATATTGATATATCATGTAAGATGAAAATTATAGATCTACACATAGGATTCAATATCCATATCTAGGTTTTTTTCATGAAAGAAGGCTCATGTAAGACAATGTAAAATTACACTAAAATATCTAGTTAGTGAAGGAAAAGGGTAATAAGATAATTCCATTTTAATAATTTTCTTCATATGGAAGAAGAAGCTACCGTAGCTATATTTTTTGGATAAATAGATTCAAATATCACAATGAAGTGTTTATTTCATCATGCATAAAAGAGGGAAGTATGTAGTGATATGAAGATCAATATATCAATATATCCTAATTGGTGTGCACCTTGATTCCCTCCAGTGTTCCTTAGGTCTATCTTGTCCCCAAATTTTCTAGTAAATCCAAAGGGTATTGAGTTTCAATACAATATATAGTTTTTTAATTTTTTCACACATGTAATCAATAATGAATAATCTATTATTTATAGGATCTAATTATGATGGTTTATAGAAATAAATTCTAATGTTCCACTAGTTGAAAGGAGTTTTTCTTCTTCAACCAACATATCATTATTTTAATAATCCCAAATTATGTTTATAATGTTATTAATGAATTTCATGATTTATATTTTTCAACTTTTTTTATAGAAAATATTTTAAAATTGAATAAGTCCAGAACTTACCATGCATACCTATCGTATGAATAAAATCTAATAACTATGAAGGTCAAGTGATCATGTAGTACTGACTACCTAAAAAAATACCTACTATGTTCTAATTTTTTCTTAGTCTATTGTTGACCATGAATTGAAGTTCAAGTTAACACATGTGTACTAAACCAACCACATATACAATTAAACTAACTGTGTGAAGTAATGAACCTACCTCATGAAGAAAAGAAGTTATGGTGTGATCTATTGAGGTTAAGTCATAAAAAAATATAGTTACTATATATAGGTAAGTAATATTTTTCAATGTAACGTACATATCATATGTGTTATTTTAGTGGACACATGAAGAGTCATACTTACCTAGTAAACAAGTCAAGTGATAGTGAGAACAAATGAACATACCACATGAAGAATACTGCATACCACATGAAGATATGTACCTAAAATGTGAAAATATGAAGTTATCATGCCTAGTTGTTAGGCCAACTAGCCATGCCTTGTTGTCGTTCTAACCAAACATTCATATTTTCCCACACAAAGTGATCATGCCTAATTAAAGACCACCTACAATGTAAAACTTGAGAAGTAGAGTATTTTCAAATCTCTAACGGCTATATTTTTGAAGCATTAATTACAGACTCAGTGAAATTAAGGGTAAAATTAATTCTCCCCAATGGATAATTTGATATGGAGTCATTTTAAAAACAAAGTAACTCTTTTATACAAGGTATATATATTCTCTTTCAATAAAAAAATAGAGGAACATACGCTTTCACCTATGCTACACAGAAGAATTATTTAGAACACTCTAAGACACTCTATTTTTCTTCACCTCTGTGAAAAATTAATTGAATCTTTTCTAGTAGAAATTAAAATACTTATGAACAAATGAAGATGATTAGATTGAGATGAATTTAATATTTATATCTCCCATCACATTCTCTGTCTATTTAATATTAACTTTTAAGTTGTACTTTTTAATCTAATCTTATTATCTATAAACACAATATCTTGTACGAAACTATAGAGTGTTTTACTCTGTCTTTCATTTATTTTCATATGTAATCCCATGTATAAATGTTGAAAAGGTTGTGTGTAAGTTGGACTTATTTTCCTCCTACATATAATTATTGAAGAGCCCTTGTGCTTAGATAGCCTTGTGATTTATTGTGTAAAATTTTATCTAGTTTCTAGATCTATTTATTTAATAATATCATTTTGTTAGTGTTAAGGTTATTATGGAATAAGTATGAACCCTTTTTTTATTCTGTTATGTTATTTTCTATTTTATATTTACAAAATTTGTAAAATAAACTTATATTAGTTTTCTAAACATTGTAACGAAACCATACTCTGATAGGTGTTTTAAATAAGTGTTCTATATTGTAACGAATCATATCTTCCATGTATTATTTTCTGATATTATATAGAATATTTTTGAGACCATGAATTATGATGGGGTGTGATTCTATGGTCCGATGTGACCCGAATAAATGTCGGAATACATTAAATATTTAAATATCAAGTGCATGTAGTTTTCCTAGAAAAGTAGAATAAATATTAAATATAGGCTTGGGTTAGAAACCTGAGAGCACCATTGAGTTCATAACACGTGATTTACTCAAGGTGAAACATAACTTCTATTAGTTCAGGGTCTTTATTAAAGAGTCTTCACAGTTACAAAATTAAAAAAATAAACTAATTCAATTATTCAATTATTTTTATTTGATATAGAAACTTGCTTCCTCTTTAAATACATGGTTATATAATTATCTCAGGGTTGGATTATAAACCCTATATATATTGATAACCATTGTAGGAGAAAGTTTTTGGAGAAAGACAATTGATCGAGAACAAATCGAGGATCATTACTACAATGGAGTTCATGGATCTCTTCAACAACAACAACAAAGAACTATTCTTCATCAAAAATCAAACTAAAATATAAGTAGGAAATTTCGTTTTTATTTTTACATTCCTATTTTTTATCCTAGTTGAATTTGGATCAATTCCATAAATTGAATTGACTCACTCATTGATAGAAGATTTAATAGAGATGGATTAATTTTTTAATTATGTTTATTTCCCTCTTTGTTTGTATATTTTTATATGATAACAGATCAAGGATAAATGGACAAAGGATGAGTTTAATTCCTCACTTTTGATGTCTTATGGATTTCTCCCCCTTGTTCTTCTCACGTTCATCACTAGAAATTTCATTGGCCCTTTGTTTAATAAATATTAGGTATTATATCATTGAATGACTATTATTCAATGAAAAAGATCAATACCATCAGTGTGGTTCATGACTGAGGCTACGATCAAGGTGAATAATGACATAAGAAAATCAGGGGTGGATCATAATGGATTTTGTTCTTCCTAGATATGGCATGTGGTAACAGTTTGACTCGATGGATCATTTTTCAGGATGATCGAGGACCAAAATCTAGTGAAAATGAAACATTATTGTCAATAGACCTCTGATTCACGAATTAAGGCAAGGGTATGGAATCCAGAGAGGCACAAAATAATGAAAAATAAATTCCAACAGTTCTCAGACATCCCTCTATGCACAATGATTATTTCTGGATTACATGTCGTGGATGACCCCTAGATATGATGATGGGATTTCCATGGGGAGAAAAGGACCACACATTATGTGACCCTATCACATGTCATGTGACACGGGTTAGGTGGATCAGAGTGTAACTCAGAGGTTACACATGTAGGGGTAGGCTAAGTACATAGACACATAAAGAGTACATGGACATGTTCCTTTGTACACATTCACGACCAGACGACAAGCGTAGGGTGATGGGAGACCTATACGCACCATGTGTAATCACTTAAATTATATGTTTATCAAGGTTTACATTTTATGTGAGGTGTTACCACATGGGTAGACTAGGGTGATGAACTTCTTGTTTAAATTATCACCAAAGCATGATTATTATAATATTAATGAGTTTCATGTTTTAGGATAGCAATTTATGTTATAAGGAATATTGGATAAATTTTCCTAATTATGATTCTTTGTCAAAATATGGCTCATCGTGGAGGTTGATTCACTACCAACAAATTCTCATGGTCTCCATAAGACATAGCGGCATAAGTCACCACAAGAATGTGATTTTGACAAAGTATGAAAAAGAGTGACTGTCATCTATGACATACTGCTAGAAAAAAATTGGCTAAGTATCAGAAAGACTAACCTCTATAGTGTATTTTCTATTGAAGCAACCTCCCATCAATGTATAAATTTGGTAATGTATTGGAATGTCTCGCTACAAGACCATTCCACTGTCAGTATGACACAACTCCATCCTAAGTCTCACCACCAGAGTGTGTCTCACCACCAAAAATTTCACTATTATAAGGAGTCTCCTATACTATTTTATATTTATTTTTGAATGAAATAAATATAAATTCTACATTATCAAATTCAATTCTAGAAATTATTATAAATATTGTTCCTTAATTACTAGACATAGATTCATTAAACATTATTTCAAATCCTATGGTATGAGTATCCAAAGATCTGGTGGATTCTCTTTGCTACTATTTATAATAAAATATCAAGTAGAATCCCTCATGTGGACATTAACGTAACACAAGCATGAAGTGTACTGAAAGAATATACACGTATACATGAATAGAGATGATTTTCTATAAAGTGTACCTTACATGAAACATTTATACTAGTTGTCACCTGTAGATGTTGTGAATCACATTGAACATCTGGGATACCTTATACAATTATAATATAAGGATTTTATGACACTATGTTATACAATAGATTTAATAATGATGAATCAAGCTACATTTCAAACTATATTCAATAGTTACGAGCGACATTAGTTAGCAGACATAGAAAAACTATTATTCCTTACATATCCTATTCTCTATGTTTTTTTTATTTTCATTACATTATGATTAGTGTGTGTATACTATTTTTTTATACACATATTTTCTCCATATTTAAACTTGAAGATACCATATATATTCTCAACACTTTACTTACCAATTTTCCCACGTGTTGTGGTAGATGTCTGGTTGCGACCTATTATATTTGGACTTTCATGAAAACTATAGAATAGGTTCATGTGTGGCCTAGATAGTTTATATACTTTTTTAATACCCAATAACAGTTTTGGATGAAATGTTTATTTATATAAACTTCTTGTAAGTAGGTGATTTCCATCTGGAGAGGATAAATGTTAGATTGAAACTGAACTTCTTCTTTTCAAATTCCAATGTGTATTTTGTTTAACTTTATTTATTTACATTAAAACTATATATATTTTAAATTGTATAACAAAACCACTACCTTGATTTTTTATCATAATTAGTGTTTATATAAGTTTTTGATTGAGTAAATTGATTCCAAAAGTAAAATTATTTTTCCATATTTCTTTTAATTGAGACCTAATCAATGTTTAAAGAAATTTTTTAAAAGATTAAAACATATATTGATTGGATTTTTAGATAAACTAGACCATATTTAAATTAATTGGGGGATTTATTTATAACATGTTTTTAATAGAAACTTTTATTGGGAACTCAATTCACCCCATCTTGAGATACTCACTTTGACCGACATTACGTATCAAGTGGAAAATATTTTTTATAAAAAGTTTTTAAAACATTTCAACTGTTATGTTAGTTTTTATTTAAATATATTTTAAATTTTTGTTAATTCTCAATTGAATTTTATAAATGGATAATAGAAAACAAAATCTATTTTGATTAGTCCTCCTTTTTTCAATAGAAATAATTATGCCCAGTGGATGATCAAAATGAAAATGCATATAAAGAGTAAGAATTTTGGGATATGGACTACTATAGATAAATATGAGCTGCCTACAACTTCTAGAGTCACATGGGATAATGATAATAAGCTTTATTATAATAATAATTGAAAATTTATGAATGAACATTATTGTGCTTTAGGATATGATGAATTCAATAGAATTTCTGGTTGTAAAACCAATTTTGAGATTTGGGATAAACTAGTTGTTTCTCATGAAGGAACAACTGATATAAAAGTGATGAGATTGAATACATATAATATTAAGTATGATACTTTTAAGATTAATAATGATGAATTAATTTTTGATATGTATATAGTGTTTAATGAAATTTTAAACAACATGAACTCCCTGATGAATCTAGTATATGATAAAGATCGAATCATGAGGCTGCTCAGATGCCTTCTAAAAAATGGATATGTACATCTATTTTAATTATAGATTCATGTGATATCAGAAATATTCCAGTCAATGAGATGATTGAGAAACAAATGATGTATGGAGTAGAATTGAAATTCAACTAAGAGAAGTATTATGATCCAAAAAAAGTAAATAGATATAAAGTCTACTGTATCCAAACTAAGATAAAAGGAAAAGACACAAGCTGAAGATTCAAGTGACAGTGAGTCACTTCTGGATAGTGATGTGGAGATGGACCATATGTCCATAATATTTAATAAGGTTTATATGAAGAAGAATTATTTTATAAGGACAAACTATAATGAAAATTATAATAAAAAAGGAAACTGAAAAAAGGATTAGAAGATGGATGATAATAATATTACCTATTATAAATGAAAAATAAAAAGAAATATAAAGGTATACTTTCCAAAACTGAAATATAAAAAGAAATATAATGAAAAGAACTGAAGTTATAAGAGATCCCTAAGAGAAACTTAGAGTTCCTCTGAGGATAACTCCAATGATTCTGACTCTACTCGTGAAGAGGAGTCTGGGCGAGCCAACATGATCATCATGACTAATGTATCTAAGGTACCTATAGTATCTATGGTCTTACTTATTCTTAATAATTATAGCTATGAAAATGAACATAATGATGATGACATATATCAAGAAGAGATGTTTGAATATTGTAGAATTATTGAAGAAAATTCTTAATGAACTAAAGGGTAAATATAATGTTCTCAAGAGGCATCACGATTTAAATTCCAATACTAAATATGATTTATCTGTTGTGAAAGAGAAAAACACTCAACTGTAAAAATATAATACTGAACATAAAATGTATAATGAAAAACTACAGAAATATCTAGAATGGTTTACTAATGGTATAGAAACATTTACTCGGAATCTTGGAAAATAATTTACTCCTTAGTATGTTATAGGTATTGGATATCAACTTAGGAAAATAAAAATAGTTAAGATAACTTTTATACCTAAAACTAATTCTAAAATTTATACTTCCAATTATTTTTATAACGGACCAAACAAAGTTTTTATTTCAAAAAGATTATAGTATCTTTATAAGAAACCTATTACCAATGTAGGATCTTAAATACCTAATTACTAACACATCTAGACATAAGAAAATATGGGTACCAAGATCATTTCTTGTATAAATTTTGTTTTTTAGGAAATCAGCTTGAAGGCCTCCTGTAGGAAATAAATGGGTGTTTAAAATACTTCTTACCTATGTAGCTTATCTATATTTCAAACAGTATCAAATGGATGTCAAGAGTGATTTCTTAAATGTGTATATAACTGAGGATGTTGTTATTGAAAAACCCCCTAGTTTTCAAAACCCCATTTCCCAAATCAAGTTTTCCAATTAACAAAAGATTTATATGATTTGAAACAATCCCATAGGGATTTATGTGATAGGCCCAGCTATTTTCTTATTTTGAAAGGATTTTTAAAAAGTATAATTGGTCCTACCATTTTTATGAAACAAATTTCAAAATATTTTTTAGTTGTAAATTTTTTTTCAGATGATATTTTTTTGGATCTTCAATAAATTCTGTATATAATGGTTTTTCAAGAATGATGATAAATGAATTGGTAATTAGTTTAATGGGTTAACTAAAGTTATTTTTTGGTTTTAAAATATTTTTAAAATAAAAAAATAATTTATTTTGAATCAAAGTAAATATATTAAGGATCTTTTGAAACATTTTAATTTGGATAACACTAAGAGTAGTTATACCCCTATGAGTACTACCAGTAAATTGGGTAATGATGATGCTTTGAAACCAGTGGATCAGACCAGTTATAGAGTCATGATTGGAATTATTATCTACTTAACTTCTAGATAAACTGATATTATGTTTAGTGTGTGTATGCGTGCTCATTTTCATGAAAACACATAAGGGTCGCACTTAGAACATGGTGAACGTTTAGCTCAATGGATTTTATTTTGAGAAGATCAGGGACCAGAATAAAGTGAGTAGATGACATTGAGGTTGGGTAACCTCTGATCCATTGGTTCTATCAAGTGATAGAGCTTTAGTGACTCAAAAATGGATGCATAAGAAATACCAAAGGATCGAGAAAAATCCACTATACATGGCATGTATTTCAGGATTACACGTCACGTGGGAACCCCTGGATGTAGTGATCGAATTTAGGTGGAGAAAAAATATCACACCTTATGTGACCATGTCATATGCCATGTGAAACAAGTTTGGTGGCTCGATGTGTAACTTGGAGGATACACTGGAATGGGAAGGCTGAGTACACATACATGGACAGAGTATGCGAACATGTTCTAATGTATACTGGAATGACTAGATGGCACAGGCAGGGTGTCGGGAAACCCCAACACAACATGTGTGATCAATTAAAAGAAGTTTAAATTTATCTTTACATGTCATGTGAAAAGTTACCCCACCGGTAGACCAAGGGTTGTCTAAACACATCATGTACTACCAGTATATACCGTGTACCTCTTATGAGAAGCGCATTGATCCTCCATCTAACATGAAATATTATTAGGGTTTGAGTTATCATTGGAATAATATCCATTGTGTAGTGGTTTGATATAGATTGAGTTCATGGTGTCCCCAAAAATATCGAGGCCTGATCCCTTATCTAAGTATCATGGTCTTTGAGACCATTGATCTTGACCTCTTGGAGTAGTTTTCTGGTGGTAGCATGGCTCATGGAGTGGCATCTCCCAAATTAGAATTGATTCTAGAAGAATTCTATAGATGGAAATTGGTTGAGACCTCTTGGTGGAGGAGTGTCTTTCCAGAGTATATATAAGGGATTTCTATTATACATTGATTACTATTTCATTATTTCGAGTTGACTATTCTTAACTCTTCATTTTTATTGTTTTATATGTGTCCTACTAGGTAATGTTATACTCACCCTTACATGGTCTTTTCCCAAACATTTTGGGTCTTATGAAGATGACAACCCATTGGACGATGTCTTGAGAGGAAAGGGACTAGCTGAAGAATTTCTTGATCTTCAAAGGGTGAGGTGTTTTCTGAGAGTTTTCATTTGATCATAGTCTACAACCTTGGAGGAGGTTGGACTCTTTATAGTTTTTGGTTAGGCTTGTATTTGTCCCATTTTTTCTTTTAGTACTTTACTATCATACACAAATTTTGGATATTATATTTATTCATACATTGGTTTCAGTTGTTTTACATTTCAGTATTGTGTGTGATAGAATATGAGTGCATTTTTACATGTATATTAGGTTAATGCATGACATTTATGGGATATTCCTACTCAGAGATGGTTGCTCTATATTGGTCTATTGGAGGGGGGCTTGGGGTAGCCACAGGTTAAACACTGGTGGGTTAGTTCGGGACATATATACTTCGTTTGATTCAAGTAAATTAGTATAAAAAGTTAACATATTTTAATAATTATTTTAACTAAGCATGGATTGAGATTTTGGGAACCTATTTGAATATATAATTTTATATAACTCTACAATTATTAGTTATCACGGAATTTTAAAATATTTGGGGATTTATGTTTTAATTATTTTTAATATAAATTTTTGTTTGAAACTAAATTCATCCCCCCCATCTTAGGTGTTATAGTGGGATCAATATTTGGTATTAGATCATCTTTAAAAAAATTACTATGAACTATTTTTGGCATAAAATCTAAATTTCAGTTAGTTAAAAAGTTATACCTTTGGGGATAATTATAATCATTAAGGAGATACTACAAACTATCCTATTTATTTTAATATAACCAATAATTCTCAATAGAAGATAAAGATTAAAATTCCTATAGAGAACATGGGGTTTGATATTTGGACTGCAATTTTGGATAAATATTAAATAACTAAAACTCTATGAAATACATGAGATGATACTATGAAATCTAACTATGATTCAAATTTTAAATAAATGAATGTTTTATATTTTCATTAGTGGAATATGAATTTAATCAAATATCTGATTGTTCTTCTAAATTTTAATTATTGGATACATAGGTTGTTTCTCCTAAAACAGGTTCCATTGTTAAATAAATGAGCATATATACTTATACTATTAAATATGAAAAATTCAAAACCAATCATAATGAATCCATTTAAGATATTTATCTCAGGTTTAATGAAATCATCGACACTATACAAGCACTTTGGAAGATATTTTCTGAAAAATATCTAGTGATGAGACTTCTTATATATTTACCTAATATACATAGAGGAACCTCAGTTCAGTTAGTGAGACTTGTGACATCAGTACACTATTGGTAAAATATATTATTATAAATATTATGAGGAATTAAGAGTAATTTGATGTAAATATCGAATATGATGATCCTAATAGGATGTTAGAAGTCCTCATGTATTCCAACTCAAAGATAAAAGATGATCAAATATGATAGTTTCATTGATGATGAATCACCCACAGACTATGATAAATACATGGATCACCAGGCCATATGACTCCGTATATTCTATAGAAATAATAAAAAATTTAATAAAACACATTATACAGGTAATTATGAAAATAAGGGAAATTAGAGGAAAGAGTGGAAAAAGGATAATCCCACTAACGATGTAACCTACTATGAATGAACAAGGCAGTACACATCAAGGATGTGTATACTAAGATGAAGTATAAGAAATAGTAAGATGAAAAACATAAAAATATAAAAATTATTTGAAATCCACCTAGGGCGCATATATGGAATGTTCGGTTGACTCTCACCTAAGCAAAGTAGACAAACATGATAGAGCCAACATGTGTTTCATGAAAAATACATTGAGGTCTCAAATATGTTTCCCATATCTACTCTATATATTTCAAGAATTAATGAAAATAAAAACAATGATGAAAATTTGTTGAGTAATGATTTATTTGAATATTATAATCTTCCGAAAGAAACATGTAATGATCTGGGAAAATAAAAATAAAAAAATTTAACAAATAGTATGCTTTAACTATTTAGTTTAAATCTTATTTTTCAATAGAAAAATATAAGAATGATCAACTACTAATGGAAAATAACGTGCTTAAAAATTCAAATGATAAATTAAATAAGGATCTAGAGATATTCACTAATGGTACTAAAACTCTTACTATGATTCATTGTAAAAAAACACTCATAAATATACCACTAGAATTAGTTACCAACCTAGATAGAGAAATATTTATAAGAAAAAATTTGTCCCTATTTATAGTTCTTATAGTTTTGTAAATAATGTTTATTCTTTTGGACCTCAAAATGTGTTTATTTATTAATGATTAAAATATGCTTACATAAAACTATTAACATTTTTTGGATTCTAAAAGATCCTATTACTGACATTTTTTGACCTAATAAAACATGGCTATGAAAATTATTTTTGGACCTAATAAAATATGGTTACCAAAATTATTGTTATTTTAATTCTTATTATAGGAAACATGCCTGATGACCACTAGTAAAAACTTATGGTATCTAGATAATGGATCATATAAGATCATTACTGGGGACTACTCTATTTTTAATAACCTTATTAAATTTGATGGTGGTCATGTCACTTTTGATAACAATTCCAAAAGAAAAAATAATAGGACATGGAAAAATCCAAAACTCTAGTACTATTTTAATTTATAAAGATATATTTGTAGAGAGTTCAAAATATAACCTTACCATTATCTAAAATTTATGTTATTATGGATACCATAATATGTTTGAAAATATTTATTGAAAATTTTATGATTCCCAGCATGCTTTAGATTTTACTACTTTTGAAAGGATAATGTTTATACTATTGATTTGAATTCATTATGTTCTCAAAACAATTATTGTTTAAGTTCCTTTCACAAAAAATCCTATATTTTCCATAGTATACTTATCCATTTTAATATATATCCACTTATAACAATATCTAGGAATGGATTATTCAAGGATATACCTAAACTAGAATTTAAAATTGACAAAGTTTGTAACCAATTTTCAAATTATTGGCTGTATAAAATATCCTTCAAACTAAAGAATAAAGATTAAACTAATAAAACCCTTAAGTTAGTTCGCATGGATTTTTTGGGCCTTTTAGTTTTTTTATTTTACCAGGAAAATATTATTCTTATGTTAAAGTGGATTATTATTCAAGACACACATGAGTGTTTTTCTTGGATCAAAAAAGTGAATCTCTATCCCGTTTCTCTGAATATTCCAAATATGTAGATAAAATTAGAATAATTACTATAAAAACACAAGAAGTGATCATGGTCATGAGTTTCTAAATTAATAAATTATATTTTATGCTACAACATAGCAATAGTCACAACTTTTCTACACCTAGGACCCACAACGTAATGGCGTGGATAAAAAGAAAAATCAAACTCTTCAAGAAATTAACTAGACCATGCACAATGAGTATGACCATAATATTTAATTTTTTATAAAATATTTTAATAAAACTTGATATATTATTAATAGAATTTAAATTAGATAAATTTTATAAAAAAACCCATATGATATATGGAATGGAAGAAAACCAAAAGTAATGTATATTTTATTTTTTGGTTTTAATGTCTTTATACTCAATACAAAGGAGAATTTAGATATGTTTGTATAAAAATTGAAGAATGTAGTTTCCTTGGATATTAATCATATGCTAAATCATATAGGGAATTTAATAAATAGACCAATATTTTTGAAGAATCTGTACGTGTAAGATTTGATGGTATGGGTCTATATGAACCTAAGACCCCATTATAAAACCATGAGGATGACCTTTCTAACCAAGACATCAATGCCAAACCTAGTTATAATTCTATGAAATCTACAAAAAATATTCATAACATAACTATTTGAACATAAATCAATAGAATAAACTGAAGTGTCAAATAATTCAATCCCAAGAACTATTAGTACTAATATAGACAACCCATTATATTTTTTTGTATAAGGAAAGGATAAAGGAACTCATATTAGTGCTTCTTTAAATATAAAGTTAAACATCAAGACTACTTATAATATATTGAACCTAAAAACATAAATTTAGAAATCAATGATGAATTCTGAGTAATAAAAATGAAAGAATAAATGAACCAATTTGAAAGGTAATGTTTTTGGGAATTAGTGGAAAGACACAAGGATTTCCACACCACAAGTACAATGTGGGTATTTTGAAACAAGGTTGATAAACCAATTATTATAATTATAAATAAAGATTGTTTTTTTAAGAAGGACATAGTCAAGAAGAAGGTATTGAATATGAGAAAATCTTTTCACCAGTAGCTAGACTGGAAAATATCATAGTGCTTATTGCCTATAAAAAATCATTTGGATTAAAAATTATATTAAATTGTTGTCAAGATATCTTTATTAAATTCTTATGTAATTATATTTGTTTTTTTAAATAACCCCCAATATTTCAAAGCCCTCATTTTCGAAATCAGTTTTCAAATTAGAAAAAGATTTATATGGTTTAAAACAACCTCCTAGAGCTTGGTGTGAAAGGATTGGGCCCATTTTTTTCTATAGGATTTAATAAAAGAATATATGATTCTTCATTTTTTATTAATATAATTTCAAAACATTTTTTAATAGTCCAAATATATTTTGATAATGTTATCTTTTGATATTCGTGAAATTATTTGTGTACTGAATTTTCAAAAAAAATCCAAATGAATTTGATTAGTTTTTTTGATTTTCTAAAATAAATAATGAATTATTTTAAATCAATGAAATTTCACTAATGAAATTTTAAAATTCTTTGGAATCTATATTATTAAGGTAATTTATACTCCCATGAGTATAAACATTGAAATGGATCTTGATAAATCTAAGAAACTAGTTGATCAAACCAATTATAGAGGTTTGATTGTAATTATAATATAATTAACTGTTATCCAACTACATATTATGTCTAGTGTTTCTATATTCACCCATTTTCAATGAAACCCAAAATAATCACATTTTCTTATTGTGAAAATAATATTTAAATACCTTAAAATAACATAAAACTAAAGACCATTTTATTCTAGAGGAAAAACATTCAATTTAGTTAGTTATTCAAAAGTATAATTTTGTGTTTTTAAGTTAGATTGAAAGAGAACTACTGGAACATGTAACTTTTTTTGGAAATTATATAGTTTTTTTATAGTAATAAATGAAATTTAGTTTCATTGTCTACTACTGCAGCTTAATATATATCCAAAGGTAGTTGTTGTGAACAAATTATATGGATGAAACTAACATTACTAGTATATTGATATCAATTTTGACATGTTCTTATAAACTATAGAAATACAAGTGGAATAAATATCTCTAATAATCCATTATCACAGTCAAGTTCTGAGAATATTGATATAAGACATCACTTTTTGAGTGTCTATTTTCAAAAATGTGTTATATGTCTTGAATTCATTGGTATTGAACACCAGATGATAAGATATTTAAAAAACCATTAAATTTTGAGAGAATGAGCTATATAAGACATGAACTAGGAATTATTAATTATTTTTAGATCTTATTCTTAGTTTATAAATCTTGTGTCTGGTTAATTATTATCTTCTATATATAAATATTTATTAATGTTACCACCATGTATAGTTCACATAGTTAGTATACCGATTGTGAATGTTTGTTCATATGGTCAGTATACACATCGTGACCAGTTGGTCATACAGTTAGTATACCAACCACGAACACTTACTCACATGATCACTATACCAATTGTGAACACATATTCACATGGTCACTAATTACCTACTGTGAATGTTTTATTCAAGTGGTTAGTATACCTACTGTAAGAACTAAGTTCTTATTTTTTGAGGTACGGGCTTCTTCTTTTTCCTTTTCCTTAAGTGTTTTTGAGAAAATATGGAAAATGGGGGAAAATCCTAAATTTCAAAACTACACACCATGTACTTTGTCCATACGTCATGTACTTTTGGTCGTGTTGGGATGAGTACACGGGGCGTGTAGCCTTTTCGGCGACGAGGGGTGTAGGAACCGACTACACACCGTGTAGTGGTACCTTACACGCCGTGTAGTCAGTCGGCAGGCTTAAACAGTAAGGCGGTGGAGTCGCCGCCAGCTGGGTGACAGTACACGCTGTTTACTCAGGAGTACATGTCGTGTACTCAGGTCGACGGGTGAACAGTGTGGCGGTGCCTCCAAATGAATAGTTAAATGAAAGAAGTACACACCGTGTACTCAGATGTACACGTCGTGTACTTTGTTTTTTTGGCTTAAAACAGGCAGTAGCCTCCTCATTTGGTAAAGGAGGCGTTTGAGCCATTTTGGAGCCAAAGGAGGAGGCCGGACCTTTGAAGATCCTCCAGGAGTTCGTCTAGAATACGATTCGTCTTTGGACTATCTCATTGAAACCGCACGGGTAAGCCCTCTCCTCCCCTGGTAGCGTTCTTACCAACTCTTCTCCTAACGTAAGTTATTTACATTTGTTTGGTTTTTGTTCTTCGTCATATCTACGCCATTCTTGGGCGTTTCTGGATTCAGTGTTCGTGTATAACGCTCATTGACGTATAAGGTAGGTGGCTCGGTGTAAATTTCCAACTTTCGTGCATGTTTTGTGCATTTTAGTACCACGAACCCATGTTGGGGTGTCGTGTGGCTGAGGTTGTTGCTATATTTAATTCCTAGAATTGTATAGGTGATTAAATTGTGAAAATAAAATGCTAGTTGGGATCATTGCTTGGATCTGAAACCACCCCGGGGTGTGTTTCACTATTTAGAAGTTTGGCCAGGATACCGGTGGGTATGCCTTAAAATTAGTAATTGTAGAATTTTCTTGAGAGGAATTGCTTGTTTACTGCATTTTGACGTGTTGGGAATGGCCCGGTTACCTGTTTATCCTGAGGGTGTTGTTGTGATTAGCCTAAGGGCACTACACTATTTAGCCCGAGGGCTATAGTATTTCACCTGAGGGAAACCTTTCGTGCCTGAGGGCTTGATTTCTGTGCCTGAGGGAGACACTTCCTATGCCTAAGGAAAATTTCTATTTCGGCCTCAGGGCAATACCTGCGGGTTGGATTCTGCTTACCCGAGAGCAAGATTTTGCTTCTCTGAGGACGTGGATTGTCTTGTTTAGAAATGCACTGTGGTGATTTCTAGTATATAATGAATTAAATTAATAATCAAATGGCAATTTAATTTTTAAGTTAGTTACTTTTTAGTACTGCTTACCTTATTGAATTTTACTATTGCACACTATTGTTGCATGCTTACACGCAGTTGGGCACGAGCCTTTGGTGGGTGCCTATTGAGATATATTTCTGACACCCTGTTTGGGTCATGCTTTTCGGCCCAAACAGATTACGTTTCTACAAGTGTAGATAGGGGCAAGAGTCCCTATACAGGTACTTGACTGTTGGTGAGGAGTAGGTGGGCATGGGACCGAGCCTAGGCTCACGATGTCGCTGCCAGCTGTTTTGCTTGTTTTGTTGTACTCTGTATTTTGTTGTACCGTATTGGTGTATAACATGTTATGGTTGTTTTCTTAGAACTTGAAACATGTAGCATCATCACTTGTATACTGTTGGTTATATCCACTACTGTAGTTATTTCAGTTGTGTATGTTTACTGTTTCTACTGTCGTTGTATGATTTATTTAAATTCCGCTGTGCTACACTTTGAAAAATGAGGGCATAGTTTCCCCACTATCAGACATGGTCCCTCGCTGCTTGTCAGCAGCCTCTGGCGTTTGGGGAAATGTGCTTGAGGTCATGTGGCGAACCTGGCTCGGGGCACCCGTTGCGTGGCACCTGGGTCCGGGACGTTACAAAGTTGTATCAGAGGAGTTATTTTCTTTGACTTACTATTTGGAGCTATAGTCAGGGATAGTACGGAACGGTAGTTGGTAATAACCTGTGCCCGGGCGTAGCTAACCCATGTACAGGGAAAAGCCAGTCTACCTCGTATTTTTCATTCTTTTGATTTTTCAATTTTACGGTTGATATGTTTTCACCGTTGGGTGACGCACTTGTGATTGTGCTGTTATAATTTATCTATGGGTTCTATTTAGTTGCAACCCGATGAGATGATGGTATGCTGTCTCATGCATCATATAGGCACATGCTAGATATCACATGTCATGCATAGTTTCCATGCCATGTAGGTGCATTAGAAATTCGCATGTTGTTGTGATAATTGTTGTGCTAGAAAAGCATGTTGTTGTGGTAGCTGCTCTGATAAAATACCTGCTATGTGATAGGGTAATTTTATGTGAGCCTGTTTTGAGAATGAACGCCAAAATTCAGTTTTTGGGGAGTATGGGCCCTCATTGACCGGAATTTGGTGGATCATTGACTGTTTATTGGTTATAACACACATAAGATGTCAAACTTTGATTCGTGGGGAGTATGGGCCCCCACGAGTCGGAATTTGACACTTTGGTGTTGTTTTACGATATTTTCTGGGTTCTGGAGAAGTTTCTGAGGCATAATGTCCGGAAACCCAGTATACACGCCGTGTTGTATTTTTATACAAGCCGTGTATGTTCTTCTGTTTGGGAAGAAAATGAACTTTTTGAGTACACGTCGTGTACCCTGAGTACATGCCGTGTAGTCTCTTCCCGTGTCACAAACCGTGTGGGTGGCGACACAGGGTAGGGAAGGCCTTGGGTAAAACATGCCGTGTAGTTTTTGGACACGCCGTGTAATGGGACCTAGAGTCCAGCCGTGTAACTAACAACACAGGTCGGTGAACTCCTGTACAGGCCACGCCGTGTCAATTATAGACACACCGTGTAGTGTGACCTGGGGACTCGGCCGTGTAGCTAACAACATGGGTCGGTGTCACCTCTCCCTAAACACACCGTGTACCTGTGGGACACGCTGTGTAGTCTTGTTCGAGGACAGACCGTGTAAAGTTAGCCATGTGGATGGGAAACAGGGTGGTGTACACGCCGTGTGCGGGTGTAACACACTGTGTTGTGTCAAGACGAGTAGTCGGCCGTGTCACAGACGACACGGGCAGTTGGAAAATAACACTGTACAAGATGTGTAGATATTATACATTTCATGTAGTTTTTTTCGACAGAAGCCGTGTGGCTTAGCCATGTAGAAGAACCCAGGCAGGGGAAGGGAAGTCAAGTACACGTCGTGTAGTCATTGTACACGCCATGTAGTCTTGTTTTGAAAATTTTGAAATGCTTTATTTCTCTTCTTCCTTTGTGGTTCCTTCGCTTTCAGTCTTAATAATCTTGAATTTGAGGCGTGCTTTTGACCTTGTAGTGTCATGCCACCGAGACGACCGCGAGTTGTTCACCAGGAAAGCGGAGACGATTATACTCCAGAGATGGTGGGCCATGGGCTACTAGTTTATCCTCCAACAGAGCCAGATGCGGCGCCATCTGTTATACCGTACATAGGCGCGGAGGCACAGTTCCGTGAAGGCTTACTGCGGTTCATGCAGACCTTTCAGGGAGCACCATAGGCTGCCACATCTATGGCCGAGATGACGCGTATCTTTCAGCAGCAGCATCTGCCTACGTTTTCAAGGGATGGCGGACCACAGGCTGCAGAGTCTTGGCTAGGATCGATGCAGACTATTTTCGAGCATCTGGAGACACCTCCAGGGTGGAGGGTCAAGCTCGCGACTTACTTGCTGCGTGATTCCGCCAAGAGGTGGTGGGATGTTACCACCCAGTCAGAGCATCACAGGGACATGGAGTGGGAATATTTTCAGGTAGTCTTCTATTACTTCTTCTTTCCCAAGATGTTGAGGGCAGATAGAGCTTGAGAGTTCATGAATCTGCAGCAGGGTGCAATGTCAGTGATAGACTATTCTGCTCGTTTTACGGAGCTTCAGCATTTTGCACCCCTGCTGGTGGGTGATGAGATGTTGAGAGCCAGACGTGTTGAGGATGGTCTTCGGTATGACATCCGAGTGCTGGTGAATGTTTTCAGGTTTCCTACGGTACACGCGATTGTGACCCAGGAGCTAATTACAGAGAGGAACCTGCGGGAATCGAGTGGTGTGGGCCAGGGCGGTTCAGCACCAGTTACTGGTATTATTTTTGCCGACAAGAGGAAGAGACAGATGGACTTATCTCAGGGTGGCAGTGCCAGCTAGGTAGCTTCTTCAGGTGGTTCGGTCAGGTGCTACCAGTGTGGTAGAGATGGTCACAAGAGGTCGCAGTGTCCAAGATATCTAGTGGATTTCCAAGCTTGCAGCAAGATGGGTCATCTGCAGCACTTTTGAAGGGCGTTTCCACCAGTGACTAGTGAGAGGGGTTCTGTGCAGACTCCGCGTGCGGGAGTAAGACCAGTGGCTTCTTACCAGTCTGGGAATTGGAATACGTCAGGGCGTGTAGGCAGAGATGGTTTTCATGGTTATGGTAGCCAGACACCAGGATCGCAGAGGCAGCAGGGCGGGACAGCTCAGGATAGTCAGGATGTGTCGCAGGGTCGCGGCACTGGGCAGGCATATGCAGTGCAACAGACCCAGCTGGAGCAGGATCCCGGACCTTCGACAGTCAGAGGTACTATTCTAGTAGCTTCGGTCTTATCTTCAATTCTTTTTTATACGGGTGCTACACATAGTTTCATATTTTTATACGTTGTGGAGAGCCTTGTGCTCAGTGTTTCTTCTTCTTCTGATATCATGACGCTAGACACTCTGTTGGGGACTAGAACGGCAGGTGTGCGTCAGTGCAAGGAGTGCCCCCTTGAGGTTGGTGGGTTTCACTTCCTTTGGGACCTCTATGTCTTAGAGATGATGAGCTATGACGTCATTCTCGGGATAGACTAGTTGGTTCCTTTTTGAGCCTTTGTAGACTACTATCGTCGCAGGGTGTGTTTCACACCACTAGAGGGCGGAGAGTTTCTATACAAGGGAGAATGGGATGTTTAGACGAGTCGAGCCGGACCATAGCATCATGGGAGAGGTGGAGTCACAGCCCAGATTGCGAGTTTGTATCTGGATGATCATGGGACTTGTCAGACAGATTTCCCTCCAGTGGTTGATCGTTTCAGGGATGTCTTCCCGGACGACTTTTCAGGTCTACCTCCAGTGCGTGAGGTGGATTTCTCTATCGAGCTTATGCCAGGAGTAGCACCGGTGTCCATTCCTCCTTATAGGATGGCCACACCTGAGTTGTAGGAGCTCAAGAGGCAGTTAGAGGAGTTACAGGAAAAGGGTTTTATTCGACCCAGTACTTCTCCTTGGGTTCTCCAGTCCTTTTTGCGAAGAAGGCGGATGGTACCCTCAGACTTCGCGTGGATTATCGGAAGCTGAACCAGTTGACGGTTAAGAACCGATATCCCTTGCCAAGGATTGATGATAGATCAGCTTCGTGGAGCACGAGTGTTCTCGAAGATTGACATGAGATCTGGATATCATCATCTGCGCGTGAGACCATCTAATATACCTCTCACAGCTTTCAGGAATAGGTATGGTCTATATGAGTATACGGTTATGCCGTTCGGACTCACGAATGCGCCAACAGTTATCATGGCTCTGATGAATCCTGTGTTCCATCTGTACCTTGATTCTTTTGTGGTAGTATTCGTAGAAGACATCTTGGTGTACTCTCACACTCAACACGACCATGCCACCCATCTTGAGATCATAGTGAGTAAACTGAGAGAATATCGGATATATGCTAAGCTCTCGAAGTGCCACTTTTTGATGGACCATATTCACTTCCTAGGTCATATCATCTCAGAGGCAGGAGTTGCAGTAGACCCAGAGAAGGTAAGAGCAATAGTTTCCTGGGAGCAGCCTAAGAATGTGTTTGAGATACGGAGTTTCTTAGGGCTGGCTGGTTACTACAGACGCTTCATACAGGACTTCTCCCTCTTAGCAGCACCGTTGATAGGTCTGACTAAGAATGGTGTGAAGTTCATTTGGTCAGAAGCTTGCGAGACATCTTTTCAGGACCTGAAGGGAAGGTTGACATCATCACCGATCCTGATACTCCTAGAGCAGGGAAAGATCTATACAGTTTACTATGATGCATCATGGATTGGGCTGGGAGCCGTTTTGATGCAGGGCGACCAGGTTGTTGCATACGGGTCTCGGCAGTTGAGGCCACATGAGAGGAATTACCTGACTCATGATCTCGAGTTGGCTGCAGTTGTCCATGCGTTGCGCTGTTGGAGACACTTTCTGTTGGGAGAGCATTTTATGGTTTTCACCGACCACAAAAGCCTCAAGTATATCTTTACTCAGCGTGACCTGAATCTGAGGCAGAGAAGGTGGGTTGAGTACCTACAGTCCTTCGATTTTGAGCTTGCCTACACACCTGGTAAAGGTAATGCAGTAGCTGATGCACTGAGCAGGAAGACTCAGATACAGGCAGTTCAAGAGGCCAGTAGTGAGTGGGAGCTTATGGATTTGTTCTCTGAGATGCACCTGGAGGTGCATGACAGTCAGGGGAAGACTTGTCTTTCCTTGTTAGCTATGACTTCTACCCTCCTGGACAAAGTGAGGATGAGTCAGCTATCAGTTTCAGAAGGCCTAGTTTTACGGGAGTCAGTGGCAAGTGAGGACCCTCCTCCTGGTTGGAAGATAGGCGATGATGAGGTTTTGTGTTTCCATGCACCACTAGAAAAACAGGTATTTGCGACGAGATCCCGTCGTAAATGGCTTTTTGCGACGGGGGCCCGTCGCAAATGGCTCGTTGCTAAAAATAGTGTCGCAACAACAATTATTTGCGACGGGCCCGTCGCTAAAGCCTTTTTTTTGCGACGGGGAGAATCCCCGTCGCAAATAGTACTCCGTATATTTGTAAAAAACTTTTCAAATAGTAATTGCGATGGGCCCCGTCGCAAATACCTGTTGCGACGGGCCCGCCGCAAATTGTTTTTGCGACGGGACCCGTCGCAAAAACTATTTTAAAATAAAAATAAAAAACTATTAATAAATTATTTTAATGCATATAATAATAATACTATTTGCGACGGGCATAGTATCCCGTCGCAAATACTATAAAAAAATTAAAACAATAAATTATTAATAAATTATTTTAATTAATATAATAATAATCCAATTATAATTCAAAAATAAAAAATAATAAAATATTAATAAATGATTTAAATTAATATAATAATAGAATTATAATTCACAAATAAAAATAATAAATTATTAATAAATTATTTTAATTAATATAATAATAATAGAATTATAATTCAAAAATAAAAAATAATAGAATATTAATAAATGATTTAATAAATATAATAATATTAGAATTATAATTCATAAATAAAAAAATATTAATAAGTTATTTTAATTAATATAAAAATAATAGAATTATTTTACATTCAAATATTAAAATAATTCAAGTATTAAAAAAATATTATTAAATTATAATATTATAAAATTTTAATATATATATATAATTTAATATTATAAAATATAAATAATATTATTATTCATATTAATATTGTTATTTCAAAATATAATATTATTAATATTTTATAATGAGACAGAAACTACGAATAGAAAAAAAATCATATTTTGATTTCACAAATTTTATAACATAAAAACAAACTCTAATCTGAAAGGAGGAGGGGAGGGGGGATCTGCAGATGGTGGTGGAGGAAACTCCATCCCTAAAGCATGAGTGAGTCGGCGCATGTACTCCATCTGCTCCTGATGCTGCTGCTGCCACCGACTCGTCTGCTCCTCGTACAGCTGCTGCTGGCGTCGACGCTCCTCCTCATGCTGCTGACGCATCTGCTCCTGCTCCTGTCGGAGACTCTCTATCAGTACAGTCTGAGATCGCAACTGATCCTCATACTGTGTAGCAGAAGAAGATGCACGAGCTCCTCTCGAGATGGACGCCGACATCATAGCACTGCCATAATAATCTCCGGGAGTCAGTCGAGAGCTGATACCAACTACCCGGCCCTTCTCGAAGGCATACTGGGTGGCCGGCTCCGGGAGTCAGTCGAGAGCTGATAAATACCTTGAAAATTGATCTGAGGTTGATCTCTGATCGTTCTTGAAAACATCAATATCAACTCCGGAGAAAAAAATTAAACTTGAGAAACGCTGAACTCTAGAAATATAATTTTGAGAGAAGGAGAAGATGGAGTTTGAGAATGAATTGAAAAAAACGGATGGGGGTATTTATAGGTTAGATTATTTGCAACGGGTATCCCGTCGCAAATACCTTAGCCATCATTTATTACGGTCAATGGTAAAATAGTTATTTGCGACGGGACCCGTCGCAAATAACCACCTGCCGACATACTATTTGCGACGGGCGAATAGTCCCGTCGCAAATACCTTTTACCGCCGCTGGGTATTTGCGACGGGCAATAACCACCCGTCGCAAATATGTTTCCCGCGATTTGGCGTGCAAAGCGCGTAAGTTCTTTTGTGATGGGGAAAGCTATCCCGTCTCAAAAGGCTACTTATTTGCGACGAGCAAATACCCCCGTCGCAAATAAGTTTTTAACAGGGCTATTTGCAACGGGATAAATCTCGTCGCAAATACCCATTTTTCCCGTAGTGATGGACGTGTATGGGTTCCAGGGGATATACGTGAGGAGCTGATGCGGGAGTTTCATGCTTCAGCTTGGACAGTTCATCCCGGGGTTACCAAGATGTACCGTGACTTGAGGCGTCAATACTGGTGGCCGGGAATGAAGAGAGAGATAGCTGGTTTTGTTAAGAGGTGTTCCACCTGTCAGCAAGTGAAGGCAGAGCACTAGAGGCCAGCTGGGCTGTTACAGTAGTTACCCATTCCAGAGTGGAAATGGGATGATGTCACGATGGATTTCATGATGGGTTTGTTGAGGTCACCTCGAGGCAATGATGTCGTGTGGGTTGTCGTGGATAGACTCACGAAGGTAGCTCACTTCTTGCCGATCAAGGAGACCTTCAGTGTGGACGAGCTCGGAAGGTTGTCTATCCGAGAGATCGTACGTCTTCATGGGGCCCCTCATTCTATCGTTTCAGATAGGGACGCCCACTTTACGTATCGATTCTGGAAGAGTTTTCAGAGGCCACTGGGTACACAAGTGCTTTTGAGCACAACATACCACCCTCAGACAGATGGCCAGTCAGAGCGAACAATACAGGTGCTAGAGGACATGTTGCGCTCATGCGTCCTAGACTTTGGGGGCTCGTGGGAGAAACATATACCCTTAGTCGAGTTTTCCTATAACAATAGTTTTCAGGTGACTATTGAGATGGCACTATACGATGCTTTATATGGTAGGCCATGCCGATCACCTTTGTGCTGGTTAGAGGCAGGTGAGGTAGCTTTACTGGGGCCACAGCTCGTGCAGGAGACATCTGAGCTGGTTCAGTTGATTCGGAAGCGGATGGCTACCGCGCAGTCTCGTCAGAAGTCTTTCGCTGATCGCCACAGACGACCATTGGAGTTCGTGGTCGGGGATTAGGTTTTTCTACGTGTTTTGCTGAGGCTGGGACACAAGCGGCTCAGGAGACAGGGTATGCTTTCACTGAGGTATGTGGGGCCATTCGAGATTCCGGAGAGAGTCGGGTCGGTTTCCTATCAGTTGCAGTTACCGCAGCGGTACCGAGCCATGCACGATGTCTTCCATATGTCTTAGTTGCGTCGCTACCATTCAAACCCGTCTCACACCTTTCATCCATAGGAGGTTGAGCTGCAACATGATGCGTCTTTTGAGGAGCATCTGATCCGTATCGTTGACAGGAGCATGAAGGTTCTCTGAGGCTGGTCAGTTCCTCTCGTACGGGTGATATGGCAGTATGGCCGGGTGCAGGACGAGACCTGGGAGTGGGAGGCCAACGTACGTGCTCAGTGGCCAGAGATGTTCTGAACTTTATCTTCACCACCCTTGGAAGGGCAATTTGGGGACGAATTGCTATAAGGGGGGAAGTTTTTAAGAACCTGGATCTTATTTTTTGAGGTACGGGCTTCTTCTTTTTCCTTTTCCTTAAGTGTTTTTGAGAAAATATGGAAAATGGGGAAAAAATCCTAAATTTCAAAACTACACGCCGTGTACTTTTGGTCGTGTTGGGATGAGTACACGGGGCATGTAGCATTGTCGGTGAAGAGGGGTGTAGGAACCGACTACACGCCGTTTAGTGGTACCTTACACACCGTGTAGTCAGTCAGCAGGCTTAAACAGTAAGGCGGTGGAGTCTCCGCCAGCTGGGCGACAGTACACGTCTTGTACTCAGGAGTACATGCCGTGTACTCAGGTCGACGGGTGAACAGTGTGGCGATGCTACCAAATGAACAGTTAAATGAAAGAAGTACATGTCGTGTACTCAGAAGTACATGTCGTGTACTTTTTTTTTTGGCTTAAAATAGGCAGTAGCCTCCTTATTTGGCAGAGGAAGCGTTTAAGCCATTTTGGAGCCAAAGGAGGAGGCTGGACCTTTGAAGATCCGTCGGGAGTTCGTCTGGAATCTGTTTTGGCTTCGAACGATCTCGTTGGAACCGCACGGGTAGGCCCTCTCCTCTCCTGGTACCGTTCTTACCAATTCTTCTCCTAATGTAAGTTATTTACGTTTGTTTGGTTTTTGTTCTTCGTCGGATCTACGCCGTTCTTGGGCGTTTCTGTAATCGGCATTTGTGTATAATGCTTGTTGACGTATAAGGTAGGTGGCTCAGTGTAAATTTCCAACTGTCGTGCGTGTTTTGTGCATTTTTGTACCACGAACCCATGTTGGGGTGTCGTGTGGCTGAGATCGTTGCTATATTTAATGCCTATAATTGCATAGGTGATTAAATTGTGATAATAAAATGCTAGTTGGGATCGTTGCTTGGATCTGAAACCACCCCGGGGGTGTGTTTCACTGTTTAGCCGTTTGGCCAGGATACCCGTGGGTATGCCTTAAATGTAGTAATTGTAGAATTTACTTGAGAGGAATTGCTTGTTTACTACATTTTGACGTGTTTGGCATGGCCCGATTACCTGTTTAGCCTGAGGGCGTTGTTGTGATTAGCCTAAGGGAACTGCACTATTTAGCCCGAGGGCTGTAGTATTTTGCCTGAGGGAATCCTTTCGTGCCTGAGGTCTTGACTTCTGTGCCTGAGGGAAACACTTCCTATGCCTGAGGGAAATTTTTGTTTCGGCCTGAGGGCAATACCTGCGGGTTGGATTCTGCTTACCCGAGGGCAAGATTTTGCTTGTTTGAGGACGTGGACTGTCTTGTTTAGAAATGCACTGTGGTGATTTCTAGTATATAATGAATTAAATGACTAATAAAATGGAAATTTAATTGTTAAGTTAGTTACTTTTTAGTACTGCTTACCTTATTGCATTTTACTATTGCACACTGTTGTTGCATGCTTACACGTAGTTGGGCACGGGCCTTTGGTGGGTGCCTACTGAGATATATTTCTCACACCCTGTTTGGGTCATGCTTTTCAGCCTAAATAGATTACATTTCTGCAGTTGTAGATAGGGGCAAGAGTCCCTATATAGGTACATGACTGTTGCTGAGGAGTAGGTGGGCATGGGACCAAGCCTAGGCTCGCGATGCAACTGCCAGCTGTTTTGCTTGTTTTGTTGTACTCTGTATTTTGTTGTACTGTATTGGTGTATAACATGTTTTGGATGTTTTCTTAGAACTTGAAACATGTACATCATCACTTGTATATTTTTGGTTATATCCGCTACTATAGTTATTTCAGTTGTGTATGTTTACTGTTTCTGCTGTCGTTGTATGATTTATTTAAATTCAGTTACGCTACACTTTGACAAATGAGGGCATAGTTTCCCCACTATCAGACCTGGGCCCTCGCTGCTAGTTGGCAGCTTCTGGCGTTTGGGGAATTGCGCTTGAGGTCACGTGGCGAACCGGGCTCGGGGCACCCGTTGCGTGGCACCCGGGTCCGGGACGTTACACCTACCATGGGGTCATGGTCAGTATTCCTACAATACATTTTTTCAGGGATCCAAATTTTATGTACCTACCATGTCTATTTTATACTTATAATTTTTTAGAAACATGTTTTGGAATTAATTCAATTATTTTTATTCTTATATTATCCTTAAATGATTGAATTTTAAATTTATAATTAGAAGGTTTTTCAACTGACATATTTTTTTCCTAAAAATCCATTTCTTCATTTCGAAGCCTCACCTTCTACCTAAATCCTTAGTTAAAAAACATCTCTTCAATCAGAACTATTATATTTGTACCTCTCTAATTAAAATAAACCCTATTAATTTGAATAGATACTCATAAAGTTGATAATGATGTGCACTTCCAATGTCACACCATTATTGAACCTAATCCTCTAAAGAAATCAATGAAAATTAAAGCTAGCTTGAGTATTGAAGATAGGATAATAAAACTGCATTTAGTTAATTATCCAGTATCTTTTGAGAAGGAAATCATTGCTCAATTAATTCAATCAATGAAATTGAATGTATGGAATGTGATTCAAAATTAAGGATGTTCTGATTGGTTTAATGATAAAAGAAACCCATTTTACCCAAGGCTAGTTAAAAAAAATTCATTTTGAATTTCTATGATAAGAGAAACAATATTTCATAAGTATAATGATAAATTGGGAACTATATGAGTTTTCTTCAAACAATTATGTAATTTTTTTAATTTTCTACACAAGGGATAGTTTTAAGACTAACAAAGTTCTTATCCGGTCAATCAAGACCAATTTGATATTCAAAGTGTACCAGAATTGTTGGATGAGAATATAACCCCCAAAAGGCAAACTATTATAGAAATAAATTGTGAATAAAGGATATAACTAAAGTTTACACATCACCTAATTTGTCCTAGAAAATGTGAATTCAGTTTACAGAGGCATCCTGATCATTTCATCCTATTTATGATGAAAAATGGGATCTATATAAATTTAATATGGTATTTTATGGGGAATATATATAAATTGTGTCAGCTTTACTCTAAATTCAATTCCTTACCTTATCCAAAATTTATCTAAACTTTAATTGAAGGGTATAATACCTGAGGGTGAAGAAATAATAACATCTTTATATGGTTTGTTCCATTCTCAAAGGATCTATAGGGACTTGAGATTCAATTGTAACCCATGAAAAAGAGAATGGGTGGTAGACCTTGAGAAAGTGTATGAGAGGTTTGATCTAGTAAAAAATCTATTCCGACCAAGGGATTAGAAGGATTCAGGTCTTGAACCTTATGATGTGGTTGAATATTATGATAATGAAGTAGATATTGGTCAGGAAGAAGTGTATGTTTAGAGTGTTCAGGAATATGAAGAATGAGATGAGGGAGTATAAGGGGATGAAAAATAAGAATGATATAAAGAAGAAAAAGGTGATACATAAGAGGATTAGATGTTTGATCTTAATGAGGAATCTAGTGTGACTCATGGGGAAGATAAAATAATCAAACTTGTTATATCATATGGACCACCTGAATCACTTATTCCTCTACCCTGTCATGAATAACAGTTACATTTTGAGTATCTTGTTGATACATAGGTATTTATTAGTGTATATGTAGATAAACCAAAATAATATTAGTATAGAGACAATAAAGGATTTGAAAGTAGTTTAGATAGTTCTCTTATCATAGGAAGTACTCCTAGAAATGTTGTACCTAATACACCTTCTAAGGGGGAGAAGTCCCCTAGTTTTTTGTTTTGCGGTTAGACTTTCTAGAGTCTACTAAAGATGATGATAATGGTGGTTACCTACCTAGACATGGTGGACCTTCCATCCCTTCTACTCAAATATTTCTACATGAATCTCTAATTGATGAAAAATATTCTCAAGAAATACTTGAGGTATATCTTGTGGGACCCTCATTTGAATAAACTCTGTAAGATATTTTTGGGGTTAATCCCACCAAGGATGGTGAGGAGGATGAGAAATTTAGTGCTTATGGTAAAGATGTGGAAGATAAGGGTCAAGATTTTAATTAAGAGTAAATTTCTGATGATTAGTCTAAAAGGGATATATATCTAGAGGTATTAGCTCTCCTATATGGTAGGCATAATGCTTATGATCTATACACTTCTATTCCTTCTACATCATATATTACAAGGTATTATTTGAATAAATTATAATAAAATATGATGGGTGTATTCAAATAAGTGTCTCTTGGTTATGGTAATTATTTGGATCCAACTCGAGAAGAATATATTAGGAGGATGGTGATGATAGTAACTTCTAATATTAAACCCAAGTTTTATCTTGAGATGAACTTAATGATAAATTAGATTGATGATTTGAAAGCACAATTGTGTGATCTACAAGAATATCTATCTGATATGATGTTATAGTTAGATCAGATATTCATGAACGTAGTATATCATCCAACTCCTATTAATGTGATTACTCATGATCCTCATTTATAGACATATATTTTTGAAGAGATAATTTGATAGCTCATAAGGTAGAACGTAATATTGTCTTCGATGAGTTTAAGCAAGCCAAGGAAGCTTTGTTTAATGGATTCCAAACACATGCTGCAAAAACTGTGGATTTGGTCTGGAAAAATGATAAGAATGATGGGAAATATAGAGAAACAGTCAATAAGTTCATTGATTTCTACCTAATCTTGATCTTCATTAAATCGTATTTAGAGGGTATGTTTAAAACTCTTTATGTAACACCCCGAGCTTCCACGATACGCATCTCTTTCAATAATGCAATAGCTTGCATTGGACGCAAGTTTGAGTTCTAACACACCGCAACGAATCAAAGTAGCCGTTATGAATAGTAATAACCACCTTTTAAATTTATAGAAATTTTATATTTCAAAATGGACTTCATTTTTGTATTCCTAATATTGAAATTAGCCTATGTTGAATTTTTGTAATTTTCTGAGAACTTCCAAATTTTTATGAATAGTGAAAAATACTTAAAACAACTTTTTTAATCAAAATAATTTATAGTGATAAGTTATAATATTTAGTGGTTTTAAGGTATAATTAGAATATATTTTTACCATTTTATCCAATGGTGGTCATTAGAATTAATTTAACATTGAAATTGGACATAAACAATTGCCAATCTTTTGATATAAATTGTTTCTTAAAAACACGCTATTTGTTGTGATAGCGGGAATTAATTATAAAATTAATTAATGCAACTTATATGTTTGGAATTTTGTAAAATAGAAATCATTTTTGAATTCGGAATATCAATTATAGCTTATGGTGAAATTTTGGCATTGTTCTGAAAAACTTCAATTTTTGATGAATAGTGAAACCACTAAGTGGTAGTTAAATAACTGATTTTTCGTTTAAATGAAATATTACCACTTCTGTGATTTGATTTTCAAAAATCCGACATACATGGTTGTCATTAAGAAGTAAAATGTGGTTCAATGAGATTAAAATAATTTTTTGGTGAATAGTAACTTTTAAGTTCTTAATCGCGATTAGTAGTAATTAGTGTAGTTTAAGGTATAAATAATGCTTTAATAATATGAAATGACCTAGACACATGTCCTACCCTCATTGGTTGTGTCATGTCCGACCAAGACAAGCCATGGGTCAACTTGGGGACCCCATGGAGACAATTTGGTTGGGAAATGACATAAATAACTTTTTATTTAATGTAAAAGTAAAAATGACACAAACATGAGTTGTTTTACTAAAACAATTTTTAAGTGGGGTTAAACAAGTCCAAATTTTGATTATAAATATTCATTAGAAAGATAAAAATATTTCCTACATCATAGTAGTTTTTTTATAATTTTTAGACATTAAATAAATTAAATTATGTATGACATAATTATGATGTAGTGATGACCTCATTATTTAACGATTTAAATAAAATGGGAAGATAATGCAAAATCCAAGGCTTACACTTGTCCAAAGCCAATTGGATGAGGATATTTCGAACCCTTATCACCTTATCCTCGAATTATATAAGTGTGGGACCTTTAGAATCCGAAAAGCATTGTGAAATAATGTAACATTTCAATCTTTCCAAAAGTGCCCCTCCTCTCCACTTATAAAAGGCCCCCACCTCTCCCACCTTATTCACACATTCAAGCCATTTGGCTCGGCCAACCTCTGCCCAAATACTCTCCCAACTTCCCCCTATTACTCCTAGAATCCTCACTTTGGGCAGAACTCTTCCCAAGGAAGCCTTTGGCTCAAATCAAAAAGAGTTACCCGATTTTGAGGTAATGTCTTTTCTAATGTTGTTTTGTTTTATTTTTCTTCTCCAACCCCCTAAACTCTTTTCATTCCATTATTTTGTAACAACACCAGTACCTACAATATACTAGGATGTTGTTATGATAAGGATTTGGTTTACACTTACACACACCTTCGTCTAATGGTTAAAGAACATACGGTTTCTGTGGATGGCGAATTTCTGCCTCACGAAACGATGATTGTTCAACACTGATATAACACCTTAAAAGGTGGCCATTAAGATGTCACTATTTTTATATATGATTTATAATTTGTTTATGTTTTACTTATGCTTCTGTATTTCTCATTTATGTCATACTTTATGATTTGCATTATGGGTAAAACGCGATAATTTCATTTTAGGAAGTGCGGACTACCGCCCCCTCAAAGTGATTTGAATCGTTAATGCCATATGTGGGATGTATGAAGGATGGAGTAAATGGTATTATACACTATATTATACTGGAATTATATTATACATTTATATCATTATGATTTAGTTCCATTAAATATGAAATTGAAATGAAAGTAGCGTTCATGCGTACGTACGGCTTACCGTCTCCATGAACGGTGCATTTCATTTCTTACCTCTAAATGTTATGTAATATTATAAATGAATGTATATACTGGATATATAAGATATATATGACATATAAATCATGAATATAATTCTGGATATAATGGATATTTCACCACATAAACAACTTGTAATTATAAGAAGCTTATTGTTGACTCAAGTACCAAAGATCGACAAAACGACCGTTATTAACTTAAATAATTAGATAATGTTCATATCATTGTAATAAGTGATATAATAAGGATAATGAAATTAAAAATGGTTCTTAATAAGGTATATATTAACTCTAGTTTATTATTCAGGAGGTTAAAGAACGGTTGAGTCAAGTCAGACACGAGGTAAGGGAACTTCTTAACCCAATTTCTATTCTTTGGGTTAATCTCCTACTTTCAAATTATGTCATGATATTGTTATGTCATATCTTGTATTTGTACATTCTTTATGTGTAATTATAGTGAATACACATAATAGATATATTTTATTTAAATGATATTTGTAAGGGAATTTCTTAACCCAATTTCCAATCTCTGGGTTAATCTCCTACTTTCAAATTATGTCATGATATTATTATGTCCTATATTGTATTTGTAATTTCTTTATGTGTACATATAGTGAATACACATAACAGATCTATTTCATTTTAAAAATGATCTTTTTAAGGACTCCGTCTCAATCTTCTTTCATTGAGGCATACTTTGTTTTATACACAAATTTCTTTTATACGGTGTATAAACCCCTTTGACTTTTACGTTCATTCAAAAGGAATCTTTTTTATACGAAGCGTTTACTAAACGACAAAATGGAATGTTTTTGTCATACGTATTCGGCGACAATGACTTCTCTTCCGCCGTGACCACTATTTGAGTTTCGGCTTCCTCTTCAAGCCATACTTTTTTAATGAAAAATAAATACCATGTTATAATTTTATTTTATTTTGGTATTGAAAATGGTTTTGAAAGCATTTTTATTATATCAATGTGTTGTATTGATATCTTGTGATTGAAATGTGGAAATGTTCTGTTTCCTTTATCCATGTTTTATGTGATACGATTATGTTATGGTTTATGATATGTTTAAACCTATTCATATGAGGAATGTATTGGACTTAATAAGTGACGGGTGGAGCCCGCTATAGCTCCTCGATGCATCGGCAGGTCTCATGAGACAAACTAGTGTCTTGGCACGAGGCCTTGACAAAATCTTATTTGTGGTCTTGGCACGAGGCCTTGACTACGTGGTTATGATAGTCTGGCATTATGCATTCCATCATTATGAAAGTGGTTATTGTTATTGCATGTGATTATTCGACCAGTAGAATATCCATGTGAAGAAGTGAATGGCATTATCTCATTTTACTTTTGCCATATTATGTTGAAGTTCATGTTTAAAAGGCTTTTGTTTTATTTATACATTGCCTTAATTGTTAATGATTATTTATGAAAGCTTCTGCATTATTGTTATCCTTACTGAGCATCTGAGCTCACCCCTTTCAATGTTTTAATATTTTCCAGGATGTGAAGAAGTATTTTATGAATGACCTGCAGGGATAGTCAGAAGAGGATATGAGTGTGGACTATGGAGACTTTGTTATTGTAGTTTTTCACTTTATGATGTAATGTAACGTTTACGAATGTATCTAATGTTTCCAAGGCTACTAAACTAATCGGTCTTTCGAGACTTGATCTTTTGTGATCATGCCAATGTTACGAAGTAATGCACCGACTCTAGGTAGCTGGGGTCGGGGCGTTACAGTTGGTATCAAAGGCAGTTTAGTACTAACCATGGAAGCTAGATTTAGATAAACTCTGATTAGAGCACATAGAACAAAGATATACTTTGAGGATTAGTATAGAAGAACATCCTAGAATTTTGGTATTATAGAGATGTTATGAGTTTTCCGAGCAATACATCCCTGTCTGGATACGAGCAGGTAGAGGCGGCTCTGGCACAGATGTACCTAGGAGTAAAACCCGAAAACACCGCTTTGAGCTAGACTCGAACGGGAACTGGTGCACGACAACGGGCCTTGCTACACTCTTGGATACGACACTCCCGGGGAATATGCTTTGGATAATTCCCATTTTCTTTACAAACCACTATGAAGGGTTATGAGTATATACTTCCTCAAAGAAAACATTTTTATAATTATGGATTATATCCATAATTAGTTCAATTTATGTTAAGTGTTTTACAAGTATGGAATTATGTATTTTGATTCATGAACTAATCTAGTTTATGCCATTATTTAGATATGGCGCCTAGTGGAAGGAATGGAAACTGTATCAATGCACGAACTCCGTGTAGGGATTGCCCTCCTGATCAAGATAATTATTGTGGATCTGGAGATACAACTGGTGCTGATCAACTTATTACCATACTGGGACAACTCACTCAGGTTATGAATAATAACCTTACTCGTATGGAGCACCCTGATCCGCAACGTGGAGGATCAATGCTGGATCGTTTCATGAGGCAACAACCACCAACCTTTAATGGGAGTACAAATCCTATAGTAGCTGAGCAATGGATAAATTCCTTAGAGAAAATATTCCATGCCTTGGGGAGTAGTGAAAGGGAGAAGGTTGTCATGGCAGTTTACCGCCTCATTGGAGATGCCGATCAGTGGTGGTCGCTGATTCAAAACACAAAGGAAGATGATGACGTATCGAATATGGAATGGAGGGAGTTCAAAGAGCTTTTCTTAGAAAAATACTTTCCTCGTGACCATCGAGCAGATATGGAAAGGCAATTTCTGAGTCTGAGGCAGAAGGAGGATGAGAATGTCGCAAAGTATGAGGCTAACTTTACAAGGTTAGCGAGGCATGCTGCCGATTATATAAGTAACCCAAGGAGTAAGATTGATCGTTTCTTTGATGGGTTAAAACCATTTCTCCGTCGAGCTTTGGTATCACAATCCTGCTCATCATACGAAGATATTGTCTCGTGTGCTATCAAGACAGAAAAGGAATTCTCTAAGTCTTATGACAACAAAGTAAAGCAAGAGAAGAAGAGAACGGTGGAACAAGAGACAGATAAAGGGAAAAAGGGAAAGAAGGATTTTCCATTATGTGATAATTGTGGGAAGAATCACCCTGGTACTTGCCTAAAAGGAATGGGAGTTTGTTATAAATGTGGAGAAAAGGGTCACCAGGCTCGTGATTGCAAGGGAAAGAAAGAGGCTGTCAAAGTTGAATGCTACAATTATAGAGAAATGGGTCATTATGCAAATGAATGTCCTAAGCGTCAGGGAAACTTACCTCAGAAAATGCCAAGGGATCAAGGACAATCTTATGCTGTTACTACAGTTGAAGCAGAATAACTAATGTATTGGTGCTTTTGGACTCAAGGATTATATTCTGGTTATAAGAATAATGTAATATATATATATGGATTGTACTACAGTACTTTTTGATTTCAGTAAGGTTTTAATATGATTAAGGTAATCATATTTTTAGTATGTGACAATAAGAGAAACTTTTCTTTGTTTGGGGAATCTGATGTTACAATTGATTTTGGAATTTAGAGACCTTTTAGAGGAAGTCTGGATGAAGGTATTTTGGATAACTATAAAGGTTGGAGTGGATTAAGTTGAACTTTGGATAGTATTGTTTAAGGTTAAAACATTTATGAAGATTATTTTTGGAATAGTATGGTACTATATTTTTAGGAAAAGGACAACCTGCAGGGTGGGGCATAACCCGTCGCGTCGGACAAAGCTGTAGGAATCGAACCCACAACCATAGTGCGACAGGCCTTTATTTCCTACCACTAGCCTACAGGAAGTCCCTGGTTATTACAAAATAGTTTTACTAATCTAAATGGTATGTGTTAACATTTTGAACCTTATACAATTAGGATAAATAGAATATTTTTGAGTTCCGTTACCATTTGGAGTAAAAGTTGGGTTTGTGGTAAAAATTTATTAACGAATGAAAGTATACATAACAAGTATGTATATTCCCTTACGTTCTTAGTAAATCTCCTAAATAAATTCCTCAACATTATAAAAGGTAACTTAAAACAAAAATGTTGTCTGTTAACTTTTCCAACTGGGGATTCAATGACCGTTTAACCAATAACAAGTTTGTGATTTTCTTGTGGTTAAACTTTCTCCTAATCCTGTTTTCTATAACTCTCCATCAGACCTTGATGGTTTGTTTCTCCTCCATATCCATATTTTCATATAATCCTAGAATGGGCTATATCGGGTGACCTTTGTACTTATCCTGCTTTCTTTTAATGGTATATATTTATTAACCTTATTTCCGATGTGGGTTTTCCTCAAAGGTATTTTCTCTTTTCAACCTTTTATTATCAAAGAAAAATTTCAAATTGCGAGGACGCAATTTATTGAAGGAGGGGAGAATGTAACACCCCGAGCTTCCACGATACGCCTCTCTTTCAATAATGCAATAGCTTGCATTGGACGCAAGTTTGAGTTCTAACACACCGCAACGAATCAAAGTAGCCGTTATGAATAGTAATAACCACCTTTTAAATTTATAGAAATTTTATATTTCAAAATGGACTTCATTTTTGTATTCCTAATATTGAAATTAGCCTATGTTGAATTTTTGTAATTTTCTGAGAACTTCCAAATTTTTATGAATAGTGAAAAATACATAAAACAACTTTTTTAATCAAAATAATTTATAGTGATAAGTTATAATATTTAGTGGTTTTAAGGTATAATTAGAATATATTTTTACCATTTTATCCAATGGTGGTCATTAGAATTAATTTAACATTGAAATTGGACATAAACAATTGCCAATCTTTTGATATAAATTGTTTCTTAAAAACACGCTATTTGTTGTGACAGCGGGAATTAATTATAAAATTAATTAATGCAACTTATATGTTTGGAATTTTGTAAAATAGACATCATTTTTGAATTCGGAATATCAATTATAGCTTAGGGTGAAATTTTGGCATTGTTCTGAAAAACTTCAATTTTTGATGAATAGTGAAACCACTAAGTGGTAGTTAAATAACTGATTTTTCGTTTAAATGAAATATTACCACTTTTGTGATTTGATTTTCAAAAATCCGACATACATGGTTGTCATTAAGAAGTAAAATGTGGTTCAATGAGATTAAAATAATTTTTTGGTGAATAGTAACTTTTAAGTTCTTAATCGCGATTAGTAGTAATTAGTGTAGTTTAAGGTATAAATAATGCTTTAATAATATGAAATGACCTAGACACATGTCCTACCCTCATTGGTTGTGTCATGTCCGACCAAGACAAAACATGGGTCAACTTGGGGACCCCATGGAGACAATTTGGTTTGGAAATGACATAAATAACTTTTTATTTAATGTAAAAGTAAAAATGACACAAACATGAGTTGTTTTACTAACAAAATTTTTAAGTGGGGTTAAACAAGTCCAAATTTTGATTATAAATATTCATTAGAAAGCTAAAACGATTTCCTACATCATAGTAGTTTTTTTATAATTTTTAGACATTAAATAAATTAAATTATTTATGACATAATTATGATGTAGTGATAACCTCATTATTTAACGATTTAAATAAAATGGGAAGATAATGCAAAATCCAAGGCTTACACTTGTCCAAAGCCAATTGGATGAGGAGATTTAGAACCCTTATCACCTTAGCCTCGAATTATATAAGTTTGGGACCTTTAGAATCCGAAAAGCATTGTGAAATAATGTAACATTTCAATCTTTCCAAAAGTGCCCCTCCTCTCCACTTATAAAAGGCCCCCACCTCTCCCACCTTATTCACACATTCAAGCCATTTGGCTCGGCCAACCTCTGCCCAAATACTCTCCCAACTTCCCCCTCTTACTCCTATAATCCTCACTTTGGGCAGAACTCTTCCCAAGGAAGCCTTTGGCTCAAATCAAAAAGAGTTACCCGATTTTGAGGTAATGTCTTTTCTAATGTTGTTTTGTTTTATTTTTCTTCTCCAACCCCCTAAACTCTTTTCATTCCATTCTTTTGTAACAACACCAGTACCTACAATATACTAGGATGTTGTTATGATAAGGATTTGGTTTACACTTACACACACCTTCATCTAATGGTTAAAGAACATACGGTTTCTGTGGATGTCGAATTTCTGCCTCACGAAACGATGATTGTTCAACACTCATATAACACCTTCAAAGGTGGCCATTAAGATGTCACTATTTTTATATATGATTTATAATTTGTTTATGTTTTACTTATGCTTCTGTATTTCTCATTTATGTCATACTTTATGATTTCCATTATGGGTAAAACACGATAATTTAATTTTAGGAAGTGCGGACTACCGCCCCCTCAAAGTGATTTGAATCGTTAATGCCATATGTGGGATGTATAAAGGATGGAGTAAATGGTATTATACACTATATTATACTGGAATTATATTATACATTTATATCATTATGATTTAGTTCCATTAAATATGAAATTGAAATGAAAGTAGCGTTCATGCGTACGTACGGCTTACCGTCTCCATGAACGGTGCATTTCATTTCTTACCTCTAAATGTTATGTAATATTATAAATGAATGTATATACTGGATATATAAGATATATATGACATATAAATCATGAATATAATTCTGGATATAATGGATATTTCACCACATAAACAACTTGTAATTATAAGAAGCTTATTGTTGACTCAAGTACCAAAGATCGACAAAACGACCGTTATTAACTTAAATAATTACATAATGTTCATATCATTGTAATAAGTGATATAATAAGGATAATGAAATTGAAAATGGTTCTTAATAAGGTATATATTAACTCTAGTTTATTATTCAGGAGGTTAAAGAACGGTTGAGTCAAGTCAGACACGAGGTAAGGGAACTTCTTAACCCAATTTCTATTCTTTGGGTTAATCTCCTACTTTCAAATTATGTCATGATATTGTTATGTCATATCTTGTATTTGTACTTTCTTTATGTGTAATTATAGTGAATACACATAATAGATATATTTTATTTAAATGATATTTGTAAGGGAATTTCTTAACCCAATTTCCAATCTCTAGGTTAATCTCCTACTTTCAAATTATGTCATGATATTATTATGTCCTATATTGTATTTGTAATTTCTTTATGTGTACATATAGTGAATACACATAACAGATCTATTTCATTTTAAAAATGATCTTTTTAAGGACTCCGTCTCAATCTTCTTTCATTGAGGCATACTTTGTTTTATACACAAATTTCTTTTATACGGTGTATAAACCCCTTTGACTTTTACGTTCATTCAAAAGGAATCTTTTTTATACGAAGCATTTACTAAACGACAAAATGGAATGTTTTTGTCATACGTATGCGGCGACAATGACTTCTCTTCCGCCGTGACCACTATTTGAGTTTCGGCTTCCTCTTCAAGCCATACTTTTTTTAATGAAAAATAAATACCATGTTATAATTTTATTTTATTTTGGTATTGAAAATGGTTTTGAAAGCATTTTTATTATATCAATGTGTTGTATTGATATCTTGTGATTGAAATGTGGAAATGTTCTGTTTCCTTTATCCATGTTTTATGTGATACGATTATGTTATGGTTTATGATATGTTTAAACCTATTCATATGAGGAATGTATTGGACTTAATAAGTGAAGGGTGGAGCCCGCTATAGCTCCTCGATGCATCGGCAGGTCTCATGAGACAAACTAGTGTCTTGGCACGAGGCCTTGACAAAATCTTATTTGTGGTCTTGGCACGAGGCCTTGACTACGTGGTTATGATAGTCTGGCATTATGCATTCCATCATTATGAAAGTGGTTATTTTTATTGCATGTGATTATTCGACCAGTAGAATATCCATGTGAAGAAGTGAATTTCATTATCTCATTTTACTTTTGCCATATTATGTTGAAGTTCATGTTTAAAAGGCTTTTGTTTTATTTATACATTGCCTTAATTGTTAATGATTATTTATGAAAGCTTCTGCGTTATTGTTATCCTTACTGAGCATCTGAGCTCATCCCTTTCAAGGTTTTAATATTTTCCAGGATGTGAAGAAGTATATTATGAATGACCTGCAGGGATAGTCAGAAGAGGATATGAGTGTGGACTATGGAGACTTTGTTATTGTAGTTTTTCACTTTATGATGTAATGTAACGTTTACGAATGTATCTAGTGTTTCCAAGGCTACTAAACTAATCGGTCTTTCGAGACATGATCTTTTGTGATCATGCCAATGTTACGAAGTAATGCACCGACTCTGGGTAGCTGGGGTCGGGGCGTTACACTTTATTTGTATATTAAGATTCCAACTTCTAATCAGGCCTGTAATTCTCAAGTTGAGTAACTCAAGGTGTTAGCACCCATATTTGAATCCTTCATGGAAAAATTGGATGAAATTATTCAGAATTTAGAGTATGGATCTCAGAAAGTCAGTTCTTACCAGGATAATGGAACCCAACCTTTATATTTCTGATACAGCTTTTCTTGCTCCTCCTACCACACCAATGTCTTCAACTCCTACCACTACCTCATCTCCCCATAATCCTTTTGGATAATTTCATAGACAATAATTTTATAATTTGATATATGTTTATATATATATATATATATATTGTCATTGGTGACCATTCTTCCACATATTTTCCTCGAACATCCTCTTATGTGCTAAAATTGTGGGTGCCCTAGACCCAACATGAATAGTAATTTTGATTACCATATCATATGTACTGTCAGATGCACATGTTTTAAACTAACCATTATAGTGTAGATATTTTTTTTAATCCACTATTTAATGGTAATTACCATATATTAATTATCATATCAAAAGTTATAGTTGATCCCTAGATATAATGAGAACCTCAAGAAACTATGAAATTAATCTTAAGCAATGGTCATATGTTTCTAGACATATCATACTGACTGGATATGGATGATGTATAATTATAAGGTTATGGGGGATCATAAGCATACATTTTCTCATAAAGTTTACACTTGGTGATCTCTAGTAGTGAGATCATGAGGACATATCAGCTTTTAGGGACACTACATATTTTGGGTGTCATTTGTTGTTCTAATTTATAGATATGTGCATTGGTATCCTGACTTGAGGTCGTTATCAGGGTGTGTCATTTGATCGCATACTTTTATGCAAGGAAAAAACCATGATATTTAAATCATGGAACTGTAATTTGTGTTGGGTTCATCATTGGTGGTGTGGAATTGGTTGAATGGTCAAGAAAAGATTTCTTGCTTCTAAGTTGAGGAGGTAATATATCATGGGCATTGTCGATAACGATGGTAGTACCTTAATAAATCCTTGGTCACGGTAGTTGAAAGGTCAATCCATCAGAGTAGATAAAAATAATAATAATGCAAGAGAAGGGTGATGCCACAACTGTGTGTCCTACATTATAAGATATTTATAGTCAAAGAGATTATAGTACAAAGTATGTGTTCCTAGGTTGGTTTTTATTGCCACGACTTTCCTTATCTCCATAGGGGCCTTGATGGGCTGCTAGACTTCACTTTTGGTGTGTGGATATTATTCACTGCTATTGAGATAAGGTCCTAGAGGTTCACACACAATATAATATTAAATAATCTTCCATATTCAGTTGAATATGCATATTGGACATGGTGGCACCCACCATGGGATTTGAGTGTTTTCCAACTTATTGATCACCGATAAATAAATAAAAATTATGATTATTCAAGTAAAGAATAATTGTGATGAAATATTTATTAAAAATTATTTATAAGTTTATTAAATATGAGTAGTAATATTAATCGAATGGATATTTTTTAATATTCTTGGTTTGTTGGATATTAAGTAGAAATTATGAGTCAGTTTAATGACTCAAGTTTGTCATGTAATATTTTTTATATATATTACAGGGATGTGATAAAATAATAAATAGTATTTATGACATAGTTTAGTTCATCATAATTATTTATTTAGTGGATGTTAAATAAATGGGGGTCGAGAAACATTATCGGATATTTTGAGAATCCACTATAAATAAGTGGAGAGAGGCTCTTACTTATTACTATTCATAGAGAGAATTTTAGAGCCTCTCCCTCCTATCCCACTTTCAAGAGATAGAATATCTCGATCTGGGAAATTGAATAGAGTACTTTTCCATGAATCGAAGGATCGTTGATGCAGTGATTGTCAGGGCCTTGAATGCATCATCAGATCTCTATGTTGGCACCCGAAATTTGATGATCGTTGCTCCTGTATATTTTTGAAGTGCGTGTGGAAAATATCAAGGGGTTCACCCTTAGATACTTCCTGTAATGATCACTGGTGAAAATCACATGTTGAGTGTAGCTTCAGATCTAAAAAATGTATGTTTTTAGATTACGTGATTGTGCTCTGTTTAATTTAAGTATGATCCTTCGGAGACGACAATTCTTATCATCGAAATGATGAAATTTTTTAAGATCCCTCGCCCATAACCATTTGCTGAGAACCTTGGTACAGTAAATTGGTATAATATCGATGTTTAAATTATCTAATCAACGGAAAATTTAAGTTGCATCAGAATTAAGTAGATGATAATAATTTGGTCCAAACCCGCTGACGGCGAGTCAATCCGATACTTAATGAACAACTTACGACCATCCAATTATTTTTAATACAGATTGATTTCATAACTCTAGGTATTAATTTTGATGGTATTTAAATATAAATAATACCTAAAACCTTCGGCGGGGGCAATTCAGGCGACCTTCTGTTTTTCGATCACCAGTTTCACTTTGGGCGGTGAGATGGTGGCCGAAATATTAATTTTAGGTCACCCATATTTTCTACCAGATTATCAAATTTTTAATTTTATAATAATAATGTTATTATGATTATATTAAAAGTAACAGTATGGGGTTGGCAGATTTGGAGAAATCCACATATTAAACGAAAGGGGCAACCATTTCCACTATCAGCGTGACCCAGAAAAGTAAAAAAAAAGGCTCATTTGAAAGTTGGGAGGGTGGACCCTCCCCTATTGGGTGTCCCTTTTCTCTTGAGAAAGCCAGTTCCGTGATGGACATCTCTAGTTCGAGCCCCACTACGGAATCCAACACCACCCTCCTCATAAGGGCACGCCGGATCAGAACTCGGGCGTCCGCCTTCGACCTGCCAACCACTCTGCACTCCGTCAGCGAAGGACACCGCTGGGCTTACCCGTGCGAGTTACCTCCTGACGGCCCGTCGCACCATCTGCCCTATCCAAGAGCACCCCTCCTTATAACCCTCTCCTCTGGAGGCTTATCCTCCATCGTCCAAGCCTGCTTGATTGGCTAGATCCGGCTGTTCCCAGACCAATGTATCCCTTCTAGTGTGCACAACTTCCCTCCACTTTCCATCAGCTGTCGGACCCACCGGTAGACTGTGCCACCTGTGGCCACCTATCGTGAGGTCGTGCCACCCTTCCTTTTACTGACTACCTATTGACCTCCCTACATAGAAGATAAGAATATTTATGTGGGTTCCCTCTCCATACCTTATTGGACCGGCCAAGGACCGGCCCTTTCATGAAACCTATGCATGAGGTATCCTTCTTCAGTAATCGAATCACCTCGAAAACGGGATCGAGTTGGTTTTCCGGACCCAGAATGGGTCATGGCGACCTTCCTAGCCCAGAAAAGCCTAATATTGGTTTTTCTCGGCCCAAATTTGGTCTACATGGGTTCAGCGTGACCTGAAAGAGATCGGGGTGGGTTTTTGGGCCCAAAACGTTTTTTAAATTAATCAAAATTAATTAATATATTAATTTTGTTTTAAAATAATAATTTTAATAATTTGGATTAAATTAATTTAATTTTGGTATTAAATAAAATCAATTAATTAATTTAATTTTTGGTATTGAAATTAAATTAATACAGGGAAAATGTAGATTAAATAAATTATTTGAATTTTAATTCATTTAATTTATTTAATACCCCTCATACATTTATTTAGTGAAATTTAATTTTTATCATGCCATAAATTATACCCATTCACTAGTCTTGATAAAATGACCCGACATCTCTATGAATGCTTTTATTTAGTTAATTATTTTAAACTGTGTACGATGATTGTTATTAATTAATTATGATGGTCTGCACGTCGTCTTCCATTTTCTGGTCAATATGTATAAGGCCCTATGTTGCCATCATGATTAGTATGTACATTTCACCCATAGTCCCCCTCACGTGTGCACGACTATATTTGTACAATCGACCAATTATATGTGATGTGGACCCCTCCAAGGCAAGACGGTACTCCAAACGTGTCGTGGACCCCACCAATATGAGGCGATACTCTAATCATGATGTGGACCCCATCAAGATGAGGTGGTACTCTAGAAGAGCAGTGGAAAAACTTGAAGGGTCGAGTTGCATCAAGAGTCAAGCTATGACTCGGGTATGATACCCCTATGCCGTTTTAGATCCTCAAGACTAGTCGGGTAGTTAGTTTCCTTTATGCATTTATTTGTTATTTTATGCATTTTATAACAAAATGAAAATTCATAAAATAATAAATAATAAAATGAATAAAAAAGTGATAGATGTTTTTCTATTAATGTTCAGTTGTGATCTCGACAACATAGATGCGCAAGATTAATAGAAATGGATTTCATTCATCATGAGAGAAATATAAAAATGATTAAAGAAATATTAATTCATTGAAATCCTTCTATCATTTGAATTTGAACACAACCAGGTGATCTGAGTGATCGGTCAACCATTTTTGTGGGTGCCTCTTACGATAGGGGATTTATTATGAGAACGATGGGTTGAAATAACTAATGTGGTATTAAGGGTTATAAATATAAAACTTCCTATCACATTAGAGACACGTGTAGAGGGAATCAAGGTTTTCATTCCAAGAAAAAGGACTTCACTCAACAAATCATGGAGTCGTGAGTCAATATGGTTTCCCAGTCAAAATCCTACCTTGAACTCTCCGAGTAATGGTGTAGCCATATCTTGTAGACTATGAGGTGAAGTTCAAGGATACTTTCCCCTAGAATACTCAAGCAACAAAGTATTCTGATTCTAGTAACGAGAGTTTCTAGAATTTGTTAAAATAGTGGGAGACATTTAATGATTTAATTAATTAATCAATAATGTCTAAATCGATAATCAAGATAAAAGTACTAATCTGCTATTTTTATTTTTTAAAAGGAATGTACAACCGTAAGACAAACTGTGAAAATAATTGGGCAATTCCATTGTTTTATTTAGCAAGATGTTCCAAGTATAGTGAAAGTGCTTGTGGACAATACTACTATTTAAGATATTCAAGGTACCGGTTTCCCTATACTCGTTAAGTTACCTCATGAAGTGAGAGTGTAACATTTATTATAAGAGGCACATGTATAAAGCATATGATGGATATATTATAGTTTTATCACCAACATCCATTTTTGTGTGATTACAACACTAGGACATGGAGGATTACACATGTAGTCGCATCTTTGAGAAACTTGTGAGGACAAAGAGAAACAGGATCTGAGTAGGTGATAGCTACACCAGTCATGTCTAAATTGAAAGATATATCACGATATTTCAATGGATCCCTTTCGCATATAATTTTCATACATATACTACGTCCTTGTTTTAGGTTAAAAAATGAACAATATTGATTGAATGATTCATTACATTTCTATGTAAGGTTCTCCAAGTAAATAATAAACTCAAATAATGTTTATCATTAGTTATTATGGTGAAAAAACTGAAAGACAAGATGATAAAATGAATGGAAGAAGTGATGAAAAATGAATCTCTGTGACTTCCTTAAAAGAAATAGGTAATCAACGAGTGGTTACTTTCTTCGTGTATCTTGAAATAAATATATGGAGGTTTAATTGCAATGAACTGAATTAAATAAGAAAGTACCCCTTCTGCTTTAGGTATATTCGTCAATATATAATGTAATGTTTTTGAAATAATACTTTGGTATTAAATAAAATATTCCATTCACAAATGTGTATTGAAATATAGTAACCAAGTAAGTAATATTAACATTACAATAAGTCACATGTATTCTCCAAGCATCTGAGAAAGTGTCATTCCTAAGTCAGTGGTGAGAAGCACACAACTTCTAGTTTCCAAGTTAATTATTTAAGTAAAAATATTATTGAGTATGACCAAAACATTTATCTCATGTGTCCTTTGGACACAATGAGACATTATTCCATGTTTAGTAATAAATTTTGTTTATAGTGTTTCATACTCAAGCAAAATTCAGAGCAACTTGAATCAAAGTCAATATGTGATGACTATAAAAATGCAAGACTTATTTACCTAGTGGTGGCAAGATAATTATTTTTCAAGAAAAACTATAAGTGGAGATCAATTATATACCCAACATGGTATTTAGAAACAGTATAGAAAAAAACATTTGGTAATATCAACATATATAGTTTGGATAAAGAAACCTTTAGAAATAAAGGTATTCCACAAAGCTTTCAGAATTATTCAACAAGAGAGTTTGAATTATTCAAAGGGTAATCTAACAGAAAATATACTTCATAATATTACTTTAAGTAATTAAGGAATGGTAACATGAAAAATGATATATCCATGGTCAGAATATAAGAGTTGGTTCGAGCTGGCATGCGAAAGAATATCTTGATGAAGTATTTGTCGATCATGATAATGTAGTGTGGACTGATTCTTAAATGAACATTACCTTTTCCACATCATGACATTGATTATATTAAAAAGTATTCATGATGAGGATTACATGTTGACATTGATCAAAAAAATGTACCATGGAGAAATTCCTAAGCACACATTTTATAAATCAGAGTCCTGACTTAAGTAGTATCAATGTTTCATCCTGCAGAGACATACATTATATTTCAAGACTTGATTTGTAAATAAATATGATATGTCATAAAAATATGACAACTATCATGGAAAATGGATATCATATAAGTCCTAGTATGATGAAAATCCATTATTTCATAATGACATGTGTTTGGATTCAAAGATTTTGTTAGGATATAAACAATATTTCTTTAAAAAAACACAATGTGCATATAAGGTAATTATCCTAAAGGATACATAGGATGTTACTAAAATCCCTTTGATATAAAAGTGGTAGTAAAGTGGTAGAATACATTTCTATATAAGGGTTTACATCTCTATTAGAGATAGTGGGAGCTAGAATGTCTTGGGTTTAGTCAATACTAGAGATGCACATGTAGTTCGCATATGAACTACTTCCATAAGTGCACGTGGAACAAGACTATTCCAGAGAAACATACCGTGTAGGAAGTTAAAACAATAATGATGGTTTTATATTCATGAATAACAATGATATAATATTAATTGAGAATAATAAGTAGGCAGTATATGGAAACAAGATAAAACAAAAAGGTTCAATTAAAATTCATTAATGGATTCTATGTATCAACGAGCAAGCGAGATTATAAATGGAATATTTTTGTGGGTATTCAAGTGATATGATACATGCGTGGTACAAGTGTGGTACCAATATGGATCATTTGGTTATGACTAGTCATTACGCCTAAATTCATTAGAATTTTACTTGTCATAAATTTATTTATATGATCTTATTAATTTTCAATTGGATTTCAAGACTAATATTCGTGGAAGCTGTCTGTATGATGAAACCAAAAAGGGATGGTGATATTTCCTAATTCCAATAAGGGTGGAAGTTACTTATATCAATTTTATAATTAAATTAAGAATCTTGATCATAGAATATTCATTCGGAATGAATTTGTTACATGTGTATATAGAGGTTAGTGGGATTGCTATTTTTTCAAGGAAAATATGTTCAACAACATATGCAAAAAAATAAATGGGTCTTAAAGTTAGTTAATACTAGGTTGAAAGTAATTTTATAGTAATTAAATTAATGTATAAACCTATGTTTTAGGGTATATGATCTACCGAGGTATATATAACGGTTTCTTAGACCTTTTCAATGGTACATATAGTGACATGGTATTGAACAATAAAAGTTGGAATAATTCATGAGAGAATTGTTTCCACTGTCACATGGAATAAGTCCCTCAAAGCAAACATGCATTTGAGTTGGAGGAGATCATAGTGGTGAGTTGAGTTCCATATTATTCAATGATGGATCAATCATGTATTCTATGACATGTAAAAGACATGATATTTCTAAAATATACTTTATAGTTGGAAAATATCTGTTATTTCTAGGAGAAATGAAAGTAAATCAGTTAGTACTATATGATTGTACTTAGGCAAGTACAAAATAGTTGTACAAGGTATGTGGAGAGAAAGATATTGTAACACCCCAAGATTTCATAGTGTGTTATTTCTTTAAAGTAATTCAATAACTTGCACTACACGCAATACCGAGCTCAAGCGCACAACGACTTACCAAACTAGCCGTTCAAAAGTGGTTATGAATAGTATTAACTGAATTTTGAACTTTATATAATCCTTATAATTTAAGAATCTATATTATGAGTTTCTTATACATAATATAATAACAAATTCATTTTTTTCAGATAAAAGAAGTATTTTTCAAAAAATGCACTTTTACCGACTTTTAATGGTGAACCCTTTTTAAATACAATATTTGAAACTTTTATATATTCAATTTGACAAAATAAACATATTCTTTAGAATTGGGACATATAAATTTAGTTTCAAAAAATTTTTGGTTCTTTTCTGATAACTTTCATATTAGTGAAAATTACTAAATTTTAATTAAAAACAACTTTTTTAATCAAAATATTTAATAGTGATAAATTATGAATTTGAGTGATTTGAAAGTATAATTAAATTATATTTTTACCATTTAATCAAATTTTGGTCATTGGACATAATTTCACATTTAAACTGGACATAAGCAAGTGCCAATCTTTTGATAGTTATTATTTCTTAAAAACACGCTTTTTGTTTTAACAACGGGAATTAATTTTAAATTAATTTCTGCCACTTCTGTGTTTTGAATTTAGAAAAATGGATTCCATATTTAGAATCAGGGGGTACAAATTGTGTAAATAGGTAACTTTTATTTTTATACATTTTGAATAATTACTGCGGTAAATATTTTATTTACCATGGTTAAAGGGTAAATCTGGTAAATAAGGGTAAAAAATAATATTATAACAATATTAAATTACCCTAAAACGTGTCCTAATCATATTGGTTGATACATGTCCAACCATGGGAATCTTTGGGTCTATTTTGGGACCCCAAGAAGCCACTTTTATGTGATAACGACACTTTATATTAATTAAGTTAAAGTAAATACAAAAATGACATAAGCATATATCTTTTAGAAAAACAATTTTTACATAGGGTTATATATGTTATATTTTCGACTATAAATATTCATCAGAAAGATAAAAAGATTTAACACATAATGGTATTTTATTTATAATTTTTAGACATTGAATAATTAAATTTATTTATGACACAATAATGATGCAATATTTTCCTTATTAATGAAAGAATCAAATAATTTGTATTATAAATGTTAAAATAAATATAATTTGAAAGTTTTGATGACATAAACGAATTTTATTGGTTAATATGACATTTTATGATTTCTTAAATGAATTTTATTAGAATTAATAAAGTTTTTAGCACTTTAACAAAAATAAATTATTAAATAGTGTCAAAATTGACATAAAGGAGTTTTTAAAACTAATATTATATTATTAATTGATATTATATTCCTAAAAATCTAATGTTCGGCCAAAGGACTTATATAATGATAGTTTTATCATTAATGGACCACCTGGGGGTATCTTGAAAGTATATAGTAAGTTTATTAACTATATAATTTAAAAATGTAAAGAGACATGGTAAATGTCAAACTATTTAACTAAGAGTTAAATAAAAAAGATAAAGTTAATTTAGTGACCCAAACCTGTCTAAAACCTATTGGATGAGTGGTTTTAGACCTATAACCACCATAAACTATAAATAATCTACTTTGGGGCCATTAGAAACTGAATATGAATTTATTATAAAATAATATTTCTTACTCTTCCTAAGGTGCCCCTCACCCCTCCTATAAAAGGGAACTCCCCCTTATCTCTAATTCACACCTTCAAAGCCTTTTGGTTTGGCCAAAACCTGCCCAAATATCATCCCAAATTCCGTCACTTCATCCTAGAGGCCTTCCTTTAGTCAGAAAGCCAACTTAAGGATCCATTTTGATCAAATCAAAAGGAAGAACCCGAAGAAGAGGTAATGATTTCACCACCCTCTTTCAAGTTCCTTTCTTCTTCCACTTCTTCTTTCTTTGTAATTTTCATTTTAGAATTATTAGTCCAGTATCTTCTATATAATGTGATCTTATTAAAAATATGGTACAAGCATATTCATTATTCTATCTATCATTTGAATGATATGTCACCATACGTGCGTATGTACGACCTACCGTCTCCACGTTGTGGTGTAATTGTTATTCAATACATTATTATTTGGATGAGTATAATAATGATGTGTAATTCATGTAAATAATAAATATAACATGATAATGATTCTGTATATATGATACACCATCCAATTATATATTATTTTAATATCAAAAGAATGATATTATCGCTCGTGCGTACGTACGGACTACCGTCTCCACGAACGCGATAGGATTCATTCCCCATCATATCCATTCAAGACTAATTTTAATTTGATGACTAAAAATAATGTTTAAGGAATTGATATAATTATATATATAAATAATATACAACCTATGGATAACAAACACAACTTATGTAACAAAACATATAAAAGAAAATGAGTAAGTGAACACCTGAAACAACGATAATACTAAGATATTATTAACAAAGAAATTTTAAAAGATCATATATGATATAATATTAATGTGCACGATTCTAGTATAATTTAATAATAAGTATTTCACCATTATATAAGAGGTAAACCAACACCCGACCAAGGAAAATTACAAGGTAAGGGTTAATTCTTCAATCACATTATTATCCGAGATTGTTTATGTGTAAGTATTTACTGGGACATTTTTATCATCCATGTCCATTTTTCATAAATATGATTTCAAAAGAAATATTTTAAGGATTTGTGAAATGTAATCTTTATCAAGATTATAATTTTAAATGTTTTAAAGATTTATCTTTCTAAATCTTTTTAATTAATATCCATGTTTTCAAAATGATTTTATGGATTTATTTATATGGACATGAATGTTTTGAAATGATAATATTTTTCAAAAGTTTAAATGTGGTATGGGACACTTTGATTCAAAAATATATTTTAAATTACTTACATTATGTATTTTTTCTTTTATAATTATGTGACTTTTAAATGATTTCAAAAGAAGAGATATTTCTCTCAAATAGTTGTGATTTCATCTATTTCAACATCCTTTGATGGATTTTGAGATTATTTGAAGTTGATTTATTATGATACAAAACTTCCATATTGTATTGAAGTTTTTGTTATATGTTTTACTATGGATGTGTCATTTTTATACCATTCATGGTTTATGGATAAAGTATTGACATTTTGTATGCTATTCTTAATAAAAAAATTTATGTTATGTTTAAACCTGTTCATATGAGGAATGCATTAGACTTAGTAAGTGATGGGTGGAGCCCGCTATAGCTCATCAATGCATTGGTAGGTCTCATGAGGCAAACTATTGTCTTGGCACAAGGCCTTGAAAAAATCTTATTTGTAGTCTTCGCACGAGGCCTTGACTATGTGGTTATGATAGTCTGACATTATCCATTCCATCATTATGAAAGTGGTTATTGATATTGCATGTGATTATTCGATTAGTAGAATATCCATGTGAATAAGTAACTGGAATTATTTCAATTTATTTCTGCCATATTATGCTGAAGTTCAAGTTTAAAAGGATTTTGTTTTAGTTATACATTGCCTTAAATGTTATGCTTATTTGTGAAAGTTTCTGCTATATTGTTATCCTTACTAGGAATCTGAGCTCACCCCTTTCTATGTTTTATTTTTCCCAGGTTGTGATGAAGTATTTTATAAATGATCTGCAGGGATAGTATAAGGGGATATGAGTGTGGTTTATGGAGACAAGATGTTGTTGTAGTTTTTCACTTTATGATGTAACATAAACTTTATGAATGTATCTAGTGATTCTAAGGCTACTAAACTAATCGGTCTTTGAGACTTGATAATTTTTGATCATGCCAATGTTATGTAATAATGCACCAACTCTGGGTAACTGGGGTCAGGGCAGTATAGTTGGTATCAGAGGAAGTTTAGTACAAACCTTGGAAGCTATATTTAGATAAACTTTGATTAGAGAACATAGACCTAAGATGGACTTCGAGGATTTGTATAGAAGAACTTCCTAGAATTTTAGTATTGTAGAAATTTTGTGATTTTTTCAAGAAATACATCTCTATCTGGATACGAGCAGGTAGAGGCAGCTCTGGCACAAATGTACCTAGGGGTAAAACTTGAAAACACCGCTTTGAGCTAGACTCAAACGAGAACTGGTGCACGACAATGGGCCTTGCTGCACTCTTGGTTACGACACTCCTGGGGGATATGCTTAGGATAATTCTCATTTTCTTTACAAACCATTATGAAGGGTTTATGAGTATATACTTCCTAAAAAAACATTTTTATGATTATGGATTATATCTATAAACTGTTCAATCAACGATAGGTATTTTACAAGTTTTGAATTATTCATTGCAATTCATAAACTTACCTAGTGTATGCCATTGTATAGAAATGGCACCCAGTATAAGGAATGTGAACTCCAGCAATACGTATGATCCAAAGAGTAAGAAGGATCATATCTTTCATAGTATTAAGCCAATATTTAGAAGGGAAATTGTCTCCCATGTATTTTCAACGTATGGAGAAATAGTATCATGTGTTAATAAGATAAGTAATGAATTCTCTGAGTCCAATGGCTTTGAAGGGAAGCCAAAGAAGAAAAGGATGGTAGAGAGAAGGACAGATAAAGGGAATAAGGTAAAGAATGATTTTTCCATATGTGATAACTGTGGGAAGAAACACCCTGGAACTTGCCTGAAGGGAATGAGAGTTTGTTATAAGTGTGGAGAAAAAGGACACCATGTACGTGACTGCAAAGGTAAGAAAAATGTTTCAAATGTACAATGCTTCATCTGTAAGGAGTTGGGACACTATGCGAACCAATGTCAAAATCATCAGAGTATGCCCCAAATGATGCTATTGGATAATAATCAAGTTATGATACTACCACAGATGAGGAGGAATGATTAGAGTTCTTATGTTGTTATTAAATAATTATGTCATTTGAGTGTTGTATCAACGATGTACTGGTTATAATAATTATGGAGTATATAAGGATTGTACTGAAGTACTATTTCATTAAGGACTTGAGATTGTGTGGAACCATGAAAAGTGAATCAATAGCAGGTTAAATTTTTGGAAAATATATGGTTGAGAGAAAGATAAACCATAATATGGTTTTGATACTGAGGTAGTGATTTTGGAATAATACATGATTGATTTGGATAAATTATATTGGATATTCTTGACTCCCTTGAAACTAATTAATGATTTGTATATTCCATCATTGTTGGAGTTTAAAACATTTTTGGATAGAAGGAGTATATCCAGTATTCTATAAAGAATAAGGGAGCATGAATGTAATTAATAAGGTTTTATGGTAATTCAGGATGTTGCAGTGTTTTAAAAGAATACCCGATTAAGGTGTTCACATGGTATTACACAAAAAAAAGGATCTTCATTGTTTTTACATTCCTTATAAATTTTGGACTGTGAGTTTGGACAGAATTATTTTGGATAATTCAAGTTTGAGATTATTTTTTTTCCATAAAAGGACAACCAGGAGGTCGGGCGGCAACCCGTCGCGTCTGGAAAGGCTGTGAGACTTGAACCCGCAACTGAAGGGCGATAAGGGTGTATCACTTACCACTATCCCACGTGATGTCCTGGATTGAATAATGTTGTTTTTTTAAAAGGTCTGGTAGATGAATTAGAAATTCATTTTTTTGGAACCCTATACGAATACAATAAATAGAATATTTTTTTAAGTTCTATTATCTTTTAAAGTGAAATATGTGTTTGTGGTAGAAATTATTAAAGGATGGAACTATACTTGTCAAGTATATATTTTTCTTCTTCTCTTATTCTATGAAGAAATTAATTCTTAAACTCTAGTGAAGGGATCTTAAAACCAAAAATGTGTTATCCTAATACCTTATGTTTTGTTGAACCGATGGTATTTTAAATCATCATAGATTGATGAATTTAAGGCTCTCAATTTTACACTTGTTTGTGATTGATGACCTCAATCACTACCTAAAAAAATTTACTTTTTTCCTCCAATTATATGTCTCTAATTTCCACCAATGTTATCCTAATCGATATCATAATTTGGTGATGACCATTTCATTTGCCTTTTCCTCTTATTAAGACTAAATTTTATTAACCTAATTTCCGATGTGGGTTTTCCCACAAAGGTATTTTATATTTTCAAAATTTTATTTTAGAAGAAAAATTTCAAATTGTGAGGATGAAATTTATTAAAATAGGGAAGAATGTAACACCCCAAGATTTCATAGTGCGTTATTTCTTCAAAGTAATTCAATAACTTTCACTATTCGCAACACCGAGTTCAAGCACACCACGACTTACCAAACTAGCCGTTCAAAAGCAGTTATGAATAGTATTAACTAAATTTTGAACTTTATATAATCCTTATAATTATAGAATATACATTATGAGTTTCTTAGACATAATGTAATAACAAATTTATTTTTTTCAGATAAAAGAAGTATTTTTCAAAAAATGCACTTTTACCGACTTTTAATGGTGAACCCTTTTTAAATCCAATATTTGAAACTTTTATATATTCAATTTTACAAAATTAACATATTATTTAGAATCGGGACATATGAATTTAGTTTCAATAAATTTTTGGTGCTTTTCTGATAAATTTCATATTATTGAAAATTACTAAATTTTAATTAAAAACAACTTTTTTAATCGAAATAATTAATAGTGATAAATTACGAATTTGAGTGATTTTAAAGTATAATTAGATTATATTTTTACCATTTAATCCAATTTTGGTCATTGGACATAATTTCACATTTAAACTGGACATAAGCAAGTGTCAATCTTTTGATAGTTATTATTTCTTAAAAACACGCTTTTTGTTTTGACAATGGGAATTAATTTTAAATTAATTTTTGCCACTTCTGTTTTTTGAAATTAGAAAAATGGATTCCATATTTAGAATCAGGAGTTCCAAATTGTGTAAATAGGTAACTTTTATTTTTATACATTTTGAATAATTACTTCGGTAAATATTTTATTTACCATGGTTAAAGGGAAAATAAGGCAAATATGGGTAAAAAATAATATTATAATAATATTAAATTACCCTAAAATGTGTCCTAACCCTATTGGTTGATACATGTCCGACCAAGGGCATCTTTGGGTAGATTTTAGGACCCCATGAAGCCACTTGTAAGTGACAAGGACACTTTATATTAATTAAGCTAAAGTAAATACAAAAATGACATAAGCATATATCTTTTAGAATTATTTTTAAACAAGATTATATATATTATATTTTAGACTATAAATATTCATTAGAAAGATAAAAATATTTAATACATAATGATTTTTTATTTATAATTATTATACATTTAATAATTAAATTTATTTATGACACAATAATGATGGAGTATTTTCATTATTAATGAAAGAATCAAATAATTGGTATTATAAATGTTAAAATAAATATAATTTGAAAGTTTTGATGACATAAAAGAATTTTATTGGTTAATATTACATTTTAGGATTGCATAAATGAACTTGATTCGAATTAATAATGTTGTTAAGACTTTAAAATAAATAAATTATTAAATAGTGTCAAAATTGACATACAAGATTTTTTTAAAAAAATATTATCTTATTAATTGATATTATATATCTAAAAATCTAATGTTCGGTCACAGGACTTATATAATGATACTTTTAACATTAATGGACTAATTTGGGGTTTCTTGGAAGTATATAGTTAGTTTATTAACTATATAGTATAAAAATACAATGATACATGGTCAATGTCAAACTAATTAACTAAGAGTTAAAGCTAAAATATAAAGTTAATTTAGTGACCCAAACCTATCTAAAACCTATTGGATGAGTGGTTTTCGACCTATAACCACCTTAACATATAAATAATCCACTTTTGATCCATTATAAACTCAATATGAATTTATTATAAAATAATATTTCTAGCTTTTTCTAAGGTGCCCCTCACCCCTCCTATAAAAGGGCACTCTCCCTTCTCTCTAATTCACACCTTAAAAGCATTTTCGTTCGGCCAAACCCTGAACAAATATCCTCCCAAATTCTATCAATTCATACTATATGCCTTAATTTATTCAGAAATCCAACTTAAGGAGCACTTTTGATCAAATCAAAAGGAAGAACCCGAAGAAGAGGTAATGATTTCAGCACCCTCTTTCAAGTTCCTTTCTTCTTACACTTCTTCTTTATTTGTTATTTCTATTCTAGAATAAAAACTCAAGTATCTTCTACATACTGTGATGTTATTAAAAATATGGTACAACAATATTCATTATTCTATCCATCCTTTGAATTATATGTCACCATACGTGCGTACGTTCGGCCTACCGTCTCCATGTTGTGGTGTAATTGTTATTCAATACATAATTATTTGGATGGATATAATAATGATTTTAAATTCATGTAAATAATAAATATAACATGATAATTATTCTGTATATATGATACACCATCCAATTATATATTATTTTAATATAAAAAAGAATGATATTGTCGCTCGTGCATACGTACAGACTACCGTCTCCACGAACGTGATAAGATTCATTCCCCATCGTATCCATTCAAGAATAATTTTCATTTGATGATTAAAAATAAATTTTAAGGACTTGATATAATTCTGGATATGAATAAGATACAACCTATGGATAAAAAACATGTCTTATGTAACAGAACATATAAAAGAAAACGAGTAAGTGAACACCCGAAACAACGATAATACTAAGATATTATTAACAAAGTAATGTTAAAAGATAATATATTATATAATATTAATCTACTTGATTCTTTTATAATTTAAAACAATTATTTCACTATTATACATGAGGTAAACCAACCCTTGACCAAGGAAAAGAACAAGGTAAGGGTTAATTCCTCAATCTCATTATTATCCGAGATTGTTTATGTGTAAGTATTTACTGGGAGATTTTTATCATCCATGTCCATTTTTCATAAAAATGATTTCAAAAGGAATATATTAAGGATTTTTGAAATTTACTCTTTATCAAGATCATAATTTTAAATGTTTTAATGATTTATCTTTCAAAATATTTTTAATTAATGTCCATGTTTTCAAAATGATTTTAAGGATTTATTTATATGGACATGAATGTTTTGAAATGATAATTCTTTTCAAAAATTTAAAAGTGGTATGTGAATCATTGATTCAAAAATATCTTTTAAATTAATTCTTTTATAATTTTTTTCTTTTATAATTATGTGACTTTTAAATGATTTAAAAAAAAGAGATATTTCTCTCAAATAGTTTTGATTTCATATATGTCAACATCTTTTGATGGATTTTAAGCTTATTTGAAGTTGATTTATTATGATACAAAAATTCCATATTGTATTGAAGGTTTTGTGATATGTTTGACTATGGATATGTTATTTTTATACCATTCATGGTTTATGGAGGAAGTATTGACATTTTGTATGCTAGTTTTAATACGAATGTTTATGTTATATTTAAACCTGTTCATATGAGGAATGCATTGGACTTAGTAAGTGACGGGTGTAGCCTGCTATAGCTCCTCGATGCATGGGTAGGTCTCATGAGACAAACTAGTTTCTTAGCACAAGGCCTTGAAAGAATCTTATTTTTAGTCTTGGCACGAGGCCTTGACTATGTGGTTATCATAGTCTGGCATTATGCATTCCATCATTATGAAAGTGGTTATTGATATTGCATGTGATTATTCAATTAGTAGAATATCCATGTGAATAATTAAATGGAATTATTTCAATTTTTTTCTTCCATATTATGATGAAGTTCAAGTTTAATAGTATTTTGTTTTAGTTATACATTTCCTTAAATGTTTATGCTTATTTGTGAAAGTTTCCGCTATATTAGTATCCTTACTAGGCATTTGAGGTCACCCATTTCTATGTTTTATTTTTCCCAAGATGTGATGAAGTATTTTATGAATGACCTGTAGGGATAGTATAAGGGGATATGATTATGGTCTATGGAGACAAGATTTTGTTGTAGTTTTTCACTTTATAATGTAATGTAAACTTTATGAATGTATCTAGTGATTCCAAGGCTACTAAACTAACCGGTCTTTCGAGACTTGATCATTTGTGATCATGCCAATGTTATGTAATAATGGACTGACTCTGGGTAACTGGGGTTAGGGCATTACAGATATACTAGTTTTTATGAGATACAAACCATTATTTCATAGATAAATGTGATCGGACATCACAATTAGTCTAAGGTGTTGCGAAAGACAAGCTTGTTAAAGCTAATGGTATCCATATCTATGAAAAAATGAGTATGATTCAGTTTATGAGGAAGATAAGAAGATGTTATTAAATATAACTATTTGTTCTAGTTCGTGGAATCTCACATACCCATTAACATTTTCTCATAATGATAATTATGTTACTAGAACTAGCCAATATGACAAGTTTTGACAGTGGAAAAAAGGGATACACTCAGGGATACCATCTCTTAGAAGTTTTACTCAATGAGATGTGGTCACATATAGTTGAATATGAATGAGACAAAAACGTGGTAGACCCAACAACTAAAATCATTACTCAGTAGAAACATGATATTAATCATCTGAGAGTAAAAAATTATGGTTATAAATGTGTCTCTAGTGCAAGTGGGAGTGTTGAAATAGTGGGTTCCATAGACCCAACTTGAATATTAACTTTTATTACCATATCTTGTGTACATTTAGACACACATGATGTACATTTACCAATATAGTGTAGATATTTATACATCAAATATTTAATGGAAAGGTCCATAGCTTAATTGTAGTATGAAAATGCTATCGAAGATCCTTAAATATAATGAGAACCTTGAGATAATATGACATTAATCTTAAACAAAGATCCTATGGTCTAGATACATCATAATGACTGGAAATAGATGATGTTTGTATATCGAGTACTAGGAGATCATAATCATTGATAATTCTTCTCGCGAGGCTCACACTTGGTGATATATAGTAACTATATCATGAGGAAACACCTTCTAATAGAAACACCACATGTTTTGGGTTTCATTAGATGTTCCTATCTATAGAAATGTGTATTTTTCTCTTAACCTGAGATCATTAGAAATGTGTTCCATTTGATCAAATACTTTGATGCAAGGAAAAACCATGATATTGAAATCATGGAGAGGTATCTTGTTTTGGGTTTTTCATTGGTGGTATGGAATTGGTTGAATGGTGAAGAAAGGATTTTTCACTTTTGGGTTGAGGAAGTAATCTATCACTGGCCCTATTAACTAGGATAGTTGTACCTTTATAAATCCTTGTCTAAGGTAGTCAAAAAGAAAATCCATCTGGATAGATCAACAAATAATAAATCAAGAAAAGGAGAATGACACAAGTGTGCATCCTTCTTTATAATATATTTAAATACAAAAAGATTATAATACACAGTACGTGTTCAGAGGTTGGTTGTTATTGCTATTACTTTCCTTATCTCTTTAGGGGCCTTGATGGATTTTTAGACTCCACTCTTAGTGTATGAATATTATTCACTATTATCGACATAAGGTCATAGAGGTTCACACAAAATAGTGCATTCAAGGATATGCCATATTCAGCTGAATATGTATATTGGACATGGTGGGTCCCACTATGGGGTCCGAGTATTTTCCAGGTTATCGATCACTAATAAATAAATAAATTCATTATTATTAAATTAAATAATAACTAGTCCGAATTTATTTATTAGAAATTATTTACATGTTATATAAATTCGAGGAATAATATTAATCAAATAAATATTATTTTAATATTCCAGGTTCATTTAATATTAATTAAGAATTAAAATTTGAGTTAATGAATCGTTTTTATCATGTAATATATTTTATATATAAAATAGGCACATGATAAAATAAAAAATTACATTTTTGATATAGTTTAGTTCATCATAATTATTTATTTAGTGGATGTTAAATAAACAGGGGTCGGGGAACCCTATTAGATATTTTGAGAATCCAATATAAATTAATGGAGAGAGGATCTTGCTTATTACTATTAATGGTGAGAATTAAAAAGCCTCTCTCTCCTACCCCACTTTCTAGAGGGAAAAGTTCTCCATCCAAATGATTAGATCGATTACTTTTCCATGCATCGAAGGTACGTTGATGAGGTGATCATCAAGGTGTTGAAGGTGTCATCAAATCTCCAGTCACGCACCAAAAATTCGATGATCGATGCTCCTAATGATTTTTGAGGAATGTGTGGATGATCGAGATTTGTTCAGATAGGGATCCTTAATGAAATGATCATAGGAGATAATATAATGTCGAGCGCGAATTCAGATATAAAAAAGGTATATTTTTAGATTACGTTTTTGTTTTCTGTTTAATTTATGTGAGATCCTTGGACCATATCAGGGATTAGATGATCAGATATGATAATTCTCATCATCCTAAAGATTGTTATTTTTAAAATCCACAACCCACCAACTTCTAATGAGTTCCCTATTACCATTATTATTCCCTAACTTCTACTTATAAAGGAAAGGATTCTATTCATCCATTAGATATAGGGGATATGCTGGATTCAGATTCTGTGTAGAATTCCTGATATAGAATGCTTATAATACTTTTGTAATAAATTTAGAAATATTAATGGAATACTCATTTTTACTCTCTTTTTTATTTATATGTTACCTGTTATATACTTATTTTTCTTATTAATTTTCCATTTTTTGATAATCCAAAATGGGAGAATAAGCTTAAGAAATAAATGGAATTCAAAAATTGAATTTTTTATTTTTTATAACCCTCTATGATATTGAGTAATATTTTTTTCAATACTTTTTATGTATTCAATTCATTTCATTTTAAATGTAATGATTTGTGATAATCAAAAGGGGTATTTTGTTGGCTTAGACTAGTACCTACTTATTTTAATGATCCAGAATCATGTTTATAATGTTATTGAGGAATTGTATGATTTCTGTTAGTCAACTAGCCAAAAATTAAAAAAAAATGTTCAGAAATTAATGTACATACCTACCATATAAAGACAATATAGTAACTCTGAAGGTCAAGTGACCATGTGTTAGTGACCTTATGAAATAAGAACTAATCTTGAACCATTTCTTTCTAAGTATAGTACTTACTGTGCAATCAAGTTTAAGTTATAATATGTTTATTGAACCATCCAAATTTAAAAATGAACTTACGGTGTGAAGTAATGAATTTATTTTATGAAGAAAAGAAGTTACCATGCGATCCAGTGAAGTGATCTCATGATGAAATATAGTTACCATGTCTAGTTAAGTAAAAAAAGTAAGTAATGTACCAACAACATATATTATTATAGTTACCACACAAAGAGTCAAACCTATAGAAAGGAAAAGTTATGCGATTATGTGAATAAATGAACCTACCACCTAAATAAAAGTACCTACCGCATAAAGAGATGTACTGACCATAGGAAGGAATGGAGTTATCATTCCTAGTTTTCAGGCTTACTGAGCATGCCTAGTTACCATATCAACTGATCAATCCTAGTTTTCATGCTAGAGTTACTATTCATAAGTGAAGGCAACCAACTATTTATAACTTAAATAGTTTAGTATTTTGAAATATCTAGTGGTTCTATTTATTAATAATTAATTTTAGATTCATTTTAATAAATGGTACAATGAGTTCTCCCAATGAGTACTTTGAGATGGATTTTTTTAAAGGAAAAGAAGCAAATTTAGAGAAGGGATGAATATACTCCTCAAAAGAACAATGGAGGAATATTTTTATACAGTTATTCTATACAAATGACTTATTTAGAACACCCTGTGAAACATTATTTTCCTACACTTCTATGAAAACTCGGTTATTGAATTTCTAGAATAAATTCAAGCACTTCTGACCAACCAATGATAATCAGATTGATGTGTACCAAATCTTCACATATCTCATATCTTATTCTTTTTGTTTTAACATAATATTTGAGCTATTTTTTAAATTAATATATTTATTTATAAACATAGCCTTATTTATTGAATTAGAGTGTTATTGAAACTATATTTTAATTATTTTCATATATAATCCCATTTGTTACTACAGAAGAGGTAGTTTATACACTTATTTTCTTTTTAGGTATAACTGTGAAAGAGAATTTGTGCCTATAAAGCCTTCTTAACTGTTGGGTAAATTACAATCCAGGTTTTGGATTAGTTTACTTAATAATAAACTAATAAATAATTGGTGACTTCGAAGTAGAGGTGATTAGTTATTATATTAAGACTGAGCCCCTTGATTATTCCTCTATGTTATTTGTTGTTTTGTTTTTACTCTATATCTAAAAAATATATATCTATTTTCTAAACTATATAATAAAACTATACATTGATATTTATCTCTAACAATTATTTTATATATTTTGTTTAATTCAAGTAAATTATTTTCAAAGGATTATGTATTTTCATAGGTATTTTAACTGAGTTGTGATAAAGTTTTTTAGAATCTTTTCAAAAATATCCAATTATATAACTCTACTATTTTAGATTACTGTGATTTTTTATAAATTGGGGTATTTACGTTTAATTTTTCCCCATAAATATTAATTATAAACCCGATTTATCTGATCATGATTGTTCTACTGGGACCAATAGTGGAGTTGTAATAAATACATAGAGATGTTTATTTGATGAATCATAGTGAGAGATTTGGTAATTATATGATAGAGAAGATCCCAATTAGATCTCCCCACAAAGATGTTTATATCAAAAATAGACATTGTTTTACCTAATTAACATGTGGAAGAATTTAAAAGTAATATATGGGAATTTATTGGTGCAAAAGGAAGTCTTGGTGTTTACTTCGAGAGAATATTGAAAATATGATCATATTGAAAACCCATAGAATGAATTTGTGTAAGAGTGTCTTATATCAAATGGAAAGAAAATATTAATAGGAAGAAGACTCTAGGGAATAAGGACCCACACACAGAGTTGAGTGGAATTAATAATAATGATAAATATAATACGAGAATTATTTTTTAAGATACCTGAACATTCAAAAATTCAGATTTCTATTTAAAGAAGGGAAAATGTGAAGAGTCCCTATAAGAAATGGCAGTATAATGTAGTCATAATTCTAGATGATGTTCATGAATAAATCAATATAAGATAAAATATTTGAATGATAATGTGTATGATATAGTGACTACTACTGAATTGAACCCTTCATTCATTAAATATCTATACATAGAGGAAAAAATTATTAGGAGAGTTGAGGTGGCCTTGAATTTTTATATGAATAATATGAGTGAAAAAATGAAGGACCTAAGTTATTTACTTATTAAAATATTAAAAGAAATAATAAAGTATATGGTAAATGAAGGAATGATTAAAGAAATCAATATAAATCTCAAGACACAAATTGAAGAGAGTAATAAATAAATATTTGAAGCTAGATCAAGGAGGAAGAAGATTATTTCCCAACTGAATGATAAAATAAGTGGGTCAATCCCCCAGAGTTAAATATTTAATCATTAAATAGAAAAGTGAAGGTGAATTTCCTTCCCATGGTAGATTAAATTAATAAAGTATATAGAGAAGACAATATAAAATATGTAAGTTACCCTAATATTTATAAAAATCCTGTAAGACATATCATTTGAGAGAACGTTCCAATTAAATTTTAATATTGTAGAATAATGGGCCACAAAATGAGTGTGTGCCTAAAATCCCAAAGGGCACAAAGATGGAAGAAGACCAGCTACATTAACATATCAACTAGGAATTAACTTCATTAGGTATTATTTTAATAAGTGAATTTTTATATCTTTTAACCATCAATATAAGGAAAAAAATTAAATAATAAGGATGATTAAAGGGACATAAGGAAATCAAAAATTCCAATGTTGTACATGGTGATTGTTTAGAGAAGAATAAATAATGTTGATATGGGGAAAATATTTATTATTTGGGTGGAAAGTTATAGCACTCAATGAAAGTTTCATCAAGAACCAATGATAATACACTCATAGTAGTCTTCATAGAGATAAAAATAGAAAATTTTGAAAAGAAATAGGGAAGATATGTTAGTTTTTTGAAAGGTGATGTATAATGAAAAGAAAGACTCACTAAGGTCATATAAGTTTGAAGTTGTTAAAATTTACATTCAAGAGGATATTAAATGAAATATGACTTAGTGGTATCACAAATCACACTATAAGGATAAAACTAAATAGCGGTACAAGATCAGTTCTTTGGTAGAGAAATCATATTGAAGGATATAAAAATTGATTCCATAAGGGAAACTTGTCCAAGTCGGATTAATCTCACTACAGAAGTATATCAAAAAAATTGAACACAATGAAATCTAGGGATCATATCCTAGATGAAATTTTTATAAATGTTATTCTAATAATATTAACTAATAATGATTAACAAAGAGTGAAAAGAAATGGGTTAGTTAACCATGGACAAAAAAATCTAAAATTAAGGATATTATTGGTACCTCACTCCCCATATACACAATTTTTTTTATTATCTACTAAAAATGGTACAAGATTAAATAAGAGATACAACCCATGGGGGTACACCTTTAAATGATATGGATGCATAATGATAAGGTGCCTGTGTTAAAAAAAATATACGTAACAACTAGATTCATAATTTTTAATATTCTTAATTGGTACCAGGACTTAAAATAAAGGTAAATTATATCAACTCCTTAATCTAACTCACAATTGTTTCTTCAAGAAACCACTCTAATATCCAATTCAAAATTGGGGGTTACATGTTGTGATAAAGAAAAATAAATTAATCAGAGCATAGTCTAGAGTTTAAAAGGAGTGTTAATGATGTATCTGAGTTTTCTAATTATTTAAGGCAATAATTGAAGATAAAAAGATGATATTGAGACACTTATAAATAGGTAATAGACCACTAAGGAGGAGGATACATATCAGTGAAGTAGAATAAAGGATTATTCTTTTATTTCTATTAATTTTTATACTAACAATAGGTATCAAATGAATAGTTTCAGGATACCAAGAAGCTATTAGAAGAAAAATAGAATAAATAAAAAATTTATAAACTGAATTATTTTAAGATACCAAGATTCTATTCAAAGAAATCATAATAACCAAAATCCGGTTCCATATTTTGAAAATTATCTCAAAATAAGGTGTTAATATATGATGACTTCAGGGGAGTTGGTGATGCATACTCAATGTCTATTTAGTGTTATCTAATAAAGGATAATCTATATAAATTTTTGATGTGATAATGTTTATTACAGATTTTAAGAAGAGGTGAAAATAGATTCACTATTGTGACATAAAAAGAGACACATCGATATATTTATATATACCATGGGCATGTATTTTCAATTATTATGAATGATTTGGAGAATATAAATTTTAAAAGAGAAAGTTGGGTAATATTTTGAAAAATGTAGGAAACAATCATGGTAAGATGGAGTAGACCATGTTTTGAATGGAGTTAATGTTAAAAAATGGAAAATTATCTTCTTATATAATATGTTTTGGTATGTGTAAGATTTATATTTTAATATGTACAATTTTATTAATTATCACTTTGATGATAAATGAACGAGATATTTTGGATGGTATGGCCATTCCATAAAAGTGGGTATGGTTTAAAAATATTTAAAAGGAAGGGAATGTGTATAAATTATTTTACAGATAATTTTTTTGTGGAATGTTCATATAATATTTCTTATTTTTTAAAATTTAGTTTTTTTATTTATCTAAGAGAATAAGTGATCCACACCAAAAAGACATAAAAATAGATTTTGGAGGATTATGAGTCTTAGAGGTACTTTAATCATAAAAATAGGTTCGCATCACTTTAAATCAATCATAAAATAATATTAACATCTTCCATAGTTAGAGGTGGTGGTTTTACTATAAAGGTGGTTCATATGAGATTAAATGATTATGGAAGTTTAAGGAACTCTATATGATAGAGGTTTGTTTCACCATAACCAATCAAGATAAAGATGAGTTTTACATGACAACATATAAGACCATGCATCAAATAATGTGAAGGATGAAAAAAATGAAATTATCAAGTGGTCTTATTTTATACATTGAAAAATGTTGTTTTTATGAATTTCTTGGAATTGATTTTTTACTCAAACTATAAGGAAGACCACACCAAAAATGATTGGATTCATGAAGTCCATTTAATAACGGATGAGGATATTCCATGAAGGTTTAGTTTCGAAATTATATGGTAGATAAACACACAATTTTATAGATCACATTTGGATCAAGTTCTTAGAGATTAATTTGGATTTACTATCAGTTAACAACTACACTAAACTCTTATAGTTCACAATGAATTATTTTAGGTATTTTAGTGAAGATGGTTTTATTCCCATATTTTTATCGAAAGAGTCTGATGTAGGAAATATTATAAAACAATTCTTAGAATTTATCTAGGAAAACATAGTTAGGTAATGTTAATATATATCTAAATTTCAGAGAAGAAGGTATAAAATATCAATATTAATACATATGGTTAGCAGAAAAAGAAGAGAACCACATGAAGGATTCAATTTACATATCCAATTTTGTTTGAGAAAGAATGATTAAGCAAGAAGAAATAAGATTACATTATTATAATCAGTTGGGGAATGAAAAAGTAACCAAAATAATTATATTTCTATAGATATATTCCTCTAGAAGAAAGAGTTTTCAAGACAATATTTTTTGGACTAATGAGATTCAACCCTAATATTGAGGAGTTGATCTCATTAGGTGATTTTATTTTAGATTTTTTTGATTATTTTCAATTTTTTTAAATCATGATTGAGAATAATTAGATCTTGTTGAGATGTTTTGGAGTAAATTGGAATTACTTTGATATTTCTTGAGTTATTAAGTGTTTAAATGAAAATTTTCTATGAAATATTTTAAAATCGTATAATTAAGAAATTTGGATAAGAATTATGTGTAAACATTTAATTGTTTACAACTTGAATTTATAGTGTAGTACATATGAGTTTTCCACCATGTATGATTGTTGGGATCTGGAATAAAAAAATTTATATAATTCAAGTATGACTTTTTTAGTGACATCATATAAATTTGTTGAAGTTCATGTATGACTTTTTGAAGTATCATATGACATTACAAGGATTTATTATGACTATAAAAGTCATAAAAAATATATATTTATACTTCCAAATGACTTTGAGGATAAGGGTATTACTTTTTCATTTCAAAATATTATGTAAAATAAAAAAATGTTTTATGTCACCAGATTTAATATCTAATGAAATAAATTATAGGGGTGATGATTGAAAAAACTTTTAATTATTAAAAAATAACATTTAAATTATTATTTAATATGAATGTCATGATTATGATATCAAATAAATTTAGAACCTGTTCTACTAATTTATAAACCTATTTTATGAAGTTTAAGATGATATATTACTCTATTTTGTGGGAAATTCCAAAAAATATATTTGAAAATTTGATGTGATGATGACATGCAAGTTTTTAGTTCCAATAATCACTTGAAACTAATTTTTCAGTAATTCAAGATATGTTTCCAAGTTTGGATCTTCAATATGTTATTTTTTGAACATTTATTCCTCAAAGAAGCTACTTAATCCACATGTATGTCAATAATGATGATAACTAAAACCGATTCAGTTGAATATACAAAGAAATGAATAGTGGTTATTTCTCTCAGTCATAAATGTTTTTATTTCTCAATTTTATTTAATAGTGAAGAAATATGGGGAATATTCATTAATAGGTTTTTATAAGAACCAAAAATATAATAAATGTATTTGAGGAATAATACTGAACACAAGATGTTAATTAAATAATAGAATATTCCATGATCATGGTGCATGGTTTTGGGAAAACCCAAATGATGGAAAATAAAGGATCATTCTTTTTTATTTTTTTGACAAAATATTCATTTATATTGAACTATAAATTAATTTTTAATATAATTTATTTAGGTATTATGAGTTTAATAAATATTGGGAGAGAGGCTGATTTTTTGTAATGGTGTTTTTATAGAAAAGATAGGAAAATAAGAGAGTCTAGATCCAAAATATTTGAAGATATCATATAAATATATTTGAGCATAATATTTAAGTGAATCAAATATATGGTTGAGAATTGATATGAAGATCTACATCATATGTTATAAATACTAGGAATGATTCATTTGAATGTTCTATATTCTCATGGAGGAATATCATTTTCTGATGTTGATGATGAAACTAAATCCCTAAATATATATTTCCTTTTCTACTATCATTAATTGTATGTTAGTAGTGTAAATATGGTTAGTTTTATGTGACTCTTGATAGGTATAGTATGACTCTATGATAATTTTGTTATAATATAAAATGTCTTTTTTATGATAAATAATTTTTGGTGAGGGAGAACGAATAGAAATTATATGGATTAGTTACCATGATTGTATTTAACCTCATAAAAATTATTTTGTTCATTGATAATTTGTTTATTTATGTGAAAGTATGAATTAAAATTCTAATTTGAGTGAATTAGATATTAACAGGGCTTGGAGGTTGATTTATAAGGGAAGAAATTATAAAAAAAATGTGTCCACTGATTCATCCAACTTCCCTCTGAGTGGAGGTTCCCAAACCACGACACATCATCAGGTATCAAAGAGGGAATAAAGAAGAAAAGTAAATATCAATAGAGTATCAATTCACGAACCAAGACACACATGTAGTCTCAAACTAAACATAGATAGACCAATATTTAATTTAACAATTGAACATGACTCACAAGTCAAAAAATTTACCATGCCTTTCCTCTAATAAATATACATATGAAAAGAGTGGTGAGGTACTCTTGATCCAAATTATGATTTTTTGAAACCTTTTATAACATATATAGTGTTTAGTGATATAATCTAATACATAAACACACCATCTATGTATTCTCATTAGATTTAACCTTAGTCATTAACCAAGTAAAATTTCAGTATATTATGTCGTTTACATTCTCCATCTGTTTTATTATCGGGTGTGATCGATAGGAGTAAGAATGAGAGATTTAATGCATTTCATCAAATGAAGGAACAAGATTTAGATAGTTAAAATACTAGTTAACAATGAATAATTTTTTGTTAGTGTACCCATGATAACCCCACTTTTCACTCTTAGGGTTCTACAAGTCAATCTAGTCCCAATAAAAACACTTTATAAAATTAAAAATAATATTATTAGATAACAAACACATTTAAATAACATAACTATAATTTGAAATACTAAAACATATCAATCTCTTTGGATTATCACTCTCATGAACAATGATGCGAAAAATAAACAAAACATTATAAAACTAATTGTAATTTTCTCAATGTCATTTAAAGAACCATGAGATAAAATTTATTGAATTTAAAATAATATAAATAATAGGTTAAAAAAATCATATCACAGGTGTGAAAAAATAATAATTAATAACCTAATATTCAAATATAGTATAATATACACATAATATTGTCTTCAAATAAGGGTGTAAAATCATTAATTTCACTATGATTAAAAGGGGTTTTGATTATTTTAAATTTTATAATATTAAGGAGTAATTTAAAGAACTTTATGTTGCAAGAGATAGTTAATTGATTGGTCCATGGGTTTTATTAACAATTCTTATCCATTCATTATCTTAAATATATTAATGATTTGTTACATGATTAATCATATAAAACAAAATCTATTATCTATTACTAATGAAGGGTGATGAATATGAGACTTGATAAAGTAATGATCATTGTTAATCAATCTTCATTTCTATTTATATGGAAATATATTAAACAATCTCCATAACATCTCAAGAATAAAATGTAACTTAATTAAATAAAAAACTACCAGTCAGGTGATGATATGCCTAAGTAACTAAAAGTTACTTGTCACATTTCACACACATATAAAAAATCACTATATACTTATCATCCAACCAATAATAATCCAATGTATATAGGATTGATCGAGTGGAGGGAGAATAATGTTTATTAGACCAAGTAGTAAATAGTGCACATAAATATAAAAAAATTACAATCACATACAACAAAATAAATCATGACTAGTAAATGAAATAAAAGCATGTAATTATTTATTATTTATATTTTGAATGAAGAATTTTTTTCTTCCCCACTTCTCCAATCACCAACAAGATTTTTCTCTCTATTTAAAGGGTAACAACGAAGAATGAATGTGGGAGAAATTAAAAAATAAATAAAAAATGACAAAAACCCGAACTCATTTTCTTTATATCCTCAATATCATTAAATTTATTCCTAATTCATTTATTAATTCCAGTGATGATTCCGCATAGTAGAAGATTTGAGAGATTCCATTGATGTGGATTTTGAAAATTTCTTTGTAATTATATGTTATAAAAAATACACACTTTGAATATTATAATTCCTAGAATAGATGTCCCCAATCCTATGAGATTAATAATTTCCTAATTTGGTTAATTATTGACATAAAAATATCCCATACTATCCCCTTATCTTGAATGGGGTTCCTTATAGCACCGAGATGATCTTTAAGTTTGATTATATCAATAAAGGATCAAAATTATTAATTCTCATATGACTATCCATTATCTAGGAACAATTATATTTCAAAATATAGTTACTCTTTTGTTTCATATCATGGTTGAAGTTACTCTTATATAAAATCTGGTTATTCTTATGAATCCCTTGAAAAATCTGAGTTACCTTAAAATATCCCTATATTTTTATTACATGAACTAGGAAGCTTATGAGTTACTATGACATATGTTTAATTTAATCATCTATTACATACATTTAATCATTCAAAACATCCACACAACCAAATTAATATTATATAGGATATTGGATTTATGTTTTACTCCTATATAGCTTAGAGTTATTCATAGGTAGTATTTTTTTAACATGAGGTTATTCTTATGAAAGAACTTCTCTCTAGGGTTACACTTAGGGAACTACTTCCCCATAGAGTTATAGTTATGAAATTTTTTCCCTATAGAGTTACACTTATGTAGCTCGTATTTTAGTAGATATAATCTTACATGATAATGGGATTATTCTCATACAACTCCTTATCTAGGAAATTTATTCTTACACATCCTATATTTTTTTCTTAGACCTTTATGTTCTATTAAATTTTCATTCCCTTCTTTATGTTACCTTCTTTACTAATTCAATCAAATTATTATTCACCTTATATGAAAAAAATGAAAGGATTATGAATATTTTCCTATTAAAATTTTCCTAGAAATGAATTAATATAATTAAATTACAATTTTGTCCATTTTAGCCAATATTCCAAAAATCTAATGAAATCATCCTATAATTATAAAATATTTTAAAACCTTATTTATTAATAACTATAAGATAATAAATAAAATTTAATATCAAAAAAATTTAATTTATTTATTTTAAATATTCCTAATTACTCCCCTTACAGTCTTGAAAAAATGATCATCAAAATGCTACCTGAGTAAAATTTAAAACACAAGACAAAGTGAGTAACCCTTTTTCACATCCATGTTACCCAAAAATATAATGCCTCATAGATGTTATTTATTTTATTTTATATATTAGGTAAATTAAATTCATTCCCAATTATTCTATCCACCCATTCAAATTTTTATCTACCTTACTCAAAACATTTCCCTCAACACTCACATTATGGATGTGAAGTTGTGTTTTCCTCTATCCAAACTCATTCAAAGATCCACATAGGCTTGTTGTATTTCTAAATATCTACATAATTAATTAAGTACTTGTGATTATGATAAGGTATTTCAGGTTTATTGAGTAGTTAATGTCTTAGAGGTGATGATATTAAATACTCTAAGGTGAAATGAGAATTTTTGGCTATATATGAATAAAAATAAATGATTTATAGTTTATAATCAAGAATGTTATCCTCACTAACTTCCCATAAAAAAATTCACCTATAAATTCCTTTCGATGATTATGGTATTTAAACACATAAACTATTGAATATCAATAAATATTTCTTTAAATTTATTAATTCATCATTATTGTTTCTTTAATATCAATTTGAATAAAATTAGAAAGAGATAAATCATTGAATTTAAAAAAAAAATTGATAACTCTATTGTCTAATTTTTTAAATACAATTTCCATTAATCATTCCTAATATTTATTTTTCTACTAAAATTTCCCACAAAATAAATTCCCTATTCTTGATTTCAAATGTGATCAGATAATTACTTCTATAATTGGGTGTTAAGGGATTTTATAACATGTAATGAAACTATTTGAAATAGTTTTTAATGGTTACTTGTGGATAATTAAACGTTCACATTCAAACGTATGTTTTGAAATATTTGTTTATAAAATTAATTTTACAAAATAATTTCTCAATCATTTTCAGCAAAGGTTTTTGAATCTCTTATGTTTTGAATAAGAATTTGAAAAAAAAGTCTTATTATTTAAGAATAGATTTTATTATATAAAAAATAAGGGTATTGTGAAAAAATTTTCCAAATGGTTTATATTTTTATTAGGAATGTTATTTGTATATTTTATAGTATGGAATGGAATGGTTTTTAATAATATAAGTGCTCCTCGTGAATTTCATAAAATATAAATCTAGTAACAAGTTCATTTTAGTATTAATTTAAGTTGAGTTTCTGGAACTAAAACCAGTTACTCATAATTGAAATTTATTTCCATCATACTGGTGTATTCAATTAGGGATCAAAAAGTTTTATAAATACAAAAAATGTTAATAAAAAATCACAAAATTGAAAAATAAAAACATAAAAATTCCTAAAAAGCTATAAATGATTCATTATCACCCACACATAAACCATGTAATTCCATTAGTTCATTGTAATATACATGTATAGATTTATCATATTCTATATGAATAAGATAATCACCAAGGTTAAGGAAAGTTTCAAACTTGTGGTTTTTCTGGTATATGGGTTAGAGGATACAGATACCCCCTAAAAGTACCTCGAGATGTTTTTCATGAAATTTATTTGATCTATGAGTATTGACAATGAATATATTCTTATCCCCTATTTTTTAAACTGTATACCACTAAAGGGAAAACATTAATAATTTAAAATAGGTCTTCCTATATAGAATAAATTGTACCTATTATATATTTAGCATTAAATAATAAAAAAACCTCTTCTAATAGATGAAAATTTATTTCTAGGATTAATTTTTAATGTGCCCCTCTTATCCTTTCTTTGAAAATTAAGATATTTAGAAATTCCCATTCATGATTTTATCTTGCAATTGTATTTAAATTTACACTTGTTGATATCCTTTTCTAAATGAAAATTCTCCTCTTTTATTTCCTAGTAATCTTTACATTCTACCTATAGAAGTAGATGTAAATTATTCCTATTGATAAACTATTATGGGATAATCTAATTGGGGTCTTGTAAATTTTTATATAGACACAAAAGGTATATAAAAACCATTTGAATAAATAATTCATTTTTAGATTTATAAAAATCTACATAATTCCTTTTGTTTCCCCATTGAAAACATCCACATATGCATTTGACTATAGACAATAAGGGTTTGATGTTTTATGATTTATTTCATATATTTTTATCATTATTTATATGTTTCAATTACAAAATAGGTTTAATTTTTGAATGATCATTTCTATTGAGATTCCAAACTGGTAAAATATATTATTCCTAATAAATACATAGAAAATATTGGATTCATTAGTTATGGTGGCCTTAGATTCCACCCATTTGGAAACATATTCAATAAATGATAATAAATAAAAATAACCAAAATATTTATGAATTGGTCTCTTAAAATAAATTCCCCTTAATTTAAATATTTCACAAAAGTTCATGGGAATTTGATCAATTTCATGTTCTCTTGATATATTTCCAAAAAAATTGCATTATTGGTACTATTCCTATTATATGAGTATACTTTAATAATATAGGCCAATATGTACTACATTTTTAGATTTTTATATTATTTATTTTAGGTTTAAAGTTTCCTCTATAAGTAAATATAAGGAAAAAATATATTGTATATCATACTTCACCTTCTGAAAAAACATCTCTTAATTTTTAGTTGACTAAAAATATTCAAAAGATGTGGGATATATAATACAAAAAATGTTGACGCAGCTTCACATCAAGAAATATGTTATTGTTTAAGGTGAGATAGAACATAATAAACTACCAAGAAATTAACATATATAAATACATGTTACCACCCCTTCAATATTGTCAATATTTTCACCGATAATGGATTCATTTAGTGGTAATTTATCTATTATTCCAACCATGGATATATTATATTTTTTACCCATTTGGTAATCCATTGGATTATTATTTCATTTATTTTAATTTATATCTATACCAAACTCATATAGAAAGAAAATCCATATTTTCTACATTGTATTTTCATATGACATTATCATTAGGTATATCAATTATGTATGATTAGGGAAAAAGGTCACTTTAGTATAAATAAAATAACATCTAATTTTTTGTAAGGCATAAACAACTATAAAGAATAAATATTTAATATTGGTGTAGTAATATCCGGTTCGGTCTAATATTCTACAAGCATATGAAATGACATGGAATGTATCTTAATTTATTTGTGAAAAAAGTAATCCAATAACATAGATTAATGATTTACTAAATACCTTAATTTAGTGTTCCCAATTAGTGGGAAAAATCAAAGGTGGTGTGGTCTATTTTAACTTTCTCCAATCAATTATATTCATTAAAAATGAATTAAAAATCCTTCTAATTTAATGTGGTATGTGGAAAATAAAATCTTACAAAAATATTTGACGAATCTTCTATAGAATTTTCATGTTCTAATAAATATGAAATATGTTTCACACATGTTGGGTAAGAAAATTCTATGATCATTTAAAAATTTTAATTATCAACATAAATCCCATTTTTTGATATCATAAGGCCATTTGAATGTTTTTCCACTATGATGTTAGATTTCACAAAAATGAGTACAAGATCATTTTAAATTCATGTTTTTAAAACTATATCTTGATTTTATAGGTACTGATCAAATTAATTTCCAAAAAAGATAAATTTTTGATATAAAATTCAATGCATACCATAAATAAATCAAAACAAATTCTTAATAAAAATATTTAGAATGTACTAGGAGAAATTTAGATATCCAAATGAAATCCTCTTATAGGAAAATGTCCCAAAATAATAGGTGAAGGTTTACTTTTCTTCGTTAGCACGCGTAATGGAAGATAGTAAATATTCTAAAAATCCATATAAAAAGAAATAATCGGTGTTTACTACCTATCTCCCTAGAATTTAGCAAATTAATTTCATTAGTAAGTGATATTTTTAGGTAACCTAGTTAGTTTATTATATTCATGGATTTCTATCAAGCATCTTTGTACTCTCATAGTGATAACCTCTTTTTTCTAGTTTTTGACAATGGTTAATCTAAATTTTTTGGGAATAATATGGATTCTAAAATGGGGTAGATAATGATTGATTCTAAAACATTCTCAATTTAAATTTTAAATACCTCTATCATAGTTGTATTTTGTATCTTTTAAGTTTTTCTCACTCCTTTTTCATCATTTTCATGGATAATTCTATGAATGTTAATTTTATAACTTAAAACAATAATATCTCAAAGTCTTTATCCTAAAGGTTTCACATTCTCTCTTAACAGGTCAGTGATTTATATTTCTTGGTTAGATTACATGTTTCCAAAAATAAATACTTGAAACATACATTATTCTATTAAAAAAATACTTAAAATTTCCTATCAATGGTTGCAATTCCAATATTAGTGGCCAAACTAAAGAATATAAGATGTTTGGTTTAATTTCCTTATCCATATAAAACTCATAAAAAAGGTGACGTATTTATTTCGTCATTTAAAAATAAAAATTTAATCTATAAAATAATTTACAATTCACCTCATCATTGAATGGTTTTATAGTGATTTTATGATACTTAGAGAAATTTTTCATTGTTATTTCAAATCTGAATTTATTTTCCAAATTCAAGATTCCTTGAAAAAAATCTATTTCACCACATTAAATAGATTCATCAAAGTATAAAATTGTGAAATGTGTGGGTAATTACAAGGGTATTTTATTGAATAAAAATGTTAAAATGAATTTTGTTCTCCAAAAACTCCATTGATAAAGTAACTTTATGGAAAATTATTATATTATTTACAATTATTATAACTAAACATATTAAGATGATGGGTGAATGAGCTGGTACACTAACTTCCTCTATGTTCACTATATAAAAATAATTTTAGAGGATAAAAGAAAAATATATTTTTAATAAAAAAAATTAATAAAATAATGTAGGTAATGTAGTTGACCTATTAGGTAGTGGAAAAACAAATATTATAAGTTTATGTTATCTAATATGAAAATATGTAAACATTGAGTGATGAATAACATTAATGAAACCCAAAAAAAAACAATTTGTAAATGTAATTTATCTAATGGTATATCGAATAGAGAATTACCCCAAATCAGGACATCGGTTCGAATTTTTGGTGCGGTCAATCCTTAAATAGCTCTCCTTAAATTCCCTATTTCACTACCTTGATGTCTTAGTTTCTTGGTGAATTGTACTTTTAGTAACTTATAATACTAGGGAATATATATAAAAGCATCAAGAAGTGGTATATATATTTCAATAATTTTCTGAATTTATCAAGAATTTCATTTTTTATTTCCCCCTCATAAATTTTCGTTGATTAAACCATTCTTTGGGGAAATGGTAATGGTATGTTTTCTATAATCATGGATTATTTATTATATTAATTTTCTATTTTCCTCAATCTATTAATAATTATATTCCTCCTCTTCCTAAAATTTTTGTTTCTCATATTTGAAATTATTTTTGGGATTTTGATGAATTTATTTCCCAATTCTAATTATTACCATGATTAAATTACTTTTTGTATTAGTAAGTGGTTGTGGTAGTAGATTTTTTGAATATTTTGTAATAATTTCAAAAAGGATTTCTTATTTATTTTTCAATCATTAATATCATTTTTATTCAGGAATTCCTATATCTAATTGATTTTATAAATAAGGTGAATAATTGGTTAAAGGTTAATGTTGAAATTTATTTTTAAAATATAGTTTTTGTAATGTTTGTTTATATAGATTCTAGAAATTACATTAGAAATGTGATGGTTAATGGGAATATTAGTGAAATGGTGGTATAATATGATTTTATGGATTTCTAAATCCACATTAGATTTGAGAATTATCTCTCTATACTTAATTTTATTACCAAAAAATCCAATGTGGTTAGTATCTAAATAAAACTCAGTATTCTAAACTTGATCACATTGGTCATTTTATTGAATTTTTGAAGAACAAACACCACATACTTTCACTAGTGTTATTTGATTACATAATTAAATAAGATCCATCTATATGACTAGGGTCATTAGTTCCTTAATTTTATAATTAATTAAAGGAAATAAAAAAATTGTATTGTACACTCATCCTATTCAATAGATTTATCCTTATACACTTATCTATTTGTTGTACATCTTGTACTAAAATTTTGAAAATTTTAACTTATTTTCCCAATCTGTCATTTGGATTCAACTATTAATTTTTTAATAAATTTTTCTTTTGATAATGAATCAATAAAATTATTATCACTCTCAAGAATCATATGAGAGAGTAAGACTAAGAATTGGTGTTGTTTTATTTAATGATGTAGACAACTTGATATAAAATTATTAAATCATTCTCAGTACTCATATGAAATTTTTCCTTATATTCTTTTAAAATTACATAGATCACCATCCATAAATTAGTTCTAATTAATGTTAGAGAGAACCTTTAGATAAGACTCCATTCATGTTTATCTTAGTTGTTTTTTATATACTCTATCCAATATAGCCAGTCATTTGATACCCCTTCAAGAGATAAGGGAAACTCTACCTACATGACTTAGTCCTTAGCTACTTATATGGGAGTTAGTATTATATAATCCATTATGAATTACTTTATTTTTTTTGTTAGGATATTCTCCTATAATGGAATAATACAATGGAAAAGGTTGAATTGGAGATGATTTTATTTTAAAACCACCCTTTAATTTGGGAATAGTAATATATTTGTTTTGATTTACAAATGAGGTTCAAAAATATATCTCTGATTTTGTATAAGATTATCTACAAAGTTTCAAATTTAGATTCAAAATTAACACTTTGAGTTTCAATCGAATCAGTATACTTGGATTTTTGATTTTATAAATTCTATAAATACCTAGATCTTGAGAAAAATTATATCTCTATTTTAGGATCAAAAGTGTATAGTTGGTTGATGTTAAATCTTTTCATACAATGTGAGTATATTGTTAGTGTTATAAAATAGTCTCCAAAACTAAATAAATTACTCAAATATTCTTTCAATAGTTTTTCCTATGTGTGGAAAAATAATAAATAAACTTATATTAAAATATAATATAATAGAGATCAATGAATATATCTAAATAGGGGTGGAAATAATGATTTTAAAAATTAATAAATAGGGTTTTTGAATTTAATTTATTTAATTCCATTAAAGTGAAATTTCAAAAAATTGAGACTAAGAAGATATAGTTTAGTGATAAGGCCAAGAGTTGGATCAATAATTATTATGATATCCAATTATTAAATTTATTAATACATTCTACTAACATGATGAATTAGAGGATCTGAATTTCCTTAACTCTTACCATGGGTGAATATTGAATGAGAGTCCTAATAAATAAATTATCTTTTATAATATATACTCTCTATATAATTTAAGAAAATGAAAAACACTAGGACATTGAATAATAAAAAATCCCTTAATTACTTAGGAACCTCCCAATCATGATAAGGTATACCTAAGAAACTAAATAGTGGTTCATTTTCTTCCACTTATCTGTTAAACATTTCTAGAAACATAACCACCTAACCATGCCTATTATTTCATATACATGGATGATTTAGTGGAGAGAGAATACAATTTACCAATCCAAGTAATAAAGGTGCATATAAATATTAAAAAATAATATAAAATTAAATAAAATATTTTATCACTAAAATTCAAGATTAAATAACAAAATAATAATTTATTAATGTTGTTATAACTCAATCATAATAAAATATTCTCCTCCCAACTACCCTAATTACTAAAAGGGTTTTATACCTCCATGTGAATGGTTACAACCAATAAAGTACTAGGAAAAAATAATAAAATAAAGGAATAATAAATAATAATTGAACACCCTTCTAATATAGCCTCAAGATACTTAAATATATTTTCTATTCCATCCTTTATTTTAGTTATGATTCTATGTGTATCATAATTTTTGAGAGTACCTCCTTGTATATTTTTAATATTTACTTCTATATTTAGAGTTCTATATAAAATCACAATTTAAATTTTACCTTTTCAAGATTGGATGAGTCCTATCCCATGATATTGTTTTTTTCCAGATTTGGTTAAGTATTCTAAAACAATGATCTATTCTTGGACCCATTAGAATAAATGTTACTCTATGCAGAATCAAAAAAAATTCATAGCTTCATTTCACTTTGCATTATTGAAAATGATTATTATTACAATAAAATCCATGCAATTTGAATAAATCAATTTTAGAAATTAGTTGCACTTATAAATCATATCGAGGTTGTGGTTTTTCATATGAAAGTGTTGGTCATGGTTATCTATCCCCTGAAAACATTGTGTTACCCTTACATATATTGCTGATAAGGTTATATAACCCATGTATTTTTGTAGTTAATTTTATGTAGTTTGAATTTATTCTTCGAAAACTTCTAGTTAATCTAACTTAAAATACATCTGACTATGTTAATATTAATTAAGCTTCTAGATATTTGTTTTAATTAAATATATCTTGTATTTAATAATAAAAAATAGTTTATATTTTAAATTTATTAATATAGAATATATTTTAAACATGGTTACATATACGTAGTTACATCATAATAATGAAAAAATTATGAACCTACTTCTCTACAGAGTTACATTTAAATAACTATTGTTTAAGTATAGATACTCTTACCTAGATGGGTAATTAATATTATACAAATCCTTAACTAGATGATTTATTATTATGCATCAATTAATATATTCTTGTAACACCCTATGTTTTTAGGGACCTTTTTTTGAATGAATTAAATTTCATTGATATGTTGCATTGCACTAACTTAGATATTCCTCTCACACGAAACTAGTTTGGTGCATGTTATATGCAACACAAGAATATTTTATATTACACACAAAACCTACATCATATGTTACACAGAATACCGATTTTCTTTGTGTTACATGAAACACAGACTTGGCGTACAATACATGCAACACTAAGTTTCTAGAAAACATATATTTTTTATAATTTTTTTAATGAGATAATTATATCCAAGACATTAAAATTAATAATATTAATAGTAATAACTACTTTTAAAATATTTTTTATAATTTTTTTATATAAATAAAGTATATTGATAATGAAAGATATAATTTTTGGTGAAGTCGTTATGTGTTTAAGTATACTATTTTCTCAAGTAAACTACTTTTTATGTACTTATATGAAAAATAATAAAATAAATTTTATACAAAATTAGATATTTTATTTTATAAAATAAACTTAATTTTTTAATATATAATTTAAAATTTATCTTAGGATTATTTTTTTTGGATTTTTTTGAGAAACATTATTTTTTGGATGAATAGTGAAAAATATCAAATTTTAATTCAAAACTGCCTTTTCATCTAACTTATGTATAAAGTTAAATTATATTTTAAATTAGTTTCAAAGTTAAATTATATCATAATTTAGTTATCCAAACCAATTTTGGTCATTGGAATCAATTTTACTTTGAAACTGAATATTTAAACATAGCAAACTTTTGAGCACTGTTACTTATAAATCATGCTTTTTCAACCCAACTGTGGAAATAAATTAAAACTAATCACTTCCACATATATGAATATAAATTAGAAAAATGGATTCCATATTTGGAATAAAAATAAAATATAATTTATAATAAGTTGAACATAGTTTTTGATTAAAAATATTAGTGAAAGTAATTAAAATTAATTACAATGATTTAGGTAAGATTTAGATTAATAAGGGACTAAACATTAATCTTAGGGGACAAAAATACCAATAAACTTGTCCAAGATCCACTTTATATAAATATTTAGATCATATCCTTCCATTATTCTAAAAGTTTTCAATTATTTTATCCCCTTGACATATGAAAAATGTGTACGGAATTCCATTGTAAAAATATTACAAGAGTGTCACTCCCCCTCCATTATAAAAGGCATATCTCCTCCCACTTCCTCCAAAATCTCATGCCACTTTGGGTAATAAAAAATATTCCCATTTAGTCTCAAAACAACCCTTACGTCCTCCTTAAATCCTCTCTTTCTAAATAAATTCTTCCAAGGAATCTCTTTGGTGGAAACCAAAAATATTTACATGATTAAGAGGTAACACCTTCCCTCAAAATCCTTTCTTTTCTTTTCATTCTGCACTCCATTATATCTTTTTTCCATGATTTTATAAAAAAAATTATACTAAATATAATTTAAATTTTTTATTCTTATAGTCATACCTAAACATTCACACACTTCCATCTAATGAGTAACAAACATACTGTTTACATTTATGGTGAAGTACAGCCTCACAAAATGATGATTATTCGTTTTTTCTTTTACCACCTATCTTGGTAGAAATTAAGATGGAAAATATATTTATATATGTATATATTATATTTTTATATATTTAATAATTTTTTATACTTTTAAAAAATATATCTTTATACCATCTATTTGGTAAAAATACGATAGTTTTGTTTGAGGAAGTGCATACTACCGCCCCCTCAAAGCGACGTGATTAGTTCACACACTTCATGGGATATATTAACGATGTGTTTATTGAAATTATATGATATATATTATATAATAATAGTTTTGGAATAATTATATATATACACATATATAGATACTTTTAATTCATTTACTCTCATTCTTCCAATATGATAATAAAATAGAAACAACATCCATGTTTACGTATGACTTACCGTCACCAGGAATAGTGTATTCCATTTCATACTTTTATATCATTTATATTATTATAATACACATTTACTTAATATAAATGATTTTTTTATCATGAATTAAATTCTATAAATCGTTATATAAGTATAAGGGCCACAAATATATCAAATTAAGACACATACGAAGAACAAATTGAATATTACCTGAAGTGAAATATTAACATAGAATTATTATAAATAAGTTAACATAATATCATAATAAAAACATATATTATATTATATATATGAATAATATTCTTTAAAATTTATATGACAGAATTTTATTTATTATACAGGAATCTTGTACGAGTACGAAGTGAGCCAAGACACATGGCAAGGGAAATTTCTTCTCATTTTTATTTATGTGAGATACATGCCTTATTCAATAGTCAATTATTTTTATGGTGTATATAATTCCCATGAATTTATTATATCTATCTTATAACTTTTTTTATTTAAATTTCCATTTTATGAAATTTATTTCATGTGGTTTTTGTTTCAAAATTTACCAAATCGTTAAGATAGTTTTGTTTCAATTTTCCTTCTTTGAGACTCATGTTTTGTGATGCACCTAAATTCTTTTTTGAGGTTTATATAATTATAGTTTAAATTTTCTATAATTAATCTTATTATTTTAATGATATTATAAGATTCATGTAATCTCCTTTTCATACATGGAGAGTTTGATCCCATTATACCAACTAGTGAAAGTTTATTGAAACAATCCCATTATTTTTTGATATTTTTAATGATTATGAATCATTTGATGAAATATTGTGATCCATATCTCAAAGAATTATCTGAAATTTCCTTCTATTATGTTTATTAAATATATATCCATGTATTTGTACTATTTTCACTCTTTCATAATTAATATAGTTAAGAATATGTTTGTAAGAAAAATATGATTGTATTTCTCTCTTTAGTCGAAAAACTGTTTCATTAAATAAAATCATGATTTTAAAAAATGTTTTAAAATTATACTTTTATATAATTTTCAATAAAAAAGGTTTTCAAATTTCTTTCAGATTTAGAAATAGTTTTCCGTAAATAAATTATTTTTTCCAAAAGAATTTTTTTAAGTGATCATTAAAATTATTTACCATCTAACATAACATCCTTTGGGGTCACTCATGATTTTTTGTGAAAATAATTCAATTATTCCATTAATATTACATAAATGAATGGTTTATTTTTTATGGAATGATTTTTATGATACCTATTTGTCTTTCATAGGTTATATTCTTTAGAAACCTAATTCATTTCACACGTAATTATTTTGATGAAAGGATTTTGAATCCTTTATCTTTTTCCACAGGTTATGATATGATTTCATGTTTATGATATTCATTTATTTCAATGGGTTATGGTATTATTTTTAATGACCTTTTGGAACATGTACATATGATTTCATTATGATATGGGTGGAACCTATATCTCTTTACAATGCATTAGGTAAAGATTTATATCTCATGAGATAGAATAATATGGTCTTGGGAGTGAACCTTGACTACTAAGATGGCTATGGGAGATAACTATGACTACCAATAATGTATTAGGAGTGAACCCATACTAAAAATATGGCCATGGGAATGAACTACGACTACTAAGATCTTATGGTGAGTGAACCCGTACTACTAAGATGGTCTTGGCAGTAATTCTTTGGATACTAGAGAAATTATATTATATGCTTTTCTGTCTTCTATAATTCTATGTTTTATTCTTATGTTATGTTTTTATCGCATATGTTCTTTATTTACTAATGATTCATGTCTTACTAACTACCAATATTTATTCCATGATTCCTATTTATGATATTTGATATGCAGGGTATGATCTTCTATTTTCATGATCACATTAGGATAATGTCTATACTTACATATCTCCCTTATTTATAATTACTAAACATATGAGCTCACACCTTTTATGTTTTAGTCTATAGGTTATGAAGATATGTTTTATTTTTGAAGTGTATAAGAAGGGTTATAATCAAGAAGAACCTAGTGGGATATATTGTACCTCACTTATATACTTGTTTTCATGTTCCCATGTTTCCAATGGAACTAGAATAATACAGCCTTTGTGTTTCTGTTTGTATAAATTTTTAAGTATTCTACGAATGTTATGTAATGTTAATATATAAAAATATATGTTCACTACAGTTTCTATTGAAGAAAATATTTAGTTAACCATTGGAAATTAGGATGATAACACCTTAGTGATAACTCTAAGGACATGGCTAAGGACAAATATAAAGATAAGTAAAAGTATAAGAAAATGTCCTTAAATTTTGGAAAATGATAGAGTGGGTGTTTTACTAGAAATACATCACATTATGTATACTACAAGTGGATGTGGATATGTCATAGAGATACCTTGGGGTAATAAATTTGACAATATGTATCGTGCTTGACTTGGGGTAAATTGGTACATGGCAACAGGCCTTGTGGCACACCTTGTCTGACAATCCCAAGGGATATGACTTAGAAATTAAAAAACTCTTCACAAAATATTATGAAGAATTTAAAATAGAAGTTGGATATGAAAAACCTAGTATAAACCTATGGTTCCATAAATTATGGAAGGTGTCATAAGATAGAAAAATTATAGGTTATTTTTCATGATTATGTGGTTCCTCATTATGATAATTATTTATTACTCTATGAGTATGGTTATATTAAATGGATAGATCCTAAAGGAACAACGTTAATGGTGATTGTGATGGATAATATAATGATTTTACTCCTGAGAAACCAAATTCTATGTGAGATGGAATGAAAAATCTTATTCCAATGCTCAACTATTTTTCTCAAGATATGATTCATGGTGGACTTCCAAATCAAAAAATGAGTGAAAAATATTCTATTGATCTATTCATGAGGAAACATCCACTATTGTTCAAAGGCTATTTTGATACACTAGTTCTTGAATAATGAATTATTACTACTAAAAAAGTATTCTTCATTCTCTAGTTTTTAGAGCATGAGAAATCTATTCTGGTTGTTTGTTAATTAGAAGGCGAAGCAGAATAGTGGTGGATGCTAATCAAGAATACGAGGTAGTGAGATGAGATTTAATCCATGGATTGGTATAAGTTCAAGAACTAATTTTCATTAAGAACTTTCCTTAGATTCTCCATACTAGTTTGGGGAAAGGGTTACTTAATTTGAAACAAATGGATTATGAATCTATTGTTACCTACGATGTTAATTTTATAACACTTTTGAGGTATGCTTTAAGAATTATTATCCAACTTGAAAGTAATTTTGATAGTTTCTTCAGTGGCTTAAAGCCATGTCTTAGAATGGTGTTGTCTATACAAGACTTCAGTAGCTATGAAGAGTTTGGGAATTGTGAAATCAAGGTTAAAATGGAGGTCGGAGTCATGTATCCATCTTATTGTTTTGAAAAAGAAATGAATATGTATTTTAATAGAAAATATGAAAACCATGAAGAGAAGAAGATGAAATTTCCTTTATGATCTATTTGTGGGAAGAATCATGGAGTAAATATCCTTAAGGGGTATAATAAATGTTTTAAGTTTTAAGGGAATAAAATCACTCATTTTATTACTGAAGTTATAATAAGAAGCTAGGTAGAGGTATGAATAGAGAACAAGCATCATAGAACAAACCACCCACGATTCATTGCTACAAGATTAAGGAGAATGGACATTATGCTAACCACTACCCAAACCCAAGGGTTGGTGATGATGAATGACATCAACAACCTATTAATCCATGGTATAAGGGTAAATATCTTGTAATAATAATTTCTGATAAGGGATGCGATAATGACATGGTGAATGGTACACTTACCATCCACTCAGAAACTGTTAATGTCTTATTTTATTCTGGATCTACAAACTCTTTCATATATAAAAATTTTTATAAGGGTGTTAAGATTACACCAAAATAATTATCTGGGGAGTTAAAAGTGAAAAAACATAATGTTATGATGATTTCATCCCAATTCTATGATTTCTATCTGGGTGATGTTTATGGTAATATTCTTTTTGTAAATCATTTCATTATTCCTTTGGTTAAATTTGATGTCATTTAAGGAATATATTGGATTTAACTGCATAAAGGCCACATCAATTATTGAGAATGGGAATTTATGTTTGATATTTAAATCCATCCTACAATCCTCCATAAATATGATTATAAACATGAACATACTATAGAGATTAAATCTAGTGTATGGGTCTTAATCCCCATTCAAAAGGGTTTTTTATCTGAAATGGTTCGCGAGAAAATCAACATTGATGATATTCCTATTATTCAATAATTTTTTGATATCTTTCCTGAAATTTTTCCTTGACTTCCACCAAAGTATGAAGTTGAGTTCTTGATAGAACAAATACCTGGTTCCTCACCAATTTTAAATACTCCTTATACAATGGCCCCGATTGATTTGAATGAATTAGAGACGAAACCCCAAGAAAACTATGATAATGGATTCATTTGGCCATGTGTGTAAAATTGGGGTGCGCCTTCTCTATTTTTGAAAAAGAAAGATAGATTAATGTGAATCTACATTGATTATCAGAAGTTAAACAAGATTAAAATCAATAACAAGTATCCTCTTACATGTATTGATGACTTATTTGATAAACTATATGGATATCAATACTTTTCCAAGATTGACCTTCATTCCAGATATCTTCAACTGAGGGTCAATAAAGAGTATATACCCAAGATGTAACTCTGTACAAGGTATAAACACTATGAACATATAGTGATTCCTTTTGGTCTTACTAATTCCCCTTCTATCTCCATATATTTAATGAATAGTGTATTTTGATATTACCTAGACTAGTTTGTGGTAGTCTTTATAGATATTATTATTATCAATTCAAAGTGAAAGGAAGAGCATGAATATCACTTGAGAATTTTATTATAGACCCTGATGAAGGAGAATATATATGAGAAATTTACAAAATGTGAATTTTGGCTGAAAAAGGTTTCATTTTTGGGTCACATAATCTCAAGAGATGGTATACCAATAGATCCATAAAAGACGGAGGATATTGAATTCTGTCCTAGACACCATGGGGATTGAGATTTGTAGATTTCTTGGTTTATCTAGATATTATCAGAAAATTGTAAATAATTTCCCATGACTATATAAACATCTAACCAATTTAACTTGGAAGGGTGTCAAGTTCCTCTATATAGATGAATGTGTGTAAAATTTCAAGGAGCTGAAGAGAATTTTAGTCAGGGAACCTATACTTACAGTACCCTAGAGTAGAGAAGGGTTTTTAATCTATAAAGATGCTTCCAAGAAGGGATTGAGATGTGTTCTTATGAATAATAACATGGTTTTCCATTATGACTCACATAAGTTAAAGATTTATGATAAAAATTACCCAACTCATGATTTGGAGTAAGAAACGATAGTGTTTTCAGTAAATTGGCATTATTATTATAGTGAAATGTGTGATATATATACTGATCATAATTTTTTGAAATACATATTCACGTAGAAGGATTTGAAAATGCTCTAGAGAATATGGTTAGAGTTGGTAAAGAATTATGATTGCTCAATAGATTATAACCCTGGGAAAGTGAACAAGATGGAGGATGATTTGAGTCAAAATGATCATAATATATTATCCATGAAAAGTATAAAAAAGATCCAATATTTATAGATTTACAAATAATGGAGATGGAAATCCTGGAAGAAGGGGGAAAATCTTATTGTTCTCAAATTAATGTTCAAACCTCCATCCAATTGAATATTAAAGAGTAAAAAAAGAATATGTAGAGTTGAAAAAGAAATTTAGAAATATTCTTGAGTTTAACCTTGATCAAGATGGAATGAAAAGGTTTAGGAATAGTGTATGTGTTCCTCCCATATTGGATTTGAAGAAGGATCTATTATAAGATGTTCATAACTATTCATTATCTATTAAACACATAAGTATAAATATTTATATGGACTTGAAAGAATACTTATAGTGGGATGTAATGAGGAGATATATCCCAGAGTTTGTGTCTTGGTGTTTGGTAGGAGAAAAAATTAAGGTTGAAAGCAAAAAGTAAAAGGGGATGTTGCATAAATTACCTATTCCAGAATGGAAATAGGAGAACATCACTATATATTTTTTCATTGGACTAACCAAATCATTTAAAGGGTTTAATGTTATATGGGTGGTAGTTGATCACCTTACTAAGTCAGAACACTTCATTTATATCAACGAATATTTCTCACTATATCAGCTTGCAAGGATTTACATTAAAATAGTGGTAAGGCAACATGGAGTACGACATTCCATTTTTTTTGATTAGGATCTAATTTTTACATCAATATTATAGGGAATTTCTCATTATAAAAATGATACAGAATTAAGTTTCAACACTTTTTATCATCCTTAGATGGATATTAAATCATAAATAACAATTCAAAACCTATAGGATATATTGAGATCTTGTTCGTTATATTTCAAAGGTGGTTGGGATCAACACCTTCATCTAGTGGAGTATTCATCAATAGATTTCAATCATGAATTAATATGGCACATTATAAAGCCCTACATCGGAAGAAATGTAGATACCCAACATACTATGATGTGGTTTGAGAAGGGAAGCTTTTAGTACCTGAGATCACTGAAGAAATGTTCAAGAGTATTAAAACCATTCAGTAGCATATCAAGGCATCTCAATGTAGGTAGAAAAGTTATGTTGATAACCGAGGGTGTTATCTAGAATTTGAAGTTGGTGAAAATGTGTTTCTATGAATCAATCCCTAGAAAAATGTTACGAGTTTTGTAAATAAAGGAAAACTAATCCCTAGGTATATCGATCCCTTGGTGATTCTTGATCGTATCAGGATGCTATCCTATCGCTTGTAACTTCTCCAAATATCTCTCAAGTACATGATGTGTTCCATATATCTCTCTATAGTACGTTAATACCTGAACCTTAACATTTACTAAACTAAAATTACATACCTCTAGAAAAATAAATTTGTTATGAAGAACAATAATTTTAAATTCTAGACCGATCAGAGAATATTCTATGAAATAAGACTACTTGCCTAGTAAAAGTTTTGTGGAGAAATCTCCTGTTAGAGAAAGCTATGTGGGAACTTGAGGATATGATGAAGAAAAAGTAACCTCATTTTATTTTTCCCAAATGAAAAATCTTGAGGGTGAAAGGTTGTATAATGTAACACTGAGTGTTTTTAGGGGCCTTTTTTGATTGAATTAACTTTCATTTATATATTGGATTACAATAAGTCAAAAATTCATTTCACATGACACATGATTAGAATAAGTTACACACAACACTGTATTATAGTATGATACATGAAACACCAAAAATTCATATGTTACATAGAACACCCACTTGGAATACTTTATACTAACACCAACTTGGCGTATGATACATGAAACACTAAGTTTCTTCAAAACATCTCTTTTTTTGTTATAATTTTTTAAGAGATAATTATAACTTAGACATTAAAAATATTAATATAAATAGTAATAAATAATTTTAAAATTATTGTTATACTGGTTTTATATAAATAAAACAAATTGATAATAAAATATATAATTTTTGGTAAAGTCCTTATATATTTAAAAATAATCTTTTCTCCAAGAAACTGCTTTTTCTATACTTCTGTGAAAAATAATAAAATTAATTTTATACACAATTAAAAATTTAATTTGATAAAATAAAATAAATTTTTTAATTTATAATTTGATATTAATATTAGGATTATTTTTTTATATTTTTCTGAGAAACATCATTTTTTGGATGAATAGTCAAACATACCGGATTTTAATTCAAAACATCCTTTTCATCTAATTTCTTTATAAAGTAAAATTATATTTTAAAATAGTTAAAAAGTCTATTTAGAAAAAAAAATTATCAATAAACCCAGTTTAGGTCATTTGAATAAATTTCACTTTGAAATTGAATATTAAACATAGTGAACTATTGAATATTTTTACTATAAAATCCGCATTATTCGCCCATTTACAGGATTAAATTTATATTAATTTTTTACACTTATATGAATATAATTTAAAAAAATGGTTTCCATATTTTGAATCATCATAATTTATGAATTATAATAAGGTAAACATATCTTTTTTCCAAAAAATTAGTGGAAGTATTTATAATTAATAACAACGATTAAGGTAAGATTAAGCTTAATAAGGGACTACACATTAATATTAAGGGTCCAAACAACCTAGAAACTTATCCAAGATCCATTTTCTGGACATATTTCGACCCTATACCACCATATATCAAATTTGGTGAATTATTAGGTCCACTTGACATGTGAAAACGATTATTGAATTTCTTTTTCAAAATATTACAGAAGTGTCACTCCTCCATTATAAATTGCCTCCTCTCCTCCCACTTACTCAAACCTCTCAAGCCACATTTTCTCATAAAACCTCTACCCAGGTAGTCTTCCAAAATACCCCACTTTCTCATTTAATCCTCCCTTTGGGTAAAAATTCTTCCAAGGTATATATTTTTTTCAAGCCAAAAGGATTTACCTAATTAAGAGCTAACAACCACCCACAAAGTCTTTTATTTTATTTTCATTCTCCATTCCATCATCTCTTTATATTCCACGATCGTATAAGAAAACCAGTATCATAAATATAATAAGATTTTTAATCATGTTTTTCATTATGTAAATCATTATATAAGTATATTGACCAAAGATATAACAAATTAAGACATGTGTGAATAATAAAGTGAATATTACCCAAAGTGAAACCTTAACAAAGAATTATTAATAAAAATGTAATATAATTTCATAATCAAAACATATATGGTATTATATATATAATGATATTATTCTTTAAAATATTTATAATGAACTTAAATTTATTATACATAAATCTTGTAAGAGTACCATGAGAGTCAAGACAGAAGCTAACTAAAATTTTATCTCACTTTTATTTCCGTGAGATAGATTATTTATTCACCTCTTAATTATTTTGTGTGGTGTATGTAATACCAATTAATGTTTTAAATGTATCTTAAAATTAAATTTATAGTTATTTACATATCCATTTTATGAATATTATTTAATGGGGTTTAATTTTCAAAATTTACCAAATGAGTAAGATATTTTTGTCTCAATTTTTCTTATTTGACTCGTGTTTTGTTATGCACCTAAATTAGTTTTTGAGTTATATATACTTCCATTTAACATATTATATCATTAATCAAAATATTTTCATGATATTATAACTTTAATTTATTTTCCTTTTCTTGCATGGAGAGTGTGATCCCAAGTTACCTAGTAAGAGTTTATTGAAACAATCTCATTGTTTTTCTAGATTGGTAATGATTATGATTCTATTGATGAAATATTGCAATCCATATATCAAGAATTCTCATAATGTTCCCCATCCACTATTTATTAATGATATATCCATGTATTAATACCTTTTTTTCAACTCTTTGGTACTTAATATAATTAATTAAATCTTTTCAATAAATGTCTCACCGTATTAATCTCTTTGGTAAGAAATATTAATTATTTCAAAAATAATGTTTCTAAAAAATGTTTTAATTTTTTTTTCAAATTATCCATGAAGATAATATTCAAGGAAAAAGGTTTTAGAAAATTTTTTATGTTTTAAAAATATTTTTTCAAAGGAGAAAGTATATTTTCCTCAAAAAATGTTTTTTAAATGATCTTTGAAAATTAATTTCCATCTAAGATGACATCCTTTGGTGTCACCCATGCCTTTATAGGAAAATTATTCAATTTTTACATTCATATTATTTCAATTAATGGTTTATTTTTTGATTTCTTGATGTTTATGAAACTCGATTCTCTTTTATAGGTTATATTATTTTGAAAACCTCTTCTTTTCACGTGCTATTCTTTAAATAAAAGGATTATGAAACTTGTACCTATTTACAAAGGTTATTATATGATTACATGTTTATGATACCCATTTATTTCCATGGTTTATGATATTATTTTTAATGATATTTTGAATAATGTATGTATGATTTCATTATGAGATGGGTGGGACCTATATCTCCCTCTAATTAATTGGGTAATGTTTTATATCTCATGAGATAGACTAATATATTATTTAGATTGAACCATGAGTACTAAGTTGTCCATGGGAGTGAACCATGACTACCAAATGGTACGAGGAGTGAACTCATGCTACTAATATGGCCATGGGAGTGAACCATAACTACCAATATGGTATGGGGAGTGAACCCGTACTACTAAGATGGTCGTGGAAGTGATTCCTTGGATACTAGAGAAATCATATTATATGATTCGGTGTTTCCCAAAATTCCATGTTTTATTCCAATATTATTATTTCATGTATTATGTTATTTATTTACTTATGATTCATGTCTTATGAACTTACAATATTTATTCCCTGATTTATTTTTATGATATTTGATATGTATAAAATGATATTTTATTTTCATGATCACATTATTATACACCTATACTCTTGTTAATGCTTTCATGTCTCACTGGTTTACTATTACTAAGAATTTTATATCTTCTATTTTTATGTTTCCTTACCCAGTTTTTCAAGATATGTTTAATGTTTGATGTGTCTAAGAAGGGTTCTGGTCAATAATAACCTAGATATAGATAATGTAGCACACTTATATACTAGTGTTAATGTTTCAATGTTTCTAAAGGAAATAGAATTGTAAGGTATTTGGGTGTCTGTTTTTATAATGTTTTAATTATTCCACAAATGTTATGTATTGTTAATGAATGAAAAGAGAGGGTTGTTATAATTCTTACACACATAACTTCTCTTATATTTTAATTCCTTTCTTCATCCCACCTTATCATTATCCTAGCCCTAGTTTTATTCACTTTCAAAGAAAAAAACAAAGGATTTGGATTTTTAACATTAATTTTATTCCAAATATTAATAAATCAAAATTAAATTCACAATTTTCGATATTTTAACAAATATTTAAAAAATTCAATGAAATGATCATTTAATTCGAAAATGAAAAAAACTGAATATATTATTAGATGAAAGGAAATAAAATAAGCTGAATATCAAAAAATATAATTCATAAAATTCATTTTAAATAGGTATTTATAGAAATTATAATTAATGTTTAGACATTCAAAATATGAAAATTATAATAGTAAACAAATTATTAGAATTGTAACATGACCATTGGAATAATAAAATGGCCATTAAGATAACTAATTTTAAAACCTTATATGTAAGGGTTACCTATAATAAATTAATATTATGTATCAAAATACCATAAAACAATTACTCATAATGTATGTAATATAAGTATAAGTATACATTTATAGAAAAACTTGTTTTTTATAGTTTAATCAAATATCAATTCTTATATTTGAAATAAATAAAAAATTAAACTTATCTTTGAAAAATTGTGTATGTATTGGAATAATAATGTTGAAATTATGTTTGGGGTGATGTTTTTATAATTATACTGAAGAGTAAAATTTATATGCAAATAAAGAAATATAATAACATACAGTATTGTATAGACCGGTATATACATAGAAAAAACACCATCCATGATATATTGATGAGTTGATTAACACTTAGCTTAGACTAAAATTAATTAAGTACCTTTTCATTCTAGAAAATAAATAAAATTTATATTATTAATAAAATTAGAAAATTAGGTGTTATTTTATTAAATAAACCTTCCACTTCACCTATGAATACCACCCCACTTCCTCCCATTTATTTCACTTAAAAACACATAACCATGATTAATATTTATTACAATACCACTTAAACCCTCATATACACATTTCTAAAGTCTTGGACACATCAAAAGTCCATTCTAGGAATCCATAAGGTGTATTATTATGGGTTCATCTCAATTAGGAAGGTATGTTATATAATTTAAGCTCTTTCAGTTCCATTATTTTTATTTCATAATATTATTATTTATAAATTTAGTAAAATTTAATTTAATCATTAAATAAATAATATAATTATACTATGATATGAAGTATTTAAATTTATAATATATAATTATCCTTGTTATATTATTTCTTAACATTCTTTTTATCCTATTATAACCACCTATATAATTGTTGTTATGAAGAAACTACTTCCACCTTATATGGATGGTTTAAAAAAAAGTCTTAATGAATATAGATAAAAATTATAAAATGATTAATATTTTTAAATATAAAATATATAATAATAATAATAATAATAATAATAAAGAATCTTGTCTATTGTATCTTTATAAAATGTTCATATCGATGCATGCTTGTTAATCTGCACACATTTTTTACTATAGGTTTAACATGGAAATTTTATACCACTAGAATGATATTAATTCAAGTACCTTGATAGCTTTCAAGCTTAGGGAACCATTATACAATGAACTTTTAACATTACCATTTCATTGAATTTGTTTCGGAATAATGAATTGAATAACATTTGAATGATATATAAAAGAAAAAGTAAACTTTTAAATGAATAAAAATCGATTTTAATTTAATTAAAAATAGTAATAATAACAAAATAAACATTAATATGTTTTTATTATACAAAATTCAAATATTTTAATTGACTATTCTAGAAGTCAGTGGAGCATCCAACCAATTTTGGACTCAAGGTAAAATAATTATTGTTAAACTCTTATATTTTGTGAAAATATATTTATTATTCCTCGTCAATCCTCAATATTTATTTCAAAATTAAGTTACCTAATTTAATATTACTTTTAATTATATATATTTACATAATATTTTTATAATCAATATATTGTACTCATTAAAAATTATTATTTATAATATTTTAATGGTTTCCCTTGAAAATAATCATTACTTATCACTTTAAATTTCTTATCGGTTTATAGTTCATACCAGAAATTGTTCACAAGTGGACTATCCCACTCATTTCATTCTTTTTAGTGATGTTATCTATCAATCCCACTCACTTGGTCTCTTTTATCTTTGTGTTAATTTTGTTTATCTCATTGATGTATTGTATATGTTATTTTACATTTTTATTAACTTTATTATATACTCTTTAGTAAATATGAGGTTAACACTCTATATTTCATAATTTAGTTTAAATGGTTTTTACCTTGAAAGTTATACCTATAATTTTTCCTAATTTTTTTTAATAATCCATATTTAAGCTATTTTAATATAGATAATTATTTATTATGTATCCAGGTTCATCTATGAGTTTCCTATGAAAACATGTTCTATTTTATTATCCCTATATTTATTCATTTCAAATGACTAATGTATTAGAAATTATAAGTGACAGGTGGGGCCTGAAGTTATACAACACCTCAATGTAATGATGTGTCTCATAAGAAAGCTAGTTTGGGTATCTAGTGTATATTTTCTAGTATATATATGATTCCTTGGTTTAAGGCTTCACCTATGTGGTTATGATATATTTGCATAATGCCTCAATGATTTAGTTATGATTTCTCTCAAAATGCATTCCATCATTATGAGATCTATTATTGGAATACATATGACCATCTATTTTTATTGTTTTGGGTATTTTATTCTTATATATTCTCATGTATAACATTTATTTAATTATTTATTCATACTATATTATAGATATTATACATATTCCATATTGGATTCTACTATATGCTACTCCTTACTATTAATATTATATTACCCCTTGAATAATATCTCCTTTCCCCTAGGAAACCCATATTAAAGATACATGTGATCTAAAAATAAGAAATAGATGAATATTAAATCTTTATGCTTTTTATAATTTAATTCATGTTTTAATGTAAGGTTATGATGTAAAATTTCTATATTATCTTCTGAAAATAAAACCTTTCATACTAAAAGTTTCCAATGTAATAAATGACTTACAACTCTATATGGAGTAAGAGTTTTTATAACTTATGTCCAATATAAGGATGACCACCATGAACTTTTATAAAAGGCATAAAATTAATTAATTTGAATAATATATCAATATCTATTATTATATGAAAATTTCACTAAGTCTAGATGATCCTCCCATTATAGAATTTATGGATTCACACCTTCAATATCTAAATGTAAACTAACTGTGAAGACCTTGTATTACAATGAGCGGGGAATAATAATTTACTCTTGTTTCAGGTATCCAGACCATGTTGAGTGCTACTACTACTATTAAGAATGAAAATGATTTTATTTCAATAATATGAAATACTTCAATAAAAATAGACTTTCAAAGTTTTGTTTTTGTTTTATTTATCATCTTCTTCTTCAACCTGTACTATTGTAGATTATTTTTCATCTCTTTGTAAGAACTTTATATCCTATGGTTATTCTTCTTTCACTTTGAAAATACTATTGATAAATATTTAGGGAGTATTCTTCTATACTCTTCACACAAATAATTGTTCATTATTATAGTTTTTTTAATTCCATTAATAGGAGATGAGAGAGTCATTTTTGAATTTGAACCTAAAGTTCAAATTCAAATGAATAACTTCCTTCAAGAATTATAGTATTTATTTTCTCCTTCCCCCTTTTTTCTTTCTTTTTTTCGAGCACTATTACAAGTTATTGTGGTGCATCAACACTGTATAAAATGTATCAAAGAAGTTATTCCATGACTTCTCCTATTCTATTCATAGAGATTATCTTCTTCATTTTGTGAACATATTTATTCCTTTTATTGAAAAAAAATCCTGTTATGATGTTTAAATAATGAAAAAATTGATTTAGAATCATATTATATCAAACTTTCTTTATAATAATTTATTATTATATAAATCATATATTTTATTCTTCAATTTTCATATGAATAAATAAACCTTAAGAAGTTTTACCTTACAAAGATCAACCAGAGGAAGTTAATTTTCAATAAAACTTATGAAATCGCAAGTAATGTTATGATATTTTTATTATATAAACCATAAAAACTTCTTTTTAACCACATGTAATTATTTATATGAACTCTTTTAACTCTAAAAACCTTACAAACATTAGTATAGGTATGATCACTTTTCTATTAACAAATAATTATTCCTATCATAATCTTTATATTATACCCAATTAAATTCCTCAAGAACCTTATTCATTACCCTTTATAACTGTGATAAACATTATGAAGATTCATAAATGTGACTATATGAAGAATGAGAGCCTTAAAAAGTGTACCAGGAAGATCTGGAGGCTGGAGGACCTACTTTGAGAAAAATAAATTAAAATGATAAAAAATATGCTACAAGACATTAAAGAGTTTCCCTACAAAGATGAGTGTACACCTCACCACTATAATCAGCATGAGAAATACTTTCACAATACTCAGGTAAGAAAAAGAACCAATTAGAACAGACCTCAGATATTTCACCCTTTGAGATAGCATCCCCAACTTTATTGGATTCACGATAAGTATGTATGACTTCAAGGGAGAGTGAACCAATGAGTCGAAGATAGTCAGTCTAGACTGGTAACATCTTCCATGGCACATTCATTGAGTGGTATTTGAGAATTTTGATTGCAACAAAAGAGTCTGATTCTATCCATAAGTCATGCCAACTGAATTGGACAACATAACTTATTGCTTTTAGCATAGTATAGAGCTCTGTTTTAATGGAAAATCCATTTCCAATGAAGTTAATAAATAACCCCTTCACAAATCCCCTGTAGGTACGGAAGACACCACCACATCCAGAGGGACCAGGAGAACCCGACACAGCTCCATCAACATTGAATTTTATCCAGTGTGGGAGGGGAAATATTCATCGAACATAATTCATCATCAGAGGTTTCTTCATCCTACAATTAAAAGCAAGAGACCTCAATAGAATAAGGTCAGAGACATCATTTCTCATAAAACCAGTTTGAATGTTAGAGGAAATTTGGATGAAACAGTGAATATAAAGAACACCCACATGGAAAGAGGTCTTTGTGCTACTTATTAGCAAGGTATTCCTAGCCTTCCAGATGAAATCCAGAATCATGGCCACCACTATCAACAGGATGTCATGGACCTGCTCACTGCATTCATCACTACAAATAGATTGCAGTAAATCCTCCACACACTAGAGGGAAATATGGCATTTGAAAATTCCCTATATATAGTCCCACAAACAATAATATAGGGTACAAGATATAAATATTTGCAACATGGATTCATCTACTACCAAATAGAAATTGCAGGCCATAGCTTCCTGAAAACCACAGCGCTGCATCATGTGCTTCAAGGGAAGTCGGCCTTTCCAAATCTTCCTTACTAACAGTGATTGAGATAGATTTATGAAATGCTTGTAGAATTCTTTAAACCAGTGAGGAGGGTGAAACAAATTACCAGAACAAAGATATCTATAGCAATCCTTTTTGGTGAATCGACCATTCACATTAGGCATCCTGACTAAAACATCATAATCATTAAAGCAGTATCGAAAGGCCTCAAAGTGCAAGTTTCTGGGTAGAATTTTCAGAAGCTCTGTATTTTCATAAAATTCTATCATCGTTGCAAGATTTACAAAATATGGAATTATAATTTCATCAAAGATTGGTTGGGAAAGCCAAGGGGTGGTCCAACAGTTTAGATTTGACTGTATGGACACCACCCATTTCAAGCAGACCATAAGTCTAGAGAAGGCCAGCTTCAAAGCTGTCCAAACAGAGGATCTGAGGTAACTGGTGTATCCATTCGACAATTTATCAAAAAATATACATTCTTGGAAGTCCATGGATGAATAAAAGTTCTATGTAAGATTATAAGTGAATTTTTTGATCAAAGTATCATTGAATAATTTGATATCTTTAATACCCAACCCACCCATTTGGGCTGGTTTAATATAATCCTTCCAAGAAACCATGACCAGCTTCCCCTCATGAATAGAACCAGTCTATTTTTTTTTCTAATTTGGATACTTAACTCCTTAAGAATAATTTTGGTCCATTTGTACAAAGAGAAGGAGTATACAAACATTGAAGTGATGACTGAATTGACAAGACATATTCTCCCTACCTGGGATATATTTTTATTTTTCCATCCTGCCAACTGATTAATAAATATTAAGGTGATGCATTCCAAATGAGACATTTTGACTCTGCCCCATAAAAGAGGTAAACCATGGTAATTAAAAGGGAGAGACCCCCTTTAAACTCCAAGCCTCATGGCAATTATATTTTCCCTAGATATTGCAATCCCTTCACCAATTAAGATAGATCATTTTCCCCAACTGATGAATTGCCATACAACCTCTTCATAGTCTGATAAAATTCCTTTTATCATGGATTTAGTACCTTTTTTCACTCTTCTAAAGGGAAAGATGTCATCAGCATAAAATAAATGTGACAGAGCACACAAATCTCTTCCAATTCTCATCTTTTGATACCAACTAAAGTTGACCAGATCATTCAGGAACCAACTAATATAGTCTTATACAATAGAAAATAGCATACCAGAGAGAGGGACACCTTGTATGACCCCACTTGAACATTCGAAAACCCCTCCAGGGGATCCATTGACAAGAATGGATAGCCTAACACTAGTGAGAATGGACCCAACAAGATCAATGAATTTCTACGAGAAGCCATGCATTTTAAGAATGGTGAAAAGAAAACTCTATATGATGGTGTCAAAAGCTTTAGAAATTTCAATTTTCAAGGCCATATTTCCATCTTTCCCCTTTTTCATCATTGCATTCTTACATTCAAAGGCCATGAAAAGGAAGGTTTGTATATTACGTCCTAGGACAAAACTGATCTGGTTACTTGATACGAGCCCCGTGGAAACCTCACCCAATCATTGAGTCAAAAGATTACTGATAAACTTTGGTATGGTATTCCCAATAGAAACAGACCTAAAATCCTTAATATTAAGGGAATTTCTCTTCTTAGGGATTAATGAGTCAAAGTTGGAGTTCATCCGAAAAGGCATATATGTTGATTTAAAAAAATCCATCGCATCATTTATAACATCAATCTAGACAATGTCCCAGTAAAACATAATGAACTTATTTTTGAATCCATCTAGACTTGAAACACTATCAATATTCAAATAAAAGAGTGCATCATGTAAATATTTTTCATTGGGGATGTCTACAAGTCTCCTATTTTGATCCTCTTTTATGGACGACTCAAATCACTAGATAATTTTCTCAGAAATGTCACTACCAAAATTTGAACACAGCTTCTCAAAATATGTTATCACAGAATCTTCCATCTCATTTTGAGAAGAGAAAATGCTACCATCAATTCTCAAGTTTTTTGAGGATCCTCTTTGTCTTTGTTTCACTATTAATACATTAGAAACATCTTATGTTTCTGTCCCCTTCTTTGATCCATTTTATGTTAAATTGGTTCTGAGTTAATTTCTCTTTCAAGATCAGCAATTTATCTAGATTTGAAGCAGCCCAGATTTACTCTTGAGAGGGAAATTACTAACACGTATTGTTGGCTTGGTACCCTGCCAAGTAATTTTCAGCCTCCCTGATATCACCATCCAAGGAGGAATAGAATCCTTACTCCAATGTTTCAGCCTTTCATTGACTTCCTTAAGTTTACAACATAATATGTGAGATGCACTCCCCTTATCAAAAAATGTGAGATGCACTCCCCAAATTAACATTTTTACAAACATCCAAGATAATATCTCTACAGCCAGGGATAACAAGCCAAGTATTTTTAAAATTAAATTGTAGAGGGGTTGACCTTATTCTGGTGAAATTTACATCAACAAGGATATTATTATGATCAGAGTGCAGTCTTGGAAGAGTCCTCCCAAACACATCAAGCCCCTCATTCCTACCATCCACTTGCACAGAGAACCTGTCCAATTTACTTGCATGTAACCCATTAATAGTGTACCTACCCCACTTATAATCATAACCAGAGAGGGAGACCTCAGAGAGACCACAATTATCAATGCATGATATCAGGTCTGAAGCCGATACACAAAAACAATTATCACCAGTTTTGTCATCAGGCGTCAGAACAGTATTAAAATCACCAAGGAAAACCCAACTGGTATGCATGCCCTCAGATATATTGAACAAATATTTCAACAAATTCCTTCTTCTTATGTAAAGGTTAAAGGAATAAAGAAAGGTCACACCAATAGAGGTAGTATTAGTATAACAAGGTATGGTGAAAGTTTGGAAGTCATCGAGAACAATGTTGATAGTGATGCTGTCATGCATGAGCACCCATAAGGATTCAAAATTTCCATCAAATTGATTGCTTTCAACAAAGGAGTATCCCAAAGAATTCCATTTGAATGAGCCCAAATTTTCAAATTTTATTTTTGGTTCAGCAATACCAACTAACAGGGGTCTATGAGTCATAATAAAATGTATAAGGGACCTGAATGTGGGAGGATTCCCAATCCCATGATAATTAAAAAAATAGGATTTTCATTTTTTAGACCAGAGCCTAGTGCTAGGCCCATCATTAATTATAGTAATTTCCTTACCAAATGAGATAGTAGCAGTTTCATCAGAAGTACATGTCATTTGATCAACTGATGTAGAGTCATCCCATTCCACAACAGATTTCTCAACATTTAGCAAGGACAATATGTTAGTCAAGACTACTTGATAGGAGAGAAGGCCATAAGGTAACTTTCATTTAGTAGCCTTTGAAACGTGTACATGAAATAATTCACCTGTATTGGAAGGGCCACCGCCTGGTTTTGGAGCTGATTCAGCTTTTCCTATGTTCTGAATTTCTGTATCATCTATATTCAATTGAACAGAAACACCATGACCTTTAGTAGGATATGCCACAGTTTTATCAGGGATATTGGCAGGGTTGTCGAAGTCTATAAGAGCGATAATATCCAACATTCCAGAGCCAAGAACCCGATCTGTTCTCTAATCTTTAGATGCCCTCAGATCCACTCTAGGAAGATGAACCATATCAGCAGACCCTAGAGAGTCATAATCCTATTCACAAGAAGGACTCGATACTACCTGAACATCACCATCTTTCACAGTTTTTTTGAGGATGGTAACATTGATTGAATCACTACTTGCAATAACTTTTTCAAAGTTTTCCTTATTCATGGTGCACCCATCATTAGAAGCTCCATTCACTGTATTAGGATTAGAACCGACCAAGGAAATTATCTTCCCCTTACATCTCCCACAACCTTCCTCATCATGTCCTTGAGATTTACATAAGTTTTATATCTTATTTCTATTGTAATCTGAGGCAACATGGACAAAGAAATTACAATTTAGGAAAAACTTGGGTTTTCTATCACAATAGATGCCTAGAGTGAGACTGTCATCATGAGTGGTCAGTACCACTTCCTCCATTAGCTTTTCCGACCTGTCAATATCAACAAAAATTATCACATAATGCCTAAAAGTAGGGTTCTCAGTCTGTCTATCCAAACTAATGGGATTACCGAAAGATGAATCTATATCCCATAGGATTTGAGGGTGCAAGTACAGCTAGTTTAGGTTACATACACATATCCAATGTTTTACAAAAGTGTTCTTAACAACATTGGGATCAAAGTTTTGGTGCCATTCATTAATTATGAGTAATCCTAGATTTAGGGGAACCAAACCATAACTCCATGCACACTGCTTCATTTCATCTAAATGAAATACAACACGGTAAAACCCAAAACCCATCACTGTCAACTTCCAGTTAGCGAAACCCAAAATTTCAAACATCTTCTCATTGAGGTCCTTGAATTTCCAGGGCTTCACTCCCTTAGAAATAACAACCTGAGCAATGATCGAGTACCCATAGAGTTTAATTCTTGAGACTTTTCACCGAGACAATCTGGTATTATGAGGCCCAGTTTTCCTAGAATAAATGTTTGAAAAATATTAAATATTTTAAGGTCATATTCACTTGATTTTCCTAAAAAAGTGGAATTACTCCCAAAAGGGGGGTCCCATATTACAAATAAGAGGGTACCATTGAGTTCAAAACATGGATTTTAACTAAGGCATGACATATCCTTTAATATCATGGTGAATTTGTGAAAAAAGTGATCACATGAACAAAAATAATAAAATAATGAATGATTTTTTTTTATTTTTTGACGCCAAGACCAACCCTATACCTTAAATAGACTATTATAGCCAAAACATAAGGGTTATCCACATAACCCAATAATTTTTATAGATACATTAGAGAAGGATCCATTGATGAATGACAACTAGATCAAATATTGATGACCGAAATGCATCAGAATTTTAGGATCTTGCCAATGACAATGAAACAACTTCTTTCATCATCAAATATTGATTCAAATTAAGGCATGATGTGTTTTTTGCAGATATATCCCCATTTAATGATTCCTATAATGAATTTTAATCAATGATCTATAGAATTGTTTCACGGATTTTGAATCTTATGGTATGGGTAAGATTTATCTAGTAATTGGGGGTAATTGCTTTGGGATTATTTATTTATATCTTTATTCATCATTCTAACAACAACGAATCGAGGCCAACAAAAACATTGGCCAAGTTTTTGTCTTCATATTTTTTATTGTTATTATATTCCCTATTTCTTCATTCATCATAGGCAAATATCATGGCCCACAGTTCAACAAATACCTAGAAATTGAATGTTGTGTAGTTGTTTCTTATTTCAACGACTCGATGTCATAGATCTAGGATTAATATGACATGGGAATGGTGAGAAGATTTTAGCATAAGTGGATCAGATGAATTTGGGATACCCAATTCGTGTTATTCATAGAGTGATGATGAATGAGGTGAGATAAAATTTCTAGATGGATTCAATGGCAATATCCTGGTGTTCGATGATGGAATGTTTGGGCAACCACTAATTCACATTTTTTTATAAGGTGGGTGGCCAGAATGATGGTCGGAGGAGAGGGAGAATTCATGGGATCAAGATCTAGATTTCTTAAAATTACATAACACGTGGCATGCGATGCATGATTACACAATTTATGGGATCCCTGGTGCGGTGGCTAAGGTTTCAGTGGTGAAGTTAAATATCACACAGTGTGTGACTCCATCTCATGGTGTGCGGATCCATCACATGGCATGTGACTTGACATGGAAACTCGGCATGTACCTTATATGGTACATGGACATGGACAGATGATACACGAGAATGAAAACCCCATGAACTCTAACATGGATATGATAGTTGTTCAAGGGAAGAGTTGTGTACTTGGACACAACTATAAATACATGGGTAGAGACACACAGTGTACTGTGACATATATACCGGCATGGGTCGTGATACATGGGAAGGCACTACTACCGAAGGGACATTCCATACACTAATATTACATGTTGTGTACTCCTTGAAAGAAGGATTGGATCCATTATCCTCTTTATCTTGGAAAATATTCATTAGGGTGTGTTCCCTGTATCCATTCCCTGAGGGTTAGTATGGAATCATGTCTGACAACTATTATAGAGATCTCGTCTGAAGTAATTTTTGGATAGAGTTGTTGGAATCATTCTACGCGGCATGGAGTGAGAACCTTTATGATCTTCTTACCAAAGGTGCATTTCTTGATATCGTCATGGCCAACACTACACAGGTGGTGATCCTCTACTTTTCAAGTTTTTCAAGATTGATTTTTTTGGTAAACCCCATTTCCTTGGGTGTGATCCTTTTATTTGTATCATTATCATCTATATTCTAATGTATAATTCTTATGGTGAGACCGAATGAGTTTTACATTTTTAAGGAAACCAGCAGTACTATTTGACTCGTGGTGTGTGTTCTCTTGGATGAGAATTATGTGGAACCTTTAAGTATGAATCCTAGAATGTCATTACAGTTTGGACTTGACCATAATATTTTGTTTCATCTATGAGTATATTGGAATATTATTGTTAGACATGATGTATAAATAAAACTATGTAGATTTGATTATTATTATTTTTCTATATGCATATTCTTTTCGAAGTGTTTTAACTGATATTGTTATACTCACTCCTACATGGGAATTTCCCGCACATGTCGTGTATTGTGTAAGTGATCAACCTTTTGAATGGGTCCTAGAGGGACCAATACTATGTGATTCTTAGTGTCCCAATCAGACTGAGGTGTGTTCATGTTCTAACCTTGAAAACAATCCCAATCTATAATTTGAAGATGGACTTGTTTTCAGACACTTTTTTGGTGGGATTGTATTTGGCCTTATTTACTTTTTTGTGTTTGTTTCCATACTTTTGTTTTGGGATTTAGATATTTTAATGCATTTTTTATTAGTTATTTTACATTTTATAATTGTATGGACTTGGAGATGTCTATGGGTGTGTATTGGTATTATATGCTAAGGCCCCCCATGTTAGTGATATGCCTACTTGGAACTAGTCACTAGCCCCTGGCCTATTGGAGGTGATATTAGGAGGTCACGGAATAGGACCCATTTAGATGGGTCATGATAGAGTGGTATCAAATTCATCAGTTCTTCCTTATGACCAGAGTCTATGGGATTGGTTTGTGGAAACATTTTTAAATGTTTTGAGTTCTGATTTTAAGCCAGGGACTCCAGTGTTGGTGCATCAGCCGATGTATCAATACAATAGGAATATGATTACGTACTTTTATATTCAGTAAATTTAGAAACTATTTTCATGGAAAAAATGGTACATGTATCATATAAGAATGGAATATAGTTTCCATATCATTCTTGAGTCATCTCTCTAGATATACTCATTCATTTTGGTACATCTTGTTTTTTTAGGATACATTCACAATGTATGACAGCTAGGATTTGGCCTCAATATCACAAGGATGATCCCATCAGATATTAGGTATAGATACAGGGGCCTGGTCTAGAGCTATTACCTTGAGGTGGTTAACTAACTATACTACTACCTTTTGAGTAGAAAATGGCACCCAAAGTACCAGTAGATGTGGTGCATTGGCTGAGCACACATCATGAGTTTCAGTGACAAAAAACCATTAGGTTATGAGGTAATCCCAACCCACAATATTCCATGTATTCCCTTGAGGAAGTGGTGTGAGTTTTTCAACTATTCAAGACATTAGAAGAACAAATAGTGGTTCTGGTAATGAGCCTTCTCTATAAATCTATAAGACAATGGTGGGGTTTGTTAAAACCATCCTAAAATGGGGAGACTATATCATGGTAAGAGTATCATTTCATTTTCATATAGTATTTATCTCTAGCTATGTTGAGGTTTGTGTGCATACAAAATATTATGAATCTTCAATAGGGAATCACAATAGTAGCTGAGTATTCATCGAGGTTCAACAACATCTCTAGGTACTCGATTGATATGGTATGAGATTACTTCTTTTTGGATCAGGCATTTTAGTGAGGAATACATAGATACATATGATCTAATGTCATATCTCTATTAATTACTTACAATGTTGTGGTGAAAGATTGAGCTTTGGTTGTTGATATCTTCTTGGCTGAGCAGACATAGACAGTGGTTACCAGAAATGGGAACATAAGAGTACAAACTTTGGAATTATGGAACTTAGGTTAGTATCAGGGACCTGAACATACGATTTTTTTAGGATAAGGTCCCATAAAAAAGTTTTTATGGTTCAATGATTACTGGATGGGTTTAGTTATCCTAGGGAGAAGCAGTGATACTCATGTCACGATAAGGGACATCTCACAAGAGATTGGATGACCCATCATACTGATAGAAAATAGATAGTGGATGGGCCACCAATGTAGAGGTATAAATAGGATCAGAAAATTCCATAGGTAAATAGATATGTCAAAGGATCTAGGTAAAAAATTAGAGGAGGTAGATGCTTCTACTTGTTACCACCATTATCCTTAGGTGGTCTATGCCAGGCTCTGGGAGCTAGAGGATAAGGGCAAGGGCAGTTGTAGGAACTCAAAGTGTATGATTCAACGGATCTAGAGATGATATGAGGTTTTATATTTATCTTATAAACCTTAGATGAAGTATTTATAGACACATGATTTCTTCATTCCTTTATTTCCACATATTTAGTTCAAGATGTAGATATTCTGGTTGAGCCCTTGGCTCATGCCTTGCGTTTGGAGACTCATACTGGAGATGACACAGTGATCACACACTTGGGTGGAGAGTGTGACCTGACTCTTGGTGGTGAGTGTTTTTGTTGGGATCTCTTAATAGTAATAGTGAGGCCTTATTATGTCCCCTTAGGTATGGACTTTCTATCAACAGTTCATGCCCAGATACACTATTTCAGGAGAAGGATGTGGTATTTCCACAATGATGGGACTAGGTTATTCTTTGTGGGTGAAAATGAAACCCAAGAAGTACCATATGGACTCATGATTATGAGGGGGAAACTGATTACTCATCATTTGGACACCATAACCCTTGGTGCAGTGGATGTTATGAGTTTCCAGTTCCCTACAGTGGTGGGAGAGTATGAGGATTCCATTCTTGAGGACATTATAGTCTTACCTCCTCATCAAGAGATATACTTATACATTGATCTACACTCAAGGATGAACCCAATATATACTCCATCATATCGGGTGGCTTCGGTAGATTTTCATGAGGTGAGGGTGAATTTAGAGGAGTTATAGAGCACATGTTTTTTAGACCAAGTGTTTCACCGTAGGTAGTCCTTGTGTTATTCGACAAGAAGGAAAATTAAAACTTGAGGTTACGTGTGGACTAACATTTCCTAAACCAGACAACCATAAAAAAAAGTACCCACTAACACAAATCAATTACCTATTAGATTAATTGAGAGGGGCATGGAGGTTCTCAAATATTGACCTGAGATCAAGATATCACAATTTGTGAGTAAGGTATGAGTATATACCAAAGATGATATTCAGATATAGATATGATCACTATGTGCACTTGGTGATTCCTTTTTTCATTATGAAATCCCCAACAATGTTCATGGGAATCATTAAATGGTTCTTTCTTCCTATCTTGTACCAATTCATGGAAGTCTTCATTAATGACATCCTAGTGTGCCGATCATTTGATGAGGAGAACATAAGACACTTAAGGATGGTTATGGACATACTCCAAGGGAACCATCTTTATAGGATGCTCTTAAAGCTCAAATTCTAAATTTAGGAGGTCCATTTTCTAGGACATGTTATCTCAATTGATGGTGTGGTAGTGTACCCTGTAATGGTTGAGGAAATTTTAACATGGGATCCACTCAATAACGTGATGGAGGTGCAGAGCTTCCACAAGTTGGAAGTATGTTACTGGATATTCATACCTGACATATATAGGATATCAACTCCCATGAAATATTTGACCCAAAAGGGGTTACATTTCATGTTAATGGAGACGTGTCAGTAGGATTTTATGGAGTTGATATAGAGTTTGATGAGAGACCCCATACTGATATTTCTAGAGGAGGGTGTCCACTTCGTATTGTACTATGATGTTTCATCAACCCAGATTGGTTATGTTTTAATGCTAAGGTTGGAATTTATTGCCTCCAGTTCACGCAAATTGAGTCCATATGAGAAAAACTACATGACCCATGATCTTGAGTTAGCAACAGTATTTTTCTAACTAAATTTGTGGAGACACTACCTGATGGGTTAGCGATTTATTGTTTATTCTCAACACAATAATATCAAGTACATCTTCACTCTTAGAAATTTTAATTTGATACATATTTTATGGATATATTTCCTCCAAGATTATGAATTAAAAATTTTCTATACTCTTGGGATGGGGAACATGGTAAAATACACCCTCAGTAGGAGATATTTTTCATAGTTTTGGAACGAGGAATCCAAGTAGTTGTCCTTGTTATAGTTATCTTTTGTGGATGGGTATAGAATAACTTACCTCCATTAAATGGTTGTTACCCATCCTATTTACAGTGTTTTAGGGAGGCATAACTTATGTACGCCAACTGTGAGACCTTGTGTACTCAGATATCCCCTAGAATGATCCTGATGGATTTTCTGAAGGCGGTGAGCATTTTTTTCTTTTTATAGGAAGAATGAGGATTCTAGTGATGTTGTGGAAGGAGGTTCTAATAGAGTTTCATACATCTCCTTTTTTGGTACATCCTTATGTGGTAATGATGTACCATGACCTTTGACATAATTTTTGGTGTCTAGAAATGAATAAAGTAGTTTCAAAGTTTGTCTCTTGATTCCTAAACTTGTCAGCAAATGATGGATGAGCACCAAGTTTAACAGGTTTAGCTCAAACCCTTGAGGTGCCATAACTGAAATGGGATGAGATATCTAGGGACTTCATGGTGGTATTACCAAACAAATATAGGGAACACAATTCAACATGGGTGATCATAGAATTACTAAGTAATTTAGCCCACTTATTGGATATTTGGGAGGAGGGTTTAATATATTGTTTGGGATGCCTCTATTTGGAAAAGATATTATATCTCTATGGATTTACCTCAGTGATAATTTCTAACATTGACACTCACTTAACATATTGAATGTAGAAGGGTTTTACATAGTATTTTGGTACTCGGTTTCTTTTAAGCATGGATTTTTACCCCCAAAATGATGGCTAGACTGTGCATACCATTCATGTTCTAGAGGACATGATGCGATCTTGCATGTTGGACTTTGACTGTAGTTTGGAGGATCACCTACCATTGGTGGGATTTGTGTTCGGGAACAACTACCATTCCACCATCGACATTACACCATTCGTGGCCTTATACAAGCGACCCTATATGTTCCCAATATACTAAACATACCAAATAGAGTCAACACTTATGTGTACAGAGTTGGTGTGAGCCACTATAGAGAAGGTACATATCATTCAATAGTAGATGAGGACTACAGATAGCTATTAAAAATCTTATGATGAGCAATAACGAAGGAATTTGGAGTTTAAAGAGGGATACTATGTGTTCATATAGATTTTAACTCAATGTGGATTACTGATATTTGATTAGGGTGGCAAGCTATCTCTAAGATTCACTATCCAACTCCTGATATTTTATAGAGTTGGAAAGTTTGAACACCACTTAACTCAACCTCTATAGTTACAACAGGTACACAATGTCTTCCATGTGTCATGGATGAGGAGGTACATGCATGATAATTCCCATGCCTGATCTCTTGATGTTTATTTGAAAAAATATTAAACCTTTCATCTGTTCATTGACATCACTTGAAATATAATTTGAGATACAATTCAAGAATAATCACTTCTTAAACTCAAAAAATATGTCTTTGTTAAAAATTATTCTTAAAACGTGTCTAAAAAATGATTCCAACACAGTCCTACACATATTGTCACCAAATTACTTTAAAAATAACTCATAGAGACCCACAATAAACATGTTGTCAATCACATATTTTCCTATTAAAAATCTCTCTAAATAAATTCTTATTCTAAATAAAATGTATATCCCCTATTTTGAAAATTTATATTAATGGATATATTTGAAAAATAGGACACCCTTTTTTAAATACAGAAAGGAATAAACATATTTAAGTATAAATAGATTTACAATGTTTTTATTTTTCTCACTATTTGAGAAACATAATTCAATGAACAAGATAAGGGTAGGGACTAACTTCACCATACCTTAGCCTTGAGAGGAATGTGGTTGAACTCCCTTTCACAACCTAGAATTTTGAAAAACATCACTTGGAATTCGTTTTTTTGAAAATATCATCCACTTTCTCCTTTATATGAATAATTCTACATATAGAAAATTTCCTTACACAATCTATTTAGTGAATTAATACTTTATAATAATGATCATTAATATTTAATATTGAACTAGATTTGTTTATTTTTTTTTGGAATTTTATTATCACGTACTATAAGTAGTGGAAGCTTTATATCTACCTTGATATCTTCTAAATTAGTTCTCATCTATATCAATTATTTTATGGATATAGTTTTTTACCATAATTAATATTATAAGTTCTTGAGGTGACATATATTTTCTTTTTTCTGCGCCAATACCGATACATATGTTCTAAAAAGATAACCCCACTATATGTTGACATTTTATCATTAATATTTTTGACCAATACAACATATGTATAAAAAATAGACCAATAAGTCTGTTACTATAATATTTTAGTATGAAATATATTTTTAAATCACTATAACTAATAATCCTTTTTACAAGCATGAAATGTTACTCTTTTGGTGAACTTTTATAAGTGGATAAAAGTGTAACAACATAAAAACATTCAGCCATTAATTTGAAAATTATAAAAACATAGAATACGATTCTTGAATTATATTTGATCCACTAAAATTCCATTAATATATCTGGAATACATAGTTACCATTGAAATGGGAGTAAAAACATTCCTTGAATACTCCATTCCAAACTTCATGATATGTTTCCAATGAAACTTATCATGATAAATAAAAATATAATCTTCCTCATAAAATAATTATAATCCTAAAAAATATCACATCTCACCATGTATGGAAACTTGAAATAAATCTTTCATATTTAAAGTAAAATATTCACAAACACTTTCTTCCTTGATACAAAATATAATATCTATTGCAAAAAAACAATAAAAATCAGAGTTTACTCCATTTCATCTTTGATGTAGTGATTGTTGTCAATTAATCCCTTTTTGATGTTTAACTTTTTCAAATAGGTATCCAACATCGAATACCAAGAGAACATGGCTTGTGTTAAGCCATATAGATCCTTCTTAATCTTTTAAATATAATTATCTTCTTCACCAATAAAAAATTCACAACTTTAATCAGTATAAAACACTTCTACCAATTCACCATTAATGAATGAAGACATAAAATTCATTTAGAATATCTTATATTAACTTTATGATATAATAGAAGGAAAAATTATAATGGTTTCTATCAATTAATCTCTTGAAAATGACCCATCAACATTTATCTTGTTTACATGATAATATCCTTGACATAGAAGTTAGTATTTTATTATCAAAACATCTCCATTTTTATTCAACTTGTATCTGAACATGCATTTTGTTCCACTAGAATTATTTTTTCCAAGATTGAGTACCAATTAACATCAACCATTCCTATTTATCAAGTATAATTCTATATTCTTGGCATCAACCGACTCTTTATTCTCAAAATATTCTTCATAATATTTTGGTTAAACTTATGAAAACATTGATGGTTTTGTTTTTCTTCCTTAGATATCCACTTATTTGATCATATTGCATTTGATCTATAGTGAGTTTTTTGGAACTACACTTTATTTGTATGACTTGAATGACATTAATGTGTTTTTTTCTTAATTACTTGAAATGGATGAAACCTCTTGTCTAATATATAATTCTTAAAAATTTTAATAATTTTTTTGAAGTTTCTCTCTATTTTATTAAAAAAATATATTCATCATCAATTATATAACTTTATCAATGAAGTGTTACTTTTTAAATTTTATGTTATAGAATTATAAAATAATAAAAAAAAATCATATTCCCTATGATGTTGTTATAATAATAATATCCTCTTCTATTTGGAAGGTATCAAAGGAAAATTCTATCAACACCGTTCTACTCAATCATTTCATGGTTTTAGCCTTTAAATTTTATAATACTATGAATACCAAAAAAGTTTCGGTAAATCAAGATTGGATATTTTTTTATATATTTTATATCAAGGAATATCTTATTTTCCCAACATAATCATTTATTTTGAATCTAAAACACTACTATAATGGATTTTATTCAAATATAAATAGAAGTTCCATGCTCTATAAACATATTCCGATGCATTTCTGATGAAATTATATTCTTTTATCTAGTTATACAATTTGATTTTGGTGTATACAGTGCAATGAGATATTGATCAATACCATTCTTTTCAAGATAATCATCAAATTTTACATGTTTATATTCAACACCATTTCTTGTTCGCATTTTCATTAAGGAGAAATTTCACTCCTTCTCTATCCTTCTTCTAGAACATTTGAATAATGTGAGATCCTATTATTTTTTTTATTAAAAAACCAATTCATGTAAATTTACCCATTAATAAAATAAAATAATTTTCTCCACTTATTTATTTCTTCCTCATGGTCTGATAAATGTTATAGTGGATAAGCTCTAAATTATAGGTAGGTTGAATTTATAACTTCTTAAATAAAGAAATAACAATCATCGTTTTTTAAATATAGAGAACATTATGCTGTTTTCAATATTTAACTTAGGAACTTCAAAAAAATTGTGTCCTCAACCAAAATTTCTCATGTTATTTTTTTTCTACATATCCAAGCCTTCAATTCCATATATATTTTTCGTCTCTCTCACTTATGTAAAATTAATTTCTAACATCCCCCACCTGAAACAAATTTTACCTTATTCACTAACATCAAGATAAAATGCACCTATCTTCATATATCTTCAACATAAATCTATAATTATAAAATATTACATAATTTATATCGGCACCTAATTAAGACACACTGATCATAATATGTTTCAGTCATTCAATAAATATAGTATTCTTAGATTTCAATTAGTCTTTAATAATCAAAACTAATAAAAAATATTTAATTTTTAGTATATCGTCATTCGCAATAGTCATAGATCCTTATTCAAACCCTTAAAAACCTTTCAAAATATTTAATTCTTCTATAATATGAGAGGAATATCTGTAATATATATTTCATGGATTATCCCCTTTTTATTATTTTAGTGACACATCAAAAACTAAATATTTCTCTTTACTATTAATATTATTATTTTTCGGATTTTGAGAATTTTTATTAATAATTTTATAGTCTAGTAAGAAGGATGATAAATTCATTATCAAAGTAAGACATTTGGTCACATTTTCCACATAATTAACTAAGAACATTAAACCCATTATATAGTATATATTCAAAATTTTCAATTAATTTAAGAAAATTACTCTTTTGAGAGGGAAGACTACCCTTAAAAATTCACCTCCCAAAACTCCTAGGAACATAGTACTATAGATTATTTAAACAACACTTAAAACCACTTTGAACCTAGCCTCCCCACCACTCTATAAATTGGTGTTTTTCTCATTTGGTGGGGTTGGGATGTGCATTGGGAAGTTTAGGGCAGAGGATAAGTGGATCCACTCCAATTATCCAACCACTTCAATAAGGGTATCTCTTGAAGGAAGGATCCCTTCGACGAAGCCTTCTTCTTTTCCTTCATGTTGTAATGATTTTGTTTATGTAATAAACTTCTTTGTTATTATTTTATTTCTTCTATTTTATTCTGTTTTGTTTAAATTTATTCTTCTCTTAATATTCCTATTTGGGGTGGAATTCTTGAGTAGAAGCGTTATTGGGTTATACCCATTTTAAACCTTTGCACTTGCAAAACGCTTCTACGATGATGACGCCACCCATGGAAGAGTAGTTCTTTGTAGTAATCGATCGACCTCTATCCTTTTTCATTAATTTATTTTGAATCAATGAGCTACTATAATTCACGTAATATGATCCATGAATTGTGTTTTTAAATTACAATAAACTAAGCAAGAAATTTAACAATTAATACAAAACACGCAAGGTCGATATTTTGTGTATATTGTGAGAGCGTGATCTTAATCGGTAATTCAAGACCACACTGGATAAATTTGTAGAGTTAAAATATAATCCCTAAAAAAAATTCATCCTCATTTCCAGAATGGATATGTGCTCTAATTAACCACTGACCATAATCTATCCTTAGAACAACAATCAAAGCAGGGTGCTGCGATTGCGTGTTCCAAAGCTAGCCTAGGGTTTAAGTAATTTAATCTTTGTGGTTAAGTTAACTCTCGTAAGGTTAGAGGGATAACAAATTAAGGGATCATAATTAAGTGGATATTAATTTAAATGATAATGATTAATAAATGATTGAAGAGGTAGAGTTAGATCGATTACGCCTTTTAAAATAGCTTTCTAAAAAAACATCTTTTTGTTGTGTCATTTCAATCGAACGTCATTTCAAAACTAAAAACCAAAAAATATACAATATTCTTCTAGAAAACTTCTTCTAGATTCATAAACTATAACAATCCCCAATCCTTTAAACTAGTGTTTTTATTCTATTCTATTTTATTTTTTTATAATATCTTTAATAAGTTGTTAAATTCACTTCCTCCTTTGAGAGACGACCTTGGTCAGCCACTCTGCTGCACCTAAGTACCCCAAAATCACACTAATCATTTGAGGGAGCCCACGACAGCACTCTTCCAAATTGGCACCATTTCCAGGGAGGCAAGTAATTTATTCAACCATTTAGAGGTATTTCTTGTATTTTTCATTTTATTATTTTCTTCACCTCTCTCTTTCATTTTCCCCTTTCTCAAGTTTTCATTTTTTTCATCCTCTTCTTTTCTTTTTGGACCATCAACTCAAACTTCTCAATTTTATTTTTTTACTATGGTCCACTTTCTTTTGTTTCATTTTTATTAGATTTATGACACAAACTAATACCTAAGATCCCTTAGATCTTGACCCTGAGATTGAACGCAGCCTTAGGGCACGAATCAGACACTCTCGGTCTACGGGAAGTTTCAATATTCAACCAGTTGGTGAATTCCTCTCTTCTGGAAACATTGAAATTGGAAGTAATTCAAATTCAAACATAGAAGAGGAACCAATGGCTGGAAATAATTTAAATGAACTTAATAGAACCATTCGAGAATTGGCTACACCAGATATTAACTATCAACCAAATTGTATTGCATACCCCAATCTCGAATCAGACTTTGAATTGAAATATGGATTAATTCACCTTCTTCCAAAGTTTCAGGGATTATCTAGTGAGGATCCCAAGAAACACCTTAAGGAATTTAATGTGGTTTTCTCAAATTTAAAAACAAGAAATTTTTCTGAAGATCAAATTAAATTAAGAGCATTCCCATTCTAACTTGATGGAGCTGCAAAAGATTGGATGTATTATTTGCAACCTGAAGATGTAACATGTTGGAATGATTTGAAACATCTTTTCTAGCAATGATTTTTTCCAGCATCAAGGACCAAATCCATTGTAAAGGAGATATCGGGGATCAATCATGCCCAAGGGGAGTCAATTTATGAGTACTGGGAGCGATTCAAGAAGTTGTGTGAAAGTTACCCACATCACCCAATCAGTGAGCAATTACTCATCCAGTACTTCTATGAAGGACTCACACCTATGGAGAGAAGCATGGTAGATTATGCGGCTGGAGGAGCATTGGTGGAAAATACACCAGTAGTTGCACGTGCGTTGATCAACAATATGGCCCAAAAATCCCAACAATTTGGTGATAGAGGTACACCACATGTCAGGGGAGTACATCAGGTAAGTCCTTCTTCTCTTGAAATTCATTTGATTGATACTAAGTTGGAAGAATTGACCACTATGGTGAGGCAGATTTCTTTGGCTCAAAAGACATCCCAACCCACTCCTTTAAGGCCTTGTGGCATTTTCACTGAGACAAGCCATCCAACTGACTGTTGCCCACAACTACAAGAGACAGAGGATTGTGAAGTAGTATTCCCAGGGAGACCCTTTCAGCAGCAACAATAACCATATCCCCAAAAGAAGTTTGATACAGCATACAACCAAGGGTGGAAAGATTAGTCGGACAAGAGGTATGGATCTGGACAACAACAAAGGCCCCATTTTCAACCAAACTTCCACTAGCCTCCACCTTACCAGCAGGGTTTCCAACAACCCCAAAGGAGATTTGAAGCTCAAACATCAACAAGCCAACAACAAGGGAATCCCCCACCTAATGTAGATTCTAACAGTGATGATTTTTTGAAGCAAATTGTTCTTAATCAACAGAATGAGCTGAAGAGTCAAGGTTCGGAGCTGAGAGAGTTGAAGACTCAAATGAGCCAGATTTCCGACGCCCTCCATGAACTCGTGAGTAAGAATTCTAGAAATCCACCTTCCCAACCCACTCCAAATCCAAAGGGGAATGTCAGTGCCATCACATTGAGAAGTGGAAAGAAAATGAACAATACATATGTACCTACCATTCCACCGGGATTCACCTCAACTCCGTAGCAGCCGCAATCCATACCAACTGATGAGCAATCCAAGGAGAAAGATAAAGGTAAGAAAAATATTGATGATGTTCCTTCTAAACCCCTTCCTTTTCCAAACACGGTTGTTCAAACCAAGAAGATGGCTGAATAAGCAATGAAAAATGAGGTTTTGGACACATTCAAGCGTGTGGAGATCAATATTCCTCTACTTGAAGCCATTAAGAAAAACCCAAGGTATGCCAAATTCTTAAAAGAACTCTGCACCAATCGAAGAGGGCTCAAGGGAAATGAGAGGATCAACCTTGGAAGGAATGTGTCAGCACTCATTACGCCAACTCTAGCAATGCCAACAAAGTGAAAGGATCCTGGGACATTCACCCATTCTATGTACCATAGGGGAGTTGCACTTCTCGGATGATCTTTGCGATTTAGGAGCTTCAATAAATGTGATGCCTTACTCTGTATTCTCTTCCTTGTAGGTTGGTGAGTTGAAGCCAACAAGAGTAGTGGTGCAGTTTGCAAATAGAGCTACAACATATCCAGCAGGAGTCCTTGAGGATGTACTTGTCCGGGTAAGAGACATGATCTTCCCAGTAGATTTATACATGCTTAACATGAAGGAAGATCATGTAAGTTCTCATGCTCCCATAATCTTAGGTAGACCCTTCCTCAAAACTGAAAAACTATCATAAATGTCAATGAAGGTACACTTTCCATGGAGTTTGGAGATGAAGTCGTGATATTTAATGTTATGGATTCCATGAAGTACCCCTCAAAGGACCATTCTGCTTTTTTTATCTCCCATTTTGAACCACTAAATAAAAAATCCATGGAATTTGATTGTCCTATGCTTAGGGAGATTATGAGTATTGGTTCTAGTTTGATGTCTAATAGTACTTCCACACCCGTTTCTATGGAACAATACTCTCTATGATTTGATTTTGATGTGGATTCATATTCTGTTTTTGATCATGTTCACTCTGATTATGACATGGCTGTTGAGTATGCTGATGGATTTGATGCTTTATTCTCTGATTTGGATAATGTCTATTCTGATAGTGATGCTCTTTGTACACATATTTCAGTTCCTTCAATGTCTCCATCCATACTACACCCTCCTTCATTATAACTCAAGCCATTTCCACCAAATCTGAAATACTCATACTTGTTGAGTGGTGAGATATTACCTGTTATCATTGCTAACAATATCCATTTTGAACATGAAGAAAAGCTTTTGAATATTTTGAGGGAGAACATCAGGGCAGTCGGGTGGAACTTGGCTGACATATTAGGTATTAGCCCCTCCATTTGTATGCATAGGATTATTTTAGAGGATGGGGCTAAACTGGTGAGGCAACCACAAAGGAGACTCAATCCAACCCTTCTGGAGGTTGTTAAAAAAGAGGTTGACAAATTGCTCGAGGCAGGTATAATTTACCCTATTTTTGACTCACAATGGGTTAGCCCTGTTCAGGTTGTGCCTAAGAAAAGTGGTGTTACTGTTGTTAAAAATGAGAAAGACGAGTTAGTTCCAATGAGGTTGAAAAACAGTTGGCATGTGTGTATTGATTATAGGAAACTAAATCAGTCAACTTGCAAGGACCATTTCCCCTCCCATTTATTGATCAGATGCTTGAGAGACTAGCTGGGAAGACACACTACTATTTCTTGGATGGATTTTCTAGATATTTTCAGGTTCCTATAGCTCCAGAGGATCAAAGGAAGACTACATTCACCTGTCCCTTTGGCACATTTTCCTACTAGAGGATGCCATTTGGACTTTGCAAAGCCCCAGGTACCTTCCAGAGATGCATGGTGAGTATTTTTTCTGATTTTATTGAGACCTTCATGGAGGTATTTATGGATGATTTTACAGTGTATGGGTCTTCATTTGATGAATGTCTAATTAGTTTAGGAAAGGTGTTGAATCGTTGTATTGAGAAGAATCTGGTCCTAAACTTTGAAAAGTGTCATTTCATGGTAGAGCATGGCATTGTCTTAGGGAATGTACTGTCAAAACATGGGATAGAGGTTGATAGATCAAAGGTAGATATTATTTCATCCTTACAATATCCTTCATGTGTGTGTGATGTTAGATCTTTCCTAGGGCATGCAGAATTTTATCGGCGCTTCATCAAAGATTTTAGTAAGATTGCTATTCCTATGTCAAGATTTCTTCAAAAGGATTCTGATTTTGTGTTTGATGTTTCCTGCAGGAATTCATTTGATGAGATAAAACAACGTCTGACCACTCCACCTATCATACAACCCCCACGGTGAGAGATTCTTTTTGAGCTTATGTGTGACGCCTCCAACTTCGCAGTTGGAGCTGTCTTATCTCAGAGGGTGGAAGGAAATTCACATGTGATTGCCTATGCATCAAGGACATTGGATTCAACACAATAAAACTACACTACCATCGAAAAGGAGTTTCTTGCTGTCATATTTTCTTTAGCTAAATTCCATTCATATTTATTGGGCTCTAATGTAGTTGTTTTTTCTGACCATGCAGCTCTGAGGTACCTCTTGAAGAAGCCAGATGCAAAGCCACGACTTATACATTGGATGATCCTTCTTCAAGAGTTTGACATCGAGATAAAGGACAAAAAGGGGTCAGAAAACTTGGTGGCGGACCACATGAGTAGGCTTACTCACACACTAGAGGATGACACCTTGGATCAGGTACCACTTCGGGATACTTTCCCCGATGAGCATCTCTATACCATCTCAGGTACACATCCTTGGTATGCTGATTTAGATAACTACCTTGTTGCCTCTAAAATCCTGACAAATTTAAAGAAACATCAAGTCCAAAAATTAAAGAGTGAGTCTAGGTTTTATGTGTGGGATGATCCTTACCTCTGGAGCATGTGTAGTGACCAAGTCATTAGGCGGCGTGTTCCCGATCATGAGTTTGAGTCTGTTTTGAATTTCTGTCATACACTTGCTTGTAGTGGGCAATTTGGACCCCAACAGACAGCTAGGAAGATTTTGGACTCTGGATTATATTGGCCTATCTTGTTCCATGATTCCCATGTGTTTTGTAAGTCATGCTCTCATTTCCAACACACTGGGAATATTTCTAGGAGACATGAGATGACCCAAAAAACCCATACTATTTTGTGAGATTTTTGATGTATGGGGCATTGATTTTATGGTTCCTTTTCCTAGTTCATTTGGATTTTTGTAAATTTTGGTTTCTGTTGATTATGTGAGTAAATGGGTGGAGACTAAGGCCACTAGGACTGATGATTCTCATGTTGTTGTGGAATTTGTCAGAGCACATATATTTTGCAGGTTTGGAGTACCAAAGGCCATCATTAGGGACAAAGGGACACACTTTTACAATAGTAATTTTGCTTCCCTCCTTCGAAAGTATGGGGTGACACACAAAACATCAACACCATACTACCCCCAAACAAATGGCCAGGCTGAGGTTTCAAATCGTGAGTTGAAATAAATTTTGGAGAAAACTATGCAGCCAAATAGGAAGGATTGGAGCAAGCGCTTGGATGATGCATTGTGGGATTATAGGACAACATACAAGACCCCCATTGGTATGTCCCCATTTCAGATTGTTTTTGGGAAAGCATGTCATCTCCCAGTGGAAGTCGAGCATCGGGCATATTGGGCTATAAAGAAATGCAACATGGAATTGGCCCAAGCTAGAATTCAAAGGAAGTTGCACATTCAAGAGATTGAGGAGATTCGACTGTCATCATATGATAACTAAAGGCTCTGCAAGGAAAGATCAAAAGAAGCTCATGACAAAATGATCCAACAAAGGGATTTTCATGTCGGAGAAAAAGTCCTTCTCTACAGTTCACGACTAAAGCTGATGCCTGGTAAGTTGTGTTCCAGATGGTTAGGTCCTTATATCGTATCTAATGTTTTTCCTTATGGTGCAGTGGAGATCACACAAGAGGACACTTGAAGAAGGTTTACAGTTAATGGGCAACATTTTAAGAGATACATTGAGGGACATCCTACTAATGCAGTGGATTTTATCACACTGCATGACCCCATCATCACTTGAGCCCATCAGGCTCTTCCTAACCCTTTCACTTTTATATTATTTGTCCTATTTAAAAATTATTCATTTCATGTGCATATATCATCTCATGGGTTCCCATTGAGAACAATGCAATATTTTAAGTGTGGGGGAGGGAACCTTTTAGTTTATTAATTTAAATTGTTTTCCTATTTAAAAAAAACCCAAATTTTTTTTTTGTGTGTTTTTCAAATTTTGTGTGTTTATTTATCAATTTTCTTTGTGTTTTTGAAATTTTTGAGCTGAAATGATTCTCATCAAAATTTTTAAATTCATATCAATGAGTGAAACGATTTATCCCTTGAAACTAAGCCTAAATGAATGCTGAAATAACTTTGTTTCAAGTTCAAATATTTAGTAATTTCATGAAAAGTACACTGAATTTTGAATCCCATGCCACATCTAACTGTCTTTATATTTGAAATCAATTTCCTGTGAGGCTTATAAACCATTATTTTCATATTATTTACATTCACCTCACTTATTTAGAGAACCAAACTATGCTTGATTTAACCAGAATTTGATCTATTCCTGTCAAAACTTGAGGGTTTTAGGTACTTATGTTTAAATGATTGAGGAATTTGTTTGGTCTTAAAGCCCCTATTTCCAAGAATCCTTTTTTATAATGGCCTACCTTGAATATTAAATCCTTGTAGCCCTTAGAAGCCATGCACATCCTATTAGGTTAGCCACATTACAAGCCAATTTTCCCTATCCAACCAACTCTTGAAGTAAAATTGCATAATCTAGTTGAGCTTAACTGTGGGGGAGGCTGTCTTGTGTTGTGCTACCACATTTTGTGATACTTTGGGTGGAAAATTAAATTCTAAAGAGATGTGTTTGTTACTGAATAATGTAATTATATTGAAAGCTATGCCTTTTCTGGAGCTTTCATGACAAGTGAAGCTATGCCTTTTCTGGAGCTTCTAATTGAGGTGGAAAGTTGTGCCTATCTGGAGCTTTCAAGAAAAACATGTTTGAGAAGATTGACAATTTTTGAAGCTGAAATGAAGAATGGTGTAAAATTTTCATGAATTTTCATGATTATGGAGCTGAATTGGTTCTATGGGGATTAATGAGGAGACCATATTTAAGTGAAAATTAGATTAATGCAATTTTGCTTCAAAAAGAGTCAAGCCCTCCTTATTCAGCCTTAGAATTTTTCACATCTAAATCCTACCAACTGAAAGCCATAGAACAACCCTGAAAATTCCTCATGATAAACATATGTCCTTGACTCACATCAGGTAGTGATGTAGGAATCTATCAAGCCTATGGTGACCCTTTTATGATTTTGGATGAGAAAGACATTTCAAAAAAATTGATATTTGAGTGATGAGAGAAAATTCAAGAGAGGTAAGTGTTTTGTGCATGGGAGGATAAATGAAGTGGATATATATTGAATGATATTAATGGAGAACTTGAAATAAGGTTTTTTTATGAGGCATGTAATCTTTTGATTCTTGGTGTGAAATTGATTGATCTCAAGGTTATGTGTTTTAAAATTGGTTTTGATTTGATATTGATGTTTACTTGATATGAGGTTTTGCCCAGGAGTGCAAACGGGTAAGTGTGAGGGAGTTGATAAAACAATATTTTATTGAATATTTTATTTATAATAAATGATATAATTTCCTCACATTGTGTTAAATATGTTTAATTAGAAAGTATTTGGGATTAGATCATTCATTTGAATATTTGATGAAAATTCCAGTTTTACCCTTTATAGTTCACTGTAGTATTTCGAAGATAAATTTTTTTATATTTATTATTTTAATTGGAAATTTTGTAACAGTGTTTCTACATTAATTATATACAACTTTTATTCAAGACTCTAGAGCTAAAGAGTGAATTTGGTTGTTGAAAATGGGCCATGAAGTCAAAGTTGGGCTGGACTCGCAAGAATGGAGAAGCTTCTGTATTTTGGCCATAACTCCTTCATATGGGCCTGGATGGAGCCCAAATTTGGAGAGGAGATAGAGGAACTATATCCTCACATTCAATCCTTCTGAAAGGCCGGACAAGTCATGCGTTTTGGTGGTCAGATGGGTGGTGCAATTTGGAATAAAATATTTGGCTGAGATTCCCCATTCACACTTGAAACAACTTTGAACCTAGCCTCCCCACCACTCTATAAATTAGTGTTTTTATCATTTGGTAGAGTTGGGACGTGCATTGGGAAGTTTAGGGCAGAGTAGAAGTGGATGCACTCCAATTATACAACCACTTCAATAAGGGTAGCTCTTGAAGCAAGGATCTCTTCGACGAAGCCTTCTTCTTCTCCTTCATGTTGTAATGATTTTGTTTATGTAATAGACTTCTTTGTTCTTCTTTTATTTCTTCACTTTTATTCTATTTTGTTGAAATTTATTCTTCTCTTAATCTCCATATTTGGGCTGGAATTCTTGAGTAGAAGCGTTATTTGGTTATACCCATTTTAAACCTTTGCACATGCAAAACGCTTCTACGATGATTACACCACCCATGGAAGAGTAGTTCTTTTTAGTAATCGATCAACCTCTATCCTTTTTCATTCATTTATTTTGAATCAATGAGCTACTTTAATTAACATAATATGATCCATGAATTGTGTTTTTAAATTAGAAGAAACTAATTAAGCAATTGAAAAATTAATACAAAACATGTGCGGTCGAGATTTTGTGTAAGTTGTGAGAGCGCGATCTTAATCAGTAATACAAGACCACACAGGATAAATTTGTAGAGTTAAAATATAATCTCTAAACACAATTCATCCTAATTTCCAGAATGTATATGTTCTCTAATTAACCACTGACCATAAGCTATCCTTAGAACAACAATCAAAGCAGGGTGCTGCGATTGCGTGTTCCGAAGCTAGCCTAGGGTTTAAGTAATTTCATCTTTGTGGTTAAGTTAACTCTTGTAGGGTTTGAGGGATAACAAATTAGGGGATCATAATTAAGTGGATAATAATTTAAATGATAATGATTAATAAATTATTGAATAGGTAGAGTTAGATCGATTACGCCTTTTAAAATATATTTCTAAAAAACATCTTTTTGTTGTGTCATTTCAATCAAACTTCATTTCAAAACTAAAAACAATAAAATATACAATCTTCTTCCAGAAAACTTCTTCAAGATTAATAAACTACAACAAACCCCAATCCTTTAAATTAGTGTTTTTATTCTATTCTATTTTATTTTTTTAGAATACCTTTAATTAGTTGTTAAATTCACTTCCTCCTTTGAGAGACGACCTTGGTCAGCCACTTTGTTGCACCTAAGTACCCCAAAATCACACCAATCATTTGAGGGTGCCCATGACAGCGCTCTTCCAGAGTGTTTTTGGATTATTATATTCTAAAATAGATACTTTACATTAAAATTTTGAGGTATCATGAAAAATATATTTTCTACAACCATATAATGTTAAGACTTCTATATAAAGTCGCAGATCAAACTCGCAATCTCATTTAACCTTATGAATAATCGATAAAGAGTTTCACAATCATGCATCATAAGTCTTCTTACTCAAACCTCAAAATATATAGCTTTCCCACTTCTCTTTGGTATGAAATTTATATTTTTTCTCCAGGTTATCACATAAGAATTTTTCCTTTTTTATTCCATTGAATTATATAAATTAACTTCTTAAAGGGAGGAAAATATATAATTATGAGCACATACATCATTTTCTTGATTCTTATTATATTTCACTATCATGGAAGAAACTTCAATATAGGGAGTAAATCCATAAGTTTCACATTTAAAGACATCATAATAGAAAAATAACATATAAGGAATCCACAAGTTCTTCTATGTTTGATAACTATAACACCCCAAGCTTCCACGGTATGCTTCTCTATGAATAATACAACAGTGTGTGTTGTATGCAACTTTGAGTTGTAACACACCACAACCAATCAAACTTGCCGTTATGAATAGTAATACCCAAAATTTGAAATTTAATAAATTTTGTCTTTCAAAATGGACTTCATTTTTGGATTCGGAATATCAAAATTATCCTAGGGTGAATTATTGGTATTTTTCTGAAAATTTTCAATTTTTGATCAATAGTGAAAAACACTAAGTTAAAGTTTAAAACAAAATTTTTATTTAAATAATTATTTATTTTATTTAAATTTATTTTAGGTAATAATAGATACATAATACCTTTACAGTTTCAATTTAATTCATTGGATTTAGTTTATAATAATTTTAGATATATAAAAATTCTATTGAACTTTTATCGTCTTTTACCCACCCCCTAGGAGAATTTGCAAATTCACATAAAACATAATTTTACCACTTCTATGAGTGGAATTTAAATAATCTGAGAGACATGGTTGATATTAGTAAGTAAAATGTGGCACAATGAGATGAAAATAATTTTTGGTGAATAGTAACTTTTTACTTTAATTTACCAAGGTTAAAAGTAAATAGAGTAATTAAGGGTAAAAATGATATTATTATTACACTAAAACATGTAATAATTATATTGGATAAGTGTCATTCGACCAAAACACCCTTAGGAATAAAAAATGAACCTATTCGGTCAACATGGATTAGATTAGAAAATTTATTATTATTTAATTCAAAGAAGACTTAAAAAAGTTAAAATCAATGTTTAATAACCATTTTTTTAATATTAGGTTACACAGAAGATAAATTTGACTATAAATATTAATACTAAAGCTAAAAATATTTCCTACATAATGGTATTTTATTTATATTTTTTAGACATTAAATAATTTAATTTATTTATAACACAATGATGATGTAGTAATTACCTAATTAATGAAATATTAAAACAATTGATATTATAAATATTCAAATAGATGTAATTTGAGACTTCCTATGAATTAAACTAATTTTCTAGGTTAATATGAAATATTAGGGTTGGTTAGATGAATTTTATTTGAAGTAATAATGCTTTTATGAATTTATAAAAAACAAAATACCAAATTGAATCAAAATTGACATAAAAGAGTTTTTTAAAAACATATTATATTATTAGTTGATATTATATTCCTAAAAATCTACGGTTTGGCCAAAATAATTATATAATGATAGTTGTATCATTACGTAACCACTTGGGGTTCTCTAGGAAGTATATAGTAAGTTTATTAACCATATAATATAAAAATACAAAGAGACATGGTAAATGTCAAACTATTTAACTAAGAGTTAAATCTATATGATAAAGTTATTATAGTGACCCAAACTTGTCTAAAACCCATTGTTTGAGTGTTTTTCGACCCATCCCCAACTTATCCTTTAAATAACCTATTTTAGAGCCCTTAGAAACCGAAAAGGAGTTTATTATAAAATAATATTTCTACCTTTTCCTACGGTTCCCCTCACCCCTCTTATAAAAGGGCACTCCCCTTCCTATCTAATTCACACCTTCAAATCCATTTATCTAGTCCAAACTTAGCCCAAATAACCTCTAAACTATACTAAATTCAATCTATAGGCCTTACTTTAGTAATAAAGCCAACCTAATGAGCCCTTTTGATCAAATCAAAAGGAAGGACCTGAAGAAGAGGTAAATATCTCATCACCTCTTTCAAGTTCCTTTCTCCTTACACTTACTTTTTCTATCTTGTTTCCATTATAAAATAATAAATACAGTATATACTATATAATTTGATGTTATTATAAATATGGTATATCCAAATTAATTATTTTATCCATCCTTTGAATGACATGTCACCATACGTGCGTACGTACGCCTTACCGTCTCCACGTCATGGTGTAATTATTATTCAATACATTATTATTTGGATGGGTATAATAATGATGTGTAATTAGTGTAAATAATAAATATAACATGATAATGATTCTTTATATATGATATACAATCCAATTATATATTATTTTAATATCAAAATAATGATATTGTCTCTCGTGCGTACATATGGATTGCCGTCTCCACGAACGCGATGAGATTCATCCTCCATCGTATCCATTTAAGAGTAATTTTCATTAGATGATTAAAAATAATTTTTAAATAAATAATATCATTCTTAATATGAATAAGATACATCCCATTCATAACAAACATTACTTACAGAGCAAATCTTATAAAGGAAAACAAATCAGTTAACACCCGAATTGACGATAATACTAAGATATTATTAACAAAGAAATGTTAAAAGACCATATATGATATCATATTAATGTATATGATTAATGTAAAATTTAATAACAATTATTTCACCATTATACAGGAGGTTAACCTACCCTTGACCATGGAAAATTAAAACTTAAGTATTAATTTCACAATCTCTTTATTATCTGAGGTTGTTTTTACGTAATTATCTCCTAGGACCTCTTTATCATACAAATACATGTTTCGTGAAAATATATTTCAAAACATTATTACTATTTTATAGAATATGGTTTAAAGTCATTTATACCATTTTTTGACTTTTAGAAGATTTTTATAAATAAATCTTTTCGTCGTTTTCCAAACAAGGTACTTTATAACCTTTTCGAAAAAACTATGGTAAGAATGTTTTTTAAACTTATACGGTGGGTGCAACTATTTTCTGCCATTATAAAATCATCGAATCTTCCCTTACAAGCTTATAAAAATGTTTTCAAATATAATTGTTTTCTTTTATAATTATGTGACTTTTAAATTATTTCAAAATAGAAAGGTAAATTTCTCTAAAAAGATTTTGATTTCATATATGTTATCATCATTTGATGGATTTTTAGTTTGTTTGAAGTTGGTTTATTATGATAAAAAACTTCAATATTGTATTGAAGGTTTTGTGAAATGTTTGAATGTGGATGTGTTATTTCATACCATTCATGGTTTATGGATAAGGTATTGACATTTTGTATGCCAGTTTTAATACGAATGATTATGTTATGTTTAAACATTTTCATATGATGAATGCATTGGACTTAGTATGTGACGGGTGGAGCCCACTATAGCTCCTCGATGCATCATTAGGTCTCATGAGGCAAACTAGGGTCTTGTAACAATGCCTTGAAAAAAATCCAATTTGTAGTCTTGGAACAAGGCCTTGACTATGTGGTTATGAATGTCTAGAATTATGCATTCCATCGTTATAAAAGTGGCTATTGATAGTGCATGTGATTATTCAACTAGTAGAATATCCATGTGAGTAAGTAAATGGAATTATTTGATTTTATATTTTCCATATTATTCTGAAGTTCAAGTCTAAAAGGATTTTTTTTATTCTTATATATTGCCTTAAATGTTTATGCTTATTCATGAAAGTTTTTTCTATATTGTTATCCTTACTGAGCATCTAAGCTCACCCCTTTCTATGTTTTATTTTTCCTAGGATGCGAAGAAGTATTTTATGACTGACCTGCAGGGATAGTCTGAGGGGATATGAGTGTGGTCTATGAAAACAATTTTGTTGTAGTTTTTCATTTTATGATGTAATGTAAACCTTGTGAATGTATCTAGTACTTCCAAGGCTACTAAACAAATCGGTCTTTTGAGACTTGATCTTTTGTGATCATGCCAATGTTATGTAATAATGCACCGAATCTGGGTAATTGGGGTCAGAGAATTAAGTTTGGTATCAGAGGATGTGCTGTACAAACCTTGGAATCTAGATTTAGATAAACTCTGATTAGAGCACATTACCCTAAGGTAGACTTTGAGGATTAGTATAGATGAACTTCGTAGAATTCTGGTATTGTAGAGATATTGTGAATTTTCCAAGAAATACATCCCTGTTTGGATACGAGCAGGTAGAGGCAGATCTGGCACAAATGTACCTAGGGGTAAAACATGATAAAACCACTTTGAGATTGACTCGAACGGGAACAGGTGCACGATAATGGGCCTTGCTGCGCTCTTGGTTACGACACTCCCAGGGGATATGCTTAGGATAATTCTCATTTTCTTTACGAACCATCATGAAGGGTTTATGAGTATATACTTCCTCAAAGAAAACATTTTTATGATTATGGATTATATCCATAAACTGTTCAAATTATGTTAAGTGTTTTACAAGTTTGGAATTATGTATTTCGATTCATAAACTAATCTAGTTTTTTCCATTGTTTAGAAATGGTGCCTAGTGGAAGGAATGGAAACTGTTTCAATGCATGCAATCCATGTTGGGATTTACCTCCTTCTCAAGATAATTATAGTGGAGCTAGTGATACAATTGGTGTTGATCAGCTTATCACTATATTGGGACAACTCACAGAGGTTATGAACAATAACCTTACCCGTATGGAGCACCCTGATCCGCAGTGTGGAGGAACAATGTTAGATCACTTCATGAGGCAAAAAACACAAACATTCAATGGGAGTACAAATCCATTAGTGGCTGAGAAATGTATAAATTCCTTAGAGAAAATATTCCATGACTTAGGGAGTAGTGAAAGGGAAAATGTTGTCATGGCACTTTACCACCTCACTGGAGATGCTAATCAATGGTGGTTATTGATTAAAAACAAAAAGGAAGATGATGAAGTATCAAATATGGAATGGAGAGAGTTTATAGAAATTTTCATAGAAAAATACTTTTTCATGATCATCGAGCGGATATGGAAAGACAATTTCTGAGTCTGAGGCAAAAGAAGGATAAGAATGTCGCAGAGTATGAAGCTAAATTTACAAGGTTAGTGAGGCATACTGAATATTATATACGTAACCATAGAATTAATATTGATCATTTATTTTATGGGTTAAAACAATTTCTCTGTCGATCATTAGTCTCACAGTCCTTCTCATCGTATGAAGATATTGCCTCTTGTGCTATCAAGACAGAAAAAGAATTCTCTAAGTCTTGCGACTTTAAATAAAAGCAAGAGAAGAAGAGATCTGCTGAACACTCTAGAAATGGAAATAATGGGAATAAGGGAAAAGTTAAATATCCATCCTATAGTAAATATGGGAAGAAACACCCCGGTACTTGCCTGAAGGGAAAGCGAGTCTATTACAAGTGTTGTAAAAAAGGCCACAAAGCTCGTGATTGTAAGGGGAAGAAAGAAGATGTCAATGTTGAATGCTACAATTTTAGAGAATAGGGGAATTATGAGAATGATTTTCCTAAGCATTAGGGGAACTTAACTTAAAAAATTACAAGGGATCAAAGCCAAGCTTATGTTATCACTACTGCTGAGGTTGAAGCTCTGAAAGACATAGTGGCAGGTAATTTAATTTTTCCTCAAGTTTAGAAAATGATTTATTTGATTCAGGATAATTTTATTGTTTCATATTTTCCCAGTCTTCTAAGAAAACTAGATATTTTCAATTTGATTTAATAAGGGAGTTGTGAGTCAAAACTCCTAAGGGAAGTATCATCACAACAAAGTTTTGTGAATCAGTTCCCATTAGAGCATTTAAATGTTCTTTATCTGTTGATCTCATAATCATACCCATGATTGAATTTGATATAATCCTCGGTATGGATTGGATTTCAGTCCATTTTGTGAAGATTTATTTTAATAAAAAATAGGTTATAATTTTTGATGACGATGATAAGGAACACCTTATCTTTAGAGCAGAAATGTCACCACCTAATTCTTATCCAGATCCACCCCTAGTTGCTAAACTAAATTCAATTATTATGGAAGAAGAGAATGAAATAATTGTGGGTGAGGAAAGGAATGATCAAATAGAGGATATATATATTGTGAAAGAATATGTTGATGTGTTTCCAGAAGATTTACCCAGACATCCTACAGAATGAGAAATTGAGTTTTCCATTGATCTAATTCATGGACCAAGGCCCATATCAAAGACCCCTTATAAAATGGCCACTATGGAATTAGGGTAACTAAAGAAACAAATAGAGGAATTGAGTGATAAGGAATTTATTTGGCCTAGTGTTTCTCCATGGGGATCCCCTATCCTTTTTGTTAAGAAGATAGATGGATCTTTGAGGTTATGCATTGACTACAGGGAGATCAATGCTAAAACCATAAAGAACAAGTATCCCCTACCTCACATTGATGATTTATTAGACCAACTTCATCGAGCTCAATACTTTTCAAAGATTGACCTTGGATCTGGATATCATCAGTTGTGTGTAAAGAAGGAAGAAATTCAGAAAACAACATTTTGAACCAGGTACGGGCATTACGAGTTTACAGTAATGCCTTTTAGGCTGACTAATGCACCCTCTGTTTTCATGTATCTAATGAACAAAGTTTTTAAAGAATATCTTGATGATTTTGTAGTTGTATTAATTAATGATATCTTGGTATCCTCCAAAAGCTATGAATATCATGAAAATCACTAGAGCATTATCCTGAAGACTCTTAGAGGACATGAATTATATGAGAAGTTTAGAAAGTGTGAATTTTGGCTTCAAAAGATTTCTTTTCTTGGACATATTGTCTCCATGGATGGAATCTATGTTGATCCTTCTAAGACAAGAGAAATCCAAGAATGGCCAGCACTGAGAAGTATAATTGAGGTACGCAGTTTTATAGGTTTAGTAGGTTATTTTCAACGTTTCATCCTGAATTTTTCCCGATTGGCTAACCAATTAACCAAGCTCACACGTAAAGGGGTTAAATGTTTTTGGACAAAATAGTGTAAAGAAGGTTTTGAATAACTGAATAAAAGATAAGACAATGCTCCTATATTGACTCTACTATCGGGGAATGATGGGTTTATTATTTATAGTGATGCTTCAAATAAAGTACTTGGTTGTGTCCTTATGCCGAATGATAGGGTTATTGACTATGCATCACAATAGATAAAAATTCATGAGAAGAACTATCTTACTCATGATATTGAGTTAGCAGCTATAATATTTTCTTTGAATATTTTGAGACACAATCTCTATGATGAAAAATGTGAGATATATACCGATCAAAAGATTTTGAAGTATATTTTCTCACAAAAAGAACTCAACATGAGGCAAAGGCGATGGCTTGAACTACTCAATGATTATGATTGCACTATACACTACTACCTGGGGAAAGAAAATAAGGTGACATATGATTTGATTAGAAATGTTCATGGAGTTTTGAACATGATGAGAGTTGAAAAGGATCCTATATACATAGATCTAGTAAATATGGATATGGGAATAACCATGGAAGGTGAAACATCAATTCCTTTTCAAATTGTTTCCATAACATCTTTACTAGAAAGGAAAAAAAGTTCTCAGACCGGTGGTGAAGAGTTTAAAAATAAGATTTAAGCTGTTAATGATGGGAGATTGAGTGAATTTTTGTATGAAGATGGAATTTTAAAATTTGGGAAGAGACTTTGTGTTCCCGATATACCTGATCTAAAAAAGGAATTGTTAGATGATACTCATAGTTCCAATTTCTCTGTACACCCTAGTAGCACCAAAATGTATAGAGATTTGAAGGAACATTTCTGGTGGGACAACATGAAGAGGGAGATTTCTGATTTTTTGTCAAGATGTGTGGTTTTTCAAAAAGTTAAAGTTGGAAGGAAACATCCTAGAGGAGTCATGAAACCTCTTCTAATACCTGAGTGTAAATGGGATAATATTACGATGGACTTTACCATGGGACTACCAAAGACTCTTAGAAAAAACGATGCAATATGGGTCATTGTTTATTGCCTTACCAAGTCAGCACATTTTCTTGCTATAAGAGAAGATTTACCACTTGAACGTTTAGTAAGACTATATATTAATTAATTTGTAAGACTTCATGGAGTACCACTATCAATTTTTTCTGATCGTGATCCTCGTTTTACATCAAGATTCTAGAAAATTATTCAGAAAGCTCTGGATGCTGATCTTTGTTTGAGCACTGCCTACCACCCCCAAACTAATGCACAATCATAAAGGACTATTCAAACCTTAGAAGACATGTTGATATCATTCTCACGTGACTTTAAAGGTATGTGGGATCAATATTTACCTCTAGTAGAATTTTCCTATAACAATAGCTTCCATTCAAGTATTCAGATGGCACCATATGAAGAGTTATATAGAAAGAGATATCGCACACCAACCTGTTGGGATGACATTGTTGAAAGAAAACTCGTAGGCCCAGAACTTGTGGAAGAAACGATGGAAAAGGTGAAGGTAATCCTAAACCACAACAAAGCATCTCAAAGTAGGCAGAATAGCTATGCCGATAACTGAAGGAAGGATTTGGAATGTTAGGTAGGAGATCATGTTTTCTTGAATGTATCTCCATGTAATGGTGTTATACATTTCGATAAGAATGGAAAATTGAGTCCCAGGTACATCGGACCTTTCGAAATTCTAGAACGAATTTGGGTTGTAGCTTACCAGTTGGAAATGTTTCCAAGTCTCTCCAAAGTCCACGATGTGTTCCACATATCACTATTGAGAAAATACATGCCTGACCCAACACATGTACTAACCTATGACAAATTAGAACTAGAACCTGATCAATCTTATTGCGAATATCCTATCAAGGTTCTTGATACAAGAGAAAAAGTGCTGAGAAACCGGGCGACTCATCTGGTAAACGTTCTATGGAGAAACTATAAGATGGAAGATGCAGCGTGGGGACTGGAGGAACTTATGATGAAGAACCACCCGAGTTTTTTTATGCAGTAATATTCTAGAAATTTCGAGGAAGAAATTATTTGAAGTAGGGGATAATGTAACACCCCAAGCTTCCATGATACGCTTATCTTTGAATAATACAATAGCATGTGTTGTACGCAACTTCGAGTTCTAACACACCACAACCAATAAAACTAGCCGTTATGAATATTAATGCCCACTTTTTGAAATTTTATAAATTTAAGCTCTCAAAATGGACTTCATTTTTGGATTCGTAATATCGAAATTAGCCTTGGGTGAATTTTTGATATTTTTCTGAAAACTTTCAATTTTTGATGAATAGTGAAAAAACACTGAGTTATAGTTTAAAACCAAATTTTTATTTAAATAAATATTTATTTTATTAAAATTTATTTTATCTCAAAACAGATACATAATACCTATATAGGTTCAATGTAATTCATTGGAGTTAGTTTATAATAATCTTAGATATATAAATTTTTTGAACTTTTCACCGTCTTTTACCCACCTCCTATGAGAATTTAAAAATTCACATAAAACTTAAATTTACCACTTCTGTGAGTGGAATTTCAAAACTCCAAGAGACAAGGTTGATATTAGTACGTAAAATGCGGTTCAATGAGATGAAAATAATGTTAGGTGAATAGTAACGTTTTACTTTTATTTACCACGGTTAAAAGTAAATCTAGTAATTAAGGGTAAAAATGATATTATTATTACTCTAAAACATGTATTAATTCTATTGGATAAGTTTAATTCAACCAAAAATAACCTTAGGAATAAAATATGAACCTCTTTGGTCCACATGGATTAGATTAGGACATTTATTATTATTTAATTCAAAGAAGAGTTAAAAAGGTTAAAATCAAAGTTTAATAACTAATTTTTTTTAATATTAGGTTACACATAAGATAAATTTTTCTATAAATATTAATTAGAAAACTAAAAATCTTTCCTACATACTGCTATTTTATTTATATTTTTTAGACATTAAATAATTTATTTTATTTATAACACAATGATAATGCAGTAATTACCTAATTAATGAAATATTAAAATAATTGATATTTTAAATATCCAAATAAATGTAATTTGAGAATTATTATGAATTAAAATAATTTTATAAGTTAATATGAAATATTATGGTTGTTTAGATGAATTTTTTCGAATTAATAATGCTGTTATGAATTTAGAAAAAACAAAATACCAAATAGTGTCAAAATTGTCATAAAAGTGTTTTTAAAACAAATATTATATTATTAATTGATATTCTATTCCTAAAAATATAAGGTTCAGAAAAAAGACTTATATAATGATAGGTGTATAATTAAGGAACCACTTGGGGTTCTCTAGGAATTATATAGTAAGTTTATTGACCATGTAATATAAAAATACAAAGAGACATGGTAAATGTCAAACTATTTAACTAAGAGATAAATCTAAAAAATAATGATAATATAGTGACCCAAACCTATCTAAAACCTATTGGTTGTGTGGTTTTTGACCCATCCCCACCTTATCCTTTAAATAATCCATTTTGGAGCCACTAGAAACCGAAAATTATTTTATTATAAAATAATATTTCTAGCTTTTCCTAAGGTGCCTCTCACCCCTCTTATAAAAGGGCACTCCCCCTTCTCTCTAATTCACACCTTCAAATCCATTTGGATCGGCCAAAATCTTCCCAAATACCCGATAAAATATCCTCTCTTCATCCTAGAGTCCTTACTTTAGTAAGAAATCCAACCTAATGAGCCCTTTTGATCAAATCAAAAGGAAGAACTCGAAGAAGAGGTAAATATCTCACCACCTCTTTCAATTTTCTTTCTCCTTCCACTTCCTTTTTATTTGTTGTTTCCATTATAAAATAATAACCCCAGTATTTCTATATAATTTGATGTTATTATAATTATGTTACAACCAAATTTATTATTCTATCCATACTTTGAATGACATGTAACAATACGTGCGTACGTACGGCTTACCGTCTCCACATCATGGTGTAATTATTATTCAATACATTATTATTTGGATGGATATAATAATGATGTGTAATTAGTTTAAATAATAAATATAACATGATAATTATTGTGTATATATGATATACCATCCAATTATAAATTATTTTAATATCAAAATAATGATATTGTCGCTTGTGCGTACGTACGGATTACCGTCTCCACGAACGCGATAAGATTCATCCTCCATCGTATCCATTCAAGACAAATTTTCATTAGATGATTAAAAATAATGTTAAAATACTTAATATCATTCTGAATATGAATAATATACATCCCATCCATAACAAACATTACTTATATATCAAATCATATAAAGGAAAACAAATCAGTTAACACCCACAACGGCGATAATACTAAGATATTATTAACAAAGCAATGTTAAAAGATCATATATGATATCATATTAATGTATAAGATTCATTTATAATTAAATAACAATTATGTAACCATTATACATGAGTTTAACCTACCCTAGACCATGTAAAAGTACAATGTAATGGTTAATTTCACAATCTATTTATTATCCGAGGTTGTTTTTACCTAATTATCTACTGGGACCTCTTTATCATCCACATCCATGTATCTTAAAAATGTATTTCAAAACATTCTTAATATTTTATAGACAATGGGTTAAAGTATTTTATACCCTTTTTTTTAATTTTATAATTTGTTTATAAAGGAATCCTTCCATCATTTTCCAAACAAGGTACTTTATAACCTTTTCGAAAAAACTAAGGTAAGGATGTTTTTTTAACTTATACAGCGGGTGCAGATAATTTCCACCATTATAACATCATCAAAGCTTCCCTTACAGTCTTATAAGAATATTTTCAAATATAAATGTTTTCTTTTATAATTATGTGACTTTTAAATGATTTCAAAATAGAAAGAGAAATTTCTCTAAAAAGGTTTTGATTTCATCTATGTCAGCATCCCTTGATGGATTTTTAGTTTGTATGAAGTTGATTTTTTATGATACAAAAATTCCATATTGTATTGAAGTTTTTGTGATATGTTTTACTATGTATGTGTTATTTCATACCATTCATGGTTTATGGATAAGGTATTGACATTTCGTATTCCAGTTTTAATATGAATGTTTATGTTATGTTTAAAACTTTGCATATGAGGAATGCATTGGACTTAGTAAGTGATGGGTGGAGCCCTCTATAGCTCCTCGATGCATCAGTAGGTCTCATGAGACAAACTAGTATCTTTGAACAAGGCCTTGACAAAATCTTATTTGTAGTCTTGGCACAAGGGCTTGACTATGTGGTCCTAAAAGTCCGGTATTATGCATTCCATCATTATGAAAGTGGATATTGATATTGAATGTAATTATTCAACTAGAAGAATATCCATTTGAGTAAGTAAATGGAATTTTTTGATTTTATCTTTTCCATATTATGCTGAAGTTGAAGTTTATATGTTTTTTGTTTTATTCTTATACATTGCCTTAAAGTTTTATGCTTATTTATGAAAGTTTGCACTCTATTTTTATCCTTACTGAGCATCTGAGATAACTCTTTTCTATGTTTTATTTTTCCCAGGATGCAAAGAAGTATTTTATGACTGACCTGTAGGGATAGTCTGAGGGGATATGAGTGTGGTCTATGGAAACAATTTTGTTGTAGTTTTTCATTTTATGATGTAATGTAAACCTTATGAATGTATCTAGTACTTCCAAGGCTACTAAACTAATCTGTCTTTCGAGACTTAATATTTTTTGATCATGCCAATATTATGTAATAATTCACTGACTCTGGGTAACTAGGTTCGGGGCGTTACAGTTGGTATCATAGGAAGTTTAGTACAAACCAGGTAATCTAGATTTAGATAAACTCTAATTAGAGAACATTACCCTAAGATAGACTTTGAGTATTAGTATAGAATAACTTCCTAGAATTTTGGTATTGTAGAGATTTTGTGAGTTTTCCATGAAATACATCCCTATCTGGATACGAGCAGGTAGAGGCGGCTCTAGAATATATGTACCTAGTGGTAAAACCCAAAAAACACCGCTTTGAGATAGACTCGAATGTGAACTGGTGCACGACGATAGGCCTTGCTGCACTCTTGGTTACGACACTCCTGGGGGATATTCTTAGTATAATTCTCATTTTCTTTACAAACCATTATGTAGGGTTTATGAGTATATACTTTCTCAATGAAAACATTTTTATTGTTATGGATTATATCCATAAACTGTTCAAATTATGTTATGTTTTTTACAATCTTGGAATTATGTATTTCGATTCATAAACTAATCTAGTTTATGCCATTGTTTAGAAATGGAGAATAGTAGAAGGAATTTAAACCGTATCAATGCACGCACTCCATGTAGGGATTTACATTCTACTCAAGATAATTATAGTGGAGCTAGTGATACAACTGGTGATGATCAACTTATCACTATATTGGGATAACTCACTCAGGTTATGAATAATAACCTTACCCGTATGAAGCACCCTGATCAGCAGCGTGGAAGATCAATGTTAGGTTGCTTCATGAGGCAACAACCACCAAAATTCAATGGGAGTACAAATCCATTAGTGAATGAGAAATGGATAAATTCTTTAGAGAATATATTCCATTCATTGGTGAGTAGTGAAAGGGAAAAAGTTTTCATGTCAGTTTACGGTATCACTGGAGATGATGATCAATGGTGGTCATTGATTCAATACACAAATAAAGATAATGAATTATCCAATATGGAATAGAAGAAGTATAAAGAAATTTTCTTAGAAAAATACTTTCCTTATGACCATCGAGTGGATATGGAAAGACAATTTCTATGTGTGAAGTAAAAGGAAGATGAGAATGTCCCAAAGTATGAAGCTTACTTTACAAGGTTAGTGAGGCATGCTGTAGATTATATACCTAACCCAAGAAGTAATATTGATCATTTCTTTGTTGGGTTAAAATCATTTCTTCATCGAGCATCTGTCTCATGATCCTTCTCGTCATATGAAGATATTGTCTTATGTGCTATCAGGAAAGAAAAATATTTCTCTAAGTCTTATGACTTTAAAGAAAAGCACAAGAAGAAGGGATATGTTGAACACTCTTGAAATGAAAATAAGGGGAAGAAGGGAAAAGTTGAATATACATCCTGTAGTAAATGTGGGAAAAAACACACTGGTATTTGCCTGAAGGGAATGGGAGTCTATTGCAAGTGTGGTGAAAAAGGCCACCAAGATCATGATTGCAAGGGGAAGAAAGAGGATGTTGATGTTGAATTCTACAATTGTAGGGAAAGAGGGCATTATGAGAATGAATGTTCTAAGAATCAGGGGAAATTAACTCAGAAAAGTTTAAGGGATCAAGGCCATTATTATGCTATCACTAATGCTGAGGTTGAAGCTCTGAAAGACATGGTGGCAGGTAATTTAATGGTTTCCTCAAGTTTTTGAAATGATTTATTTGATTTTGGATCATCTCATTGTTTTATATCTTCCCAGTCTACTAAGAAAATTATATATTTTCAATTTGATTTAACAAGGTAGTTTTCAGTAAAAACTCCTAAGGGAAGTATCATCGCAACATAGTTTTGTGAATATTTTCCCATTAGAGAATATAAATGTTCTTTATTTGATGATCTCATCATCATACCCATGATTGAATTTGTTATAATCCTCGGTATGGATTGGATTTCAGACCAAGATGTGAAGATTTATTGTAAGAGGAAAGAGGTTACAATTTTTGATGACGGTGATAAAGAACACCTTATCTTTATAGTAGAAAAGTCACCACCTAATTATTATCTAGATCCACCCCTAGTTGATCAACTAAATTCAATTATTGAGGAGGAAGAGAATGAAATAACTGTGGGTGAGTAAAGGAATGTTTAAATAGAGGATATACCTATTGTGAAAGAATATATTTATGTGTTTCCTGAAGATTTACCTGGACATCCTCAAGAACGAGAAATTGAGTTTTCCATTGATTTAATTCTTGGATCAAGGCCCATATCAAAGACCCCTTATAGAATGGCCACTGTGCAATTAGTTTAACTAAATAAACAACTAGAGGAATTGAGTAATAAGGGATTTATTCACCCTAGTGTTTCTCTATGGGGAGCCCCTTTCTTTTTTGTTAAGAATAAAGATGTATCTATGAGGTTGTGCATTGACTACATTAATATCAATGCTATAACAAAAAAGAACAAGTATCCCCTACCTCGCATTGATGATTTATTAGACCAACTTCATGGAGCTCAATACTTTTCAAAGATTGACCTTCGATCTGGATATCATCAGTTGTGTGTGAAGAAGTAAGACATTCCGAAAATAGCATTTCGAACTAGGTACGAGAATTACGAGTTTACAGTAATGCCTTTTGGGCTGACTAATGCACCCTCTATTTTTAATGGATCTAATGAACAGAGTTTTCAAGGAATATCTTGATGATTTTTAGTGGTATTTATTTATGATATCTTGGTATACTCCAAAATATACGAAGATCATGAAAATCACTTGCGCATTATCCCGAAGACTCTTAGAAAACATGCATTATATGGGAAGTTTAGCAAGTGTTAATTCTGGCTTCAATAGATTTATTTTCTTGGCCATATTGTCTCCAAGTATGGAATCTCTGTTGATCCTTATAAGATAATAGAAATCCAAGAATGGCCAACACCGACAAGAATAACTGATCTACACAGTTTTATTGGTTTAACAGGTTAATATCGACATTTCATCTAGAATTTGGCCCGATTGGCTAACCCATTAACTAAGCTCACATGTAAAGGGGTTAAATTTGTTTGGACAAAAGAGTGTGAAAAATGATTTGAAGAAGTGAATAAAAGATTAGTCAATGCTCCTATATTGACTCTACCATCGAGGAATGATGGGTTTGTTATTTATAGTGGTGCTTCAAATAAGGGACTTGGTTATGTTCTTATGCAGAATGATAGGGTTATTGCCTATGCATCACGACAGCTAGAAATTCATGAGAAAAACTATTCTACTCATGATCTTGAGTTAGCAGCTATAATATTTTCTTTTAATATTTGGAGACACTATCTCTATGGTGAAAAATGTGAGATATATACCGTTCACAAGAGTTTGAAGTATATTTTCTCACAAAAAGAACTCAACATGACCAAAGGCGATGGCGTGAACTACCCAAGGATTATTATTGCATTATACACTACCACTCGGGGAAGGAAAATAAGGTGGAAGATGCTTTTAGTAGAAATGATCATGGAGTTTTGAACATGATGATAGTTGAAAAGGATCCTATATACATGGATCTAGTTAATATGGATATGGGAATAACCATGGAAGGTGAAATATCAATTCTTTTTCAAATGGTTTCTAATCCATCTTTACTATAAAAGATAAAAAGTTCTCAGACCGGTGATGATGAGTTTAAAAAGATGATTAAAGCTGTGAATGATGGGAGATTATGAGATTTTGTGTATGAAGATGGAATTTTGAAATTTGGGAAGAGACTTTGTGTTCCCGATATACCTGATCTAAAAAGGGAATTCTTGGATGATTCTCATAGTTCTAATTTCTAACACCCCAACCTTTTAGGTGTAATAATAATAATTTTATGTTTTTATATTAACCAGTGCAGTAAATATTATCACACTTTTTCTAGATAATATAAAAATAACTATTATTGTCAAACATAATTTATTATTATCGAATAATTATTTAATAGAATATTTAAAATAATAACTATAATAACATAACCAATTTGTTTGTTTTCCAAAATGTGAAATATATATATATATATATTTGTATTTAAATGAAAATACTATTATCAAAATTATAATTTTATATGCGGTTATACATGACATCAAATATTGTTATTTAAAAATATATTAATGACATTATTTTTGATAATTATACGGAAAAATATTTGATCTATTATATGGATTCAAAAATATGTTATATACACATGTATATATATAGAATGTAATAATTGATTATAAATTAAAATTTTGAATTTTGGTTTAATAAAATTATAAAATAAATAAATAATTAATATTAATAATTTAACTAATATAATGATTAAACATTCAACAAAAAAATGATTGTAAACATATCATGTTAACATTTGTTTTAACAAGTTTCAAAATTAAAAACAATATTGTACAAAATAAGATAACACAATTCCAAATATCAATTTAATTTTAACATTAAAAGAATATAATAATAAGAATTCAAATATATATTCAATAAATTTTACCTTTTAAAAGTTTTGATGAATAAGTTTAATAGATTTATTAATTTTGTTTTTCTATAATTATGTGGTTCTACTATTTTAATATTAATGTTTATCTTGTAAAATAATATAAACATATTATAATTTTAATAAAGTGTAAATTATGCGATGATTTGGTCAAAATCAATTTTGAAAAGCGGGCAAATGGAAGCGTGAAAGTAAACATTAAAAAAATAGAAAGGAAAAAAAGAGATGAAAAAACGAGATTTGGGGTTTAGTGTTTGGGAAATAGGGGGGCACCTTCGTGAAGGTATCCTCAAGGGCGTCAGGTTAATGTCGCATGTCGCGCTCCAGATGTAGACCATGGGGAGGGGTCCAGTCTTCGGATTTTCATGCTCTAGGGTTTCAATAGGGAGGGACGAGCTTGGTGGTGGAGTCGTGTGAGTTCCACGAGCTTCCTTGAGGCATAAATCGAGAAGCTGAGGTTCTCGGATGTTTCACACATCGTCTGGGGACAAGTTTGTGGTCGCGGCTTTGGGTCGAGTAGTGCAGAGGAGATCAGATGTCTCTAGGTTGAGGACTAGGGGTTACACCATGATCGGGTTCCGTCCGAGGGAAGAAGATGAGTCCGACCGGGTTAGGGTTTTTCTCCTCCGTGAGGAAGGTCTATCTCCTTCCAGTTGTCCAAATCTGCGTGTTTGTGTTTTTTTAATGATTAAATATTCATAAAATGAAGGCAATAACGACGTGTTTTGTCGATTTTCTTCTTTCTCTTCATCCATTGATGTTTGATGTCATCTCTTGGTGTTTAATTTATCTTTTCGACGTTAATTTTTGTCGTGATATGGGATTTTTCTTCAATCGATACTATTAGGATATCATTTGATATGCTGAATATATCGATTTTCTATTGCAGTTGAAATTAATTTACCAACTTGTGTCCATTTTTCTTGATGATGTGGTGGAAGAGTCAGTTTTTTTCTTTGAACGAAAACAAGTTTGAATTAAAATTGTTAATCTTATTCGATGTATTGAATATTCTCCCCTACTGTTTCTTTCACCTTTGAAAATTAGAATCTATTTGTACTGCACGCCAACCCATCTATAGGAAAGTAGGACTAATATATATATATATATATATATATGAAATAGTAATGTTGACTATAAATAAATGTCCCGGTTTTCCTTCTCGGGGGCATTGTCTCTTCAGCTTCTTTCCATCTAAGTACATAGTGCTATGTGTTTCAGATTTTTGAGAGTAAGAGAAGTGTTAGATATAGTGTTTGAATGTGTGTCATGGGATTTATTCCATGATGTCAAGTGAAAATCTCTCCAAATTACAAGTAAGGGAATTCTATCTTGCCTTTACCATGAAAACTCTTGTATACTCTGTATATTTTTACATACTGTTCATATCCTTTTCAATCCCATTTTCATGCCTTCAAAGTCTTGATTTTAATCCTTAAATGATATTTCTTTTAAAAAGGTATAAGGGGATTAGTGATTATCTTCATGGTTTTATTTATACCCTCTATGTTCTGGTTTCGCATAAGGGTTTCATTTATTTAAACTATGTTTTACGCTTTTGGTGCTAAGAACTTATTTTCTAAAGAAATCATACATACTTGTCTTTAGTTTTCAAAACATATGGGTAAGGGATGAATTATTGTCAACCTTATATTTATCTGAGATTCTGTTTCTATAAGGGGTCCTTTTTAATTGTTTTTATTATATAAAACTGATTATACAGTTTTGTATATAATCAGATATAAATAAAGGTATATTGATTTGTATTTCAAATCCAAGCTAGTTCATGTTTTAAAATTTTGGACGTTTGTGTTCAAGAGTTTATAATGTTGTAAGGATTTATTTTCAAGTGTTTTTATATTTTCAAACCCGACTATACAATTTGTATATAATCATATATATATATATATGTATATATATATATATATATACAAACAAATTATGTAACTCAAACCAAATAAGTTTTATGAATTTTAGAAGATGGTTTCCAATCCTTAAATAATTTTTTTGATGCGAATTAAGTTTTGGGTTCAATTGAATTTTTACATCTTATGAAAAATCCAATATATACTTATGCACATATTTGGGTATGTACATGTATACCTAAGACTCAATCCAAACCTGATTTATGGATTTTAAAGGATGATTTCCAACCTTCAAATAATGTTTTATATGCGAATTATATTTTGGGTTCAATTAGATTTATACTTATGAAAAAACCCAATATATATATATACTTATGTGCATATTCAGGTGTTTAATTATATATATATATATATGTATGTATAATTCCCCAAATTAAATCTATTTATAAGATTTTCAAAATAATTTAGTATGTTTTACGAAGGATTATATACACATAATGGGTATTCTGAATTTATTTTTAATATACAAACCCTTCTTTTGTAAACTATATATATATATATATATAATTATATAATTATGCATATATGTTTTCCAATACAAATAATTATGATTTTTAAGACTTAGTATCCATCCTTTAATAATATTTTATGTGTGAACTAAGTCTTGGGATAAATGGAATTACGTTTTCAAAACCTAATTATATACATAGGTACATATTTAAGTGACACAATCCAAATATGTATTATAATTTTTAAAAAGTAATTTCCAAGCCTTAACTAATGTTTTAGATTCAAAGTGTCATTCGGGTACAATTGGGTTTATAATTGGTATGAAAAACTGAAATTTTTATATATTTATATATATCTGGTCATATATGTTACAAACCTAACATGTTTTGGTTTTAAATCAAGTAGAGTCCATAAATAAATATGTTATGGAAGTATTTATTAAATGTAAGAAAGTATTAAACCTTATGGAGATTTAAATAAATATACCTTGTGTATATATGGTTACATATAATTATATATTTTCCAAAACCCTAATTTTCAGTATTGATTATTAGAATTAGCTAATGCAGTTAATGTTTGAAGGATTATTAATAAATTTTAATTTGGTGTTTGTTAAAGTAATATGCACTTGTGTGTATAAGTATACAATAATACATTTAACATGTCAAGTTTATTTTAATTAAAGCAGTTTTGATAATATTGTCCACGTTTTAATTTAAAAGAATATATTTTAAATTGACCAAACTATATTAGAGAATAAATGGAGTTTTAAATCATGTTATGTTATATATCATTTTGTTCTCATATTTAGTCTTATTACATAATGAACTCGCTACAACGTTTGATGCAGGTTAATCAATTTTATGATTTATCCTATTTGCATGTTCACCGATAATTTTATCAGTATATTAAATAACATTTATTTTTTATTAAGTAGCCCTCTACATGAAAAAGGATTTTAAGTCAAAGAGTTATCATTTCATGTGGAAAACCAAATCAAATCATTACTTGGGTGTTTTAAATCAATATCACATGTGCAAATAACGTTATCGATGTTATGAAAGTCACTGAGAAATTTATTACCTAATTGATAACTGACGCATTATAATCTTATTCCAACATCATTTACATTTATCAGCACATGTATTGAGCATGAATAATGATCATGTATATTAAAGCATTAAAAGTTTATTACCTTGGAAGAGTTGTAAAGTTATTATTTTATATGATAATCAAACAATTTATTGTTAATAATTTATGAGATAAGAATTTAATTATTCATGGTGGTATGGTGTCACGACCCGCCCTCGGGGTCCGTGTCGTGACTACCCCAAGCCCGCCTTCCATAGGCCAGGGGCTGGAGACTAGCACCAAGGCGTAAATCCCGGTAAAAAGGGAAGACATTGCCTTTGTAAAGTAAACAAACACCACAGAGTAAGCAAGCGGAAAGTAAACACTAAGCAAAAGTAGAGTACAACTGAAAGTGCGGAAAAGTAAATGGGCCAGTATACAAACCCAAACTGAAAGTAAAGTACAACTCGATAGGGAAAACAACAACTGAAAAGTAAAAGCCGCTACACCGAGCTGTCCACCGGAAATCCCACCTGAAGGGTGGGTAGAGATAGCTCCACAGCTCCACGGGTCCCGCCGTCCGGTCCGAGCACGTCCCGCCCAGTGGTCCACCTCCGGGTACCGTCCCGCTCTGCAAGCCTCAGCTAAGGTCAACGTTGTCCGTCGTCTGCAACCAACACAACGTAGTGCGGGCAAAGCCCGTGCAGGGGTGAGTATAAGCTACTCAGTAGGGACCCCGAGACCCCTGAAGGTCTCTCAAATCCACAAAGGATAAACCATGAAGAAAGGTACAATCACGAAGTAACAACCGACACTGCTTAGGTATATGCCCATACATATACCTAAGACATCAATTTCAAATACGCTCCAACCTCCGAGCCCAAGTACAACTCAGTCCACACAGGAAAGTAAACGTATTCCACACAGGAAAGCATATTGTAATCCACACAGGATAGCACAACACAATCCACACAGGAAAGTAATAGGATTCAACTCACATAGGTATACATCTTCAAAGGACGATAAAGATGATCTCTGATCCATCTAAGTCGTCGGACCCATGAAGGATCGATAGGTATCTAACCCCCGCAAAAGACCCACACAGGATCGGGCCCACGTAGGACCTGTAGGCGCTGGTTCACACAGGACCGCTGATCGCAAAGACCCACACAGGATCGGACCCACACAGGATCGGGCCCACACAGGACCTGAAGCACTGATCCACGTAGGATCGCTGAGTGCTGAAGTCGTCGTCATAGAATCCACACAGGATCTCTGTACTGTCGTCGTCGCAGTCACAGTAGCAGTAGTAGCAGTAGTAGTCACAGTAACAGTCGTAGCCAGCACTAGGGTTCCCGCACACAGCAAGCTCGTTAGGAGGGTCCGCTCCACGAGACGAGAGGATGATACATCAACTATCACAAAGTCCAGAGTTGATGTATCCAAAAGTTCCGTATCGACAACAGGAACTCAACGCAACAGACGGCGCGTCGATCGGACGCCCGGTCTGAGAGTTATTGGCATTTTCGTCCCCGGGGCCCGGTTGGTTTTTAAGGCAAAACCAACCCGACCATACTCTACCTGCGTCCAAACCTTGGGCGGAGTATGCCAAATGATCTGTCTCACTAAGAGGAACACAACACGGCTGACGGCACGTCAATCAGACGTCCGTAGCTCAAGATATGAGCGTTTCTGCTCCGAAGGCCCGGTTGGTTTCGTGAACGAACCAACCCGGACAAACTCAATGTAATCCGAAACCTTGAGTGCGATATACCAAACGACCGTCTCGATACAAGGATGGCGTTGCCGCAGACGGTTCATCAATCGGAGGTCTGTGGCTCAAGATATGGCCAAAAGACCGAATTAGATTCGAAATGGGGGGGTCCGGGTCCGGGCCGACCCGGCCCGACACCCCCTGGGTCGGCCCGAACCGGGTCGACCCGGCCCGGGTCCGACCCGGCCCGGCGCGGCGGCACGGCGGCCCGGCGCCGCACGGAGGCAGCGCGCGGGGGGAATCAATTCCCCCGCTTGATTGGGATGGCGGCGCGGCCTTGTGCCGCGACCTTTGAAAAGAAAACGGCCCCCACGTGGGGGGGCCTGCTTGAGCGGAAACCGGGGGGCCGCCTGCCCCCCCCTCAAGGAACCGCCTCCCCCAATTAAATGGGGGGGCTTTATTGCTGGCCGGGGGATTTATTTCCCCCGGATTTGGCCATCCGGCCGGCCAGCTGGCCGACTGGTTTTCTCCAACGGGACCGGAAAAATCCGGTCCCCTTTTCGGCTTCCGACGCCGGCGGCCCGGCCGCCGGTCTCCTCGTTCCACCGCGGCCCGGAACCAGCCGCAGTGTTCGTCATCCAGCACGGTGCGACGGCACCTCGCCCGTCCGCCGCGCCTTGATTTCCTTCAACGCGGCGCGACGGCGTCGCGTAAAAAGATTCGGCGAATATCCGCGTGGTGCGACGGCACCACGCCACCTTGATTCATCCGCAAAATAAAACACCAAGAACGAAGGAGGGGGTTCGGCCATGTTCATGCGGTACGGCCCCCTCACGTTAAAACACAACTTAAATATTCAATATCCTCACGTTAGTCATGCAAACCACGAGCAAGAATAAAATAATTAAACAATAATCAACAACCCCTACCTTGGGTATAGGTTCCAAGATTTGTCAACGTCCCGCGGAAGACAACGTCGCTGAGGTCGGGCGTCGCGGTAGTCGTTCGTCAAATCCGATGACGAAGAGGTGCGTCCGATGAGATACGTCGTTGGAGAACCTTCGTATGCCGACGAAGGGAGTCCGAGGAGGAAGCGGTGTTCCCTCTCGTTGACACGGAAGACGAAGAAGAGAGGAGCGGCGTTCTTCGTCAGAACTTGAGCGTTCTTCGTCAAGTTGAGCGTTCTTCGTCAAGTTGAGCGTTCTTCGTCAAGTTGAAGAAGAAGGAGGAGGAGCTCTCAAAATTCCTCACAAGTTGGCTAAACAAAACTAACCAAATAAAATAAGGTTCCTCCTTATTTTATTTACCAAGCCAAGGAATTCAAAACTTCAAATTAAAAAACATAACACTTAATTAATTATACATGTCATGTGTAATTAATTAGATGTTAAGTTAACAAACTTTTAAGAGGGAGAGAGGGGAGTTTAAGGGGGAAGATGAGAGGTTTAGGTTCATGTGGGTCCCACCACACTTAATCCTCTCAAGGGAGGTTAAGTGGGTGTGGGTCCCACCCCTAACTCCCTTTGAGAGGAGTTAACCTACAAAAGAAAAAAAATAAAAAGAATTCCACATTTTTTTATTCAACTTTTTATAATTCTCCCAAAAACTAACGTCCGTCCCGCAACAAACGCAACTTCCGAAAAGGTCTCTTTAAGAGAATATCGGCGCTGCGAGTTCATCGGTGCCCTCAGATTTCAATTCCGAGCACCAGATCAAAAGTTAGGAATTCCCGCTCGTTCGTTCACTGAACGTACCCAAGCCAAACTTCGGAAATTGATTCCGGGCACTCCGGGCCTCGGAATCAGGTGCCGTCTAAAACCGCGCTCTTGTAAAATTCTAAAGAAAATTAAGAAAAAATTTCCCTTGAATTTTACGGGTCTTTACATTACTCCCAACTCAGGGCTTTACGTCCCCGTAAAGATACATCAAAAACTAGGGAAACAAATGAGGGTACTGAGCATGCATCTGAGCCTCCCGCTCCCATGTGCTCTCCTGGAGATTCCCGTGCTGCCATCTGATGCGCACAAGAGGAATCGATCGCCCACGCAGGACCCGCTCCTGTCGATCCTCTATCTCCACCGGGACCTCCGTAAAAGTCTCCCCATCGTCAACGTCAAGCTCCCCATGATCAATGATGTGCGTTGGGTCGTGCACGTATCTCCTCAGCTGAGACACGTGGAAGACGTCGTGCACCCGGTGCAACTGAGGTGGTAGAGCCAGGCGATAAGCCACCTCACCAATCGTGCTGAGAATCTGGAAGGGTCCGATGAAGTGCGGAGATAACTTGCCGCCTCGGCCAAATCTCCGAATACCACGTCGAGGTGAGACCCACAAGAAGACGTGGTCGCCATCCTCGAACTCTAGTGGCCTCCGCCTCCTGTCAGCATATGACTTCTGCCGGCTCTGTGCTGTCCTCATCCGCTCCTGGATGACCTGGACCTTCTCTGTCGTGGCCTGGACCATCTCCGGTCCCACTAGTGATGACTCCCCAGGGTCTGTCCAGCACAAAGGAGAACTAAAAGGTCAGTCGTACAATGCCTCGTACGGTGCCATCCCGATGGTGGAGTGGTATCTGTTGTTGTACGCAAACTCCACCAAGGGTAGGTGGTCCTCCCAGCTACGACCAATGTCGAGGACACATGCGCGGAGCATGTCCTCGAGAGTCTGAATGGTCCTCTCCGTCTGACCATCCGTCTGAGGGTGAAAGGCTGTGCTCAGACGTAGCTGCGTCCCGAACGCCTCCTGTAACCCCTTCCAAAGCCGGTAAGTAAAGCGAGCATCTCGATCGGAGACGATAGATGATGGCACGCCGTGGAGCCGCACAATCTCTTGAACGTAGAGACGTCCCAAGCTCTCTACTGAGCCCTGCTCTCTGATGGGTAAGAAGTGTGCCGACTTGGTGAGTCGGTCAACAATCACCTAGATGGAGTCGTGACCTCTGGAAGTACGTGGAAGTCCAGTCACGAAGTCCATAGATATGCCATCCCACTTCCACTCCGGAACCTCCAAGGGCTGTACCAAACCTGCTGGTACCTGATGCTCTGCCTTCACCTGCTGGCAGGTGAGGCATCAAGAAACGAACTCTGCTACTGCCTTCTTCATGCCCGACCACTAGTGTTGTCGTCTGAGGTCCTGGTACATCTTTGCCACTCCAGGATGCACCGCCAAAGGAGAAGTGTGAAACTCTCTCAGCACTTCCTCTCGCAAAGCGACTGGTACCATGGTACGTCCTCTGAAAAGGATGTCGTGCTCTGCTCCAAGGGAGAAACCATCAGGTGCCTGTCCCGAGGATATCTGTGCACGCCGTGTCTCACAGTCAGCATCCCCACGCTGTGCCTCCTTGTCTCGCTGCAGTAGTGGAGGGGTGACTGTGAGAGACTGGAGGAAGGCTGCTCCATCTCTATCCACGAAGGATATCCACAAAGAGGCTAGCTGCAAAGATTTCTCCTTTGCCGAAAAGTGAAATCCGGTCTCATCCCCTGGATGAACCACGTTCCTTGCCTAATACAGTCAATCCCGTCATGATTAGTTAATTCATGGCATGGATGACGTCGTAAGGCCTTGACGCTACTACCAAGAGATCCAACCGTTACTCTCGCCTCCAAGGGTTGAGTCACACTGTCGGCATCAGTGTGTGGTCACTGGGTTTCCTCCAGTACGAATCTCGCAAGTGAGGGTCAAGTCAACAGTTTTTAACCGGCACCTCTTAGTAAATACAAACAAAAGACAAGATAAAAAAAGTCACCAAGGCAAGTGTCTTTTATTACTTCAACTTAAAGTACAAGGACACAAAGCAACACAAACTACGAAGCTAGAGGCATTATGGGCAAAGGCCTCTATGCCTGGAGCTAGTCCCGCACTAGTCCACTTGCTTCCGGAGCTCCATGATCGTAAGCTTCAGCTGCCTGAAGTTGTGCTCCCCCCTGAGGTCGGGGTGGACCTCCTGGTGGTGGTGGTGGTTGAGCCTCAAAGCGTCATCCACCACCTTCTGCTCGACCAGCTCCTCTGCCTCGTCCGCCTCCTCCCTACGGACCGCCACGGTCGAACCTCTGCCTCTGCCTAGGTGGTTCCTCAACTGTCTGCTGCTCATCTGCATGGCGGGTTGGGCAGTCACGAGCCATGTGGCCTTGCCCGCCGCATGCATAGCACTGTCTTCCACTCGATAGACTGGCTCCGTGTTGTGTGCCCTGCACTGCTGAGCCAGTGCCCTGAGGTCGTCTGCCTGAAGGTCTGGTCTATCTGGACCCCTGAGTCATCCGTCGACTGCCTGCTGCAGATGACTCTGCCACGTGCCGCCCTGGGATGGGTCGCTGTGCTGGTGTAGACTCAGCAAGGAAGCTCTCGATCAGAAGGGCAGGCTCCAGTACTCCTGTCTGAGTCGGTATGCTGAGGGAGATCAGCGATGCCCTGATCTCGTGTCTCAAACGCTGCTCGAAGGTCCGGGCCCGAAAGAATGGGTCTCGTACCATGTCGGTCGAGTAGCGCGAGAGATCAGTAAATCTCGCTGAATACTGAGCGACCGTCATGCTGCCCTGCCGCAGCTGTAGAAGCTCCTGGATACGCACCGCACGAAGGGTGGCTGGGACGAACTCCGAGTGGAAGAGGCTCTCAAAGTCCGTCCAAAGTAGAGATGCCTCATCGTGCACCTGGAGCATCAAGCTCCACCATCGTCCTGCTGCTGCGTGTAGTAGGCTCGCAGCGAGGATCACCATGAGGTCTGATGGTGTCCTCACTAGCCTAAACACTCGTACCACTGCCTCCAGCCAGTCCTCGGCTGCCTGGGGATCCGTCTCCCCGCGAAACCTGGGCGGTCGCTGGAGCTGAAACTCATGCAGTGCGCTGAGGCGACGTGCATCGTCAGCGGCTGGTGCTGGAAACATCGGGGGCTCGGCGGGTAGGGCTACCGCCGGTTCCACTGCTGACAAAGGGCCCTGCACCGAGGCCTCGTCGCTCGGTGGGCTGTCGTCACGCTCGACTCTCGGAACCCTAGCTGGCTGCCGTCGTGGGGCCATCCTGAATAGGAAACAGGTGCGCCATGGTCAAAACAGTATACCTGGTGAGCTGATATAAGAAATCACAAAGATTACATTGAAACACACACGCAATCAATGTTTTCGTGCATTAAGTCGGAAATCAGAAGTCAGGGTCCTGGTGTACGGATATGTCAGCCGCCGCACCAACACTGGACTCCCTGGACTGATAACCACACTCAATACGCTAAAAATTATTGCTTCACATAGAAAAGATCAGAGTTCGCGGTAGAACCGAACTCCTCTGATACCAATTTGTCACGACCCGCCCTCGGGGTCCGTGCCGTGACTACCCCAAGCCCGCCTTCCATAGGCCAGGGGCTGGCGACTAGCACCAAGGCGTAAATCCCGGTAAAAAGGGAAGGCATTGCCTTTGTAAAGTAATCAAACACCACAGAGTAAGCAAGTGGAAAGTAAACACTAAGCAAAAGTAGAGTACGACTGAATGTGCGGAAAAGTAAATGGGCCAGTATACAAACCCAAAATTAAAGTAAAGTACAACTCGAAAGGGAAAACAACAACTGAAAAGTAAAAGCCGCTACACCGAGCTGTCCACCGGAAATCCCACCTGAAGGGTGGGTACAGATAGCTCCACAGCTCCACGGGTCCCGCCGTCCGCTCCGAGCACGTCCCGCCCAGTGGTCCACCTCCGGGTACTGTCCCGCTCTGCAAGCCTCAACTAAGGTCAACGCTGTCCGTCGTCTGCAACCAACACAACGTAGTGCGGGCAAAGCCCGTGCAGGGGTGAGTATAAGCTACTCAGTAGGGACCCCGAGACCCCTGAAGGTCTCTCAAATCCACAAAGGATAAACCACGAAGAAAGGTACAATCACGAAGTAACAACCAACACTGCTTAGGTATATGCCCATACATATACCTAAGACATCAATTTCAAATACTCTCCAAACTCTGAGCCCAAGTACAACTCAGTCCACACAGGAAAGTAAACGAATTCCACACAGGAAAGCATATTGTAATCCACACAGGATAGCACAACACAATCCACACAGGAAAGCAACAGGATTCAGCTCACACAGGTATACATCTTCAAAGGACGATAAAGATGATCTCTGATCCATCTAAGTCGTCGGACCCACGAAGGATCGATAGGTAACTAACCCCCGCAAAAGACCCACACAGGATCGGGCCCACGTAGGACCTGTAGGCGCTGGTTCACATAGGACCGCTGAGCGCAAAGACCCACACAGGATCGGACCCACACAGGATCGGGCCCACACAGGACCTGAAGCACTGATCCACGTAGGATCGCTGAGTGCTGAAGTCATCGTCGTCGAATCCACACAGGATCTCTGTACTGTCGTCGTCGCAGTCACAGTAGCAGTAGTAGCAGTAGTAGTCACAGTAACAGTCGCAGCCAGCACTAGGGTTCCCGCACACAGCAAGCTCGTTCGAAGGGTCCGCTCCACGAGCCGAGAGGCTGATACATCAACTGTCACAAAGTCCAGAGTTGATGTATCCAAAAGTTCCGTATCGACAACAGGAACTCAACGCAACAGACGGCGCGTCGATCGGACGCCCGGTCTGAGAGTTATTGGCATTTTCGTCCCCGGGGCCCGGTTGGTTTTTAAGGAAAAACCAGCCCGACCGTACTCCACCTACGTCCAAACCTCGGGCGGAGTATGCCAAATGATCCGTCTCACTAAGAGGAACACAACACGGCTGACGACACGTCAATCGGACGTCCGTAGCTCAAGATATGAGCGTTTCCGCTCTGAAGGCCCGGTTGGTTTCGTGAACGAACCAACCCGGCCGAACTCAAAGTAATCCGAAACCTTGAGTGCGATATACCGAAACGACCGTCTCGATACAAGGATCGCGTTGCCGCAGACGGTTCGTCAATCGGAGGTCTGTGGCTCTAGATATGGCCAAAAGACCGAATCTGATTCGAAATGGGGGGGTCCGGGTCCGGGCCGACCCGGCCCGACCCCCCCCCCCCCCCCCGGGGTCGGCCCGAACCGGGTCGACCCGACCCGGGTCCGACCCGGCCCGGCCGGCGGCGCGGTGGCGCGGCGGCACGGCGGCGCGGCGGCGCGGCGGCGCGGCGGCACGGCGGCGCGGCGGCCCGGTGCCGCACGGAGGCAGCGCGCGGGGGGAATCACTTCCCCCGCTTGATTGGGATGGCGGCGCGACCTTGTGCCGCGCCCTTTGAAAAGAAAATGGCCCCCATGTAGGGGGGCCTGCTTGAGCGGAAACCGGGGGGCCACCTGCCCCCCCTCAAGGAACCGCCTCCCCCAATTAAATGGGGGGGCTTTATTGCTGGTCGGGGGATTTATTTCCCCCGGATTTGGCCATCCGGCCGGCCAGCTGGCCGGCCGGTTTTCTCCAACGGGACCGGAAAAATCCGGTCCCCTTTTCGGCTTCCGACGCTGGCGGCCCGGCCGCCGGTCTCCTCGTTCCGCCGCGGCCCGGAACCGGCCGCAGTGTTCGTCGTCCGGTGCGGTGCGACGGCACCGCGCCCCTCCACCGCACCTTGATTTCCTTCAACGCGGCGCGACGGCGTCGCGTTCTTGATGATTCTTCCATGGCGCGCGCGCGACGGCGTCGCGTAAAAAGATTCGGCGAATATCCGTGTGGTGCGACGGCACCATGCCACATTGATTCATCCGCAAAATAAAACACCAAGAACGAAGGAGGGGGTTCGACTGTGTTCATGCGGTCCGGCCCCCTCACGTTAAAACACAACTTAAATATTCAATATCCTCACGTTAGTCATGCGAACCATGAGCAAGAATAAAATAATTAAACAATAATCAACAAACCCTACCTTGGGTATAGGTTCGAAGATTTGTCAACGTCCCGCGGAAGACAATGTCGCGGAGGTCGTGTGTCGCGGTAGTCGTTCGTCAAATCCGATGACGAAGAGGTGCGTCTGATGAGATACGTCGTTGGCGAACCTTCGTATGCCGACGAAGGGAGTCCGAGGAGGAAGCGGCGTTCCCTCTCGTTGACACGGAAGACGAAGAAGAGAGGAGCGGCGTTCTTCGTCGGAACTTGAGCGTTCTTCGTCAAGTTGAGCGTTCTTCGTCAAGTTGAGCGTTCTTCGTCAAGTTGAAGAAGAAGGAGGAGGAGCTCTCAAAATTCCTCACAAGTTGGCTAAAAAAAACTAACCAAATAAAATAAGGTTCCTCCTTATTTTATTTACCAAGCCAAGGAATTCAAAAATTCAAATTCAAAAACATAACACTTAATTAATTATACATGTCATGTGTAATTAATTAGATGTTAAGTTAACAAACTTTTAAGAGGGAGAGAGGGGATTTTAAGGGGGAAGATGAGAGGTTTAGGTTCGTGTGGGTCCCACCACACTTAATCCTCTCAAGGGAGGTTAAGTGGGTGTGGGTCCCACCCCTAACTCCCTTTGAGAGGAGTTAACCTACAAAAGAAAAAAAATAAAAAGAATTCCACATTTTTTTATTCAACTTTTTATAATTCTCCCAAAAACTAACTTTTGTCCCGCAACAAACGCAACTTCCGAAAAGGTCTCTTTAAGTGAATATCGGCGCTGTGAGTTCATCGGTGCCCTCAGATTTCAATTCCGAGCACCGGATCAAAAGTTAGGAATTCCCACTCGTTCGTTCACTGAACGTACCCGAGCCAAACTTCGGAAATTGATTCCGGGCACTCCGGGCCTCAGAATCAGGTGCCGTCTGAAACCGCGCTCTTGTAAAATTCTAAAGAAAATTAAGAAAAAATATCCCTTGAATTTTACGGGTCTTTACATACGGGACACTTTGAATATTGTGAATTATGAAACCAATTAATATATGTACTGGGAATGATAATTAATTAATAAATCAAAGTGGTATGTTCTCTTTGATTTAGAGATATGAGGATTTCATTGGACCTAGTATGTTTTGGGGTGGGGACCAGTAAAAGTAAGCCCTTCGGGTTGGGGTCCGGTTATAGTAGACCCTCCGGGTTTGTGTCTGGTTACAGAGGCACTCCAGGTTGGTGTCCGGTTATTAGAGGCACTCTGGGTTGGAGTCCGGTTACAGAGGCTCTCCGAGTTGGGGTCCAGTTACAATTAGCCCCTAGGTCTTGGAAGGAGGCCTTAACACGGTCCAGCATATTCACTTCCCTCATTATGACTATGTAATTTAATTAACCAGAAAATATTCGACTAGTTGAATATTTAGTTAAAGAGTTTATGGATTTTGGCCGCGACCTTAATCATTAGACGTCTTGGCCAAGGCCTTCACAAAATGTTTCAGAATTTCATGTATATTTAGGGCATGAAATATGTTTATCAGTTAGTAAATTTAGTATTTAGTGTATGTCATTGAAGTTTTTATCTTTATGCACAACATTGATTATTTATTACACATAGCTATTTTATTTGTGATTATATATTATTATGTTATGTATGTTTAGAATTTCTTTTATTTAACATGCCTATATTCAAATCGTGTATCCTTGTGATTCTGTTAGCATGTATTAAATTGAGCACCTTTATGTTGTGTACATGTGTTACAACTTTTATTTAATAAGATTGTTTTATGAAATTGTTTAAAGAACGTTTTAAAAAAGTTATATTGGTTTATTTTAAAACCCCTTACTGGGAATTCTTATGCTCACCCTACGTTTTTGGTTAATTTTGTTTTTCAGGTAACAACTTTTAGCAGATGAACCATTTCAGCAGCATCCGGTTTCTCAGAGCCTGAACTGAATTCGATCCTCTGTATAACACTGACTCTGTGTACATAGGAGCTAGGGCGTAACAGTTGGTATCAGAGGATTCAGTTTAGTTAACTCTAGAAAACCGGAACTTAAAACAAGAAAAAATTTATTTATCTAAGCATTACTAAGTATGATGTTTTCTTGTAAAACAAAAAATACCAGTCCAATGTCTTTTTGGAGACATCCGATAATATTAGAACAACAATGAAAATTTGGTTATGTGTTACTAAGTAGTAGTTTCCTTAAATTTTCAGACGGCTATTGAATCACGCCTTTTGTCCCTCCCAACGAAGACAGTGGAAATCATAGTGGCCAAGTCATGTCCAGGGGACTACGAGACTTTCAAAAACATTCGATTGTTTTGTAAACAACTCCATCGGATGTAGAACCACCCAAATATCCTTCACACTTACCATGGATGCAATTTGGACTATTACCGTATTGAAATTGCATAATTTACAACTTATAGGCAGAGGGGAAAGTTTTATGAAGCTCTTTTTCTATGTTTTACTTTGGCTGATAACTACTGAGCTGTCGGTAAATTTCTAGAAGCTTCTTTGGATGGTGACCATCGAGTAGCCTACCTATTCCAGGTCCTGAGTTTTAGTTTGTACGGATAACTCTACGACATCAATATTTTCAAGAACGACATGGTGCGTGAGACTTATAGGGATTTAGTTCACTCTAAACATTCCAACCTCCACACCTATCGTGCCTCTTTATGGAAGGTTGAGAGATTTAGGCACAGTTTCGAACCTAGATGCTCCTAGTGTGTCTGGACCAGAGAAATCGAGCAGCTGAATACTACTTTAGGAATCCACCTGAGGTCGTCAGCACCCTCCAATCGGTGGTGTTCCTGGTAAAGGGGCCTTGGAAGTGTCGCGTGTCTGGTGTTGATGTGGTTTATATACAAATATTTTAGAATTGCGATGAAACAATTCTTGGAAGGGGGGAATAAGGTAACGCCCAGACCTTTTATGTATAATAATAATAATATTATGTTTTTATATTAACTAGTGTAGTAAATATTATCCCACTTTGTTTAGAGAATAGAAAAATAACTATTATTGTCAAATATAATTTATTATTATCGACTAATTATTTAATAGAATATTTAAAATAATAACTATAATAACATAACCAATTTCTTTGTTTTCCCAAATGTGAAATATATATATATATATATATATATATATTTGTATTTAAATGAAAATACTATTATCAAAATTATAATTTTATATGCAGTTATACAGGACATCAAATATTTTTATTTTAAAATATATTAATGACATTATTTTTCTGCTATTATAATTATACGGACAAATATTTTATCTATTATATTGATTCAAAAATATGTTATTGTTTCGTTCTGGTTTTCGTCCATGAAACGCCCAATGGCTCCGTATCCAATGATTGATGGACCTGCTTTCCAAAGGCAGGCATTCGCCGGATGGTCTGACCAGCGACTCTTAAGAACTCACATTGGTCAAGAGGATGGGAAGTCAGGCTCATAACACACTTTTTTGGGGGGAATTATTGCCTGTTCTGGGACTCTCTTATAAATTTAAGACGTATTCATATGTTCACGAATCTTTGGTTTATACCCAAACATAGTATCCACATATTCAACATTGGTAGGAAAAGGTCAACTGGACGCAGGGGTTCGAAATCATTTATGCCCGAGGTTTACCATCCCTCATTGGATTAATGACCCCAAAGAGTCGGAACTTGCTTAAGGCAGTACTAGGAGTGGCGCAGTGAACCGACGTGGAGAATAGTTAGATCGACTGGCTGTTGGGCTTGAACCCCATGGAGGCTTCCTACGTACCCTGTCTAGGAGGCAGGGATCAAAGTCCACGTAGTTCGCATATACAGTTTAACATCATGCTGGACGAGGGTGGAACTCGACATGAAGAAATGACCAAGTGGTGGGCTTGAACCTCGTGGAGGCTTCCTACGTACCATGCTTTGGCATGGATCAAAGTCTCCGTAGTTCGCTTTGGCTTGGGGCTTATGATCTGGGGCATCCCGGAATGATGGATTGGGGCTTACACTCTGAGGAGGCCCATGGGAGGATTTCATGGTCAATGCTTACTCTAAGCCCACGTGAGTCATTCTCGGTGTGAGAAACAAGAGGCAGCAGGGACCAAGGGATCACGTCGCGAAAGGTGCGTCCGTGAGAAGTGGAGTGGGACTTACACAAGAGGGTGGCCCATGAGGTTGGGGCTTACTCCTGGGTGGATGCCTATGGAAATGGATTGGGGATTACACTCTGAGGAGGCCCAGGAGGTCGGGGCTTACTCTGAGATGGATGCCCGTGGTGACAAAGACCAGCGGGAGAGGGAAAGGGGGTGCTCCTGTGCCCATCTTCTCTCTTTCAGTGTGTGAGGGCTTCCTTCTGATGGGTATTTTAATACCCCTGAGGATCCCTGAACAAGTAAAGGGGTGTAAAGGGGATTCCCGAGCTCAGACTCCACATTAATATGAGAATGTGAACCCAGGAATGCTTTGGGAACCTGCTCAAGGGTTGGGGAAACCCCTACGCCTCTACTTACCGTGGGTATGTGAACTCAAAATGGCGCGCTGATTCACCTGAAGGTTACACCACATGGATATGGTGGCTCTAGTGGAGGCCTCGGCTCGGGGCCGATGAATAGGCCAATGAGGGAGTCGCGGAGGACTTGGCTGGATTAGAAGGATTTTACCTGGCTCAGAAAATGAGAACACTGATGTATTTGGCGAGCCACCGCGAGGTATGGGTGGTGGAGGCCTTCGCATGGGGAAGTTACACATGGCTAGAGAAGTCGTCCGCAAACCAGGGTGCTCCGCGGACTGATTGGCATCCTGCGAACCAGGGTGGTTCACGGCTTCGGGTTCAGTCTGTGAACCAGGGTGGTTTGCGGAGGGTTCCAGGCCGGTAATGGTAGTCAAGGGTGGCGTCGGTCGGAGGCTCGTCGGTTAGGGATTCTCCCAAGTAGGAGAGTGCTCTGTGGTGCGACGGATGTGAAAAAAGGCATAAAATCCCTGGTCCTCGGGGAAGTCATCCTCGAAGGGGGTATGGTTCGCGGTTCTCCTTGTTTTTGTTATTTTATGTTCACGGTTCACCAAGTTATTATGTGTTTTCCAATTCCTTGTTAATTCGTATACCTGCTGAGGTTCATGGATGGGAGTTTCGCCGTTTGCAAAATCCAAAGCCTTCCTTCAACCGATCTCCTTCCCAATCTCCAAACCCACCGAATCTGATTCCAGTTCTCTGATCCCTTTTTCTTTCCCCCTTGGTCTCCTTTTATAGAGTGGGGAAAGGGATGTATCTATGGCCACATGACACCTTTTTCGGAGGCCCATAACCAAATACCCGGTTCACAACTAACTTGGTCAATCTGCGATTCGCGGTGGGTATTGAACGCTTCCCCCCCTCCGTGGGGCGAACTCAGGGAGTGCTCTGCGGCTACGGAGGGTTCCGCCTCTATTCTACGAATGACAGCGGGTGCGGCTTGAACCGGTCAACGCGGTCCGTGGTTGGGGTGGTTGGTGACGGTGAATCGGACTGGCACCCATCCTTCCTTGTGACCGCGGAGGCTCTCCGCCTTCATTTCGTGAACGACAATGGTTCGCGGAGGGGGTGACTCGTGGGGCCTGGCCACATTGGGTTTTCATGGGACAGGTTTGCTGACCGGTCCTATTTATGTCCATTATTTGATTACTTTCCCCAATTCTTTGGGGGGGATTTGGGTAAAATTTCCTTTGCGGATTTTTCAGGACCCTACAAATGCCCTCCATTGGAATGACATCTGATCGGAACGAAGAGGAGGCCATTCCGATGATAAGTAGTCCTGAAACTGAGAAGGTTTGTGGTAGAAAGGTGGAACTGATAGGGGACCACGCCTATAAATACGGGGAGCCCTTCATTTTTCCTTTACCGAATTCATCACGAAACCAGAGCTCCTTCGCCTCCGCGTGCTTACTCCTTCATGAAGTTCCTCGTCCGCGAACCAGCAGCAACCTCCGCAAACAATTCCTTCTTAACGGTCACCTTCACCCGCGAACCAACTTCCCGACCGCGAACCATTATTCTTAATTAATTAAAAAGTAAGTGATGACAGGTTGCGGAGGAACTTTCTTTGCGGTCTCGATGCTCCCTGGAATAAAAATCTCTTGAACTTTAAAAAGTATCTGTGTCTTATGAATAAACTTGGGATTGAAATTCCGTGGAGTGACTTGGTTCGCGGTTTGCTGGGCAACGCTCCGCGGTCCAGGACTTCGCGGACTGATTTCGCGAAGGGCCGGTTCATGGGATAATGTCATCGCGAACCATCCTCCAAGGCCTCATTGCAGATTTTGATTATGAAGGCTCCTTAACCATAGATTTGGTTATTTTTGCCCAGATTTTTATTCCAGACTAATAAATTGTTGGCTCTTATTGTGCAGGGAGAAAATATGGTTCCACCTCGTCCTTCGCCGAGGCTTGCTGCAGAGCCCCTCTAAATCGATGATCAACCCCTGAAGGACATGGCTAGCTCTGTTCAAGATGTTTCCTGCCACTCCCTACCGTCTTCCTTCCTTTCCAACCAGCTCTAGAAATCACAACAAGAGTATACTTTTTTAACAGCCTTCATGCCTATGGGTTCAGTTTGTTGTCCGATACCCCAATTCCGGAACCATATCATGACAACAATCCTAAAGCATGGATATTTACCGCCACTATTTCTCATTTCATGATACCTACCGGTGGGAGGCCTACCTCAAGGGGTACAGCTGTCGAATCTGTGTTGAATCACCTTCCAGTATCTCCGACAGGTGAACCACATCGACAGGAAGGAACAATCCACTGCTATCGGAGTATTGCTCACAATTCCATTGTAAGCGACCAGCATGGCTGGCCACTGAATCAGGATCTCCGATCGGGGGGAGCATTTAAGTCACTGGATTGGGGGTGGCCCTTTTGGGTTCACCAGAGCTGCGCAGAATTTGTGGCAGAGTTGCGAGCCATGGGCTTGTATGAAGCTGCCTGGGTGTCCCAAACCTATACCCACCGGCCTCAAGCCCTCTCCAAGAAACTTATGAGTCGTTGGATCCCGGACACCAACACCTTCCGCCTGGTCCATGGGAAAGTGGTCATTAGCCTATGGGACGTCTTTCAGATTTTGGGGGTCTCCATCGTTGGGAGTATGTATGACGAGTTCCTGCCTCCTTCTTCTGTGTGGGAGAATAAAGAGAGGACCCCCCCCTAGTGAAGCAGCTTATTAACCAGGCTCGGAAGCACTCAGAGGATACGTCTCCAAAACAGCTCGTCCCATACTGTGAATGGGTCAAGGCTTTTGTGAGAGAGAACAAATCTGATGAATCAGTGGATCTACTACACAGGCCCACGACTTGCCCTATGATGGAGTCCCGTAAATAGGGGGAAACTATTGGCTGACTTTAGAGCAAGGTGATTTTCACAGCTGGGGCTGGGAGCTCATTCCAGATGTCGATCGATTGCTCCGCCTGGCAGCTTTTCTGGCCATGTTCTTAAGTGGCTGGTTATTACCTGTACATGAGGCTGGTGGCGTGCGGGTCACTAATTTTGTCATGGCGGCACACTTGGATACCAGTAACGTTATCAACCTAGTCGTCCCAGTACTGGCTAGGATTTACCGGTTGCTTGGTAATATCACTGACGGGAGCCAACCAAACCGAGTGGCTGGCCCTTTCCAAATTCTCTGGGGATGGTTAAGCATACACCTCAAGAACTGTTACACCTTCATCAACCCTCTTTAGATTTTGGGCACCACATTTCAGCCATACTTGCAATTGACCAGTGGGGTTATGCTCGAAGAGTGGGCGACCCAAGAGAAGGATAGTCAACAGACGGTTTTGAACAAGCGTCTGCTATCAAGTCGAATATCGAATTATGACTATTTCAATTTTCATCCGTTTTCTTCCCCGGGTGGCGCAATTACGAATTCCATAACAGAAGAGTCTGGAAAACGGGGATACCTCCTCTCCCTCTGAGAGGGCATTTTGGTGGTTCTTATTGGTGGAGAACTGATCTGCAAGGGGTACGCGCCCTACCAATTTGGGCATCAATTTGGTTGCATCCAAGCACAGTGTCCCCCCGCGCTTAATGGTGCATGCAAGAATTTTCATTTAATGGCGGCCATACAACTGTGGTTAATGTTTACCTGGGAGGACACCAGCAGTGAGGTTATAACCCCCACGCTTGCGGATTCCATGCCTTTTTTATCTAAGCATTATGCTAACTCTTGGGTACAATCATACCCAAATGGCCATCTAGGGACATTGGTGCCCACCATATCAATTCCCAAGCCATCAAAAGGCAAAAGGAAGCGAAAGGAGGATGGTGCTCCAACTAGGCCGGGCAAAATCCTTCATCACCCTACTGGTTCCGTGCTTCTGGGGAAGATTTTAACAGACATGGGTGTATCCTCTCATGCCCTTGAGGTTGCCCGAAGGGGGGTAGTTATTCCCGCTGATGCTGCCTTTCCAATGGCTTGGGGACAATGGGACGAATTCAAAGCCCGTTCAGCCTTTCGCAGCCAGTACCCCCATCCTATGTGGAAGTATCTTCAAGAATCATAGGTAGATTTTGATGGGCTGGGATACATATCTTCTCCCGATGACATTCCTTATGACGCAGACCTTGAGAGGGCCGTTCGATATCTCCGGGACCTTGAGGTCTATATTCACGCAAGCCGGGGTTATGCGGTGTTGACGCATCGAGTCCAGGCCATGCTGCACCCAATTACTGATGAGGAGGAAGAAGGAAGTGACCGCTCTTCAGGGGGAGATGATTTCGATGATCTCCCTGTCACAGCTGAAGCAAGGGAATTCCCCTCCCTACCTGTGAGGTCCCATCCCCAGGTAGCCCCAAAGATTTCTAGGGTGGTGGCAGGATCTAAAACACGAATACGGCCATTGGCACCCTTACCAGCTTCTACCGCCGCCCGACCTTCTCAGGTTGATCCTCCCCAGTCAGTGATTCATGACATGGCCTCATTCCCGGAGGCTTGGAGGATTTTGGATGACCTGAGGGTCAGTGGTTCAGATGAAGAAGTTTGGGCGTGTCCTCAAACAGGCCCTCTTAAACTTCTGGGTATCGGGATGATCTTCACTCCACCCCACTTTCAGTTGGGAGAGGATTTAGATGAAATAGTAGCCTCATTAAAGGAGATGGATGCATACATTCATTCACTCAGAAATCGTCTCTATGGGAGCATCTAGGTGTCTATGATGATTAGACTTCACGAATTGTCTGAACCTGAAGAATAGGTTGCTCTGCTCGCCCATTCTGACTTTCTTCCTCCTTTATTGTGGAGGTTATAAGGTTTATTCCTTTGATGCAGGGTTCCGAAGAATCTCAAGGGGTAATTCCTTCTCCGGAGTATACCCCTCATGGTACAGAGGTGGGGGAGAATGCGCTTTTTCCCACAGGGGTCATCGAGTAAGGATCCCCTGGCGCAGCTGAGCTCATAGAAGCGACTATCACAAACTCAGCTAGGGTCTTTCCTCCTCCCGTCCCTTCCAGAATTCTGGGAAAACTGTCCCCTGGGCAGATCCAGAGACGGAAACATGCATTCCGTTTATCAGAACGGCTCCAACAAGGAACATCGGGTAATCATGACTTACCGTTTTCTCAATCGCCAACCTGAATTCTTAGACTTCGTTAGTCGTTAACTATTTGACGTATGGTACAGGGCCACTCAGGGATCTGGCTATGGCTACCCAAGTGGTTCTACCTTCCGCCTCCTTGCCATCTGCGGAATCACCCGTAACCATGCCTGGGTGCGAAGATATGGGGAGCCCTACTGGAGGGGCTGATGATATGGACACTTTACATCCGCCTTTATCAGTCAGAGATATACCAGAGGAAGAACCGCTAGTATCCGAGACCCCTTCTGATCAGATATCCTTTTCAATTACAGAGGATGAAGGGGCACCCATGATCGCTGAGGGGGCTCCAGATCTGACGGAGCCAACCACCCCAGGTCCAACGGATCTCGTGATGATGGAGGAAGTGCCTGCCATTAATCCAGTTGCTGGGAACCCAGAGCGGGCCATTATCTTGTTCACCGGGGGAGTGATTTCTTCGAGATTGGTCTCCGTAGGCGACCACTTGGGGATGGCTTTGGAAAATGCTGCCCTTAGGCATGGCCTCAGTCCTTGGACCCCTTTGGGGGCTCCCTAGATTCCCTTTCCTATCGAAGATGTGGCATCCCCTTCGAGTGGCTGTCGTGGCCGCGTAGAGCTTGTGGATGCTGATGCCTCATTGATTAGGAGTAAGTTCCCCAGTCGCTTTCCATTTACTCCTTTTTCTTCCCTTTTATAATTAGGGGTACTCATATATCTTATTGACTCTCGGGCTTCAGGACCACGCCCTTTGGCACTGACGATTGTGTTTCCAGTCGGGGGCGAAGCTACCGTAGTGCCAGAGTTTGCGGGTGAGGCCGCCTTGGGTCCCTCATTGGTGACGTTTATCCCTGAATATGTGTCCTCATCCGGGAGTGATTATGAGCCCGATCAACAAGTCCTCTCCAGCCTTCAGCCAGCTCACCAAAGGGTTTGGGAGAGAATTTGGAGACTGATCTCTCAAACTCCCTTTGTCGAGATGCTGACCAAATTACTGAGGCTATGCAATTTGTTTATGTTACTGGGATTTGATGGCTTTGACTATCATGGTGTTTATGAAATAGTCAAGCAGGTAGTCGCTAATCGGGAGAAGCTAGGGGATTTTGAATCTCTCCTTTCTGCTGCCCAATCCGAAGCCTACCTTTCTGAAACTCGAAAGCTCTGCCTAACAGAGTCTCATGACCACACCAGGGTCATCACAGGGCTTCATAGAGAAGTTATTGAGCAGCGTTCTCACCTGGAGGTTCTGAGGAATGTGATACAACGGCTGCAGTGGGAAGAGGCCAACATCGCCTCCATGATTGGAGAAGGGGAGTGGCAGATGGAGGAGGAAATGAGGGAAAGCACAAAGGCGGCCCAGGAGGCAGAATAATTGCGGGCTGGTGCAGAAGATGAGATGGCCTTGCTAAAGATTCTCTCTCAGACAATCGAGGATTCTCACCAGCACCTGATACAGCTTTGTGAATACGCTGAAAAACTCCTGTAATCATCTTTCTCACTAGAGGAGGCTCTGAATTGTGGATTCCCTTCTTACCCACTTTGTTATGGAACAAAGAAACATTTCTCCTTAGTTCTCTTGTCGCCTTTACCTATGATAGAAACTATTTGACACGATTGCTGCATATGTTAATTCCCTGAACATAGAATAATCCATGTCCAGGACTAAAAATAAATCAGGATCTAACTTTTTCCTGGACCATGGGATCCAGCCAGCATAATCTAACTATTGCTAGGGTTTTATAGGAAAACCGTTCAAACTTTTTGTCTTTTTCTTCTTTTAATGCCCTGATTTTTCCTGGGACCATTTAGTGTGGACCTAGCGGGTATAACCCGACTTTTTCTTAGGTCGCCCTTTTCGGGTTTTTGGCCTAACAGGCTTTGTGCCTCTTTCTTTTGTGAGTGGTTTAAAGTCCCGTCGTCAAGACTATCACAACTGATGTTTTAGGTACAACAACTTTGACCAAATATGGTGGGGCGAGGGCCCCAATGGGGTTCAACTGATTAAGAGACGTCTCAATACTCTTCTGAAACACGTGGGGGGAAACATGTTTAAATTTGTGCGGCATGCAAGGCATGTCTCAAGGCATGGGAGCCATGTTGGCGTATAGAGGTAGGAAGAGCATTGCCTAAGGAAAACTTGCCTTTGGTAGACGGGCCAGGGGTGATCAATATGCAGATCCGCTAAGGGCATGGTATGCATTATCATACAAAGGTGTCCTTAAGTCAAAGAATTATCCATTTCTGATGGCTAGGGGACTTCATGGATGTCCAGCTCATGGAAACCACAATGGGTAATTTGAAAAAAAATGAAAACCACCAGGGGTGGCTCGAAAAGGGTATGTGATTCCTGAAAGGTTTTGAGAACATCTATATCAATTAGGAGTGTGGAGGCAAGGTTCCCGTTGGTGCAGTTTAAATTCATGTAGTTGGGACATCATCTGAAATGGAATGACCTCTCCTAGTTCTCAGTAATCTTGTCAAACACGTTCCACCACATTCAGGTAGGATTGTGGAAGAGGTTGGTAAACTGTAGCTCAGAGGGTTTCCAAATCCCGGGATAGAAATGGGGGCTCAGAGGCCAAGGGGCGTACAGAGAGAAGCATTGCCAAAGGAAATCTGGCCTTTGGTAGACGGTCCAGGGGTGATCAATATACAGAGCCGCTGAGGGCATGGTATTCATAGTCATACAAAGGTGTCCTTAGGTCAAAGACTATCCACTTCCGATAGCCGATAAACTACAGGAAAGTTGATATTTGGGACCACCAGGGGTAGCTTATGAGAGTTTTGCTTTTTTTGAGTACAGAGTATGGTTTATGATGAGAGGGTTCCTGGATATGGGCGAAACATCTAGACCAAACTTCCCGAGAATAGGTGAAGTATTCCCTTCTCACACGAGTGTGAGACAGTGGATTGTGCCGGTCTGACCCGTGCACTGAAGGACAGAAAAATGCCTCCTTTCCTCACTGAACCCATGACGAGTATGACTGTGTAATTTATCATCATGTGGTTGGGACATATTCTATGCAGTTTAGCATCATGTGGCAAGGACGAGAGGCATTTTTGAAGGTTGCTGTGCAGTTTAACGTCATGCAGCGAGGAAGAGGACTTTTTTGAAGGTTGCTATGCAGTTTAACGTCATGCATCGAGGATGGGGGGGGGTATTTTTTTGCAAAGGCTGCTTTTCATCAGAATGTAACTGGGATTGAATACCTCAACATGCCCCAGACGTGGAAGGGGGGTTGATTGGTGTAAATCATGGTTCCTGGGCTTCTTGGATCAAGAGAGATGATATGGGGGCTCTGAGGCCGGTAAGCGTATGGGGCTAAGAAGAGTATCGCCTATGGAAATCTTTCCATTAGTAGACGGGACAAGGTATATCAATATGCAGAGCCATTGAGGGCATGGTATGCATAGTCATGCAAAGGTGTCCACGGGTTGATAACTTTCCACTTCCGATGGCCGAGAATGGTTATGAGGATCCGCAATTATCCAGGCCATGAAGTCTGTCATTTGGCATGGTAATGTCTGGATATGTCGAGGATATCCATCCCTGGTTGCTTGTTGAGTTTCAAAGAGCCCCCTGCATTGATATTTTCTCTCCCTTTTTTTGCGCAGGGGTGTGCCTTCATTCCATGCACTTTCACGTCATGCGGTAAGTACGAGGTACTCCTAGTTTATCGGTCATAGAGCTTGAACCATTGGGTGACTATTACTACAGTCACTCGAAGGATAACTGATTCAACATGTTCTGATATATATTGAACAAGGTGGGGGATGAAGGTTGTAAACTGTGACTTTGAGTTTTCCAGGATCAAGAGGTGAGGTGTGGGGGATCTAAGGCCGGTAGGCATACAAATCTAGTAAGAGTACCGCCTGAGGAAATATTTCCTTTGATGGACAAGCCAGGGGCTATCATTATGCAGAGCCGCTGAGGGCATGGTATGCATACTCATACAAAGGTGTCCCTGGGTTGATAACTTTTCACTTCCGATGGCCATGAATGATTATGAAAATTCACGATTTCTCACAATGCAGAGTTCGGCATGTGGGGATAATGGTGTCTGGGTATACAAGAAACATCTTCACCACAATTTTCCATTGAGTCAAAGTAACCTAGTCCTGGCTTGATGTTTGTTGATACAGGTCGCTATGTGAACCACTGACAGACACATAGACTAGCTAGATAGGGATACCCTGGCAACACCTAGATGTGAATAGAAGAATGAACTTGTAAACCACTTCTCCATAAACTTCTGGGTCAGGAGGTGTGGTATGGGGGCTCTGAGGCCAGTAAGCTTACGGAGCTAGGAAGAGTGTCACCTGTGGAAATCATTCCTTTGGTAGACGGGCCAGGGGATATCATTATGCAGAGCCGCTGAGGGCATGGTATGCATAGTCATACAAAGGTTTCCACGGGTCGATAACTTTCCAATTCCGATGGCTATGAATGGTTATGAAGATCCATAATTATCCGGGTCGTGGAGTCTGATGTATGGAGAGGATGCATCCAAATGTGCAAGGAGTATCTCCATCTCGTATCTCCATGTGTCTTGGGTGGGTTGCGATGAAGTCCATGCTGTTTAATGTCATGCAGTAAGGATGAACTCCATGCAGTTTAACGTCATGCGGTAAGGATGAAGGTGACCCGACGTGAAAGAAAAAGGCGGGTCTGCGCAGTTTAACGTCGTGCGATGTGGACAACTTCCATGCAGTTTAACGTCATGCGGTAGGGACGAAGAATACTTCCCGTGAAAGTCTAGTCTGTACATGGGGGAAGGGGGCATTTTTAACATCATTGTCCGTGCAGTTTAACATTGTGCAGTAAGGACAAAGACATACACCCCATGCCGGTCTGGTTTGCACATAGGGGGAAAGGGCATTTTTTTCCTTTATTCAGGGGGATGGGCAATGACTAGGGATCTTGGCATCGCTATGTATCATCCAAGGGCAGGAATCAATCCGTACGTAGTTCTCTAGAATAAGTACACCCCGTGTAGGTCTGGTCCATACACGGGGGAAAGAAGGCATTTTTTCCTTTATTAAGGGGGCTGGGCCAGGACTAGGGATTCTGGCGTCGCTACGTATCCTGCGAGGGCAGGAATCAAGCCGTACGTAGTTCTCTGAAATCCGTGCAGTTTAACGTCATGCGGTGAGGAAGAGGGGTATTATTAGATTCCGTGAAGTTTAACGTCATGCGGTGAGGATGACATACTCTTAGTTTAAGGTCATTGAGTTTGGACCATTGGGTGCTTGTTAGTTTAACGTCATGCAGCTCAGACGATGAGTACACCCTGTGCAGGTCTGGTACATACACGGGGGGAAGGGGAACTCTTAACTCTTGTTATCCATGCAGTTTAGTGTCATTTAGTAAGGACAGACTCCATGCAGTTTAACGTCATGTGATGAGGACGTGAATACACCCCGTGGAAGTCTGGTCCATACATGGGGGGAAGGGGAATTCTTAACTCTTAGTATCAGTGCAGTTTAGTATCGTGCGGTAAGTACTGAATCCATTCAGTTTAACGTCATTCGGTGAGTATGTGAATAAATCCCGTGCAAGTCTGGTCTATACACGGGGGGAATGTGCATTTTTTTTGTTTTTCTTTTTGAGGTGGCTGGGCTAGGGTGTGGAATTCTAGAATTCCTACGTATCCTGCAAGGGTAGGAATCAAGCCTTACGTAGTTCTATGAAAGACGATACACCCTGTGAAGCTCTGGTCCGTACACAAGGGAAGAGGGAATTTTTAAATCACCTTGTCCATGCAGTTTAACATCATGCGGTGGGGACGGGGTCCATGCAGTATAACTTCATATGGTGAGGATGTGCTCCATGTAGTTTAACGTCATGCGGTCAGGATGAGGCCATATAGTATAATGTCATGTGGTTAGGATGAGGGACATATAGTTTAACGTCATGTGGTCAGGACGAGGTCCATACAGTTTCTATGCAAAATAATTCTTTAGGAATCTCGCATTCATAGGAGCGGTTGTAAATTGTCCATCAATGGAGATCATGGTATACGCTCTGTTGGAGTAGACCTTGTGTACAACATATGGTCCTTCCCACTTGGGATCTAGCTTTGGAGGCTTCTTTCCAGGTATCATTGGGGTCCGGAGGACTAGCACTAATTCTCCTTCCAAGAAAGACTGGAGGCAGACCTTTTTGTTGAAGGCTCATTGGATCCAGTTCTGGTACACTTCCAGGTGGTGCAGAGTGTGCAACCGCTTCTCGTCTAGCTGTTCCAATTCACCTAGCCGCTTTTCTAACTGCTCATCATTAGATAATTGATCACATATGGAAACACGGAGTGAGGAAAGTTAGAGTTCAATGGGCAGGACCGCCTCTATGCCATACACCAATGAGTACGGAGTAGACTGAGTAGCGGTGCATATTGTGGTTCGATAATCCCACAATACATGGAGGAGTTTATCCAGCCATGAATTCTTGTCTTTTTCCACCATTTTCTGGAGGATGATGGACATGGTCTTGTTTAATGATTCTATCTATCCGTTGGCCACTGCATGGTAGCGGGATGTGTGGTTAGCCTTGATACCATACTCATGGTATAGCTACTCCAACTCAGCAGAGCAGAAATTGGTGTCGTTGTCCATCAGTATATTATGAGGGACACCAAATCTAGTGATGATGTTGATCTTCACGAAGCTGAAAATATTTCTTACCCCAAATTCCTTGAGGGGTAAGGCTTCTTCCCATTTGGAAAACAAGTCGGTCGCCGTGAGGATATACTTCAGCTATTTGGCCGTGGCAGGAGGATATGGTCCCACGACGTGCATCCCCCAGACGACAAATGTACAGGAGTACTTAGCATGATGAAGTAACTCCGGGGGGTGGTGTATGAAGTTGGCATGGATCTGGCATGAGTGGAATTTTGCGGTAAAACGCTCACAGTCTCATGCCACTGTGGGCTAGTAGTATCCAAGCCTTCGAACCTGATGGGAAAGCTTGGTCCCTGGTTTATGTGCTCCACACGCTCCTGCATGTACTTCAGTCATGACGTCAGCGGTTTCTTCTCCGTCAATGAATCTGAGGAGCACTCCATCGAGGCCTCGTTTGTAGAGGACCTCTTGCTGAATCATGCCGCCATAGAGGAAAAAATTGATCTCCCTTCTCTGTATTTTCTCTTATTCATCCCTATCTGATGAAAGCTCTCCCTATTGAAGGTAGTTCACAATGGGGGTCATCCAGCCGGTGGAAGGAGCATATGGCTCAGGGACAGGACTCACTTCGTGGATCTCTTCCATCTTATCTAGAACAAATGGAAATACCATTCGATGGTGAGCAATGATGATGACCGTTTCATCCCTGTCTGGGTCGGCTAGGGCAGTGGCCGTGTTGGCTAATGCATTAGCCTGAGTGTTCTAGGACCGGGGAATATAAGTCAATGTTGGTTCTGTGGAGAACTCGACCATTAGCCCTCGAACATTGTCAAACAGGGGGATCAACTCCTCCTTTTTAATAGCATAGTCACAACTGACTTTCTTGATGACCATCTCCGAGTCACCTTTTACCTTAAGGTGATGTACTTGTGCCTAGAGTGTGAGATCCAGGCCTTCCATGAGGGCTTGATATTCTGCTTCATTTTTTGTACATCTCTCTGACAGGAGGAAGGAATACGGAAAAACTGCCTTTTCTGGGGACACAAGTATTATCCCCAGACCCACTTTGTTGAATCTGGGATCCTCCATCCTCTTCCCAGTGGGGCTTAAGGACGCGCCGTCAAAGTACATTTCCTATGCTGAGTCCTCCACTTGAACTGAGAAGATATCTTCATTAGGTAGCTCAGCATCTGGTGCAGTGGTCCCTGTTGAAGGGTGTTATGCTAGAAAGTCTACTAATGCATGGCCCTTGATGGATTTTTGAGGCATGAACCAGATGTCGAACTGTTGTAGGATGACCGCCCATCGGGATAGGCGTCCAGTTAGCATTGGGAGGATAAAGATGTACTTGAGCGGGTTACTCCACAAGATCAAATAGACCTCATGATGCTGCAGATAATGTCACAACTTTTTAACCACGAAGACCAAGGCAAGACAACTCTTCTTGATATTTGAGTATCGAGTCTCAGCATCAACCATGGTTCGACTGAGGTAATAGAGACTGTTTTCGCTGTCGGCGTCGTTCTTTTGTGCGAGGAAAGGTCGCAATGATAGTTCTAGTGCTGTCACATATAGAATGAGAGGCCCTACTTCGACTGGGGGCATGAGCACTGGTGGGATTAAGAGGTACTTCTTTAAGTTGTCGAACTCCTCTTGGAAGTCATCCGTCCATTGGTACGTGACCCCCTTCTTCATCAACCTGGTGAAAAGAAAACATTTTCCTGCCAGGTTGGATATGAACCGCCTAATATAGGCTAGGTGTCCTTGGAAGACCCTCAGCTCAGTGATATTTCGAGGAGGTGGCAGTCTTAGGATAGCCTTCATCTTCTCAGGGTCGACTTCGATGCCATGATGGCATACGACGAAGCCAAGGAATTTCCTTGAGGTAACCCCGAAGGTGCATTTTAAAGGGTTAATCTTCAAGATATGCTATCAGAGATTGTTGAATATGGTCTCAAGGTCTGACAGGTGATCCGAGCGCTGTCTGGACTTGACCACTAGGTCATCCACATAACATTCAATGAATTTCCCCATGAACAGTTTTATGATCCGATGCATGGCACGCTGATTTGTGGTGCCAGCATTCTTGAGACCAAAGGGAATGACCCTGTAACAGAATACCCCTTGAGGGGCCCTAAAGGCAGTGGCTTCTTAATCCTCTCAGGCCATCTTGATTTGATTATATCCAGAATATCCGTCCATGAAGGATAGAGCCTCATACCTAGCCGTTGCATCAATTAACAACTCGGTGATTGGAACTGGGAAGTCATCTTTCGAATAATGCCGATTAAGGTCTCTGAGGTCAATGCAGACACGTATTTTCCCGTTCTTTTTCTTGATAGGGACGATTTTAGCCAACCAAATTGGGTACTGGACCTCCCTGATGAAGCCTTCTTTAATGATCTTATCGACTTCAGCCTCTATCTTGGCAACATGTGGGGGGTTTGTCCTTCTAGTGGTCTGTTTGTATCCCCAGTGGTCTTCTGGAAGACCCAAGTGATGCGTCGCTACCTCGGGATCGAGCCCTGGCATTTCCGTGTAATTCCAGGTGAAGTCTTCCCGTTGTTTCTTTAGGAAGGAGGTATATACCTCGTGTTCCTTGGGAGACATGGTCGCATGAATGAGATTCGGCCTCGGGTCTTCCTCAGTACCCAGTTTTATTTCCCTGAGTTCGTCCACAGTGGTGGAGATACCCTCCTAAAATGTGGGAGGTGCATCCTTGAGATCTTCCCCCTCTTCTTCTTCCAAATCCTCATCTTCTTGGTCCGACGAGGAGAGACCTCCTGACATGAGTTCTTGGAAGTCTGGAGGCGAGGTGTCATGGGCGTCCTTTCTTGAGCTTCCCCCCCCCCTGATTGAGGGTCAACGGACGTTCCCACATTGACACACTCAGCCATTATGGCTGAAGTCATGAGGAAATCCGAGTGCGTGTCCGAACTTGAACTCCTACCTTCCATGTGGTTGATGGGAAGGACATAATCTCTGCCAAGTCGCCTAAGGGGGTCATCAGGAACCACTTCTAGGCCATTTGGAGTGGGCATCCAGTCGACCCCATCGACCAAAGGCTTCTTTTTCTTTTGCTCATAGAACCCGGTGTTGATGTAATGTGACTCAGAGAGCTCGAAAGGGGCCTTGTTGGCGTGAAACGTCCCACTTTGTCCATTGACGCAGTACTTGATACACTGGTGATAGGATGAACGAACAACCATGTTCTTATAATGACATGGCCTTCCCAGCAGGGCATTGAATGCCGTGCTCTTCCGGACCACCAGGAATTCCATGTAGGCTACCAGGTCACCAAAATGGGTCTTTATCTTAATCTGTCCCATTGGTTTCTACTCACTCTTGTCATAACCCAATAATGTTGTGGCTGAGGGAATTAGATCATCCTCACTGTAGCCCAACTTATGGAGTGTCCATAGGGGAAGGAGGTTAACTCCAGAGCTGTTGTCTATAAATAATTTTTGGATCTCAATACCATTTAGTGTGACAGACACATATAGCGGTCTGATGTGTCCTTTCATGATGGTGTCTTCATCCTGATCAGTGAAGGAAATCACCGCATTGAATTCAGCTGGGCCAGTCTCCGTCCGGTAAACCACGGCAGCAGCTACCTCGGCTTGAAACTCCTGGGGGATGATCCAAGCTTCGATAAGCGCCTCCCTAAGGTCGGATGACAAACCAAGGGAATCCAGGATTGAAAACTTGGTTGGTACTGACGCCAGCTACTTAAGGATGTCGTATTTTTTCTCCAGCGGTCGACGCTTCTCCTTTGGCGGGAGAGTCTTAGCGGGTGCTTTGGGAGATGGAGTATTTGATGAGGAGGGACCGGCCACGGGGACGGATGTCGATGGTGTTCCTACGTTTTGAGGACTTGGCCTGGCCGGTCTGTTTGTGCGCACTAGGCGGCCAGACACTTGTTCTCTTTCTGGTGGGTATTGCAGAACAACAGGGCCAGAGTGGCCACTTGTGGAGGTGGAGGGGAATTACCTCTCCTTTTGAGTCTACTGAAGGGCTCTCCCACGGGTTTATATGGTATTAACAGTTTGGGATGGGGTCCAACCATAGGGTTGGTTTCGGCCGCGGCTGCGCCTCCCCTGGTATCCTCTGGCTCTGCGATTCTTCCTCCCGGTTCCTCGTGCAAAGAGCTCGGGTTCGTAACCATACCCTTCATCCGGGAATGATTCCATGAGATGGATGACGTTAATAGAACCAAATATTGGCTCTTCATCCTCTGAAAGGTCAACCTAGTCGGTTGTCTCTGATGGTGCCGTTTGATCGGTCGGTGCCTGTGGCGCCAAGTTCGAGGGAATAAAGTTTGCCAGGGTCGGGACTAACTTTGGCCCCATCTCAGACTACTCCTCTTGTGATTGTTTCCTCCTCCTTTGACTATGCCTGGATGACCGGATCGTGGAGGTTTGTGCGGTCAACACTATTGGATTTGCGACTTCAGAGGCTATTGGTGGCAACACCGGCTGCTGTAGTTGAGCTCGGAGAATGCCCTGGGCTCGGTTGATAGTCTTCCGAGTCATCCAGTTGTCAAATTTCTTCTCTTGCTTGTTGGTGACTTTCTGCCATCCCTCCTCTTTGTAGGAGTTGGTGGTAGAGATACATGCCACATGTGTTGGGGGTGGTCCTAGCTCGACTTGTTCGGAATCTACCATCCTCTGCAAGAGGCCTTTGAAGAAAAAGAATTCTCAGATACTGTGCCCCAATATCCAATGGTAGGGGAAGTAATCTGGACTATCATCGCGGCTGAACTCTTCATGTTTCCTTGGATTCGGGAGGCGGAGCAAGTTGAAGTTCATGGAGGAAATGAAGTAGCCACAGACTTGATCATCTTGTAACGAGTATACTTTTTGTCTTCATTCCTCAAAATGGTTCCGCTTCGGTCCTCAGTGATCGTCCTGTTTAGGCGGAGGCGGCCGCTGATATGCTGGAGGCTCTTGACAATTTGGCAGGGGCCTGAGCAGTGGAGCGAGCACAGGGGCCGGCTTGAGTGTGACAGCAGACGCTTTAGCTCTAGGTGATTTTTTTGCAGGAGCCTGCGAGGCTATTCGGGACTTTGAATTAGTTTGCTGCAGGGAGTCCTCAATTCTCTGGGCAATGGTCGAGAGATGGCGAATGCCAGTGGTGCACTCCACCGGTATGAGAGGTGTTCGCAGCTCATCTATAAGATTATCGATGCATATGGATAGCATCTCATCTTGAGGCATTGTCCTATTCAGAGAATAGGTCAGACCTTTCCATCTGGAGACGAAATATGAGACCCTCTTGTTCTCCCTCTATTTGCAGTTCATGAGGTCACTGACCACTGTTTTAGGAAACATTGAGCTGAAGTGGAAGAAGAACTACTGCCGAAGGTCTTCCCAGCTTTTTATTGACTGCGCTGACAGACTCGTGTACCAGATGAAGGAGGATCCTTGCAAGGTCCGTACGAAGCATCTAATTTTCACTACTTCTTGCTGCTCCGGAGTCCCCATCATATGGTCACAATAGGACGTGTAGTGCATCAAATTTTGCTCTGGATCGCCTGATCCATTGAATATGGGGAATACAGGGCTCCCAAAATTGGGTGGAGGTGATGTGTTGGTCACCCAATCTGGGTAGGGTTTCTGCTCTAGCTGTATCGGAGCGCGTCAACCATCCATCACTTCCAATCGAGCTGTTAGTGCCTCGATAGTGTTGGTGAGACCCTAGTTTACATCTTGTTGGTCCCGGTCCTGGGCAGGTGTGGCCCGAGGCATGGCCTGAGGATCTAGATTGGCCGACACCAAGGGTGCATATTCCATTTGGGGTACCCTCGGAGGGTTCAGGCGTACTTGCTCCGGTTGCTTCCTAAGGGGAGGGAAATCTTGGTATTCCTCATCCACATTTAGGTAGCTGGACAAACCAGACACCTCATTGGGCAGGATCCATGACCGTGATTCGTTTTCCGGGGCAAGCCTTAGCTTTTGAGGTGCACTTTCTGGGAGTGCATGATGTGGCTCTTCTTGGGACACGCTTTCAATAAGGTGGTTCCTCTGGTGCAACTCAGCGTTAAGCCACCTTAATTTTTTCATCTCTTCTTTATTTTGAGTGTACCTCTCTTCGAACATGAGTGGATCGTTTTTATTGAGAGAGGGGGACTAGTTAAGGGTAACTGTTACTTTATTCTTATCCTTGTTGGATGCTCGCTGGGCAGGCGGAGGGAGGTTCGCTGAAGGGGCAGCCATATTTAAAGCGTCCCTCTAGTTCTGGGTGTGCACACCTGGGGATTCTTTGTGAGTCATAGCCTGACCAGAACCGTCATCTCACGATCTTTCTGGATTTGCATCTTCTCCGGTGTCACCAGTGGGTTTATCCTCTATGGCATTGATGAACGCATATTGTGGAGTGGATGGGACATCATCTTCCATATAGGAAGAGGATCTCTTGCGTCTTCTGTTGGCCTTCCCTTTCATGACCTGGGATTTCCTTTGGAATTCTTGACGAAGGGTGATGCAGAGAGTTCTTTGATGAGACCTTACGGTGCGCCTTCCTCTTAGAAGGGATGATGACTCAAATGACGGGATAGGACGGGAACCTCCTCTGCTGACCGTCCTCCCTAGACGAGAAAATACCGACCCTCGTCAGGAAGGTTGTTGTTGAGGGGGTAATAATGCCCCCAGCCTTGTGGGTTGGGGTTGGCTCTGTTCCCTGGATGTTGAGTCTCTTCCCAGTTTTATTGGCCTTACGGGGGCATTTGTTGTTAAAAATTCCCCAAGCCTTGCAGGCTGGGGTTGACCGTAGATTACGGCAGTGGTTGCGGCTATCACGACCTGCCTGATCTCGTGTGCCCCCATATGGTTCTGAACCGTATTTGTTTCCAAATTTCCCTGTAGATCAGTCCCTTCTGGGGGGCAGCCAATGATCGCTGACTGGCCTCTTTTAGGCGAGAGGCCTGCTGGATGCTCTAGATGTCCTGATTCAGGAGTTTTTGAATGGCTTGTTCCCACCGGGCCTAACACTTCTGGGACTTACTCAAGGCCTGAATCTATTGGGTGTGTTGCCTTTCCTGAACATGGGGTCCACCCAATTTCTATCTAGATGTGAAGATGTTTCACTATACCATGTTGAACGGGTTTTTCTTGGTGGGGAGAGGAGTGAAATGAAGAGCTCCATGTTCCCCCCATCCCCTAATATGGACTCCTGTTGGAAAGTCACCGTTGAGGCGGCACAACTCGTGAAGTGCACGGAGGCAAGCTACCTCCATATTTCATTTTCACTTCTTAGGGTGTTGTTGTCGTGTCGAGGAAAAGGCCTCCAGGTCAATATGATGTAGGAGGTTCCCTATCGTCTTGACGTGGTCTACATACCCGTCATAGGGCAGGAAGCTCGATTTTAGCCAGCGGAGGGTCGTCCATATATTATGGCGGATTCCGTGCATGCATTATTCCGATAACTCTCTGGGTACGTCGAACTGAGAGGTGGCCATGGTCCAAAACATGACTGGTATATCATCCCTGGCGGGTCGTTTTCTCAGGTGTAACATATCGGCATACTCCTCTTCCAGTGATTCCTCTACCTGGTCGTCCCAACTGAAGTGCTCACTGTCAATGTGGTCGGAGGCAGTGGTACTGGTGGGTGCTGAGTCATTATGTGGGTGATTCTGAGGTGGTTCAGAGGATGAACGCGGCCCTAGAATGGCTCCCGATCAAAGAAGGGTGTCGCTGGTGACAAGCTGAGAGTTTGACATGATTGATCCCGTCCTACTAAGAGCCTCGCCATATGAGGGATTTTCTACGCTTGATTCGGTAGGAGGAGGACCTTCCTGTCGGTATAATATGTCATCGCGGGGCGGACCACCGCAATAGAAGCCGTAATGGCGAGGAATACCATTACTGCTTGATTCATCAATGCATAGAGGACTTTTTGCAGTGCACGCCCTGGGGAGAACCTCCAAGGCGTGTCGCAGCAAGGGGAGGACCTTCTGGCTACGTAGCGTCATTACGGGGAGGACCTTCACAACAACTGGCATCATGGTGAGGATGACCATCATGGATTGACGTTCGACGCGCATCCTGGGGAGGACCTTCAGGACACACCGAGACAAGTGGAGTACCTCTTTATTTCTTGGGGCCAATGCGGGGAGAACCTTTGCAATGGCGGCCGTGGTGGCGAGGACTACCATCACAGTTGCGGAAATGGTGAGGACTACCATTACTGCTGCTGCAGGGAGAATATATGCGGGATACATCCTGGGGAGGGCCTCTAGAATGTACCACAATGAGGGGAGGGCCTTCTTGTTTCTTGACGTCTCTATGGGGAGGGCCTCCGTTATCAGGGTGGCGAGGACTACCACCATGACCTGATGCCTGGCTTCGTGGAGTTCTATTGTAGCGTAACCCCTAGGGAGGACCTTCAGGGCAGGACACAATAAGGTGAGGGCCTTCTTGTCATGATGAGACGTCATTATGGGGAGGGCCTCCGTAGTTGCGACTATGATAGCGAGGACTACCATCACAATCTGTGGTCCCACTACATGGAGAGTGATTGCAGTGTATACCCTGGGGAGGACCTTCAGGGTGGACCAGATCAAGTGGAGGACCTTCTTGTTGCTTGATCTTATGGTCACGTGGAGGGTTTCCGTGAATAGAATCAAAAGAGGATCTCTCATGATCGATCATTATATGCCCACGGGGGAGGCCCCCACGGGTGCTCTGTGGAGGACCTTCAGAGCTGCTGGTAGAAATATTGTGGGGAGGACCTTCGCAACTACTACTACCACTCTTATAGTATGGTAATGGGAGGGTAGGTATCCGAGCCTTTGACGTGTGCTTAGTGGCGTCGGGAACCCCAGCTTCCAGCAGAGCGGAGTCATGAACCCGCTCTTTATTTTACTGCTACCTTTGGCGCGTTTGAGGTGTTCTTTTGCAGGCAGTAGGGACCGTCCGCTGTTGATAACAGCCTTCACCTTTGGGTCCTTGTCTAATTGGGTGCCATGATGCTTCCGGGATATGCCGACGAACAACCTGGCTTTTAGCTGAGATATATGCCTGATCTGGAGCATCCACCGTGATGGACGGGTGTCCCCCAGTTGGAACGAGTGAAGCTGCACGATCTGGTTGCCCTTGCATCACAGAATATAGATGGAGACCCTCTTGGGTTGAAGCAGGGATGCAGATCTGCTCCAAGGCAGCTATCTCGTCTCTTATATGAGTCGCCTCAATTGGGGAGACGGACTCACGGTCCCGAGTCCTTGCTGTTGCCGCCGATGCAATTACATTCTGGCAAGTATGAAAGATATGACCTGGGATCGATACCTGCTCCTCCATCATTTCCAGAATATGTAGATATACATATTTGGCTGGGACGGGTATGAAAGGCCCATTCCAGTATCGGAGTAGGAATATCCTGCTCCAGTCCTCTAGCAGTCAGTGGGTATTGATAATTCTCCTGTGTCGGGGCAGGTGAACGAATATGCCCCTATACCGGGATATGCCATTTTATCTCTCCTCTTGCCGCCACATCAGGGTGGAAGACTTTACTTACATCCACAGGGAGCTGGCCATGCATATATTGATTTCCCACTGTATCGAGTCTATAGCCTTTGTTGGAAGGGAGATGTTCCCACCTATGATTTTCCACCACATATGGGTGGCGGGCTTTGCCGATCACCGCCATATTAGGATAGCGGGCGTTTGGAGCAACTGCCAAGAGCTGGTCCTGCAGGTGCCGGGTCGCCACCACGTCAAGCTGGTGGGCTTCACAACCCTGGGCATGGAGAGGTTCCTGCCTAGTAAGTGTCGTTCTATGTGAGCGACGGGCTTGATGGAGCTCGGAGGGGATGCGCGACGGCTCATATGATGCCGCTATGTCTGGATGGAGGGCTTGGGAGGATCGAATTGGTGTAGGTGCCTGTTCGTGGTACATCTCTGTGGCTGGGCAGCTGAGCTCCTCCTTAGGGACCACGGTGATGACCGATCCCCGATTGTAAGTCTTCCGCCCTCGTCGGGCGGTCCAAGGGGCCGGAGCTCAGGGAGCGTGGGCCTGAATCCTCGGGGAGACATCCTCCTCGGCGTGAAGATGTTGGGCCACGACATGACCGCGATGACATCTGTCGGCGGGGGCCTTGGAGCGGAACCCCCGTTCAGTGGGGATGAAGTCCTCAACGTCGACCTCATCTGCCTCCCTAAGATAAGGGAGGTACGCATTATCCCGTTCCAAGGATAGACTCCCGAAACAGTTGGAGATAGTGACAGGGGTTGTCTGGATCCGCCTATGCGATCACTGCTGGGCAGGCGACCGACGAATCTTGACGGATTTGAGGGCATGCATGGCCGCCTCCACCACTGGGAGAGTACAATTTACGTGTTACTCTCGGATCAGCGTGTCCGAAACCCAGCATTGAAGATGCTGGGTGGGTGATGGGGTCCTCCTTTGTTGAGGAAGTCTCGTCCTTGCATTGTTGGAAGTGTGCACTTGTGATCTCCTTTGTGATGCCATTGGATCGAAGGGAGTTCTAAAGGTACCTGTAACACATTTTAACAAGTACACAGAGCAAACCAGTCAAAGCGGCATCCCATGATCCCATGCATAATTAACAACCTTGCTTGGCCCTCCTTTAGAGCATAAGGGGGATCTGGGTGAGATTAGGTTAAATCTACCATGTTTGGTTAAAGATTCACTTCAGGTTCACCATTTTTGTTTCATTCTGGTTTTTGACCACAAAACGCCCAACGACTCTATATCCAATGATTGATGGACCTGCTTTCCAAAGGCAGGCGTTCGCTGGATGGTCTGACCAGTGACTCTTAAGAACTCACATTGGTCGAGAGAATGGGAAGTCAGGCTCATCACACCCTTTTTGGGGGGAATTATTTCCTATTCCGGGACTCTCTTATAGATTTAAGATGTATTCATATGTTCGTGAATCTTTGGTTTATACCCTAACATAGTATCCATGGATTCAACCTTGGTTGGAAATGGTCAACTGGACGTAGGGGTTCAAGATCATTTATGCCCGAGGTTTACCATCCCTCATTGGATTAATGACCCGAAAGAGTCAGAACTTGCTTAAGGCAGTACTAGGAGTGGTGTGGTGAACCGACATAGAGAATAGTCAGATCGATCAACTGTTGGGCTTGGACCTCACTGAGGCTTCCTACGTACCCTATATAGAAGGTAGGGATCAAATTCCACGTAGTTCACATATATAGTTTAACGTCATGTTGGATGAGGGTGTAACTTGACATGAAGAAATGACCGAGTGGTGGGATTTAACCTCATGGAGGCTTCCAACGTACCATGCTTCAGCATGGATCAAAGTACCCGTAGTTCGCTTTGGCTTGGGGATTACGATCTGGGGCAGACCGGAATGATGGATTTGGGCTTACACTATGAGGAGGCTCATGGTGATGGATTGGGGCTTACACTCTGAGGAGGCCCATGAGAGGATGTCATGGTTGATGTTTACTCTAAGCCCACGTGATTCATGCTTGGTGTGAGAAACAAGAGGCAGCAGGGACCAGAGGATCACATCATGAATGGTGAATCCGTGAGAAGTGGAGTAGGACATATGCATGAGGGCGGCCCATGAGGTCGGGGCTTACTCCTAGGTGGATGCCCATGGAGATGGATTGGGGCTTACACTCTGAGGAGGCACAGAAGGTCGGGGCTTACACTAAGATGGACGCCCGTGGTGAAAAAGCCCAGCAGGAGAGGGATAGGGGGTTCTCCTATGCCCATATCCTCTCTTGCAGTGCATGAGGGTTTCCTCCTGATGGGTATTTTAATACCCCCGAGGAGCCCTGAACAAGTGGAGGGGCGGAAAGGGGATTACCAAGCTCAGACTCCATATTACCGTGGGAATGTGAACCCAAGAATGCTTTGGGAACCTGCTCAAGGGTCAGGGAAACCACTAAGCCTCTACTGAATGTGGGTATGTGAACTCAAAATGGTGTGCTGATGCATCTGAAGGTTACACCAAACAGATCTGGTGGCTCTAGTGGAGGCCTCACCTCAGGGCTGATGAATAGGCCAATGAGGGAGTCGCGGAGGACTTGGCTGCATTAGAAGGATTTTAACTGGCTCGGGAAATGAGAACAACGAAGTATTTGGCGATCCACCATGAGGTATGGGTGGTGGCGCCCTTCACGTGGGGAGGTGCCACGTGGCTGGAGAAGCTGTCTGCGAACTAGGGTGGTCCGCAGACTGATTGGCGTCCTGTGAACCAGGGTGGTTTGCGGAGGGTTCCAGGCGAGCAGCGACGACCAAGGGCGGCGCCAGTCGAAGACTCGTCGGTCGGGGGCTTCACCCACGTAGGAGAGTGCTATGCGGTGCGACGAATGGGAAAAGAGGCATACACTCCCTGGTCCGCGGGGAAGTCATCCACGAAGGGGGTATGGTTTGCGGTTCTCCTTGTTTTTGTTATTTTAGGTTCGCAGTTCACCAAGTTATTATGCGTTTTCCAATTCCTTGTTAATTCGTATACCTGCTAAGGTTTATGGATGGGAGTTTCACCATTTTCGAAATCTGAAGCCTTCCTTCAACTGATCTCCTTCCAAATCTCTGAACCCTCTGAATCTGATTCCAGTTCTCTGATCCCTTTTTCTTTCCCCCTTGGTCTCCTTTTATAGAGTGGGGAAAAGGGATGTATCTGTGGCCACACAGTAAATTTGGTGGAGGCCCATAACCAAATACCTGGTTCACAGCTGACTTGGTCAATCCATGATTCGAAGTGGGTATTGAACACTTCCCCCCCTCAGTGAGGCGAACTCAGGGAGTTCTCCGCGGATGCGGAGGGTTCCGCCTCTATTCCGCGAATGACAGTGGGTGCGACTTGAACCGGTCGATGTGGTACGCGGTTGGGGCAGTTCGTGACGGTGAACCAGACTGGCGCCCATCCTACCTCGCAACCGCAGAGGCTCTCCACCTCCATTTCGTGAACAACAATGGTTCGCGGAGGGGGTTACTCATAGGGCCTGGCCACGTTACGCTTCCATGGGACCGGTTCACGGACCGGTCCTGTTTGTGTCCCTTCTTTGATTACATGCCCAAATTCTTTGGGGGGATTTGGGTAAAATTTACTTTGCGGATTTTTCATGACCCTACAGTTATATACACATGTATATATATAGAATGTAATAATTGATTATAAATTAACACTTTTAATTTTGGTTTAATAAAATTATTAAATAAATAAATAAATAAAAAATAAATTATAATAATTTAACTAATATAATGACTAAACATTCGTAAAAAAATGATTGTAAACATATCATATTAACATTTGTTTTAACAAGTTCCCAAATTACAAAAAATATGGTACAAAATAGGATAACACAATTCCAAATATCATTTTAATTTTAACATTAAAAGCATATAATATTAAGTATACAAATATATATTCAATAAATTTTACCTTTTAAAAGTTTTGATAAATAAGTTTAATAGATTTATTAATTTTGTTTTTTTAACAATTTTGTAGTACAACTATTTTAATATTAATGTTTAACTTGTAAAATAATATAAACATATTATAATTTTAATAAAGAAGAAATTATGGGATGATTTGGTCAAAATCAATTTTGAATAGAGGGAAAATGGAAGCATGAAAATAAACATTAAAAAAATTGATAAGAAAAAAAAGAGATGAAAAAAATGGGATTTGGGGTTTAGTGTTTGTGAAACAGGGGAGGCGCCATCATGAAGGTATCCTCAAGGGCGTTGGGTTCATGTCGCATATTGCGCTCCAGGTGTAGGCTGCAGGGAGGGGTCCAATCTTTGGGTTTTCACTCTCTAGGGTTTCAACAGGGAGGGATGAGCTTGGTGGTGGAGTCGTGCGAGGTCTGCGAGCTTCCTTGAGGCATCGATCGAGAAGTTGAGGTTCTCGGATGTTTTAGACATCGTCTGGTGAAGAGTTTGTGGTCACGACTTTGGGTCAAGTAGTGCGCAAGATCTTGGATATCTCTAGGTCAAGGAATAGGGGTTACCCCGTGATCGGGTTCCGTTCGAGGGAATAAGATGAGTCCGACCGGGTTAGGGTTTCTCTCCTCCGTGAGGTAGGTTTATCTTCTTCTAGTTGTCCAAATCTGCGTTTTTGTGTTTTTTTAATGAATAAATCTTCATAAAATCGGGGCAACAATGATGTGTTTTGTCAATTTTCTTCTTTCTCTTCATCCATCGATGTTTGATGTCACCTGTTGGTGTTTAATTTATCTTTTCTTTGTTAATATTTGTCGCGATATGGGATTTTGCTTCAATCGGTACTATTAGGATCTCATTTGATATGCTGAATATATAGATTTTCCGTTGCGGTTGACATTTATTTACCTACTTGGGTCCAATTTTCTTGATGATATGGTTGAGGAGTATGTTTTTTTCTTTTAACATAAAACAGTTTGAATTAAAATTGTTAATCTTATTCGATGTATTGAATATTCTCCCCTGCTGTTTCTTTCACCTTTGAAAACTGGAATCTATTTGTCCTGCACGCCAACCCATCTATAGGCAAGTTGGAATAAAATATATATATATATATGAAATAGTAACGTTGACTATAAATAAATGTCTCAATTTTCCTTCTCGGGGGCACTGTCTCTCCAGCTTCTTTCTATCTAAGTACATAGTGCTCTGTGTTTCAGATTTTTGAGAGTAAGAGAAGTGTTAGATATAGTGTTTAAATGTGTGCCAGGGGATTTACGCCATGATGTCAAGTGGAAATCTCTCCAAATTACAGGTAATAGAATTCTATCTTTTCTTTACCATGAAAAATCTTGTATACTCTGTATATTTGTACATACTGTTTATATCCTTTTCTATCCCATTTTCATGCCTTCAAAGTCTTGATTTTAATCCTTAAATGATATTTCTTATAAAAATGTGTAAGGGGATTAGTGTTTATCTTCATGGTTTTATTTATACCCTCTATGTTCTGGTTTCGCATAAGGGTTTCATTTATTTAAACTATGTTTTACACTTCCAGTGCTAAGAACTTATTTTTCTAAAGAAATCATACATACTTGCCTTTAGTTTTCAAAGCATATTGGTAAGGGATGCATTATTTTCAACCTTATATTTATCTGAGATTCTGTTTCTATAAGGGGTCCATTTTAATTTTTTTTATTATATAAAACTGATTACACAGTTTTGTATATAATCATATATATATAGAGGTATATTTATTTGTATTTCAAATCCAAGCTAGTTCATGTTTTGAAATGTTGGACGTTTGTTTTCAAGAGTTTATAATGTTGTAAGGATTTATTTTCAAGTGTTTTTATATTTTCAAACCCGATTATACAATTTGTATATAATCATATATATATACGAAAACATTATGTGACTCAAACCAAATCGGTTTTATGAATTTTAGAAGATGGTTTCCAATCCTTAAATAATGTTTTTGATGCGAATTAAGTTTTGGGTTCAATTGAATTTGTAATTCTTATGAAAAATACAATATATACTTTTGCGCATATTGGGGTATATACATGTATACCTAAGACTCAATCCAAACCTGATTTATGGATTTTAAAGGATGATTTCCAACCTTCAAATAATGATTTAGATGAGAATTATATTTTGGGTTCAATTAGATTTGTACTTATGATAAAACCCAATATATATATATATATATATATATATATACTTATGTGCATATTCGGGTGTTTAATTATATATATATGTATGTATAATTCCCCAAACTAAATCTATTTATAAGATTTCAAAATATTTCAGTATGTTTTACAAAGAATTATATACACATAAAGGGTATTCTGAATTTATTTTTAATATGAAAACCCTTCTTTTGTAAACTTTATATATATATATAATTATATAATTATGCATATATGTTTTCCAATAAAAACATTTATGATTTTTAAGACTTAGTATCCATCCTTTAATAATATTTTATGTGCGAACTATGTCTTGGGTTAAATGGAATTATGTTTTCAAAACCTAATTATATACATAGGTATATATTTAAGTGACACAATCCAAATCCATTTTATAATTTTTAAAAAGTGATTTTCAAGCCTTAAGTAATGTTTTAGATGCGAAGTGTCATTTGGGTACAATTTCATTTATACTTGGTATGAAAAACACTAATTTATATATATATATATATATATAAATCCGGTCATATATGTTTCAAACCTAACATGTTTTGGTTTTAAATCAAGAAGAATAAATAAATAAATATGTAATGGAAGTATTTATTACATGTAGGAAATTATTAAACCTTATGGAGATTTAAATACATATACCTTGTGTATATACGGTTATATATAATTATATTGTTACCAAAACCCTAATTTCCAGTATTGGTTATTAGAATTAGTTAATGCAGTTAATGTTTGAAGGATTATTAATAAATGTTAATTTGGCGTTTGCTAAACTAATATTCACTTGTGTGTATAAGTATACAATACTACATTTAAAATGTAAAGGTTATTTTAATTAAAAAAGTTGTGATAATATTATCCACATTTTAATTTAAAAGAATATATTTTAACTTGACCAAAATATATTAGAGAATAAATGGATTTTTAAATCATGTTATGTTATATATCATGTTGTTCTCATATTTTGTCTTATTACATAATGAACTTGCTACAACATTTGATGTAGGTAAATCAAGTTTATGATTTATCCTATTTGCATGTTCACTAAAACTTTTATCAGTATATTAAATTACATGTATTTTTTATTAAGTATCCCTCTACATGAATAAGGATTTTAAGTCAAAGAGTTATCATTTCATGTGGAAAACCCTATCCAATCATTACTTGGGTGTTTTAAATCAATATCACATGTGAAAATAACATTTTCAATATTATGCAAGTCATTGAGAAATTTATTACATAATTGATAACAGACGCATTATAATTTTAGTCCAACGTCATTTCCATTTATCAACACATGTATTGAGCATGAATAATGAGCATGTATTTTAAAGCATTAAAGGTTTATTACCTTGGAAGCGTTGTAAATTTATTATTTTATATGATAATCAAACAATTTATTATTAATAATTTATGAGATAATCATTTAATTAGTAAAGGTGGTATGGGACAATTTGAATATTGTGAATAAAGAAACCAAGTAATATGTGTACAGAGAATGATAAGTAATTAATAAATCAAAGTGGTATGTGCACTTTAATTTAGAGATATGAGGATTGCATTGGACCTAGTATGTTCCGGGGTGGGGACCGGTAATTGTATGCCCTCTAGGTTGAGGTCCAGTTATAGCAGACCATCCGGGTTGGTGTCTGGTTATAGAGGCACTCCGGGTTGGTGTCCGGTTATTAGAGGCACTCCGGGTTGGAGTATGGTTATAGAGGCTCTAAGGGTTGGGGACCAGTTATAGTTAGACCCCTAGGTCTTGGCATGAGGCCGTGACCCAGTCTGAAATATTCACTTCCCTCATTATGACTGTAATTTAATTAACCAGAAAAATATTCGACTAGTTGAATATTTGTTTAAAGAGTTTATGTATTTTGGCCGAGGCCTTAATCATTAGACGTCTTGGCCGGGGCCTTGACAAAATGTTTCTGAATGTCTGGTATATTTATGGAATGACATATGTTTAGCACTCAATAAATTTATTATTCAATTTATGTTATTGAAGTTTTTTTCTTTATGTGAAACTCTGATTATTTATTACACATAGCTATTTTATTTGTGATTACGTATTCTTATGTTATGTATGTTTATAATTTCTTTAATTCAGCATGCCTATATCCAAATCGTGTATCCTTGTGATTTTGTTAGCATGTTTTAAATTGATCACCTTTATGATGTGTACATGTGTTAAAAATTTTATTTAAGAAGATTTTTTTATGAAATGGTTTAAAGAACGTTTTTAAAAATTTATATTGGTTTGTTTTAAAACCCCTTACTGGGAATTATTATGCTCACCCTACATTTTTGGTTAATTGTTTATTCAGGTAACAACTTTTAGTAGATGAACCATTTTAGCAGCAATTGATTTCTCAGAACTTGAACCGAATTGGATAATCTATATGGAACCGGCTCCAGGTACTCAGGAGCTGGGGTGTAACACAATTTCTTTATACACCCTGGTAGCATCAAAATGTATAGAGAATTGAAGGAAAATTTTTTGTGGGACTTCATAAAGATGGAGATTGATGATTTTGTGTCAAGATGTGTGGTTTGTCAACAAGTGAAAGATGGAAGGAAGAATCCTGGATGAGTCATGCAACCTCTTACCATACCTTTGTGGAAATGCGATAATATTACAATGGAATTTATCATGAGACTACAAAAGGCTCCGAGAAGGAATGATGCAATATGGGTCATTGTTGATCGTCTTACCAAGTCAACACATTTTCTTGCTATAAGAGAAGATTTACTAATTGAAAGTTTAACAAGACTGTATATTAATGGTGTTGTAAGACTCCATGGAGTACCACTATCGATTGTTTCTGATCGTGATCCCCGTTTAACATCAATATTTTGGAAAAGTGTTCAGAAAGGTCTACATACTGATCTTTTTTTGAGCAGTGCCTACCACCCCCAAACTGATGAACAATCAGAACAGACTATTCAAACCTCAGAAGACTTATTGAGATCATTCTCACATGACTTTCAAGGTATGTGGGATCAATATTTACCTCTGGTAGAATTTTCCTATAATAATAGCTTCCATTCAAGTATTCAGATGACACCATATGAAGAGTTATACAGAAAGAGATGTCACACACCAACCTGTGGGGATGATGTTGGTGAAAGAAAACTTGTAGGGCTACAACTTGTGGAGGAAATGATAGAAAAGGTGAAGGTAATCCAAAACCACATCAAAGCAGCTCAGAGTAGGCAGAAGATCTATGCCGATAACCGAAGGAAGGATTTGGAATTTTAGTTAGGAGATCATGTTTTCTTGAAAGTATCTCCATAGAAGGGTGTTATACATTTCAGTAAGAAGGGAAAATTTAGTCCCCAGTACATCAGACCTTTTTAAATTCTAGAATTAATTGGGGCTGTAGCTTACCGGTTGGCAATGCCGCCAAGTCTCTCCAAAGTCCATGATGTTTTACACGTATCACTATTGAGAAAATACATGCCTCACCCAATGAATGTACTCACCTATGACGAATTAGAACTGGAACCTAATCTGTCTAATTACGAAGATCCTGTCAAGGTTCTTGATACCAGAGAACAAGTGCTGAGAAACCAGATGGCTCATCTGGTAAAATGACTATGGAGAAACCATAAGATGGAAGAGGAAACATGGGAACCGGAGGAACTTATGATGAAGAACCACCAGAGTCTTTTTATGGAGTAATATTCTAGAAATTTCGAGGACGAAATTATTTGAAGGAGGGAAGAATGTAACACCCCAAGCTTCTATGGTATGCTTCTCTTTGAATAATACAATAGCGTGTGTTGTACGCAACTTTGAGTTATAACACACCACAACCAATAAACTAGCCATTATGAATAGTAATACCCACTTTTTGAAATTTTATAAATTTTATCTTTCAAAATGGACTTCATTTTTGGATTCGGAATATTGAAATTATCCTAGTTTGAATTTTTGGTATTTTTCTGAAAACTTTCAATTTTTGATGAATAGTGAAAAACACTGTGTTATAGTTTAAAACAGAATTTTTTATTTAAATAATTATTTATTTTATTTAAATGTATTTTAGGTCAAAATAGATACATAATACCTATATGGATTCAATGTAATTCATTGGAATCAGTTTATAATAATTTTAGATATAAAAAAAATTTATTGAACTTTTCACCGTCTTTTACCCACCTCCTAGAAGAATTTTCAAATTCACATAATACTTAATTTTACCATTTCTGTGAGTGGAATTTCAAAAATCCAAGAGACACGGTTGATATTAGTAAGTAAAATGTGGTTCAATGAGATGAAAATAATTTTTGGTGAATAGTAACTTTTTATTTTTATTTACCACGGTTAAAAGTAAATAGGGTAATTAAAGGTAAAAATGATATTATTATTATCCTTAAACATGTCCGAATTCTATTGAAAAAGTGTAATTCGATGAAAAACAACCTTAGGAATAAAATATGAATCTCTTTAGTCCACTTTGATTAGATTAGGACATTTATTATTATTTAATTCAAAGAAGAGTTAGAAGAGTTAAAATAAAAGTTTAATTACTAAAACATTTTTAATATTAGGATAAACATTAGATAAATTTGAATATAAATATTAATTCGAAAGATAAAAATATTTCCTAAATAATGGTATTTTATTTGTATTTTTTAGACATTAAATAATTTAATTTATTTATAACACAATGATGATGCAGTAATTACATAATTAATGAAATATTAAAATAATTGATATTATAAATATCCAAATAAATGTAATTTGAGACTTTTTATGAATTAAAATAATTTTATAGGTTAATATGACATATTAGGATTAGTTAGAATATTTTTATGAAGTAATAATGCTGTTATGAATTTAGCAAAAACAAAATAACAGATATTGTCAAAATTGACATGAAAGAGTTTTTAAAACCAATATTATATTATTAATTGATATTATTTTCCTAAAAATATAAGGTTCTGCCAAAGGACTTATATAATTATAGGTGTATCATTAATGAACCACTTCAGGTTCACTTGGAAGTATATAGTAAGTTTATTAACCATATAATATAAAAATACAAAGAGACATGGTAAATGTCAAACCATTTAACTAAGAGTTAAATCTTAAAGATAATGTTAATATAGTGACCCAAACCTGTATAAAACCTATTGGATGAGTGGGTTTCGACCTATCCCCACCTTAGAATTTAAATAATACATTTTGGAGCCATTAGAAACTGAAAATGATTTTATTATAAAATAATATTTCTACCTTTTCCTAAGGTGCCCCTCACCCCTCTTTGGCACTCCCCCTTCTCTCTAATTCACACCTTTAAAGCCATTTGGCTCTGCCAAAATCTACCCAAATACCCTCTCAAATATACTACCTTCATCCTAGAGGCCTTCCTTTAGTCAGAAAGCTAGCCTAAGGAGCCCTTTTGATCAAATCAAAAGGAAGAACCCGAAGAAGAGGTAAATATATCACCACCTCTTTCAAGTTCCTTTCTCCTTCCACTTCCTTTTTCTTCGTTGTTTACATTATAAAACAACAAATCCAGTATCTTATATATACTGTGATGTTATTATAAATATGGTACAACCAAATTAATTATTCTATCCATCCTTTGAATGACATGTCACCATACGTGCGTACGTACGGCTTACTGTCTCCACGTCCTCGTGTAATTATTATTCAATACATTATTATTTGGATGGGTATAATAAGGATGTATAATTGGTGTAAATAATAAATATAACATGATAATGATTCTGTATATATGATATACAGTCAAATTATATATTATTTTATATCAAAATAATGATATTGTCGCTCGTGCGTACGTACGGATTACCGTCTCCACGAACGTGATGAGATTCATTCCCCATCGTATCCATTGAAGAAAATTTTTAATTAGATGATTAAAAATAATGTTTAAAGACTTCATATCATTATGAATATTAATAAGATACATCCCATCCACAAAAAATATTACTTACCTAACAAAGCATATAATGGAAATCAAATCAGTTAACACCCGAAACAATGATAATACTTAGATATTATTAACAAAGCAATGTTATAAGATCATATATGATGTAATATTAATGTATATGATTATTTTATAATTTAATAACAATTATTTCACCATTATACATGAGGTTAAACTACCCTTGACCAAGGAAATGTACAAGGTAATTGTTAATTTCATAATCTCTTTATTACCTGAGGTTGTTTTTACGTAATTATCTACTGGGACCTAGTTATCACCCACATCCATGTTTCTTAGAAATGTATTTAAAAAAATTCTTACTATTTTATAGATTATGGGTTAAAGTCATTTATACCCTTGTTTGAATTTTATAATATGTTTATAAAGGAATCTTTCCATCATTTTCCAAACAAGGTACGTTATAACCTTTTCGACAAAACTAAGGTAAGAATGTTTTTTTAACTTATACGGCGGGTGTAGCTATTTTCCACCGTTATAACATCGTCAAAGCTTCCCTTATAATATTATAAGAATATTTTCAAATATATATGTCTTATTTTATTATTAAGTGACTTTTAAATGATTTCAAAATAGAAAGATAAATTTCTCTAAAAAGGTTTTGATTTCATCTATGTCAGCATCCTTTGATGGATTTTTAGATTGTTTGAAGTTGATTTATTATGATACAAAATGTCCATATTGTATTGAAGGTTTTGTGATATTTTAGACTGTGGATGTGTTATTTCATATCATTCATGGTTTATGGATAAATTATTGACATTTCATATGCCAGTTTTAGTATGAATGTTTATGTTATGTTTAATCCTTTTTATATGATGAATGCATTGGACTTAGTAAGTTACGGGTAGAGCCTGCTATAGCTCCTCGATGCATCAGTAGGTCTCATGATACAAACTAGTGTCTTGGCACAAGTCCTTGAGAAAATCATATTTGTAGTCTTGGAACAAGGCCTTGACTATGTGGTTATGAAAGTTTGGCATTATGCATTCCATCATTATAAAAGTGGCTATTGATATTGCATGTGATTATTCGACTAGTAGAATATCCATGTGAGTAAGTAAATGGCATTATTTGATTTTATCTTTTCCATATTATGCTGAAGATAAATTTTAAAAGGCTTTTGTTTTAGTCTTATACATTTCCTTTAATGTTTATGCGTATTTATGAAAGTTTCCACTATATTGTTATCTATACGGAGCATCTGAGCTCACCCCTTTCTATGTTTTATTTTTCCTAGGATGCGAAGAAGTATTTTTTGACTGACCTGCAAGGATAGTCTGAGGGGATATGAGTGTGGTTATGGAAACAATGTTGTTGTAGTTTTTCATTTTATGATGTAATGTAAACCTTATGAATGTATCTAGTACTTAGAAGGCTACTAAACTAATCGGTCTTTTGATACATGATCTTTTGTGATCATGTCAATGTTATGTAATAATGCACTGACTCTAGGTAACTGGGGTTAGGGCATTACAATAACCAGTCCTACTAAATTTGGTAATCTCCATTGTTTTGACTAAATTAATATTATAAATTACTATAATATATTTTCAGTGACTATAAATAGATAGAAACTCTAATTCTTAAATCAATTAATTGAAGATCACAAATAAATGGAACCATAACTTTGATACCATTTGAAAGGATCATCAATAATGATGAGAAACACTAAGAGGGGGTTGAATTATTATTAAAATTATTTTTTATGTTTCTCTTTTATAAAAACATATTTAAAAAACTATAAAATTATGAAAAATGATTATTGTTAATACATCGAAGCATACAAAAAATACATACCACATATTTATAAGGCACACCTTTAAAAATAAGAAGTCCAATCCTTCACATTATCTAAATCTCTCCAAGACTATAAGACACACAAGGGTCTACAAGTAAGTTAAAACAAGTTAGGAATATCCATGTACTCTTGTTATGTGTATCCCAATATAATTGAGTGATTCCCATTCCATTATAATGATAAATTATTTTATTTCAATATTAAGAAATATTTCAACAAATTGGAACCTCCAATGGGTTATTTTTGTGGTACTTATCTGAATATTCTTCATCCTATAGTGTCATAGGGTATATCTTTTATCTTCGTATAAACTATAAAACCAATATATATTCTTATATATCAAATTAAATATTCCCAAAAAATATATATAATATTATCTAATATTGTTCACACAAATACTCTTGCATTCATGATACTTTTAATAATATTGCAGAAAACCGTTGAAAAATGACATGTTTGATTTTGAATTTGAAATTAAAATTCAAATTTTTAACTTCCTTCATCCATTTATCAAATTATTATCATTATCAATTATTTATTATTCTTTTTAAATCATTGTTCTAGGTAATTTTGGAATAAAATCACTGGAAACAACATGGAAAAATAGGAATTTAATAATTGATCATGTTATCCTTGCAGGAACAAAATTCCTCATTTTGTAAACAATATTCATCCTTTTATTGAATAAAAATTCTATTTTGTTATGTTTGAATCATAAAAAATAGATTCAATATTTCTTGATGTAAAATATTCTTCATAATAATTTATTATTTTATAAAACATATTTTTCTTTCTTTAATTTTCTCAAACAATTTACAAAGTGTTGAACCACACAAATCTAAAAACCATATAAAGTTAAACCTCACAATAATCAACCTTATGAAGTTATATTTGTTTTGAACCTTAATAAAACATGGGGAAATTTATGATTTTTTTGTACATTAACATTAACAAAATATTATTAACCCAATAGAATATATATATAAACACTAGGAACTCTAGAAAAGCCTATCAACTCTAATTTGTGATTGATTCCTTTTAGCAATAACACTAAACTGTAATCAACAAAAAATGTATATAATACATAAAAAAATATAGTATAAACCATAAAATTTCCCTTTATAACTAACCTGAAAAGTAATAATATTTAGTAATCCAACCATACAATGATTGGGAAAATCATGAAGTACATAGGGTTTGTTTTTATTAAATATTAGGCTCTAACACTGAGATTTTAGATTTAATCTATATCCGAAAAAATAATCTCTGAGACTTCTATGACACATATGATCACCATAAAATCATAATATCCTTCACATAACATATTGTATCTTATTTTATGTTTCATTGAATATCATTTGTCCATTGATAATAAAATACAACATAATGAACATATCTACTTAAGCACTCCAATTTTTTTTCATAAACTCAACATTATCCCAAATATATCTCTTCAGATTAGAACCAATCTCATATAATTATGAAAAAACAAAACAAATTCTATCATACATTCATTTATAATTTATGTTAAATTAATTTATTACTTTATTTTTTCTTAATATATTATATTTTAAAAAAATTTATATTATTATTTCATTGTACAAATTTACATATTTCAAGAAGTTCATTTTTCATCCGAAAAATAATTTTCAATATTCCCTAGTATCTTATACTCTTAGTGAAAAAAATAACTCATATTCCATCATTTCACTATGAAAATCATCAACATATGGATTTTTTTTGTTTATAAGTGCATTTCTCCTTACATTATATCATTTAGTAATATTTCAAAGTCAAAATCCATTGGATATATATTTTTATTACAAACTATAAATATAGATTTATTAATAATCATTAAAAACTATATATGCACATTTTATATCCCACATATAAATTAGGTATATCAAATACCAACATATTTCATATTTATAAGTTAAAATATTTTCCGTTTAATTTTTTCTCATATCATATTTCAAAATCATAAACCATTATATTTTAATTTTGATATAATATAAAATCTACTGAGATAATTTTTACTTATATCTACATTTAATTACTTTTAATTTTTTCCTATTTCCAAATACTTTTTATGTTAACTCTTTAATGAATTTTTAATATGATTACTACATTGCACCATTTATCAAACTATAATCCTAAATATTTTGTATAATAATTTCAACATCCATTAAATAATTTTTCAATTTTGAAATATTTTGGATGTATATTTAAAAAAAAAATAAAATGAGTTTTATGCATATTTTTCATACACTATATATCCAAATTACTTATGTTTAATAAATGAAGTGCATATCTAGTATAAGTATAATGAATATTGTTTTATGAAAATATTTCCTATTTCATTATTTCCCATATCATATTTCAATATTATAAACCACTTTTTATTGTTTATTCAATAAAACATTTACTAAGATAATTTTTACATATATATATAATTACTAATAATATTTCCCTATTTATGAATACATTTTTTTAACTGTGATAACAAAACCATTACAAACATACATATTACATCATTTTTCATGAATATTCAATATATCACACAATAAATTTCACACCAGAAACTATAGATTTAGTTCCTTAGAAAATTATAAACAAATACTTGTTATTTTACAATAATTTTATTTTGAATCTCCCATTGAATTCCGTATACATGATATACATCTTGAAAAATTACATTTGATACTCATATTTATTTATGAGTGAATAAAAAGATAAGAAAAATGTTATCTCAAAAACTTTTTATTCGTAAATATAAGAGATAATAAACCAAGATCGCAATTGAGTATAAGATAAACATATGTTTATGATGACATTATCAAGGTGAAAAAACAAATTACTTGAATATAATAAACAATAAAACATAGATCATAAATAATTATTCATGACTTAAGGATATTGAAATAACATAATACATGGGTCATAGAGGTCTGGAAACATGAGTCAATGATCATGAGGCAAGGAATCATAACATAGAAACATTTCAAAACACAGTGTTTTTGAAAATGAATGTCACACATACATAAGAAAAAACTCATTTCTTATTTGAAGGATCACTTATAACACCATCATCACATCTAATGAGATTCCCATAGTAGATTGAGTTTACTCCACATTACCATAAAAATAGTTTATAGAGTACCATAGTGGATTAGGTTCAATACCCAATCCTAAAAATGTAGTTCACAGAGTCCGTTAGTGGATTAAGTTTACTCCCCAGTCTTCTACATATCAAATCATGATATATAAATATTTTCCCAATGCAAAATATTTTTATATAGTTTGAGTAACACCTACCAAAAAATGTAAAACCATCCATATAATCATAAAAATAAATTTTTATTATCAAAGAAAACTAGGACCTCACATAGAGAAAGAACAACAAGAAAGGAAACAGAGACATCAAGATTTAGGGAGGTCAAAAATAATGGATACAAAGAGCACCTACTACCACCAAATTTATAACGTTTTTGATAATTTTTATTTTAAAATGAAAGAAAATTTAAATTAATAGTTTTAGATAAATAATTAGAAATTAAATAAAAAATAATTGAAAAACACATGAAAACTTAAGGAGAAAGCCTCATAAATAAAAATAAAGAAAATGGTGGAAGAAAGATAACATATGGAAAAGAAACCCTAACCTCAGTCTTTTTCTAGGTCATACATTCTCTAACTCTCAGATTAATAAACTTATATTTTTTATTCATATATATTACAAAATTATTCATATTTATTTTACTCAATACCATTCATTTATATTTCATAATTATATATATAATAAATAACTTTTGTTAAAATTTAAATTTTGGTGATAATTGTTCTATGGTTCTAACATGTTTCAATTTGGAAGTTCTGGTATTTCACATTAATCAAGGATTCATCATTTATAAAATTTTCATGAAGATTAAATATGTTTTCTTTATCTATTACTATAGTCACTTTATTATTTCATAGAACAGAGTTTGATAGATTGAAAGGAACACATAAAAATATAATTTTTAATAATTTTTGAATTAACAAAAAAATTATTTATATTTATACTTTGTCATATTTAAATTATAGAATTATAAAAATAATTAACCATTTTTATATCATATTATTACTATTAAAATTTTATTATTCAATGATGATTCAAACTTTGTAACCTCATTCATATAGGTGGTAAAACCGACCCATAAAATAACACATTATAACAATTGAATGAGCATCAACATGTAATTATTTATTAATAATAGTCATTTTATAGTAGTTGGGTTTTGGCTTTGTGGTAAGCTCCCCGTAATCCTACAGGAAGAACAGGGGTTCAAAACCCATTGTGTGCAGGTACTGTAGTATTATTGTAGTGGTACTATAGCAGTGGTGACACTATATTATAGGAAAGAACTGTAGTGGCGACAAGGTACTGTAGCGGCGGTAGGACATTGTAATAGCAGGAGGTATTGTAGCGATAGGTAATTTAGAAGTATTATTCATTGAATGGGTCATAGGAGAAAACATTGGGCCTATGGTCCATGTAAGGGGTTACTTGCCCACTGGATTTTCAGGCTATGTAATGGGTCTCCCTCTACCCAGTTAAAAGATGAATTTTCTTTGCTTTAATAATTAAATGAGGCTTTAGACCAATCCTTTTAAAAAATAATATTCATTTTATAGAAGATATGTAATTAAAAATACATGTTATTAAAGTGAAAAATTAGATGTAATAAGTTTTGTATAGAAAATCTAAATAATTATTATTTTGGATAGGAAAACACTTAGGTTGATGACTTCAATATTCTCTTAGAGACTGTCTTAGAAATGAGGGATTCAGTTGTCATTCTTATGACCAAAGGTTACCAAGCATGGGATAACATTGTTAATAATAGAATTTGAATGGGTATTAAATATAAAAACAATTTAAGGTTCTGGTTTTATGTGGTAATAAGAGGGTTTCCTTTATATCTTCAGTGAATTTTTTTCAAATAATTGTTTCTTAATATTTAACGAATTTATTTTTTAAATGGAATTTTTATAAAAAGATGAAAAATAATAAATATGGGAATAGAGGATGTATATAATTCCTTAATAAACTCATTTAAAAATAATTTTTTAGAATACTTCTTGTCCTCACACCATAATTAAATATTTTTACCTCATTTTACCTTTACTATGGTAAGTCAATGTTTACCTCGTTGACTTATTTTTTGTAAAGGGAAATTAAATTTACCCTCTTAGATAATTTTAAAATTATGGTTAAAAACATGTAATCATTTTAATCTAATGTAATTTTTAAATATAATAAATTTTATTTTGAAATTGAAACATAATATAAAAAAAATTATAGATAAATGATGTTTAAAATAGTAATTATTCTTAATCTTATTTTGTGATGACCAAACCCCACTGGAAATCCCTCTTAGGACTACAATAAAGATAAGAGTGACCTCAAAGGACATCTTCTAGTAGAATAAATTTTTTAAATATCATTTATTGTAAAAACCTGAAAATTGAAGGCATTTTCATCAGACAAGTATGAATCCCAAGATAATATACCTAATAAAAACACTAAGTAGTGAATCTACAACCAATCCAAAGATACAAGCTAGTATGATCTAGAATAATCCATAAAATAACTCTAAAAACATAAAAATAGTTTATATATATAAGTATGATTATAACATGTATACTCTATAGGATAATTCTAAATATATGTAATGAAAATAAAGAAAGACAACATAATTTTTTCTTTGAACGAACAGTAGAATTGACATGCATGTATCAGGTTAACTACCACCTATTCTCACAAGGGACCACTCACAAAATATCATATCAAATTTTTTTATAAGAGTATCAAAAAATATAATCAGATGATACCTCATAACTGATTCTCCGTTAGTTTTTCACTCTCATTACCCAAAATCAAATGCTATTAGCTCCAAATCCCTTTTTAATCTACACTGAAACACATGATATCTCATACCAAAACCATTCCACATACCTTATCCATATATAACTTCTAATACAATATAAATTTACACATATCATATATCATCCATCCACGTCAGATCTAGTATAGTAGGGTATCACAAACATGAAGGAAATCAACCATGTGACAACCTATTACCGCGAACGACCCCCCCATCTTGTAATATCAACTCATCAATACCACATATGTTCTATAAGTAAACCTTTAAACTCTTAATACATAATAAATATGTCCTTATATTAGATCTTATACCATGGTACTATGATCATAACTACCTCAATCCACCACATCCCATGATTCACTTGGAATGGAGGAAGGGGAACATAGAGTATTCTGTCATCTATTCCCTTGAAAAATGGGATGTCAAGGGAAAACCATGGGTACCCAAATCAATTTTACTGTTGTTAAGAATTTCTAATGTGAGTGGGGTGCATATAGAAATAATAAGGAAAATAATTTTTTTTATATCCACACACCATACCAAACCAGTAGGTTTACCGAAGAAACTATATCATAACACACAAAAATTACCACACTACCTCTGCCACTCATCACGACTACTGCAAACTATACACCATAACCATCCCCACTTATTATAAAAAAATAAACTATAAACATTCAAAAAATATTAGTTAACTATACCATTATACTATATCTAGATTTATCATTATGTGCCATGTTTTATTTATTAACCTATAAAATTAAAAATCACATCTAGCAACTAAAATAGTAGTTCACATCATTACCCATTACCATTTAATTATTAAAGGTCATATTGTATTATATTACTACATATAAAATAAAAAAAACCCAAAATGACCATCCATGTCATCACCTCACACAACAATTCTCATTTATATTTCCAATTAGAAAATGAAAATGTGTCCCTACTATACAACCCACAATAATAGTCCATCCAACATCAATTGACCACTACAAAATCATCCCGAAATGTATCTCATGCTAACCAACAGAACCCCATTTCACCAAAAATACCAACCGATGCATCTAAACCAAAATATAAAAAATCACCCAATAACAAATCCCAAAATAACCATGTAATCAAAAATAAAATAATAATCAATTCATCATGACAGAACAAAAAATTTCAATATTCAAAAATTTCATTAATTCCTTACATAAAAATGTTTTAATACTAATTATTTTTATCTATAAAATATTTTTATAAAACTATTTGTCTGATTATCCTTATATGAATAGGTGATTATAATAGAAAAATCATAGCATCAACACATAAGGCTCAACATAAATAATTATTTTTAGAAATATTTGAAAATAGGAATAAATATCATGCACAATATCATAAGAATGATTAGAGACATGTGATTCATTCCTATAACATGAATTTATATCTGGTCTAGTTCATTATATTTGTTTAGAAAACACATAAAATTTATCTAAGTAATATAAAAAATTCATCCCCCATAATTGAAACATAATATAAGAGAGTTCTTGAATCCGCTAACTCAACTTGAGATTCACAATCTGTTGCATTAGAACCAGATGAGATTGAGATGATACCAAGGTCAATATCACAGAAAGGAGAACTTCAATAACCCAGTTTAAAACTTTTATCAAATATATATTACTTCATACAAACACTATCCATCCATATCAAATATACAAATCCTTCTATAAATGAGAAACAAAGTAAAATCCAACAGGGAATGTGAAAGGACTTGCCTTGGATCACCCAAAATCAACCACCTGAATCTAAGTATCAAATCTGAGAAATCTGGTGTAATGGTCTCAAAAAATTTCAATCAAGTAACCCAAGATTTGAGGTAAAAGGTGTTTAATGAATAGAATCAAGGGGAACCTTGGAATTCATAACTAGTATGGAAAAACATGAAAATGGTGGAAGGGTGTAGTTTTTGTTACAATACCATGGTTTTTTCACATTAATATGGTGTGGCCTACTACGATATGCTGAAATGAGGCTTGGTCCAACTAGCATGTAAACATTAAGATACTATTCCAACTCAGATTTTATAATTCAGTGGGATGACCATAATTCAAGAATTTAATTGATGACCCAACACCAAATATCTACGACATAACCAAATTATAGTGGTACCCAAAATGGAAAGGCCGCTGAGTCAATCTATTTGAACTCTGTATTAAAACCATGGGGAAAACACTGAAATTATACAATTCACACAACCCTAGTAGATCCTTGGACATAGTCCATAGTGTAGTCATAGGTTCCACTATGTAGTAACCCCTAAAATGAATAATCCCAAAATTTTAACCCATAAGGCTCCCACATTACATCCATGCTATCCACACCACATACCCTAGAATCCAAAATTTAACATAGACTAATATGTTATAAAACTTTATCATGGCTGAAATTTCATCTCATGCACCCCTGATTATTCATCTAACCAACTCCAAGATCCTACAACACCCAAAAATACACAATTTGGCCATCCAAAAATATTTTAACCTCTACATTAGATACATCTAAAATTATTGTCATACACAATAATAAAAACTAATACCATAAGGAAAACTCACATATACCACCAAAAATGAACTCCATGGGAGATACCTATCAAATTAGATGATTTTATTTTCCAAATGAGGAAAAAAGGGAATAAAAAATCCAATTTAATGAGTATAAATAAACAAAAAACCAAAATACACCATCTAAAAAATTATATGAAACATAATAATATAACCAAGTTTGAAAAATGGGATAATGGATGTGTATCTATGATTAAAAATCCCACATAATCACCCAAAACCCACTATATATCCAAAAAACTGAAAGCAATAAGATAAATCACTCAATACATTTTTTAAATTGATGATCTGGGGTCTCAACTGACTGCACTATGAATATTTCTCTGTCCTCAATATCCAAATATACCCAATAAATTATATAATAAAATTCATGATGATATAAAGAGAGCTATAAAATTTGGAAAACATCATGGATTAGATCCATATATGATGGAAGCACAATCCAATATTCCACCAAACCAATATATTTTTATGCCCCAAAAATATTGATGACTTTGGTAGAAATCTTATTCCCTGGGTCAACCCTCTACTATCCACGACAAGGGAAAACTCAAAAGAGAACATGATAACCTACCTCATTCATTATAGGTATCCTATAATAGTATTCATAAGACTAATGATGATATTGTGTCATATTCATCCAATCTCAGGTCATCTAAATCATCTCAATCAAATTTTTCTTAACATCTGCTCTGAGGACTATATACTCTCCAACCTCTATCCATAAAAAAATAGAATGATAAGGCCTCTAATATAATAAATATAATGAATTCATTCAAATTGATGTGTGAAAAGTGTTGTTACAAGTAAATTCAACCAATAGAAAGTAAATCACCCATGATCCATAATAAATTATAACATAAGACCAAAAATATCCTCTAGAATATAGATTGTACACTCGGTCTTCCCATCTAGTTGAGGATGGAAACTAATGTTATGGAACAATACAGAGCCCAGAGTATGTAAAAATACTCTCTAGAATTACTCGGTAAAATAATGATCCTTATAAACAATGATGTTCTTTGGTACCATACGAAGCCCTACCCACTCTTCCCTCTAGTAACTCACTAAATATACCACAACACTTATATACATGATTTTCAAAAAGTGGGTTGATTTTTTCAAACAATCTATGACCACCCAAATAGTATTGCATCCTCCCCATAATCTTAATAGGATAATGAAGAAATCCATCAAAATTTCCTCCCATTTCCTATCGAGAATATACAATGACTACAATAAGCCACCCACAACATAATGTTATCTATTAAAGTACTAGTAAAACTAACATCTCTATATGAACCCTAATATAGATCTCTTCATCTTAGAGAACCAATTTTAACCAATTAGATAATGATACATGTTAGGAATTCTAGGATGCACTGTCACTTTTGATCTAGGAAACTTACTGGGAACCTCCTCAAGAATTGCTAATGGAATGAACAACCATCATTGAAAGATAATATTATTTTAATAATCCATTGATCATTCCTTTGGAGTATTATCATAGATGAAATAATGTCCTATAACCTCTACCTTAAAGTATCTCCATTAAGTCTCCTCCACCCACTATATTAAGGATAATTACATTCTCACATAAAATATGAAACCTTAGCCACTAGAATCTGATCATCAAAACACATCATAGAAAACTATTTCTTCTCCCTCCAAGAATATTATAATTTTGGATAAAATATATCCTCATCAAATTCACCTTAATGATACTATAATAATATCTCACTTACCCAATGTTTAAGAGCTCTCATAGTATTCGTCATTGAGAAAATATATCTACCGTTATTGTTATAGATTAAAATTTATTGGAAGAAAATATACCTTAATCTATAGTTATCTTTAAATACCACAATGTGCTCGCAAATGAGGTAATGTATCCACAAATTCAATTAAAAAACCACAGCTACTGAATCGATATATTGGGTGGATTAGTTACAATCATGGAGTAAATACCTAGAATCATATGATATAAACACTTTCTATTTCATTAAGATATATCTTATCCTGAGATGAGAAGCATAATAAAACACCTAAAAAAACACCCCTCCTGTAGATACCAAATCATAAGAGCATTGTTCAACATCTACATGTAACTGAATGTATCATGAAACTGATCTGTCCATAGGGAGGCCTGGTCCTTCCTAGATAATGGTTATAATAGAGAAGGCACCTATAGATATTCATACATGACCATTTGATAATGGTTTATAAGAATAAGAAAACTAATGACCTCCAAATCATTAGTGGGTATTTCCCAATAATCAAGTGCCTTAATCATTGAGGAATCCACTACCACGCCCTTCATAGACACTGCATGTGCACATAAGAAAACCTCTCATACTCAATACTTACACCTAGATATATTAATATTAAGTTTATGGTGTTGAAGGAACTATAAAATGGAACTAAGTTGTTCATAATTATTCCCCACTAGCCTCAAGTATACAAGAATTTCATTGATGAAAAAAAACCAAAAAATTAATCGAGGAACTCACAAGACATGGAGTTCATGAGTCAAATAAACCTTATATATCACTTTTACATCATGTTATCTTTGATTACCTTTACTCTAGTAACCTAGAGTGATTGTATTACTTCATTACATTAGTTTAAGATATAATAAATCACTTCCCAAAGGACCAAATAGTTTATTAGTCTTTGTAAAAGAGATAAATACATGCATTTTTCATTAAATTTTAATATAAAAATTTCATCACATTTTTTTATCAAATAACATTATTCTATCTGGAATATCCTTTTATATCAAACATAGTACACATAATGGATTCTTGAGAAAGGAACAAAAATAATGGTGAGCTAAAATAATCAGCAATGGTTATGTACAATAAGATATATCCTGAATTAATAAGCATATTGAACTTGGAAAGGAAACTAACTGAACTCACATTCCATTTAAATAATTGGATAAGGAATAGTCAATTTGGAAAGGAAAATAACTAAAAAACATTTCATTTAATAAATAAACTAAAAATGAAATGGGTCCATATATAACATCATCCTGAAAAATATAAAAGATAATAATAACTGAATTCTTGGTGAAGGAAATTCTTAATTATTAGATGACATGTCTCAGGAACAAGATATATCTATCTTCAATATCTATCCTCATGAAACTTTAAAACTAATTGGTATAAACCTATTTAACTAAGGCTATCTAAATATTTCATCTCTTGAGACCTGTTGATTCATCAAGGGGATATCTATAACTATCCCCTACCTATTTCAACATTTTCAAATACTTTCTTATATATATAATAATTTATTTAATTCATGAACAATATTCCTTACAATTAAAAATACATATTTAATAAATAATATGGAATTAAAATATTTCCATAGTCGATCAAATAACATTAAAAGTAAAACACTATATATATAAATGGGATATTTTTTAAGTAATAAGAATATTCATGATAAATAATATGGATATTCAAGGAAATTTAATGTTTAACTATCATATAAAAGTAAAATTAAATAGGAAAATTAATAAATATAAAAATGGATCAAGAAATTGATTTTCAATACTTTAATTGGTCAAAATTATCATAAACCATCTATATAAATAATAAGGACGGTATCAATACAATATACACCCATTACAGTAAGAATAAAAGGTTATTGTCATTGATGAATAGTAATACTACAAAATGTTCGTTAAAAACAATCTTGATGAAAATATATTTTTATTTTGAAAATCAACATTTAAATCAAAAATTAAAAAAAACGTTATTAAAATAATATTCCTTTAAAATAACCTATTATCCTTATAAAATAATCTTTAAAAAAATTTAGTGGTCAAGGAAACTATATATTCCATTCGTGCTGAGTACGTTCAAACAGTTATTCCTTTCACATTTTCAGTAAAGGAAAATCAGGCATTTATTTGGAAATTAAATGAATATTCCTTTAAAAACATTCTGTAAAAAGTAAAAATGGGGAAAAAGTTGTTTAATAAATCATTTGAAAATGGTTAAAAATAATTTTAATTTTATTCAGAAAACATAGTTTTGGAAGAAAAAGGATTTTCGACTGAATAGATAAATGAATTTAGGTTTTAACAAAAACACTTTCTCAATAATCATAAATTCTAAAGAGTAGGGAAATAGTACAATTACTTTAAAAAATCTTTAATAACAAAATTATTAGAAAATTAAATCTATTTATTAGAAAAATATTAAGTAACAAAAAATATTGATTAGAATAATATTGTGAAATAAACCCCTACATTGGTCATAACATTAATGTATGGATTACTCAATGAATAAATTTTTTATATTAAATTTAAATCCACATAAAAAAGGAAATAAATAATAATTTAATCAAATGTCATTACACACATAATCTATTCATGGCCAGATCAATTAAGTAGAAGTTTATCCTAATGAATGAAAATTAAGTTAGTAAAACCCTTACCTCATCATTCCATTTGGTTTCATATGATTTAAAATAATGTACAGAATTTATAAATATTTTATTCACTTAAAACTGAACCATAATAATATTAATAATATCATATATGATCCTTCTATAACATTGTATTACCCATTCTTTAATAATATTTCATAATTCTCATTTTTTCAGGTGTTAATTTCCATATTTTATCATTTTTTCTAGGCCATAAAAGTTCAATAAATTGTGGATATTATGTAGTTTAATCATATAAATAATAATAATAATGAAATAATAATAATATTTATACAAAACATATACATTTAATACCAATCATGAAAACGATTTTGAGAAATGATGTATGTTACGATCATGGAGACGGTAGTTTATACGTACGCATGCTTAACATTTTAATTTTTCAATGATAATTATAGAAAGGTGTTAAGTAATATTTTAACCTTAAATAATTATCATAATATAGTATTATTTTTTAAGTATACTTATATATATCATCCATGAGGTGCGGTGAAAAAGAGAGAGTCACATCGCTCCATAAAGGTAGTAGTCCACATGTACACGAACGATGTTACCATATTTAAGTGAGTGAAAATGTATGAAATAAAATTATATATTATCTTTTCATAATGATTAATATTTCATGAATATAAATATTATTACGTTATATCATATATCATCATTAACTTGGTCTTTATCACCTTTTATATAAAGTGTTAGTGAAAGATGAATCGCATCGCTTCACGAAGTGGTAGTTTGCTATAAATAAGAGCAATGCTATCATATTCCATTTGCAAAGAAAAGTAATAAAGAAATATATTAAATAATGACTAAATATGTATAATTATTTTTTAAATATAATATATACACTTTATATCCATAATAATACCCAGCTGTGAGTGGTGGTAATGGAAATATGAAAAACATCGGTTCATGAGGTCGAAGTCCATCGTATACAAGAATGACGATTTTTTTACCCATTTTATGGAAGTAGAGACGATTTTTGGTTATTGAATTAAAATAAAAATATCTAATTATATGTAATATAATGAATTTATTATATCACAATGGTTTATTAATAATTTATGGGGATAGATAAATAAATAAAATAAATACTCTTGTTGAAGAACGATACATCTTCTTTGGGTATCTTCTATGGGTTTGTATCAAAATCCATCCTTGGTTGACTTTCTTCCCAAAATAATTCTTATATAATGAGTTGATTGAATTTTATAAGTGATTTTGGTAGGTATTTGTCGAACCAAAATAGTGTGATGGTGTAATGAATAGATGATAGTAAGTGGCCTTTTATAAGTTAAGTGAGAGGCATATTTTTACTATCTAAAAATAAAAAGGTGAAACCATGTTTTCTAGACACAAAAAGGGTGAAAAATAGATATTTATCAAGTATTAGACATAATGGAGTCAAAATATTTCTATAAAATATAATTTATATGTGAATTTAGGTCATTTTATAAATTATCATTTTAGTTTAACCCCCTAATAAATCCATTTTCACCTTAACCCCGGTAATTAATATTTATTGTATTCACAATTAATTTTGGTGAAAAATAAATTAGAACTTGTTATTTAATATAAATAATTATGATTCCATACATGGAATCTATTTTTCAAATTCCATTAATCGAGTTAGAATGTTTTAAATTAAAAATAGTCACACAAACACGATGAGAAGGCAAGTTTGTAAAGAGGAAATGCTAAAAACTTTATAATCTTTTATATCAAAATTCAATATGAAAATGATTAAAAATAAATAAATTTTATTAATTGGTATTTAATTGAAATTATTTTACTTTAAAACTAATTAAAAATAACATTTAACATTATAAATAATTAAAACAAAAAGGAATTTTTCAATTATAATTTGGTATTTTCACTATTCATCTATAAATGAGGTATTTCTAGAAAATAAAAAATAACAATAAGATAATATTTATTTTTTGAGTTAAAAAATGAATTATATTTTATGAAATAAATTTTTTAAAGGGGTTAAAAATTAATTTTAAATTATGTATGTAAATCATAAGTAAACTGTCTTTTAGAAAAAATATAAATTTTCAATCTTTTTTTGTTTTTTAAATGATTTTAATTTTATTTCTAATATATTGATAACCATAAATTTTAAAATTTATTATTTATTATTCATATAGTTTAGTCCAAAAGGGGCATAAATACCCTGAGAGGTTGCGGGGGGGGGGGGGGGGGTAAATCAGGGCATGGATATTATTTTCTAAATTCTTCCTGCCCTAATAGATCTTGACCCTTTTATTATAAAGGTCACCTTGTTTTCACATAAATGATAATGCTGATCTTATAATTTACTTCTTTATCTAGTTATTATACTCCAAATGTAATTTATTAAAGAAAAAATAATGATGCAATGATTTTTACTTGGTTCTCCCACACTAGGCTACATCCAAGGAGTACATAATGGTGATGTGTCGATTGTACCAAATTCACTAAGGCTCACTACCAATAATGATGTCCGGGCTAGATCACTTCTATTCCAAAACTCACTAAATTTACAAGGTTTATGGTTTTCTCACTACCTTCTGAAGGGTAACTCCCTATGTCTCTTCCTTTGGTTCACTACCGATGGGAAGGATCACCCTCTTCTTCTTCCTTCGCTCATTGCTCTAGGGAGGGATAGACTCATAGTTTACAGACTTGTAGGTCAATCATTGTTTATTGATATGTAGGTCCCTTCATTGTCCCTAATGAATACATCCACAGTTGTATATGGATGATTTTTTGAAGTTCCACTTTCATCCAACAGATGAATAACAATTTACCACAGATGTTCTGGGAAATGCCTTCTGAACCAATTTTTCGATTCCTACTACCTTTGTGATTCTCCTACCATTCATGAAGCTAACTCATCCTACGTGAAGAGACCCTATTTTGTGATGTTCACACTTCCTTAAAAAAGTTCCTACCTTTTATGAAACAAAACTCTTTAGTCAAAGTCACACTACCTTCGCGAATTTTATGCCTTTCACAAACTATACTTATCCTTTGAGAATTCCATTACTTTCCTGATGCTCAAAACATTCAGTTATTATTTACGTCATTCATGAACTTCTTCAAATATCACCTTTGTAAATCACCCATCACGAACCTAATTCGGGAACCTGGAGACTTATAAATGTCATTGATTCTATCTCTTTCTTCTGAAGGCAGTAGAAACCTATTTATCGGTGTTTCCACTAACTCCTGGAGCTTCCATGCCAGGTCAGCACCACTTCATGGATCTCCCAATTTTTTGATGTGACACTCCATTTTTTTGTGAATCTCCACGGAAATTTCTCATTCACAATACTCATCCTAATCCTGGATCATTTTGTCAGATCCTTTTCACTGCCGCAATGCTTGTCGTAATCATAGATCCTTCCATAAAACCTTCACACTGTCGTGATTCTCCACTCACAATCCTCCTCACCTTAATAATTTTTTATTCTTGTAATAGTCATAGAGATCACCATTATAATTATTTTCATATTCATGAATCACAACTCGAAAATCCCATCTTCACAAAACTCATGCCTTTTCTAGATCTTCCCTTCCTTTGTCATAGTTCTTTGTCAACATGGGTTCTTAAAAATATGTCAGGAACTCGACAATTCACCATGAAAATCCACCTTGTCAATAAATAAAGGCATACCCAAAAACACTAAGAGAACACCCTGAGGGATTCTTTCCCAACACATACAATCCAATTTAACGAATAGTTATGCTATATTATAGTTCACTTAGACTTGAGGTTGTCAATTTCCCAAGTTATCAAAGAGATAAAATTTAATGAAATACATATTAATAGTTTGTTTAAGCTTGGTGTTTTGTGTCGCATAATCTATCTAATACAATGTTATTATTTTAGAATATAATGGTGTTACATTCTTCCTATAACAAATATTTTTTTGTCTCAATCTAAAATTGATTTTGATAAGAAAGGGTTTGACATTTGGAAATACCATTGTTGAAAAACCCAAATCCTAAATGAATTAATAAAATATCTTTTGAATAAGGGAGAATGGAAACTAAAAAGTTCATATGGAATAATTAATAACTAGGTTTCTACATATGAGAATATTGATGTGAAATGAAATCATGGACAACAAAGAGAATTCAAACACTAAAGGATTAATAGATATTGATAGAGAACATGGTCTGGAGAAAGATAATAGACACAAATAAATAAATTAGGGGTATGAAAAGGCCATTGATATCATAAAAAAAGATTCTAATAGGACACCATTATTGTTCCAATACTATTTTCCCAAGAGATGAAGAATTACTTATCAATATAAAAATATAAGGGAATAGAGTTACTTGATATATTTATATTTTATTGGAATAATCACACCATTTTGTTGTGCTTCGATAAATCTATACATAATATCTTATTCCATGAAATGAATATCCGAGAATGATTTTTTTATCCCAATATCACTGAAAAAAACTATTAACAGATCAAAATATCCATAAAATAATAACAATATATCTATCCTATCATTACTAAAAACAAAATGTTTAGAAAAAGTCATCCAATAACACAAAAAGTTCAAATTAATCCCTTCCATAAATAGTTGACCTAAATACCATCTAAAATACATCTGACAATATTTAGAAGGAAGGTTACTAAATTAAAATGATATTCCTCATAAAATGGAAGGTGGAAATTAATGTCACATTCTAAATATGTGAATACCATCTTCATGAATTATCTTGAAAATTGGTAATAACAATAATTACCATTAAATATTATTTAAAACATGAATTCATCCTTATTCTTTAAGTTAAAAATATATTGTTAGATATATTACATAAATCTAAAGATGTTATAAAATTCCTCAATAATAGTATAAACTACTTTGTCAAAAAATCAATAATCATTCCAAAGTTAGTAAGTAATATCCAATTTAATTTGTCCATATAAATTATTTATTTACCCAACATAATTATCCCAACATAAAGAACATATTAAGGGCTATGTTTCCCTTAATTATCTATTTCCCTAGAATTTCAACATTACACTAGTCATTTTCATTGGTCATCGGTACTGTTCAACTCTTGCTTTAAAATACATAATGAAAAGGTTCTACTATAAAATCCTTATACGATTCATAATTATCATAACTAGGATAACATTGATAAAATAATTAAATTACATAATTCTAGAATCCAAACACTAGAACATTAATCATTAAAAATTTTTATGGTATAAAATAATGTTGACCGTGATACATAAGATTATTTTAGGTATATTCCTTTCACACATGAGACAGTAATTTTCATATTAACCCTTTTCGTTACAGTTGTAGAATTGTACATTGAAAAATATTTTCTTACCCTTGAAATAACAAGAATAATGGAATTTGTCTCCACACTTGTAACAAACTCTTACTACTTTCCATAAATCACCATGTTGTTTCGTTCCAATGTTATAAAATATTGTAGAATCCTTATTTCCCTTCATACCTTTATTTGTATTTTTCCATTCCATCCTATTATCCTCTTTATTCTCTTAGAAGACATAATACATAGAGAATTATTTCTATTTCTTTTTAGAATATGATACTATATACTCATATTATGATATTTGTTTGGGAGAATATTTCCCTTTTAAGTATTTTATAATTCTCATAAAATAAATGATCATTATAACTCTTTAGATTATGTTCATTGATTTGGTTCCCATTCCTTCTACAGGACACAATTTATAAATGATGGGATACATTATATTTGATCATATAATTATGAAACATAATTTATAATCCAAAAACTTGTGAAATAATTAATATAAATTAAAAACTCTATGCATAGATAATCTCATAGTCATAAATATTTTTAATTTTTGGATATAATTATTTTCAAATACTTAATAATGAATTGTAAAAAAGCATGAATTAGCTTAATCATACTCCTTAAGGGTGTTAATCTAGGTGAATATTAGGGTTCATATTCATGAAAAAAGTGACTATAGTGTTGATCCTAATACAACCTTTTTAAAGCTATTACCCATATGTTAATCTATGCCAGAACCATGTCTACTTGTAGTATCCAAACATGGATGTATTTCTAAGAAACACTATATAATATAATTCATACCAAATCATCCAGATATTATTTTATACTTATCATCAAAGTCTATCATGGGTTTATGATCCCTAGTATTAGTTTTCTTAAATCTAGTTCCCAAGGTTTCTACAAAACTTTCTCTGATACTAACTGTAATGACCATGACTCTAGTTACTGAGAGTTGGTGTCTAACTTTATTACATCAGGATAATATACAAGGATTCACATCCCTAAGGACCAAATATTTTAGTAGTCTTAGTAAAATAGATACACACACAATTTTTTCATTAAATTTGAATATACAAATTAAAATACATTTTTTTTCAAGAATAACATCATTCACTCTAGAATATCCATGCATATCAAACATAGTACACTTCATGGATTTTTTAGAAAAGAAATAATATAAGGGTGAGATCAAATTCTCAAAAAGGGTGAAGTATAGTGGAAGTTATCATGAATAAATAAACATAATCAACATAAAAGGGTAAATAAATGAACACACATTTCATTTAAATAACTGGATAAGGAATAATAAATATAGAAAGGTATGTAACTGAAAACACATTCCATTTAATCAATAAACAAAGAATGAAATGCATCCAAATATAATATATTTGTTAAAATATCATGGATAATAATAAATTAATTCTTAATTAAGTAATTCTAAATTATTATACATCATGTATTAGACACATGATACACCTATTTTCAAGAACAATCCTCAAGATAGTTTAGAACTAATGGGTTGAAACCCATTTTACCATTGATTTCCAGTTGTTTCATTTCATGAGACCTTTCGACGCATGGAGGGGTAGTCTATAACTATACTCCACCTATGTCTACATCTCTAAATCATTCCTTATATATCAAATAATCAAATTAATTCATGTACAATGGGTCCTACTATTAAATATTTGTATAGAAAAAAAATACACATTATGAATATTTCTCCAGTCAGTCAAATACTTATCGAAGTAAAGAATGTATTTATAAAAATGAGATACATTTTAGGAAATAATATAATCCATGATAAATAATATTGAAATTTAGGGAAAATTTATTGTCTAATGGTTATAGGAAAGTGAAAATTTCAAGGGAATGCTAATGACTAAAAAAAGAATCAAGAATTTGAATGTCAGTACTTTCCTCGGAAAAAATGATCAAAAAACAAATCCTTATAAATAATAATAATGGTATCTATAAAAAATATTCCCATTCAATTAAGAATAATAGTTCATCATCCTTGATGAATAGGAATACCATAGAAAGATATCTAAAAATATATTTGAAGAAAATATCCATTTCATTTTGAAATGAACATTTTCAAACTAAAATTTTATAATAATTTTTTAAAATAGTTTTCCTTGAAAATAACCTTTGAATCCTATAAAATTATATTTTAAACATTTGATTTGTCATGACAGTTGTAAATTATAAAAATTCTAATTACTTTAAAAAAGAATCATTTCATACTTTTAGTAAAAGAAAAATAAGAATTGTTTTAAATAACATGATGATTCCTTCTAAAAAAAATTAAAAATAAAGAATTGTTAAAAAAATAAAAGTTCTTTTGTAATTGGTTAAAAAATATTTGTAAACAATTTTAGAAAATATGTTTTTGGAATAAAATGGATTTCCGAACAAAGAGAGAGATGAATTCAGATTTTATTAAAAACATTTTCTCTACTATATTAAGTAACAAAGATTATAAAAAATGGAAGAATTAATTATAAATATCATAACCATTTGAGGATAAAATTAAATGGTTTTATTTTCAAAATATAAAAAAATAAATAACATCGATTAGAATGAAATAAACCCTTACAGTGATCATAACTTCAAAATGTGGACTAATGAATGAATGGATTATGTGTATCAACTACATAAACACATAAAAAAAATTTATATACATCATTACATAATAAAAGGTTATTACACACATAATATTAGCATGTCATAATCAATGATTTAAAATTTTAACCCAATAAACAATAATTGTGATAAGAAATCCCTTACGTCACGCTTCTTTTTAGTTACACATTATTTAACCTCCTATATAGTGGTTTAAAACATGTCATTACCTTACAGTAGAAAACTATTAATATTTATAATATCATATATTATATTTATATTACATCTTATCATCCATTAATTAATAATAATTCATTGTTTTCATTGTTTTGGGTGTTAATTGTGTTGTTTTCTCACTCATAAATTGTTTTGAAAGTTATTATTCTTGTACATATTATATAATTTCATCATATGAAAAATAATAATGACATTATTATAAATTTTATATGTCAATTATACTTGTAATACCAATCATGGATGTTTTTTTTGAGAAATTATGAATGTTACGATCATAGTGACGGTAAGCTATACGTACGCTTGAGTAACACTTCCATTTTTAAAAGATCATTATGGAAATGAAGTAATTAATATTTTATATTTCCATAATGATCATAATATAATATAATTTATTAAAATATTCTTATATATATCATCCATGTGGTGTAGTGATGAAAAGAGAGTCACATCGCTTCATGAATGCTGTAGTCCCCACATACACGAACGATGTTATCATCTTTAAGTGAGTGATAAGTTAAGAAATAAAGGTAATATTAAAATATTAATAACTATATATCATTCATTAATATAATAATTTGTTTCATTTATATCTCATATGATCATTAAATTAATCCTTATCACATTCCATGTAAGGCATTTTTGAAAGGCGAATCACATCACTTTGTGTGGCGGTAGTCCACCATACCCATGAGCGATGTTATCGTATCCCCTACGTAATGGAATATAAGAAATTTATAAATGATATAATGAATAAAGAGGTATAATTTTGTTAAGAATATCATATATATACTTTATATACATCATCATAACCAACATTCATTGATTGTACTGGAAAAATGGATAACATCTATTCGCGATGTTGTAGTCTTCCATACACATGAATGATGATTTCACAACCCAATTTATGGAAGTGGATATAGTTTTTGGCCATGAAAATAAAATTAAAAAATATCATTATATATAAAACATTGATTTTATTATACCATTATGTTTTAATAATAATTAAAGCAGTTGGGGGAAGGAATAAAATAAAAACGCTCATTGAAGAATACTACCTCTTCTTTGAGTTACTTCCTTAGGATTGAACCAAAATCCTTCATAGGTTTAATTTCTACATAAAAAAAATTCTTCTAAGTTTAGGGTATGGAATTTGGGATGTTCTTTGGGATATGATTTTCTAATCCAAAATGCTATGAAGGTGTGATGGAGAGAGTAAAGGGTGACATTTAATAAGTGATGTGAGTGGCACACATTTAATTTTTGAAAATAAAAACGTGTACCAACGTTTTTCACTTGAAAAAAGGATAAAAATGGATTATTATTTATAATTAGATATTATAGGGTCAAAATATTTTAGTAAAATATATTTTTTACAAGTTTTTAGGTCATTTTAACCATTATCTTTTTAGTTTAACAACATGGTAAATCCATTTTTAACTTGACCACGATAATTAATTTTACTATTTTCTATATTAATTTTTATAAAAGATTAAGTTTAAAATATTATTTAATATAAATTTTTATAATTATATATATGAAATAAAATTTCAGAAATTCCATTCACATATGTTGAAAAGTTTAATTTGAAAATAATCTTATAGATGTAATAAGAAAGCGGGTTTTGAAAGAGAAAATGGTCAAAGGTTTATAATGTTTTTATAAAATAATGCTATATTAAAATGATTTAAATGAACTAAATTGGATTAATTATTATATAATTTAACTTTTTCTATTTTAATTCCAAAAAAATTAATTTAACTTTATAAATAATTTAATCAAAAAGATAGTTTACAATTAAAATTCATTATTTTTTATTTATGATCAAAAAATGAAATATTTAAGAAAAATCCAAAACATTACACCTAATATAATTTTGATATTATTATTTCAAAAATTATATTTATTTTATCAACTAAAATTTTTCAATATTTTGAAAATTTTAAATAATTTGCATAAACTATGACTAAACCATATGTTAGAGAAAATAGAGTTTTTCATAAAACATTTTTTTTTCATTTAAATGATTCTTAATTTATTTATAATTATTAATTAATAAAAAATTTCACAGTTTTGTTATTACTATTCATACACAATAATTTAATGATTAGTTATACTATATTATGGTTTACATTGACTCAAGGATGCGTGTTCTACAAGCTATCGAAGAGATTAAATTTTAAAAAACATATTTTAGGGGTTGTTTAAGCTTGGCGATGAGTATCTCATAGACTATAAATTAGAATGTTATTATTTTAGAATTTTTTTATGTTTCATAATAAACCTAAATCCTCTACTCTAATAGCTCAAATTGTTCTATCTGAATAGAAGAATCAAAATCAATGAGAAAATAGGATGAAAGTGTATCCCAAACTCAATATCACATTGAGGGGATAAATCCACAACCTCCTTGAGAAAAATATTAAAAAACTCATCCAAAATCTAGGTAACTCCACCACCAACTCCTCTAATAAATCAAATAATAAGGTCACTAATTGTGATATTATAATCTCCAAAAATATTCAAACCTTGTGATGGTCTCGATAACCAACGAACACCACACGTTGGACATAATCATCGTAAAATAAGAATCTTTTACAAAAATAAACACTAACCATAGAAAAGGAGTATGACCAATAAATTAACATAATGATTTTGTATGTTTAAATCTAATGTATATATAAATCACTACATGAATGATACTAAACCATTATCATTTCAAAATCTATGCACACTACAAGTAGACTCACCTGACCTCCAACTGGCATAGTGAACACCAAGGGCACTAGAAACATCTCCATATTGATCCCCAATGATCGGACCATAATTGGTAAAATAAAGGTGTTTTATTCTATAAAATAAAACAAAAAATAAACAATGGTAGAAGGTAATTAAATGGTATCTCAAATGATATCTGGCCCCTCTGGCCTTGGCACATCCATATAAAAAACTACTCTTATATGGACCCACTACCTCAATGATAATCACCACCTCAACAAAACCAAAAATCCTTGTGTCCCTAAGGAAGAAGTATATAATGTGGATTCCCTCTACTAGCTCTGTCACCTCTCCAAAAACAATTAGAATGTTGCATTTATTTCTGAAATAGAATATCTGGAAACTTTTGAAGCAAGGGGTTGATAAGTTACATAAGCAACTTTTCCATACTGATCCCCAAAAATTGATAGACAAAGAGATCATTGTTGAGGATGTATAACATAAGTGAAGCATGCCCTTCCATAATAGTTTTTGTATGGGAACTTATTGCCTAAAAGAAATTAGATGGAAATCACTAATTTTAATTCCCTTCAAACAAAATATTTATGGTTCAGATAGTTAAGATCCACCCATAATCGCTCTAATCCTTGAGGAACCTTGAGATATCACCTCTTGGGATGACCCTAAACAGGAATGAAACCTCTCAATCACCTCAATATTATTATGCACCTCTAAACAAATTGGAAACATACATGGTATGACTATATATTTAATAACAAGATTCATTTATTCCTCCCATAACCATGATGTAACCACCTCATCATGAAAAATATTGGGGGTAAACTAAATGAGGTCTTTTAACTAGATAATAAGATCTCACACATTCAATATCCCTAAGAGAAGAGTGAGATACTTTTTCATCTTCACCACCCACATCATCAGAGATAGTAAATCCCCTTAGAACTACCCCTAACTATAATCCTAATAAACAATTACTTCCTACCACAATTAAAGATATAAGATGTACTATTATAACGATCCACACTTTAAATACATTGTTAATACTTCAAAATTGAAGCACACTTATTACAACATATGACAAAACCACAAAGGACCGTATAGGTATAGTGTCTTTAGAAACTGGGAAACATAAACAACTGGTTCATAAATCTTCTACAGTGTCTCCCATTTATTTCATCATATCTAGGGTCCCTTTTAGCATATTCTACTTAATATCCATCTTCCTGACCTGGGGAAAAGAAAACATAAAAGGGTGAGCTCAAATGCTCAGCAAGGGCAAATAAAGGAAATAAAAATCATATCATATCTTTATGAAAATCAAAACCTGCAAAAGAGATCATAATATCTTAACATGGAATAAATCATAGAAGTGAAAATGAGATCCCCAAAATCATAACATAAAACTTGAAACTTTGTGGCATGCACACATAATCATGGAGATCATTTCTTGTTAGTCATGACTCATTGCCAAGACTATCTTAGTGGACAAAGTCCCTTTCTGAACCGAGTTCACTCCTCGTTTCAGTCCTGTATCACTGAACCGAAATAACCTTCCGTTCCAGCCATGTCTATCTCATGAGATATAAAATCTTTACCCAATGCATTGGAGGGAGATATAGGTCCCACCCATCTTATAATGAATCCTTTCTTATGTGTGCCACATAATCATACATCATCGCATAACACATGTAACAAAAATGGGATTCTTGAAACATCATGACATCATAAATCAATTCATATATGATAAAGGAATTCATAAACATAATTCCATCACAACATAGTCAAACCAATGTAAAAATATGGATAGAAACAGAACCCTTTATTATCTTAGATGGAAAATAATTTTGATAAAACACTTGAATTGAATTCTTGAGGAAAATATCCTTTCTTCTTCAAAAACATTTTTCCTTTCATAACATGTCATACAACTTTAAAATAAAAGAAGTTGATTAAAAATAAACTTGAAAACTTGTAAAGGAAGCTTCTTTGAAGTAATGTTTTAAAAATCCATTCATGCCGTATAAGTTAAAAAAAACATTCTTCGTACTTTTGTCGGAAAAGTCAAAAAGTACCTCGTACGGAAAAACGACAAAAGATTCCTTTCATATTCTTTACTAAAAACTCACCTAAGGGTAAAATTAGATTTAAACTATTTCAAGTGGATGGAAACAATATTACATATTGAGGGAACATGGATGTGGATGATAAAATACACCCCAGTAAATACTTACGAATAAACAATCTCGGATAAAAATGAGATTGTGATATTTCCCTTACCTTAGGTCCGATTAGCTTTGTACGTGTCCGAAGCTCCTGTATAATGGTTTAAATAATGTTATTGACTTATTCCAGAATCATACATATTGATATGAGATCATATATGGTCATATTATTAGCTTCTTGTTAGTAATATTTCATTGTTACTTGTTACTCGGGTCTTTATAACTTTTTGTTCTTATGCGTGTTTTGTCGAATAAATTCTTATTCTTATATTTAGGTTATAGATAATTCATTTCCAGAATGGTATTAGTGTACTATATACCATATTCATTCATTCAATTCATTTATACAATCATTATGAAATGAAGATCATGTAGAACGAGTCGCATCACATCGTGGAGACGGTATTCCGTACGTACGCACGAGTGATGATATCGTTCCTATGATCGTGGAATTGTATTGGAGTTTATATATATATTATTTCAGTATCAATATTACTTAATAATAATCATATATAGTTACTCATTACACCATTATACCCATCCTTGTAAGGTGATGGTGGAAAATAGATTACACCACGGCGTGGAGACGGTATTCCGTACGTACGCACGCGCGGTGATTTCATTTTTTCCGTAGGATGGATAGAAGGTGAATTAGGGTTGTTTCATATTTATAATAACATATCAGTATGTAAGTAATACTGATGTTATTACTTTATCATTAAACAACTAAAGAAGAAGAAGTTGAAGAAGAAAGAAATTGAAAAGATCGGTAATGGATATTACCTCTTCTTTGGAACGCCTTTTTGAATCCTCCACTTAAGGAAATAAGATTGGTCTTTGGAGAAGACCAGGACCTCTAGGATTATTCTAGGGAAGTGGAGAATGGAAAATGGCAGGGGTTGGCCGAGCTTGAGTGCTCAAATTGGTGTGAGGAGGAGGGGGAGGAGGTGCCCTTTTATAAGGGAGGAGAGGGGCACCTTAGGAATATCTCAAAATATTATTTTATATTAAAGTCAAAATCGGTTTATAATGGTTCCAAAGGGTCTTATTTCGAAGCTAAAGTGGGGATGGGTCGAAATCATATCAACCAATAGAATTTAGACAAGTTTAGGATATTATTTTAACCTTATCAATTAAATTTAACTCAAAGTTAAATAATTTAACTTTTACCATGTCTTTTTGTTTTCTTTCACTATATTGTTAATACACATACTATAACTTGCCAAACGAACCCCAAATTGTTTATTATTAATATATATATCCTTATCTAAGTCATTTGGCCTAACCTTAGATTTTTAGGAATAAAATAACAATTAATAATATAATATTTGATTTAAAAACTATTTTGTGTCAATTTTGACACTATTTGATATATGATTTGTTTGAAAGTCATAACAGAATTATATGTTCGAACCAAGTTGATTAAATCAATACTAATATATCATAGTAACCTATAAAATTAGTGGAATTCATAAAAAGTCTCAAATTATATTTATTTTGGTGTTTATAACATCAATTATGTCAATATTTCATTAATAAGATAATTACTGCATCATCATTATGTCATAAATAAATTAAATTATTTAATGTCTAAAAATTACAAATAAAATATCATCATGTAGGAAATTTTTTTAGCTTTCTAATGAATATTTACAATTGAATTTATCTTATGTATAACCCCATATTAAAAATGATTTACTTATTAAACTTTGATTTTAACTATTTTAACCCTTCTTTAAATAAATTAATAATAAATGTCCTAATCTAATCCAAGTGGGCCTAAATGGTCATATTTTATTCCTAAGTTTGTTTTTGGTCGAATTACACTTGTCCAATAGAATTAGGACATGTGTTAGGGTAATATTAATATCATATTTACCCTTAGTTACCCTATTTACTATTAACCGCGGTAAAATAGTAAAAAGTTACTATTCACCAAAAAATTATTTTCATCTCATTGAACCACATTTTAGTCCTTGATATTAACCGTGTCTCTCGGATTTTTGAAATTCCATTCACAGAAGCGGTAAAATTAAGTTTTATGCAAAATTCAGTTTTTAACCTACCACTTAGTGGTTTCACTATTCATCAAAAATTGAAAGTTTTCAGAAAAATACCAAAATTTCACCCTAGGCTAATTTCGATATTCTGAGTCCGAAAATGAAGTCCATTTTGAAAAATAAAATTTATAAAATTTCAAAAAGTGGTTATTACTATTCATAACGACTAGTTTTAATAGCATATTGTTGTTTAGTGAAACTCGGTATTGCGTACGATGCAAGCTATCGAGGAAGGTTGCGATTGCGTGTAAAGCAAGCCAAGCAAGTGTTGTGTAGAAAAAGATTCCTTTGATGATTTATATAACATAAAAGTCTCGGGTGTTACATTCTACCCCCCTTAAAAAGAATTTCGCCCTCGAAATTCGTCACTTTGCAACAAACAAATGAGGATACTTCTCCCTCATCATATCCTCAAGCTCCCATGTAGCTTCTTCAAGTTGGTGGTTTCTCCATAAAACTTTCACCAAGCGAGTGGTCTTGTTTCGTAGGACTTTTTCGCTACGATCCAGAATCTCTATCGGCTGTTCTTCATAAGAAAGATCTTGCTCCAGCGGTACAACTTCTGAGCTGAGTACATGTGAAGGATCTGGTATGTACTTTCTCAGGAGAGATACATGGAACACATCGTGAACTTGAGAGAGATTCGGTGGAAGCGCCAATCGGTAAGCTACCTTCCCAACACGATCTAGTATTTCAAAAGGACCGATATATCTAGGGCTCAACTTCCCCTTCTTTCCAAATCTCATAACCCTCTTCCAGGGAGATATTCGTAAGAACACTTTATCACCCACTTCAAACTCTAGGTCTCTTCTTCGATTGTCGGCATAACTTTTCTGTCGACTCTGAGCTGCTCTTATGTGTTGTTGAATAGATCTGACCTTTTCTGCCATTTCATCAACGAGATCAGGTCCTAATAGCTTTCTTTCCCCAACTTCATCCCAGCATGTTGGAGTCCTGCATTTCTTTCCATAGAGAGCTTCATAAGGAGCCATTTGAATACTGGAGTGAAAGCTATTATTATAAGAAAATTCCACCAAAGGTTGGTGTTGATCCCAACCTCCTTTGAAATCCATAGAGCAAGCTCTCAACATATCTTCTAGGGTTTGAATTGTTCTCTCAGACTGACCGTCTGTCTGGGGATGATAAGCAGTGCTGAAACTCAACTCTGTATCCAGAGTATGCTGAAGACTTCGCCAGAACTTCGAGGTAAATCTCGGATCCCGATCAGATATAATAGAAAGTGGTACTCCATGCAATCTTACCACTTCCTTTACATATATCCTGGCAAGCTGATCTAGAGAGAAATCCTCTCTAATAGCAATGAAGTGTGCAGACTTTGTAAGACGATCAACTATGACCCAGATAGCATTATTGCCTTTGGATGTTTTAGGAAGTCCTGTGACAAAGTCCATAGTGATGTTTTCCCATTTCCATTCGGGTATGGGTAATGGTTGTAACATCCCCTTAGACTTCTGTCTCTCAGCTTTAACTTGTTGACAAACCAAGCATCGAGAGACATATTCAGCAACATCTCTTTTCATGCCATCCCACCAGAAGTACTCTTTCAGGTCCCTATACATCTTCGTGCTTCCAGGATGAATAGAGAATGAAGAACTATGAGCCTCATCCAGCAGCTCTTTCTTTAATTCGGGGATGGGAGGAACACAAACCCGATTCCTGAACTTTATTATCCCATCACAATCAAGGTTGAATTCAGGAACATTTCTCACCTTCTTTTGTAACTCGACATCTTCTTTCTGTGCCTCTTTAATCTTCACATGTATAGATGGTTGAACATTCATTTGAGAAAGATAAGATTTTTCCCCTTCCATTATAATTCCAAGATCCATCCTTTGTAAATCCATAAATATTGGATCTTTTTTGATCCTCATCATGGATAAACTAGCATGGTCTTGTCGACTTAATGCATCTGCCACCTTGTTTGCTTTCCCAGGGTGGTAATGGATTGAGCAGTCATAATCCTTAATCAGCTCCAACCATCTTCTTTGAGGCATATTCAACTCCTTTTGTGTGAAAATATACTTTAAACTTTTATGATCAGTATAAATATCACACCTTTCACCATAAAGGTAATGCCTCCAAATCTTTAATGCAAAGATTACCGCAGCCAACTCCAAATCATGTGTTGGGTAATTTTGCTCATGGATTTTCAACTGTCGTGAGGCATAAGCTATCACCATATCATTTTGCATAAGAACACACCCCAATCCCTTCTTGGATGCATCACTGTAGATCACAAACCTTTCTCCACTACAAGGCAGTGTGAGCACAGGTGCACTGGATAACCTTCTTTTCAACTCCTTGAAATTCTCTTCACATTCCTCTGTCCAGACAAACTTAACTCCTTTCCGAGTCAACTTGGTGAGTGGATTAGATAATCGTGAAAAATCTTTTACAAAACGTCGATAATATCCAGCCAAACCAAGAAAACTTCGGATCTCAGTTACTGTGGTTGGTCTCGACCATCTTTCGATAACCTCTGTTTTTGCTGGATCCACAGATATCCCCTCTTTTGAGATTATATGACCCAAAAATGCAACTTTTTGAAGCCAAAATTCACACTTGGTAAATTTGGCATAAAGCTTCTCTTTTCTCAGGGTCTTCAATATAATTCTCAAGTGATCTTCATGCTCTTACTTGCTCTTTGAATAGACAAGAATATCGTCTATAAAGACTACCACAAATTGATCAAGATAGTCTCTAAAGACTCTATTCATTAGATCCATGAAGATAGCAGGGGCATTAGTAAGACCAAATGGCATCACTATAAATTCATAGTGTCCATACCTTGTACGGAAAGCCGTCTTTGGTATATCCTCCCTTTTGACCCTTAATTGATGATACCCTGAACGAAGATCAATCTTGGAAAAGTATTGAGCTCCGCGTAGTTGGTCAAATAAGTCATCAATGCGTGGGAGAGGATATTTGTTCTTGATAGTGATCTTGTTAAGTTCTCGATAATCAATGCAGAGTCTCATTGATCCATCTTTCTTCTTAACAAATAGAACAGGTGCTCCCCAAGGTGACGCACTAGGGCGTATGAATCCCTTATCAAGATTCTCTTGGAGTTGCTTCTTCAATTCCTGCAACTCAATTGGGGCCATTCTATAAGGTGTCTTAGAAATAGGCAAAGCACCCGGTACGAGTTCTATTGAAAACTCAACTTCACGATTTGGTGGAAGACCCGGCAATTCCTCCGGAAAGACATCATCAAACTCCCGTACAATGGGCATATTCTTAATCGTGAGTTTCTCACCAACCATTTGAGATAAATAACCTTCATTTAGTGGAATCAATACCCATAAGATGGAAGAAATTTCCACTGGAAGGTTATGTTCATCCTTGCATTGATAGACGATCGTAGATTGATCTGGAATATGAAATGTGACTTCCCTTCTTTGGCAATTGATATGAGCTCCATGTAGAGAAAGCCAATCCATGCCAAGAATCACATCAAATTCCACTAAAGGAAGGATCACAAGATTTGCAGGAAGCACTTTCCCACAAACTTCGATCGGAGAAGAATTATAAACTTTTGATGCGATTGATGTGCCATTAGGTGTTGTCACGGCTAACTCAACATCTAATTGTTGAGGTAATACGGTGATACCCTTAGAAAAGTCTTCAGAAATAAAAGAGTGGGTGGATCCAGAATCAAATAAAACATTTGCTACTTTAGAATGGATGGTAAGTGTACCTTTCACCACATCGTTATCGTACTCCACATCGCTGATAGAAATTGCATGTGACTTTCCTTTGTCTTTAGCCTTAAGATTTTGTTGACGTCGACCATCATCATCAACCCTTGGATTTGGGCATTGATTGGCATAATGCCCCATCTCCTTGCACTTGAAACATTGAAGTGTAGTAGGTTCATTCTGTGTATCCCTTCCTTTGTTTGCATCATTAGACATCTTCTTCCCATTATCACGGCATTCAAATGCCCGATGACCTTCCTTTCCACATTTAAAACATTTACTTGTCCCTTTAAGACAACTCCCTCCATGTTTCTTTCCACACTTTGAGCATAAGGGAAAGTTCATCTTCTTTTCCGTGTGCTCTTTAGATTTTTCTTTGAATTCCTTCTTCCTCTTCTTATCAAACCCATGTGACTGATGGGTTACTCCAATCTCCATCTCGACTTTGAGAGCACATCGAACGATTTCCTCCTAGCTATTGAAGTCCCTTATGGCTAACGCCCTTCGAAGACTTGGTTTTAAGCCACTAAAGAATCGATCGATCTTACTCTCAGGTTGGATAATAATACCAGAAGCGTACCTTGCAAGTCTTGTAAAATTTGCTTCATAGGTACTAACAGATTCATCATCCCTTTGCTTCAGTTCAAGGAACTCTTTCTCCATCTTTGTTCGGAGAATACGAGGGAAGTACTTATTGAAAAATAAGTTCTTGAACTCGTCCCATTCCATAGACTCAATTTCATCCCTTTGCCTCGTATTCTTAACAAGATTCCACCATTGATCCGCATCTCCTTCCAGACGATACACTGCTAGGATGACTTTATCATGCTCAGAACATTGAAGAACTGAAAATATCTTTTCAGTAGTACTAATCCATTGTTCAGCAACTAATGGATCAGTAGACCCGCTGAAAGATGGTGGACGCTGCCTCATGAAGGATTCAACAGAATGTTGCTCCCTCCTTTGTTCGTTTGGAAATCCTGCATGATTCATAGCTTGAGAAAGTTGCGTGAGCATGGCTACAAGATTTTGCATTCCAGCTCCCATATCGTTTGGTTGCTCAGGGGGACAATCATTGCATTGCCCATCGCATTCCGCATTAACACGGTTCCTTCGGGTTCCAGCCATTGACTAAAACCAAGAAGAATAGTGTGAGCAACACTAATTATAATAGGAAACCACATAATTCAAGAATAAAATTTTCATGCTTATGGTCTTATCCTAGGTTATTCATGGCCATTTCTAAGATTGTGTTCTATGCTTAGACTTATTCTTAGGGTTCTTACTAAGGCTTTCACATCCTAGTTTCCAAAGGTTGACTATACCTTTCCTCTGATACCAAACTATAACGATCCACACTTTAAATACATTGTTAATACTTCAAAATTGAAGCACACTTATTACAACATATGACAAAACCACAAAGGACCGTATAGGTATAGTGTCTTTAGAAACTGGGAAACATAAACAACTGGTTCATAAATCTTCTACAGTGTCTCCCATTTATTTCATCATATCTAGGGTCCCATTTAGCATATTCTACTTAATATCCATCTTCCTGACCTGGGGAAAAGAAAACATAAAAGGGTGAGCTCAAATGCTCAGCAAGGGCAAATAAAGGAAATAAAAATCATATCATATCTTTATGAAAATCAAAACCTGCAAAAGAGATCATAATATCTTAACATGGAATAAATCATAGAAGTGAAAATGAGATCCCCAAAATCATAACATAAAACTTGAAACTTTGTGGCATGCACACATAATCATGGAGATCATTTCTTGTTAGTCATGACTCATTGCCAAGACTATCTTAGTGGACAAAGTCCCTTTCTGAACCGAGTTCACTCCTCGTTTCAGTCCTGTATCACTGAACCGAAATAACCTTCCGTTCCAGCCATGTCTATCTCATGAGATATAAAATCTTTACCCAATGCATTGGAGGGAGATATAGGTCCCACCCATCTTATAATGAATCCTTTCTTATGTGTGCCACATAATCATACATCATCGCATAACACATGTAACAAAAATGGGATTCTTGAAACATCCTGACATCATAAATCAATTCATATATGATAAAGGAATTCATAAACATAATTCCATCACAACATAGTCAAACCAATGTAAAAATATGGATAGAAACAGAACCCTTTATTATCTTAGATGGAAAATAATTTTGATAAAACACTTGAATTGAATTCTTGAGGAAAATATCCTTTCTTCTTCAAAAACATTTTTCCTTTCATAACATGTCATACAACTTTAAAATAAAAGAAGTTGATTAAAAATAAACTTGAAAACTTGTAAAGGAAGCTTCTTTGATGTAATGTTTTAAAAATCCATTCATGCCGTATAAGTTAAAAAAAACATTCTTCGTACTTTTGTCGGAAAAGTCAAAAAGTACCTCGTACGGAAAAACGACAAAAGATTCCTTTCATATTCTTTACTAAAAACTCACCTAAGGGTAAAATTCGATTTAAACTATTTCAAGTGGATGGAAACAATATTACATATTGAGGGAACATAGATGTGGATGATAAAATACACCCCAGTAAATACTTACGAATAAACAATCTCGGATAAAAATGAGATTGTGATATTTCCCTTACCTTAGGTCCGATTAGCTTTGTACGTGTCCGAAGCTCCTGTATAATGGTTTAAATAATGTTATTGACTTATTCCAGAATCATACATATTGATATGAGATCATATATGGTCATATTATTAGCTTCTTGTTAGTAATATTTCATTGTTACTTGTTACTCGGGTCTTTATAACTTTTTGTTCTTATGCGTGTTTTGTCGAATAAATTCTTATTCTTATATTTAGGTTATAGATAATTCATTTCCAGAATGGTATTAGTGTATTATATACCATATTCATTCATTCAATTCATTTATACAATCATTATGAAATGAAGATCATGTAGAACGAGTCGCATCACATCGTGGAGACAGTATTCCGTACGTACGCACGAGTGATGATATCGTTCCTATGATCATGGAATTGTATTGGAGTTTATATATATATTATTTCAGTATCAATATTACTTAATAATAATCATATATAGTTACTCATTACACCATTATACCCATCCTTGTAAGGTGATGGTGGAAAATAGATTACACCACGGCGTGGAGACGGTATTCCGTACGTACGCACGCGCGGTGATTTCATTTTTTCCGTAGGATGGATAGAAGGTGAATTAGGGTTGTTTCATATTTATAATAACATATCAGTATGTAAGTAATACTGATGTTATTACTTTATCATGAAACAACTAAAGAAGAAGAAGTTGAAGAAGAAAGAAATTGAAAAGATCGGTAATGGATATTACCTCTTCTTTGGAACGCCTTTTTGAATCCTCCACTTAAGGAACTAAGATTGGTCTTTGGAGAAGACCAGGACCTCTAGGATTATTCTAGGGAAGTGGAGAATGGAAAATGGCAGGGGTTGGCCGAGCTTGAGTGCTCAAATTGGTGTGAGGAGGAGGGGGAGGAGGTGCCCTTTTATAAGGGAGGAGAGGGGCACCTTAGGAATATCTCAAAATATTATTTTATATTAAAGTCAAAATCGGTTTATAATGGTTCCAAAGGGTCTTATTTCGAAGCTAAAGTGGGGATGGGTCGAAATCCTATCAACCAATAGAATTTAGACAAGTTTAGGATATTATTTTAACCTTATCAATTAAATTTAACTCAAAGTTAAATAATTTAACTTTTACCATGTCTTTTTGTTTTCTTTCACTATATGGTTAATACACTTACTATAACATGCCAAACGAACCCCAAATTGTTTATTATTAATATATATATCCTTATCTAAGTCATTTGGCCGAACCTTAGATTTTTAGGAATAAAATAACAATTAATAATATAATATTTGATTTAAAAACTATTTTGTGTCAATTTTGACACTATTTGATATATGATTTGTTTGAAAGTCATAACAGAATTATATGTTCGAACCAAGTTGATTAAATCAATACTAATATATCATAGTAACCTAGAAAATTAGTGGAATTCATAAAACGTCTCAAATTATATTTATTTTGGTGTTTATAACATCAATTATGTCAATATTTCATTAATAAGATAATTACTGCATCATCATTATGTCATAAATAAATTAAATTATTTAATGTCTAAAAATTACAAATAAAATATCATCATGTAGGAAATCTTTTTAGATTTCTAATGAATATTTACAATTGAATTTATCTTATGTATAACCCCATATTAAAAATGATTTACTTATTAAACTTTGATTTTAACTATTTTAACCCTTCTTTAAATAAATTAATAATAAATGTCCTAATCTAATCCAAGTGGGCCTAAATGGTCATATTTTATTCCTAAGTTTGTTTTTGGTCGAATTACACTTGTCCAATAGAATTAGGACATGTGTTAGGGTAATATTAATATCATATTTACCCTTAGTTACCCTATTTACTATTAACCGCGGTAAAATAGTAAAAAGTTACTATTCACCAAAAAATTATTTTCATCTCATTGAACCACATTTTAGTCCTTGATATTAACCGTGTCTCTCGGATTTTTGAAATTCCATTCACAGAAGCGGTAAAATTAAGTTTTATGCAAAATTCAGTTTTTAACCTACCACTTAGTGGTTTCACTATTCATCAAAAATTGAAAGTTTTCAGAAAAATACCAAAATTTCACCCTAGGCTAATTTCGATATTCTGAGTCCGAAAATGAAGTCCATTTTGAAAAATAAAATTTATAAAATTTCAAAAAGTGGTTATTACTATTCATAACGACTAGTTTTAATAGCATATTGTTGTTTAGTGAAACTCGGTATTGCGTACGACGCAAGCTATCGAGGAAGGTTGCGATTGCGTGTAAAGCAAGCCAAGCAAGTGTTGTGTAGAAAAAGATTCCTTTGATGATTTATATAACATAAAAGTCTCGGGTATTACAACTATTGTCCTGCTACTCAAAACATCTGACTAGTAGTCAGTACAACCATATGTTCCACCCTACAATGGATTAATATAAATACAATATCAATCTCTTATAACTAGTTCTATGTATCTAGATCATAGATTACACCTGAAACATAGTTATATATTCATATAGAAATTCAAAAAAAATGTGTTCCTCTAATGAAAATATTACTCAATCAGGTCAACCCTACTATGGTCAACCAAGTTAACCTACTAATCCTCACCAACCTGAACCATAAACAAAAATTGACTAACCAAAATCTATGAAAACCATAACCAAAATAATAAGGCTAGTATAATGGAATTTATATAAAAAATTTTATTTAATTAAATTCATTATATTTCTCTAAAATCAACAGATCTCAAATGAAAACACAAAAAAACTGTGTCACATATACCTCTCTTAGGTATCTACCCTATAGTCAACAACCATTTACTTATTATTTTTGGTAATCGTAAAGACCTTGTGTTGTATCATGAGGGGGGGGGATAAAATCATATGTCTTATATTTCCACCCAAACTTATGTCACACATTATGTTTTCATTAGTTCCATTTCTATACCAACACATAAAATCCTTACAAGTTACTAACTATAATATTCACCAAAAATCTAACCAAATCCATGATACACATTTTCTTGTTCCATCCCCACTAGAAACCAATCTTTGAGACCATAGTTAGAGTGATCTTGTCCCTTGGATCCCACCTCTAATAGGCCTCAATTTAGCTACTGACACCAAGGATTTAAAACATGAAAATTGGAGGCATAACCCCCAAACAACCAAAGAATATACAAGTAAAACCACAAATCAACACCAATATATAAATAAATCATGACCCAAAATAATCAAAAAATGTATGAATATGGGAAAAAATTGTGAATCCTATAATAATATATCAAAAAAAATCCTACGTAGTGACTCTACAAAAACTTTTAATCTCCAAGTTAGTATTATCAAGTTTGGTCAGCAAAATCTCCCCAGAATCCACAAATTTTTTTATATATATTGGTGATCATAACTTGTATACTCCGTAAGATAATACAAAATATATCTCATGAAAATGTTAATGTAACGTACAAATGGATCAGTAAAAAAATAGAAAAACCAAAAAACACATATCAGGTGAACTATAACCCAACCTCACTAAGGATCAACCACTCAATAAGATATCCAAGAATAGTACAATTATATCAATGAATATAATAAGAAGGTATATTGCAATAGATTCACCACTATTTTTTCATTCAGACTCCCCACCATTAAATTACGTGTGCTTATAATCCCCTATGCAATCATGTTGTAGAACACTATATCTTTTACCACAACTAGTCCTCAAACCTTATCCATATCATCCACGTTATCCCATTTTGAATTCCATATAACAAATATCATAAATATACCATATATTCAATACAATATGATATCATTTTCATGAATTTAATGAACCTCATTCCCTATTTCAACCATGAATGGCACCCACAAAGAAATATAATCTCATCAATACCCTCACAGGGTTATCTAGTAAATCTTGTAACTCCTCATCCATACCCCGTAGGGTCTGTTGGAATATCCTATAACAATAGTCACAAAAATTCCCCGTAGGGTCTTCTATTACACCACATACTATAGTATCATGATCATAAATTACTTGATACATCATATCCCACGTTTGTTCCTAAAATAGAGAATGAGAAAGAGGGATTTTAACCATTCTATTCTCTTAACAACCGGGATGTTAAGGGAAAACACCTAGTAACCAAAAAATATTTTTCATTGGTAAGTGTATCAGACTCGAGTGTGGTGATTATAAATATTAATGTAAAAATACAAGTATAGTAATATCCATAAATAATCACCCCCAAGAAAATTTAACGAAAAAATCACTTCTACAAACCAAAAACATCACTACACGACATTAACCACACACCGCTACCACTAACAACTTTAACACCATGATAGACCCCACTTTTTATATAAAAAAGCCGCCATAAACATTAAAAAAATCCCAATAAACTTTACCATTATAAAATTTATACATTTATCATTACTATACTTTTTTTTATAATTGAACCATTAAATTCCACATTTAACTAAAAACCACTTTCATCCATTACCCATATTAATTCGATCCATTAAATATTACCATTTAATCATTACCAGCTATATTATATGTTGTTACTACTTTGAAAGTAACACAAATGAACAACATACATCTATGAAATCACCCCAATGAAAATAATATCTCACTCATCTTATGAACTATGTAAAGGGAACCATAAACTCATATCATAACAAACACCGACAACCTAATAAATATCAAATTAGCACTAGAAAACCAATCCATAAAACATCCCATGAGAACCAACATAGCCCAGATTCATAGAAACTAAAAACTAATCCATTTAAACTCAACCAAAGAAAATCACCCCATAACATCCCCCACATTAACGAAATCATCATAAAAAAATTAAAAATAAATTCAATAAAACATAATAGTATTTTTGAGTATCTAACACTTTTCATTATACCTCACGCAAAAACATTTTCATGCAAAATAGTTTCACTACACAAACAATTAATTACTATATTTAAGTGATTATACTTTTATGAATGGTGATTACAATAGTAAAATCATAGCATCAAGACACATATCTCAATAAAAACAATTATTTTTATAAATAGTATCAAGGATGTGTAAATCTCATGAACAATAACATGAAAATGAGTAAACTTGTGAGATTCATTACATTCAAATAAATTTTCAAAAGGTATATTTTATCATATTTTTCAATATAATACTTAAAATTTATAAAAAGAATATAAAATCATAATCCCATACATTTCACATATAAAATAAGAGAGTTATTTAATCTACAACCTCAATCAGAGGTTCACAATCTACAACATGGGAATAAAATGAGAATGTCAGGATTCCAAGATTGTTATAAAACCAAGGAGAATAACTAAAACCTAGAGAATGAAATTAATAATCAACCACTTTATTTAACCTCACCCAATTTATCCAAATCCCATAGCCAAAATTTTTAACAAATGTAAAAAATTTATAGAGATCTATGAATTAAAGGAGAGGAACCTACCTTGGATCACCAATAATAAACCTCTCAAAGTTGAGGGTTAAATATAAGGATGGGGATTTGAATGGTCTTCGAAAATTAAACTTAGGTTCCAAAAGAGTTTAAAGAAAAATTAGTGAAAAGAATATGTAGGAGCATCCGAATTTATCACCATGATATAAAAACATATGACCATTATGCAAGGGTACAATTCAGGCTATAATACCAAGATTTTTCCACAAAACCATGAAACTACCTATTATACTACACCAAAATGATCCTATATTGAACCAAACTATGAATATCATGCCAAAATTATATAGTAAATATTGTACTTCTTGGGGGAGCCACAGTGAAAGGATCCACACCACAACAAATCAACCATCTTCTCTGACACAACAACACTAAAGAACCAATTCCACACCATAGTGACAAAAAATGGAAGGTACTCTAAAATTACCACTATAAATTTCATGAAGCTACTATTAGGATTAATAAACCACATTTTTAATGAATATTTTATTTACAATAAGTGATATGTTTTCCCTATATTGTCTTGAATATGATTATTTTTGGTAAATATGATTTCAGAATATGCATTTGAGCACTCTAGTATTTTGTTCATAAATATTTTTATATCCCTTATATGGAATTCAAATCACATGATATTTTTATTCAATATATGATAAACAATGTTTATTTGGACTAGAATCTCATAATTAGGGGATAAAAGTTTCCATGAATTAAAATATGGACTAGCACATCAGCATAGAAACCACTTAACCTTTTGATCCATAACATCTTCAATTGGTCTTTGATTGGTATCAAAATTGGATTATAGATATAGGATCTAATTTTAAATAAATCACCCTTATAAAAATACTATTGGTTTATTTGTTTCAAAATTCAAAAACCAATTGAAAGTTGGATTAAAATATTTGTTTTAGTTTCCCATTAATACTTGTAACCACTTATAACCTCAGCCTCTATTTCACTAAAGAAATCTGTATTCTTCTCATTTGGAGGGGGTTAATCATGCATTAGGGGACTAGGACCACGTGATAAATTTTTTTCCTTTCCATTTCCTAACACTATTTGAGGAATGAATCACTTATGTTAAGGTCTCATCTATAATCATCTTTTCCTCATCTTCATTGTTGTAATGTTTTTTGTTATTGTCATAAATAACTGATTTATCTTATATTTTTTTGGTTTTTTAATATTTTATTCTTATTAATTCACTAATTTAGCTAAAAATTAGGAATATATATGTTATTGATTTATAACCTTTCTCAATTTTTTCAGATGTAAGATGTTTTTATAATGAAAAATCTGCGTACAAAAGAGTATATTTTCTTTGTAATAGAAATAATTCACACCAGCCTAAATTTTATTTTTTGAAACAAAAATATTATTGTAATTCAAATAAATTTAATCTATGAAATGTTTTTTAATTTCAAAGATATTTAAATGAAAAAATACTTTTCATGTGAGGTTGAGTAATGTGGTAATTTTGAGTAGGAAATCTTAATAGAAAAAACAAAACAACTTCAGAGAAATTTTTAGAGTTAAAATATATTATATAGACTTAATTAATTGACAATTTTAGTTTGGGGTTTTCCTTAATTAAACAAATAAAATAAGTTAACCTTGGTATAAAACTCAAGTTAGCATGATAAGACTATACATTTTAAGGTTAGTCTTTTTTTTAAACTCTGTAATCTTAGGGGTTGTGTTAATTATCTTATGGATTATAAGTTGATAAATAAGGGGATTATATTTAAATGAGTTTTAATTAAAAGAAAAATTATTATAGATTTATTTTATTGGTAGTGTGCTATTGATTATTACAACTGAAAATATTTTAATGAAACGCATCTACTCATTTATTTTTTATCAATTATATTTCAGAAAAAAATAAAATAAACATCTTCTTCTAACAAACAACATCTCATGTTCTAAGAGTCCAACATTCCCACCCCATAAATCTTTGTTGAATTTTTATTTTCTTTTATTTTTAATGTACCATTGAATTTTTATTTTAAGTATTTTCTCTTTAGAGAATGACCTTGGTCAACCAATGTAATGCACCTTAGTAATAAAAACAACACATTATTTAAGAGCACCTACGACAATGAAATTCAAAGAAAATGTTGTAATCATATAAATCCTTGTACCCACATGGATCCTAGGACCTAGAAAATGAGGTTACCAAATGGAACATTCCAAAAAATCCCGTAAAATAAAATATCCTTAAATGTATACCTCCAATGATCCCAAGGTACAACCAGTTTATTCCTATCATAGATACTAAACAACTTGGTAATAATATGAAAAGATAAAATATAATCCATAGAATCAATTAATTAAACATTATAGTGTAGTTTTTTCCATAATTAAACATTGATAATAAGTTATATTATGAATGAAAAGCCAGGATGAGGGTTACCTTTGTATGTTTTCAGTTTAGAATAATGTTTAATCACTTCCATTTTAGTGATTGTGTAAATTTACTTGGGATTTAGAAGATGAAAAATTAGGGGACTATCTTTTAACTATTTTTATTAAAATGATAATTATTAATGAATTATTTATGTTGTAGAGTTAGATATATTATTCCTTAAAACTATTTTATAAAAAAACCTTCTCATTAAATTTTAAGTAATTATTTTTAGAGAAAAAAACCATCTTATAACATACTTATTAATGTTTTATAAAAACAATTATCATCAATTTTAGTTGTTTTTTATTTTAATCTTTTTTCAATGACCCTTTAATAGGTTTTTTAAGTACTACCTGATTATATAAAAACCTTGTTTTGACTATGTTTCACCTAATTACTTAGATGAGAATATCTTTTGAGAGAACCCATGACGTTTCTCATAAATGTTTTTTTGTTGTAAAGTAGAAATGTTCTTTAATTAAATCAATTATAATTATTTATTTGATTTTATTTCACTCTATTTGTCCTTTTGTATTCTTAATTTTACATTTCTCAATTTTATTTTTTATACCATCAATTGAAACATATTCTTATCATATTATGGTCTAATTTTCTTATTTTATATAATTTATGACATGATGTCATTCTAATTTTTTTTATTCGGACCATGAGATTGAACATAGACTCAATGATTGAATTAGATAGTCCTAGTATTTGAGAAATATCAATATTTACCCAATTAGACAATTCCTCAATTATGGGAATATTGAAATTAAAAACACAAGTGATTCAAACATAAAATCACAAATAATGGATACAAATAATAATAGTGAACCAAAAATAACTGTTAGATAATTAGCTGAACCAGACATAAATTATCAACCAACATGCATTGATTACCCAATTATTAAATTATACTCTAAGTTATTATCTTGTTTAATTAACCTACTTCTAAAATTTCTAATCCTCTAGTGAGGATCCAAAAAAACAACATAATAAATTAAATTTGGTTTTTTTAATAATGAAACCAAGAAACATCTTTAATAAATAAACTAAATGTAGGGAATTATCATTCTCACATAATTGAACATTAAAACAATAGATTCATTTTTTAAAACTTCACGATTTAACATATTGGAATGATTTTAAATGTAATTTATTGTAGCAATGTTTTCTAACATAAATAACAACATCAATTCTGAAAGAGATATCTGTGATCAACCAATCACAAGGGGAATTAATGTATGAGTAATGAGATTCATTTAAGAAGTTATGTTCAAGCTACACAAAACACCTAACAGATGAGAAACTCCTCATCTGACACTTATATAAATTCCTCATAACTATAGAAAGGATTATAGTGGATATAATAAAAATAGGAGCATTTTTTGATGAAACAAATGCAACTTCTTGTGTATTAATTAACAAGATGGTTCAAAACTCCCAATAATTTAGAAATCAAGGTATAATATATATAAAAGGATTAAATCAATTATGAACTTCTATTGAAAATAATTTAATTGATAAAAAATTATATTAATTTATCACTATGGTGAGATACAATGATTTAAATCAAAATACATTACAACCCACTCCTATGAATCCTTATGGAAGTTTCACAGAATAATACCACCTATCTGATTGTCAGCCCCAATTATAAGAGATATAGGATTTGGAAACCTTATTTTCTGGTATAAAGTTCTAGAAACAAAAAAAATATCTTGCATAAAATAATTATTATTCCTTTTCCTTGACATAAAATTAAGGATATAATGATAACCCATAATTTAGGAATAAATATAGACATCTGTATATGATTTTCTCAACAAATCTTCCAAAAACCACCACCTTGCAAACATAGATTTTAAAATCACCAATATATATTCAAATAGCAAGAATAAAAAACTAAAAAAGGGAATTATAAACTTAATCTATACTCTAATACTAAGGAAATTTTGAATTTTTTTTCTTAATCTATATAATGGAAAATAGATTTAAATTAGGAAGTTGATGGTGTTGAAGATGAAAATGATAAAGTTTCTACTTCCATCCATAAATGGTATGTAATAACTCTAAATATTTTCAATACAAAAATAATCTAAAATACCAATGGGAATGTTATTTATATGAAAATTACATTTGGTAATCATATGGCTCATATTTCTGGTTTTATCTGTCAATTGATATCCACTACAGAACAGGAGAATCCCTATTCAGGATAAACTGATGTAAAACTAAATACGAAAGGGAGTGGTTAAAAAAGAATTATTTATTTTCCCCAAAAGTCCCCTGTTTTTTCAAATATATCCTTTCAAATAAATAATATGATAAAAGAGTAAATTAAATAAGTGGTTTTGGATACATTAAAGTGTGTTGAGACAAAAATCCATCTACTTGAAGCAATCCAAAAATTTACAAGGTAATATAATTTCATAAAGTAATCATAAATGAATATAAGTGGGAAACTGGGAAATGAGTAGACCAAAATTTGGAGGAATTTATGTTCCTAATCACACCCAACATGGTGATATATACAAATGTAATGGGCCTGAGAACATTCACCATACCTTTCACTATAATGGGTTACATTACATATATTCTTTTTGTAATTTGGGTTCCTCTATTAATGTCATGACGCACTCTATTTTATCTTCATTACATGTTTCATATTTTAAGACAATGAGGAAGGAAGATTAATTCATAAATAATTCTACAATATACCTTGTAAGATTCCTCAACAATATACTAATTTGGGGAGAGATATGATCTTTCCTTCTAATTTTTACATTCTGAATATGGAGGACGATTTCATAAGTTCTCATGATACCATAATTAGTGGAAGTCCATTTCTCTAAACTACATATAAAATCATAAATTTCCATTAATTTACACTATCAATAGATTTTGGGGAAAATATCATGGGATTTTATATTTTCTATAATGCCTAAAATTTATAATATATTATTACTTTTAATTAAGTCAATGTGATCAATATCTCTTTATACACACAACAACGAATGAAAATAAAACCTCGATATATTTAGATCATTAAAGCCAAGACATATAATTAGTGGGATGTAATACGATCATCCAATTTATGAAATATTTATATAAATAAAATAAAGTAAAATTTTAATACGAATAAAATCAAATTGGCCCAAATAAAATGTCTAGTATTATCATTTTATTCTTAGAAATTTATTTTTATAAATATCACATTTATATGAAATATGAAATTATATTTCATTAAACTAGTTATTAATGATGATAAAATATATTTTACAAGAATAACTTGTTAATAAAAATTTAAGTAGTAAATAATAGGAAATATGATGACAACGGTTATTTTTCCAAAAAGGTATTTGTATATAAAAATAGTTTTTCATTATATCTCACATTTTCTATATAAAATTTATGTTTATTAAATTTAGAAGCTGAATTTTTAAAAAATTAAAACAATGTATTCATCAGGGAAACATTTTTTCGATTATTGTTTTTGGATTTTTCATAAAATAGTGATTTTCAGGTAACCAATGAAAAATATTGATTTTACAAATAACATAATTCTTATGAAATATGTTGTATATTAGTATAGATTTTAAATTAATTAAACCATTTTATAATACCATATATTTATTTTATAAGTTAATTTATAATTTTAAATATGTTGGTTTTAATTTACAAACCCATGTTTGACATTTTAGAACATAGAAATATATTTTCATAAAATTGTTTTTAATACAATATATATTTACAATTTTAAAATAAAATTTTATCACCAATATATATTTAATAAAAAAATTATTTAAAATTTAAAATAATTAGATCCAAATTATTTAATAATTAACACTTTATGTTTATTCATAAAGATTATGTTACCTTGTAATATCTAGTTACCACAGTAAAAGCTTAAAAGAAAAAATTAATAATTCGTCGACTAAAGGGATTTAAAGATGTTAAAAAAATATTTTCATTGATTAGTTGAGATATTTTCAAAATTAGTTTACCATATACTCAATTTTATTATATTATTGAAGCCTATTGAGAAGTTTAACATGTCATCCCATTATATTAATTTGAAATATTTATAATTATTTCAATCTCACCCCTAAATAAAGGGGCCTCTCACTAGCCCTTAAATAAAACAATAAAAAAATTTTTCCTTATAAAAATATTTACTATTTTCATACCATAAAATTATATTTCACTCAAAGAAGCATATATTCATAATATATTTTATTAATACCTTCCTTTCCAAGGCATCCTGAAATAGAAACCCAAAGTTCTCAATATAAGTTCAATATTTTTACTAACATATTTTCATTTTATCATTACAATTAAAATTTATCTCCATAAATATTATTTTATGAATTAAATTGTTATTTTAGAATTAATTGTTTTTAAATTTTTGGAATAAACACTAACCACATCTCCCCTTGACCTTGAGAAAAGTGAAAACATGGATCGTGCATATGTGAGGACTATCATATCCGTGATATAACACATTTTTTCATTTACCTCTTTATAATGATTCTCTACATAAGATATTAAATATATGATTATGATATATATAACATTTTTTAGGTTATAAAAATAATAAACCATATTAATCCTTTCTCTTGTAATATAGAAAACGAAATCATTAACCATGTGTAAGTGTGTACTACTGGCTCCATAGAACATTTGATTTTCATTATTCTTTTCATCCTCCCCATAAATTAAAGGACATGATAATTGGTTCAATGGATAAATACGATGTTTATGATAAAATTAATGATATTTTTTGAAAATTTATAAAACCTATTAATGTTATTATTAACAAACAATCATAGTTAATTCAATCGTTTAAAATTAGTGTAATATGAGGAACATTGTCTCTTCATTCTCAATAATGACATTATGTAAATTATATCCCCATTTTTAATTATTATAAATTCTGATATATAATAATAATAATAACTAAATTATATAATTATAACTTGGGTTTAATTATTTTATTACTGAAACAACACATAATAATCCATTTATTGTCATTGGTTCATGTTTCATTCGGTTTAACAACCAACTTGAAAAACATCATGAATTTTTATCATGAATTAATATAGGAACTTATTTATGGTATAATATAATATATATAAATATATATACATATATTTAAATATTATATTATTTTTTTTGGTAATATTATAACAAAAGTTTACTCATTAATTAAGAAATCATCATTCTTTAATTAATAATCAATGAAACGTGTCGGTCTTCGATTTTATGCTCATGGATAATAACCAAAACTTCCATGATATAAAATTATAAATTTATACACTATCTTGGAAAATCTATTATATTACCATATATATTATATGATTTATTAACATTTAAAAAATAATAGATATTAACACATATTTTTTTGAAATTACTTTAAAGAAATAAAGATCAGTTACACTCTGTGTTGAAAAGAAGTAAAAACTGAATAATTTATATAATGATTGTAAATGAGGAGTATAAATGATTATAAAAATTAATTACGACTATTATTATATATTTAATGGAAATAATTTCATTATTATATACATTTGGTGCAATTTCATAATGAATCAGTGCTGAGGTAAGGGTTTTCGTATCAAATTCCTCTCTCTAAGACATGTTGGATTATACACCATATTTAATTTATGTGGTTCATATAATAAAAATTATGGATATCATATCATAAATTATCTTTTAACCATTGTATTTTTAACTTCCATTATAATCCCTCTATTTCAAGGGGTTTTAATTAAAATTTTACTCAATCCGCTAGGGTTATTTATCTCCTACATTAATTACATGAGACTGGTTTAGGTTATTCTCCATGTTTTCCTTTTAATGGTGTATCCACGTTCCATGTATTTATATATTCCATTTATTTTTTAATTCATTTGAAATACTATCCCAATTTAGTTCATTTTAATCAGAAGGATTTTGACGCAGTTTTTACCATTTTTTTAAGGTTTTTTTGATAACTTAATTTCCACTCATTATGCCACGGTAATTTATTATGTACATATTTAATATAATTTTGGTACATTATAAAATTTGATTATATTATGTGGTCTTTAAATTATTCAAATTGATTCCATATAGATAACTTTATTGAAATATTTCTTACATAAAGTTGTATATTTCTAATAAGGAATATTTATAAATAAAATCTCATTTCCTTGGGCTTTATTATTTCATCAAGAACATATTTCTTAAATTATTAGTTTATTCTACAATAATATTTTTTAATATTTTAATTTTTCTTTATTAATGTAAAAATAATATATTTTGAAAAAATTAATTTTTGGTAACACTTCTTATAATATGAGTTTTGAACTAAGGTGTTTTAAAAATAATAAAAATGTGGATTTCCACACACATTCCTATATTTATCATCCTATTTCCATTCCATCAAGGTAAATTTTTTGTATTTACAAGGCTCTATTATTAGAGATTATTTTTAAAATTAAATGTTTTAAAAAATATCATGTAAACTTTTAAAATGTTTCCAATGAAAGTGAAATGTAAATTTTTATTATATGACAACATTAAAAATGTTTTCTAAATGTAATTTCAAATTTTTAATTTCTTTTCCCATATTATTTTCAAATGGATTTACCATAATGGGTTTTATGTTTGATAATTTACCTCTAATATAAATATTTATCATTTGGAGGATATAACTCATAGTATCAAATAGTTCTATTCTTGATCCCTTCATTTTTGATACTATTTAAAGAATTTTGGGGTGTTTTTTCATTTTTACTCAATATTATTCTATGTTTCCTTTGTTAATCTGGGAATATGTTATTTTGAAACCATATACCTTTTTTTATAGATGTTTTATGATCATGTTATTCCATTAGTCAGATTACTGTATATACATTACCTTATATGGTGTGAACATAACCTTTTACATATTTTAGATTGGAGGACGTTCACCTAGAGAGAAATAGTATTTATCAGCTAGGAAAATATTTACATTCTTGATGGTTATTTTTTTTTTCTAACATAGGTTGATTATGTATTTAATATACATATTTTTAATTATATAGATATCCATGTTTTTATTCATCCAGTGGTTCCTCATGTAATAGTATGAAATTTATTCTTTAATATTATAGATAATACTTTACACTTAATCAATTTATGGGTGGGGAATGAATTATATAACACGATGTTTCATCAAAAGGTCTCATGCGAAACAAAAATTGGGTTTTGGTGTATACTTATCCCCATATTATTATACTAGATTTTCTCAAGGCCCAGACAACATGTTTTTATATAAAAAATTATGCATTCCATAATTATTATAATAATATTAATCTTGTTCATTTTTTAATTTATTTCAATGGATATAGTATGCTCTCAGTTTTTGTTGAATATTGAATAATTAAAATTATTTATTCTTTTCATATTCTTTATTCCATGCTTATCTTTTTGATATCTTTAGTTTCATGTTTACCGTACTATGAATTTGATCTAATTTATTTTATATATTTCAGTTCTCTATGTCATTAATAAATATATTTCACAATATATACCTTTAAGGATAACATTTATGGAATAATTTTTGGGAGATTTAGAAGATTCATTATGGTATAAGTAGTTTCATATATAATTTAAAAATGTATATTTTTTATAATGTACATGATATTTTTTAGTTTTTTTTTTCATAACTCTCTAAATATATAAACATATAATGTCATGGGATTGTATGTAATGAAATATTTTCATTATGACATATAATTATGGGATAATTATGTCTATGAATATATAGTTTGTAGTGAAGCGAGTGCGTGAAGTATATTATTATCAGCACCATATTAAATACCATGGGTTTGGGGTGTCACAGTTAGTATCAAAGCCTGATTTAGGAAAATTTTGATATTAGGATAAGATAATTTTAGTGAAAATCATAAGGATATGTTTAATAAAAAATTATAAGTATAGGATGATATACTAATGTTCTGGTAAATTATAGAGTTTGTGATTTTCAAAGAAATCACATCCTTTTCAAGAAACTAAAACTTAATGCAGGTTTTGGTATAGATGCACCTAGGGGTAATAACCCCAAAATGGAGGATTAGGTATTAAATTGAACATCAAATGGTTCTCACTATTGTTTCCTAATTGCACTCGAGGTTTGACACTCTCAGGGGATATGCTTTGGGTAATTCACATTATCATTATGCACCATTATATGGGATTTGAACTTGTTTAGTTTAGATGATATAATATGAAATTTACCATGGATAACATAGATTACGATATATATAAATTAATATGTTAAGTTATATATTAATCAATATGTTCTTTCCTTTATAACAGATAATATGGAGTTTGAGATCATCGATTTCAATGATTTTTGAGTTTTGAATATTATCATAAATTTTATTGTAATTTAGGATATCAATTTGTATGATTATGTTAATAATTATAATATATACCAACTCAATGAAACCTTGGTTGAACTAAGAATTGTATTAGGTTAAACCATTGGTGATACTGGTTGAACTGAGTATGTTATAAGTTGAGTTATAAAAACTATATACTACCATGATAGTTTTATAAAGTGATATATCTTTAGGTTAAATATTTATGTTGTTATTTATAATAGTTCTATTATAATTATCATTACTCATCTTAACTCTTTTTTGTTTTAGTAATGGTTGAATCATGAAGAATCCAAGTTAAAAATGGATTTAATGTGTTACATAGAAATATTCCCAATAAACAACCTAATGGAATAACAGTTTGAATGAGAAATGTTGTGATTATGAAAAAATGGATATCAATAATTATGATTAACAATGTTAACATTTTTGAAATTAGAAACAATCCAAAGAAGTGATGGATTGAATCTCTTATAAATTCATGTGTCCAAGATGATGAATAAAATATGATGCAATTTATTAAATGCAAAAAATGTGGGAAGAATCAAGGGGTAAATTTCATTAAAGGTACAAGTAATCTCTATAAGTGTTTGGATAAAGTCTCTTAGACTCACACATGTATCATAAAGAGATAATCTATAAAAATTTGTTTCTTAAATTAAAAGAGAGTTGGGAATTATGTAAGTCAATGTTTTAATCGAGGGTCCAATGAGGTAAATAGTTACTAAAATAATTTTAAAATTTAAATCCTATGAAACTACTAAAAATGTATTGAGTAGTGGGTTTCCACTAGAGATTTTATAGTTTTGTATTCCATGTATGTTTTCAACAACTACTGAATATTGAGTTGTAAATAAAAACCCCTAAGAATATGACTATAATATAAATAATTTTCAATTTTTTGGGTACTTATTCGTTATGGATCTATATCTTATTCGAATAGTATAATTATATATCAAATTTGTAATGGGTTTACTTTCTTTATAAATTTATTATAATAAATTTTCATATAGATAAATATCATTCCACATAAAAATAAAACCATGATCACCTAGAGATGTGTTGTTAATTATGAGTTACCTATAGAAATTATTCTGATAAAAGGAAATAATATATTTAGGGTTAGGATAATGTAAATCCCTAAAATTAGAATATATTATTACCTTTACATAATTCAATTTGTTTGATAACTTTCTACATACATAATACCAAACTAAAACAACACTATGATATGTTTAGGTCACTAAAACCAAGTTGTTGAATTGGAAGGAATGAGTAGGAGAAAACACTTTATAAATTATTTATAGAAATAATATAAAGACTACTTTTAGAATTACTGAATTTCAATTATTATAGCTTAAATGGATAATACAATCATTTTATGTGTGCAAATATATTTTTCTAAATATTCCCTTTCTATGTGATATACATTTCATTTTCAAGAAACTTTTTATTAATAATGAAAAAATACATTTGATATGAATAATTGGTTAATAATAATTTAATTATTAAGTAATAAGATTAAAAATTATCATGATTAATATTCAAAAAATTTATTTTCCTATATTTTTTTAATTTTATGTCACTTTTTTTAAAAGGTTTTTTACTAAAATATTCTATTTTAATTTGAAAAATAAAAATTATTTTGGGATACCCAATGTAATATTTAAATATATTTAAATTTTAGGATTTTACTAAAAAAAGAATTATTTATAGGTGATTAGTGAAAAATATATTTTTTAAAAATTACTTAGTTTTTATAAATTTATTAGTATATAAGAATGAATAGAAATTCATGAAAACATTTTATAAGACAATACATGTTTTTAATAGGAGAAATTATAATTTTGTTAAAAAAAATTTTTAATTTGAAAACCTATATTTTACATTTTAATATATAAGTTATATTTTTGAAATAATTATTTTTATGCATTATAAAAAATTATTTTAAAAATTATTTTTATCGCTATTAGAAAATAAATGAAATAAAATGGATTAAATTTTTTAAATAATTTGGTTCAGAAATTATAATAAGGGCCACTTAATTATTTTCCATAAATATTATGTTCTATTTGGGAAAACCTTTTTACCATATTAAGAGATTAAATGGAAAAAAAATAATATTTCCTGATTAAAGGGCTTGAAAAATGTTAAAAACGCGTTTTTAATTTAGTGGCTGAGAGATTATCAACCTTATCCCACTCCCTCACAGTTATTATCTGTTTTTTTGAGACATATGACATGTTTTTTAAAGGCCTAAATTTTTCCATGTAATTTTTTTCTTCATTATATGGAATTATTACGAGTCTACAAAAATTGAGGGTACATGATTCTGAGGCCCGGTGTGCCCGAAATGAATTTCTGAATTTTTTTGGGTACGTTCAGTAAACGCATGAGCAACATTTTTTTTTATTTGAACCATTTCTTGGATTAAAATATGAGGGCACTGTTGAATCTGCAGCACTGAGATTCACTTAAGGGAGGATTTACTTTGACCGTAGTAGGTCTGGATAAAATGTTAAGTTTTGCGACTTTTTTTAAATGAAATGAAATAAAATAAATTTATGTTAATTTACTTCATAAACCTTCAATGGAACAATTATATGGTGGGGCCGATAGAGGGTCAATCCATTAAATTACTTGACCTGCCATCCTTATGTAATGACGACCTTTGGGAAATTAAGAAGCTTCCTAATTTATGAGACCCATTAACTCCCCGCGTTGTTACTTACTCTCCCCAACTTATATATATATAGAGCTTTGGGGAGGGGTATCAAACAATATTCTCCAAGAAACGAAGTTCTATGGGAGTGCCATAATGCCGATCACTTAGAGGACGGAGCCGACCCCAGCAGGAGGTGACATACGACACCAAAACCCCGAACCAGAGTTTGACCATCGAGCGGCGACAATGACAACTTGTTGCGAGGATGGTGAACAATGTGATTCCTTCAAATGTGAGTGCTCTCCAACATTTCAAGTTAGGGGGTTATTTTCGTATGTGCATTTTTGATTCCCTCTTCTTCATTCTTATAATTATACAATGAACGCAGGTCAACCGACTAATGGGTTGACCCACGATTATTTCGTCTTTGTGTGAGGTTATTATGGGAAATCTTTTGGGGTTAATATTATTGTTTAATTCAATCGTTATTAAACCCTTAACACCCCTCATGTTTACTAGCTAATTCATTGCGCCACTTTGGAAGACCGCGAGCACCTCGACACATGCCGCAAGAGGAAGGTCACGACTCACCAGTCGTGACGAACGGAGGAGGCAGCCCGCACGACGGCTAGCCATGGGAAGGAATGTGGCACGACCGCTGCCCTACCGGTGAACAGATGTTGCGGCCGAAGCCGCGGCAGTGGTCGAACCCGTCTTCAGCGGGTTCCGCGGAGACCAAGCGACGCCCACGCGGCGCCACCGCCTTTCCAACCGAACGATTTCCGGGCCATTCGAGAATCCAAGAGACTGGGGGCCGCCCTCGGAGCGGGCCACCACCCTCAGGCTGGGCCACCACCCTCTAGTCGGGCCACCGCCCTCGGAGCCGGGTCGCTGCCCTCGGAGTGGGTCGCCGCCCTCAGAGCGGGCCGACACACCTGTGGGCTGCCACCCCTAGACTGGGTCGTCGTCCCAGTGGACCACTGCCCTAGAAGGCCGCCACCCCACGCGGGCCAAGCTACACCTTTGGAGGTCTCCCTATTCCAGCCGGGCTGCCCTTTCGGGCTGCCCCTCTTACAGGTCGGACCATACATCGGCACTACGGGCTGATTCCACCTCAGCCCCATCAAGACCAGGTCAGGCCGGGTTGGACTAGACCCAGGCCCCACCGGGCTGATAAACACTCAAAAATGATTATCTTGAGGAATGGATGCTCGTTTGATGAACCGTCTATGGCATTGGGACCCTTGGAGTAAGACATTCCTTTTGCCATACTCCATTAGAGTTTCAAGGAAACATGGAGTTCGACAGGGTAGGATCGCACCCGAATCCAACCATGCCCTCAGCACTGAAATTCCAATAATGTGCAGACCGGGCATCCTACTGACGCGCCGTCTATTGAATTGGAACCCTTATGAGATGGCGGATCATTAGGTTACTTTTTTGTGAGACTTTGTGCCGGTTGAGATACACCTGATGGATTGGGGAGCGGTTCTCCCAAGCGCACTACGTACGGAACCCTACAACTTGATGAGACCTGAGGACTGCTAACTTTTCGACTCAGAGTGACTTGATGGTCATGGTACACGATGGGGAGGAGTACCTTAGTAGACCACGATGGGGGCTTGTGGTTCTGTGTGACCTGGCGGGCCACGGTAGGGAGTATCCGCGGTACATGATGGGGAGGAGTACATTAGAAGACCGCGTTGGGGGGAGGATGGATCTGTGTGACCCGGTAGACCCATTGTACACAACGGGGAGAAGTAAATGAATAGTTTAAGGTTGGTGGGAAGTTCCTCTGTTTAACGCGACAGACCCACTGTACTCGATAGAGGAATATTTCTCCAGCAGCCGAGGCGTTCGACGTTATGACTGGGGATGTTACTTGTTACTACCCCTAGAATAATTCCCGGTGTGAGTTGTCTTTACATTGTTCTTGTGATTGAGTTTATTCTATGTGGTACTTTACCTGTGTGGTACATTACCTTCGTGGTGTTACCATGTGGTTTTTCTTTGTGGAATTCTAGGAGACCTTTTGGGTCTTGGGGTCCCAACTGAGTATCGTTATACTCACCCCTACACGAGCTTCACCCACACCTTGTTGTGTCTTGTGTAGACGACGTACAACATTGATCGAGGCTGAGGGAGCCAGGACTGGATGATGCTCGGAGGTGGATATTCAGCGTGACATGACACAGAGAGGATGGGCGGACGTGGAGTACTATGGAGGCGAGCTATACCTACCCTTCAGGTAGGATCCACAGTGGATGATCCAGGAGCTAATTTTAACCTTTCATATCTTTTTTACTTTTCAGTTATACTTGTACTTTCCTAGTTGGGATTGTATTCTGGCCCTTTTAATTTTAGTTCACTTATACTACAGCAGTTTACTTCATAGTTGATTCTTGTTGTGTTATCGAACCCTGTTTTTGTACATGTTTAAAGGAAATGCCTTCCCGTTTTATAGAATATGACTTTCGGTGCTAGTCCCCATCCCCTGGCCTATGGAAGGCGGGCTTGGGGTAGTCACGAAATGGGCCTTAGGAGACAGGTCGTGAAAAAGTGTTATCAGAGGGGTCGGTTCTACCAAAGAACTAGGACTCTGATATTTTCTATCTGGCAATAGTGTTAAGTTATTTGAGTGTGGTTTTCAGTTTGGGGAGTCCAGTTTTGGTGCGGTGGTCTATGTATCCATACACCGGGGCCCTGAATTCGGATTTCTGACTCTGTGCACGAAAAAATTGATTGTGCATCTTTTGAAATGTCTTTCTTGTGTTTTATTGAGTCATCTCACCAAAATAAATTTTAATCATGGAACACATGTTTCATTTCAGGATGCCTCCATGAAGACAACCAACTAGGTTCCCTGAGAGAGTATGCGATGACGGCCCACCGAGCGATGAGGCATCGGTGTAGTGCCCCCTTACATCTTAGGCACCTTTGGGTGGTGTACCAGCCACACCACTGCCCATGGGACAGTTGTTGCCACCAACCCCACCGGTATAAGATGCACACTGACTAAGCGTGTTTCATGAGTTCCAATTGCAGAGGCCTCTGATGTTTCGAGGTGAGATGAACCCGCAGGTGGTTGAGTACTGGCCGGAGGCTATGACTAGAGTTTTTCTCTTAGTTGGGACACTAGTTGATTTTATGGTGACCCTGGCCGCCAGACTTTTTCAGGAAGCACCAGGGAGATGGTGGAGCATGATGCATCAAATACCTGATGAGGTGACCCTCATCTGGGAGGACTTCTATGACCTTTTTAGGGTGAAGTTCATCCCAGTGACCTTAGACTCTATGCGTATATAGGATATACTTTACTTACAGTAGGGAAACATGATAGTGGCCTAGTACTCGGTGAGGTTCACTGATCTCTCCCGCTACACCACTGACATGGGATGAAACCCTTTCTTCTGGGCCTGGACCATTGAGCAGGGTCTCCTATGGGAGATTAGAGCATCGATGGTATCCCTCAGCATTCTGACATAGGCTGGGGTGCTTGAGTGAGCACTTTTGGTGGAGATCTTCCTAGCTCAGTAGGCACCGACATTGAGAGCTAAAACCATAAGATAGGTAGCTAATTCATCTTCAGGAGGTAGTAGGTAGATGACACAGAGGTCCAAGCAGGCTAGAATCTCTAGTAGATAACCCCGGGATGCAGGGTCAGAGGTGCGAGACTCCAAAGGCAGAGGAAGACAGGCGAGGGGCATTCAGTGTTACACGTGCAGCAGGTAGGGTCATATGGCCCACGACTGCCCGACACGCCATACTGATGACTAGAAGACGATTGAGGGACCATCGGGGAAGAGGAAGAGGTTCCAGCAAGGAGGTCCGTAGGGTGGAAGACTTGGAAGTGGAGCTGGCCGTGTAATAGGCGATGAGCAACATTTCGAGATTCTACCACCACCATTGCCAGGTGGTCCACCCGGACCACAGGGAGTAGGAGGACAAGGGCGAGCATAGCTCTAGGCAGCGGAGGCCTACGACCATAACTCTCCAGAGATGATTAGAGGTATGATCTGTGTCTACTACACCTTAGATGTAGTGCTTATATACATAGGTGTCTATCACTCTTTTATTGCAAGAACCCTCGTTCAGAGCTCAGATATTCTAGTGGAGCTGTTGGCTAGATCCTTACGGCTAAAGAAACCTACGGGAGAAAATTCGAATATTACGTACCGGTGCCGACAATGTGAGATTAATCTAGGAGGATAGAGCTTCGACTGAGATCCCCTAGTATCAGCGTCGAGGATTTACGACATCATTTGGGTATGGAATAGTTATCCACAATCCATGCTCATATTTCCTATATTAGACACAAAGTGCAGTGTGTCTGTATGGACGAGACCATGTTTTCCTTCACTAGAGAGAAGGGAATCTTTGATACACAAGATGGACTTACCCAGAGGAGGGTGTAACCGATTACTCATCAGATGTGTAGACTTACCCTAGTATCAGTTTAGGTTGAGAGTCCAAGCTATCCTGTAGTGGGGGACCAGTATGCCGATGTATTTCCTGATGATGTCCCAGGACTACCTCCATGCAGAGAGGTTGGATTTTACATCAATCTGTACCCCAGGATGGCACCGATATCTACACCATCATAGCAGATGGTTCCTATGGAGCTTCATGAGTTACTTGTATTGTTGGAGGGCTCATAGGGAAAAGGGTTCATAAGACCCAGTGTTTCTCCATGGTCAGCCCCAATTTTGTTCTCCAAGAAGGCAGATGGGAGTTTGAGACTCTGTGTGGACTATCGGGGCCAGAACTAAGTGACTGTTAAGAGCATGTATACACTCCTGAGGATTGATGATCTTTTAGATCAGTTAAAGGTAGATTTCTAGTTTTCGAGGGGAGACCTCTGATCATGCTATCATCAACACAATATATGAGATGAAGATGTGCAGAAGATAGACTTTAGATGTCGGTATGGAAATTATGAGTTCTTGGTTATGCCTTTCGGTGTGGACAACACCCCAAAAGAATTATTGGGACTCATGAACATGATCTTTCCTCCATAACTCGATTGTTTCATGGTGGTGTTCATCAATGACAGATTTTTTTACTTAGCGACAGAGGAGGAGCATACCTATCATCTATAGATGGTTTTGGATACACTCTGAGATCACCAGCTTTATGGTAAACTCTTGAAGTGCCAGTTCTAGAAATGGGAGGTCAAATTTTTGGGACATTTATCTCAGAGTCTAGAGTTACAGTGGATCCAGCGAATATAGTGGTTGCGATTTCCTGGGAGCCACCCTAAAGCATGAATGAGGTACGAAGTTTCCTAGGGTTGGCTGGTTACTACCAGAGATTCATGCATAACTTTTCTAGAGTTGCATCACCCTTTTCATCTTTGATAAAGAAGGGGAAACCTTTCTTGTGGATGGAGAGATGCCAACAATGTTTCTAGGAGCTGAGGTAGAGACTTATGAGTGCCCCCATCTTGAGGATTCCAGAAGAGGGTGTTGGGTATGTAGTATACTACGACGCATCCGAGACTAGGCTTGGATGTGTCCTGATGTAGGAGCGAGCAGTGATTGCTTATGGTTAACAACATGTGAGGTAGCATGAGTAGAACTATGCTACCCATGACCTGGAGTTAGCAGTAGTGGTATTTTCCTTGAAGATGTGGCGACATTACTTGATGGGAAAACTTTTTATAGTCTACTCTGATCACAAGAGTCTCATGTATATATTCTCTCAGAAGGACCTGAGCTTGAGACAATGGTTATTTCTAGAGTTCCTCCAAGACTATGAATTTGAGATAGTCTATACTCATGGGAACGGTGACGTGGTAGTAGATTCACTCAGCAGGAGATCTGGTCTGCTGTTACCGAGTTAGGTGACATAGAAGACAGCTACGTTGTAGATATCCTTCATGGACAGAGATGGAGCAGCATACCTCTAGTCTATGACAATAACACCCCCACTCCTTCAGTGATTTAGGGAAACATAGCTTGGGGACACTGATTACAAGGCTCGACGTGCTCAAATATTCTCAGGGTAGGAACCTGATGGATTTTCTGAAGGTGGGGAGAAAGTCATTCTCTTTAGAGGATGGACCATGTTACCAGTGGAACTACGGGAGTAGGTGTTGAGGGAATTCTATACGTCCCCTTTGGTGGTACATCCTGGTGTTGCGAAGATGTACCACGACCTCCAACATTAGTACTGGTGTCCATGGATGAAGAAGGTAGTGGCAGAGTTTGTTTCACGATGCCTCACTTGTCAACAAGTGAAGGTCGAGCACCAGGTTCCAACAAGATTAACTCAGCCACTAGAGGTGCTGGAGTGGAAGTGGAATGAGATCTCTATGGACTTTGTGACTGGGATTCCACATACATCTAGGGGACATGATTCCATATGGGTGATCGTTGACCGACTCACCAAGTCATCCCAATTCCTACTTATCCGAGAGTAGGGATCAATAGAGGGCTTGGGACGCCTCTACATATAGGAGATCGTGCGACTTCATGGGGTTCCATCAATTATAATCTCTGACCATGTCACACATTTTACATCTTATTTGTGGAAGGGATTTTAGGATGTGTTCAGTACTCAGCTGCATTTGAACACCCCTTTTATCCTCAGACGGATAGTCAAACGGAGCGAACCATTTAGATGGTAGAGGACATGCTTCGTGCATACGTCCTAGATTTTGTCCGCAGTTGGGAGGATCACATTCCCTTGGTGGATTTTGCTTACAACAATAGTTATCACTCCACAATCAGTATGACACCATTCACGACCCTTTGCGGTTGACCCTGCAGATCACCTATATGCTTGAAAGACCTAGGGGAGTCATTACTAATGGGTCCAGAGTTGGTACGGGCTACTACTGAGAAGGTGAAGATCATCTAGGAGTGGATGAAGACTTCACAGAGTAGATAGAAGTCATATGCTTACAGAATATGGAGACCTTTGGAGTTCCAGGAGGGGGACCACATTTTCTTGTGAGTCTCTCCTCGATGGGGACTGTAGAAATTTGGCCAAGGTGGAAAGTTATCACTGAGGTTTATCAGGCCATTTCTGACACTTCATAGGATAGGTGAGGTGGCATACCACTTGGAACATCCACCGCAGTTGGATAAGGTGCACGATGTCTTCCACGTATCCCAGTTGAGGAGATACATGCACAACCCATCTCCTGTCATCGACCATGGCGAGCTGGACTTAGACGATGGGGAGAAGTTTATGGAGGTTCTAGTAGATATTGAGGATCGACATGAGTGGGTCTTTCATGGGCAGTTGATTGCTCTGGTGCCCGTTTTCTGGCAGCACGGGAACCTCTAGAAGAGCACATAGCAGTGAGTGGCTCATATTCATGCTCATTACCCCCATCTGTTTCCTTAGTTTATGTTGTAGCTTTCGAGGATGTAAAGATCTAAGGTGGGGAGAATGTAAAGGCTTATATTTTTTCATGTACTTTGTTTTCATAATTATATGTAATTATTACGAGTCTGCAAAAATTGACAGCACATGATTTCGAGGCCCGATGTGCCTGGAATAAATTTCTGAACTTTTTTTTCTGGTAAGTTCAGTAAACACGTGAGAAATATTTTCTAACTATTGAACCATTGATTGGATTAAAAATCTGGGAGCACCGTTGAATTTGCAGCTCCAGGATTCGCTTAAGGGAGGCTTTATATTGACCGTAGTAGGTCCGGAGTAAAAGTTAGGTTTTGCGACTTTTTTTAAATGAAATGAAATTTTTTTTTGTTATTTTATTTTATAAACCTCCAACGAACCAATTAAAGGGTGGGGCCAATGGCGTGTCAAGCCATTAAATGGATTGACCTGCCAACCTTAAGTAAAGACGACGTTGGGGAAATTACGAAGATTCCTGATTTATGAGCCCCATTAACTCCCAGTGTCATTACTTACTCTCCCCCTCTCTTATAAATATAGAGCTTGTGGGGAGGGGTATCAGACAAGCTTCTCCAAGAAATGAAGTTCTGTTGGAGTGCCATAACGCTGAGCCCTTAGAGGACAGAGCTGACCCTAGCAGGAGGTGACGTGCAACATCGAAACCCTAAACCGGAGTTTGACGTTCGAGCGGTGGAGAGGGAATCTTGTTACGGGGATGACAAACAAATAGACTCTCTCAAACGCGAGGGCTCTCTAATGTTTCAAGGTAAGGGGTTATTTTTGTTTGTGCATTTTTGATTCCCTCTTTCACATTATTCAAATTATATGAAAGAATACAGGTCAACCGAATAATGGGATGACACACAAATCTTTCGTCTTTGCAGTAGGTTATTGCGGGGAATATTTTGGGGTTAATATTATTTTAAATTCAATTGTTATTAAACACTTAACCACCCTCATGTTTACGAGCTAATGCAGAGGTTGCGGGCCTAAAGGCCCCGTCCCAAACCCTATGCTATCTTTCAATACTTGGGCCACCTTGGAAGACCGTAAGAACATTGACGCACGCCATAAGAGGAAGGCCGCAGCCCGTCAGTCCCGGTGAACAGAGGAGGAGGCTGGCATGCCGACCAGCCACAAGAAGGAAGGCAGTGCAACCGCCGTGCCGTCGACAAATGGAATCCATGAACGAAGTCATGGAAGAAGCCAAACACTTTTCCTCCAGGTTTTTACAGCACCCACGCAGCGCCGCCCCATCACTAACCGAATGGCCTTTGGTTCTATCAGGGATCCAGGAGATCTGTGGGTTACAACCCCCCACATCGTACCAAACTGGGATGCCACCCTCGAGCCGAGCTGTCGCCCTCGGAGTGGGCCGCTGCCCTCAAAGCGGGAAACCACCCTCATACTGGGCAGCCGCCCTCAGAGCTGGGCCACCGCGCTTGGAGTGGGCTACCGACCTCGTACAGGGCAGCCACACTCAATCTAGGCCGCCACCTTCAGAGTCGGGACACCGCCCTCGGAGCATGGATGCAACCCTCGATCCGGGCCACCACACTCATGCTGAGCCACCGTGCTAAGATTCAGGCTGCCGCCCTCGGAGCCGGGCCGCCGCCCTCGAAACTGGCTGTGGCCCTCGAAACGGGATGCCGCCCTCGGAACGGGCCGCCTCCCTCAGAACGGGCCGCCGCCCTCGCAACGGGCCGCCACCCTCGCAACAGGCCACCGCCCTCGAACCGGGCTGCCGCCCTTGGATCGGGCCGCCGCCCTCGGATCGGGCCGCCGCCGTCGGACCGGGCTGCCACCCTCAGACCGGGCTGCCGCCCCAGCTAGCCGTCGCCCTAGGTAGCTTCCACCCTCGAGCTGGGCTACCACAATCAAGGCGAGCCACCATGCTCAGATCCGGGCTACCTCCCTCAGAGTCAGTCCGCCGCCCTCGAAACGGGCCCCCGCCCTCGGAACGGGCTGCCGCCCTCGAACTGGGCCACCGCCCTCAGACCGTGCCACCGCCCTCGGACCGGGATACCACCCTTGGACCTGGCTGCTACCCTAGCTAGCCACCGCCCTTGCAGGTCCCCGCCCCCGAACCGGGCCGCCGCCATAGTGGGCCACCGCCCCAGCAGGCCGCCGCCCCCGGACAGCGCTGCCGCCCCACGTGGGCTGGGCCACCCCACTTGTGGGCCGAATCGGACATCGGCCTAGCGGGCTGAGTCCACCTTGGCCCCGCCCAGACCGGGTCGGGCCAGGTCGGTCCGAACGGGTTGGACCAGAATCTTGCCCCACCTGGCCCAGAAACACTCAAAGGGGCTTATCTTGAAGACTAGATTCTCGTTTGACGAACCGTCTACAGTGTTGGGACCCTTGGATCAAGATGATCATTTTTCCTTACTTCGTTAGAGTTTCATAGATACATGAACTTCATCCGGGTTGGATCACACCCAAATCCAACCGAGCCCTCGACACTGAAATGTCAATAACGCACAAATCAGGCATCTGACTGACGCGCCATCTGTTGTGTTAGAACCGTTATGACATGGCAGATCATTGTGTTACTTAATTGAGAGACTTCGTGCTGGTTGAGATATGACTAATGTCTTGGGGAGAGGTTCTCCCATGCACACTACGTACGGAACCCTACGACTGGCTGAGACCAGACGAATGTTGACTTTTCAAGTCGAATTGACACGACAGCCACGAAACGCGATGGGGAGGAGTACCTTAGTACACCATGATGGGGGTGGGTGGTTCTATGTGACCTGGAGGGCCATGGTGGGGAGCGGGGACAGTACGCAATGAGGAGGAGTACCTTAGCAGACCGTGTTTGGGGGGGGGGGGATGACACTGTATGACCCAACAGACCCACAATACGCGATGAGGAGTAGTATTTCAGTAGTTCAAGGTTAGTGGGAAGTGACTCTGTGTGATGCGACATGCCCACTATAATTAATATAGGAGGAGTTCTCTAGTAACCGAGTTGTTCGACGTTGTGACTGGGGATGTTACTTGTTACTACCCGTAGAATAAATGCTGGTGTGATCTATCTTTACTTTGTGCTTATGAATGAGGTTATTCTATGTTTTACTTTACCTTTGTGGTACTTTAAATTTATGGTGTTACCCTATAGTTTTTCTTTGTGGAATTCTAGGAGACCCTCGGGGTCTCGGGGTCCCTACTGAGTATCGTTATACTCACCCCTATTCGGGATTCACCCGCACCTTATTGTGTCTTGTGGAGATGATGTATAACATTGATCGAGGATGAGGGATCCAGGACTGGAAGGTGATTGGAGGTGGAAATTCGGCGTTACGTGACATAGAAGAGACGGGCGGACGTGGAGTACTGTGGAGGTGAGCTGTACCTACCCTTCTGGTAAGATCTGCGGTGGACGATCTAGGAGCTGCTTTTCACCTTTCAGTTGTTTTGTACTTTTCAGCTGTACTTGTATTTTTCTAGTAGGGCTTGTATTCCGACTCCTTTACTTGTAGTACACTTTTACTAAAGTAGTTTACTTTATAGTTGCTTCTCGTTGTGGTCTTGGACCATGTGTTTGTACAAGTTTAATGGCAATGCCTTCCCATTTTAGGGAATACGCCTTTCAGTGCTAGTCGCCAGCCCCTGGCCTATGGAAGGAGGGCTTTGGGTAGTCACGACACGGGCCCCAGGGGATGGGTCAGGACATTTTTAACATGTGTTATATTTATATTAACTTGAAATATGTACAAAAAATTCATTCTCACCAGTTATAAAATGTTTCTCTTTCTATAAATACCCAATACTTATACATATATTATTACATTATTTTTAAACATGAATATCCATTAATAAGAAAAAAGGTTTACCAATTCCTTGTGTCTTTGGAGGAGTAGGTTCTTAACACATAAAAAGAATCTTAAACATGGAATCCTTATTTTATTCTGTATTGTGAGATACTAAAATCCATTTGAGATCATAAAAAAATATGGGATAATGTATGGGATACAAAAATAAATGGGTGAGATAAAAAAATCTCATTAATTGAATAAACATGATAAGGAAGTATAACATGTGATTCAATGGTACCACATGATCTCTTAAAAGAGAAGGTACATGAGTAATCAAGTGAAAGCATACTATAGAAAGAATGGTATCATAATATCATGGAAGCATAGTAAAGTGGAAATTAAAGAAAACATTAAATAGTAATAAGTCAAGGTTAACTACCTAGATATCATCACATGGTGGAAAGAGTCCCAAATGGATTAGGCTCTCTCTAATTACATATATGACATCTTAGGAGACTTAAACATTACCCAATTCTTTGGATGGATACAAAATTATGGGACCACCCATTAATTTTATTTCATGTATATGAATATGAATTCCATATAATAATATTAATAATAATGCATTAACATAATAATTACCCATATTAATGAGTTTCATAATCTTGACTCATAACATAATCAAAAGAGATTCCTAAAGGAAGAAATTTGAGTGATCGACATATGGAATATATTACCCCATCAAAGAAAGGAATAATAATATTGGTATACTTATTAGATAAATATACAGACAAATTTTGTATCATTATATACCTTTAAAGAGATATAATGTGAGTTTGAGAGATAATGGTAAGAGCCTGAAGAAAAGGATGGGTTTGAAAAATCTCGTACCTTGAGCCCGATTAATCACTTTTATTCTTTATCTCCTGAAATATATAACTTATGTTAATTATTTAAATTATTAATAATATTTTTCAAGTCTATTGTTCCTTTTTTTTATTTTTTACCATGTCTATACAATTACTTAACCAATTAATTTCACGTCGTACTTTTTAACAATAAATGGATCATATATCCAAAACCACATTGGTAAGTTGAGTATCATCAAAGAGATTAGTCATCTATAGAATGGTAACTATGAAATAATCTTAATTTCATCACATAAATTATAATTTTCAATCTAACCATGAAATAAGGTTATTAAAAATGAACTGGGTTACAATCATGGAGATAGAAGGTTATACACATGAGTAACATTTCCATTTCTTGAAGATCATGATGGAAAGAAGGTAGGTGTTATTTTATATTTAAATTATGATAATTATATCATAAATATGATATATTATTTCTTTAAATACCCTTAAATATACCATCTATATGATGCGTTAATAAAAAAGATCACATTGCTCCATTAGGGGGTTGTCCATCGTATACACGAAAGACGTTACCATTTATTTAATGAACTATAAGGTAATAAATTATATGACTATTTATTTTAAATAGTTATTATTAGTTAATGAATATAATATATAAACATAAAATTAATCTTCATTACCTTCAATGTAAATTATATATGAAAAATGAATCATATCGCTTAGTGAAGCGGTAGTCCAATATATACACTAGCGATGTTATCCAATTTTCTATAGAATGGAATGTAATAAGGTATATATGATATTATAATTAAATAGGTATAATTGTATCATAAATATCATATTTAAAAATTTCACCCCTCATTATATCAAGATGTGAGAAGGGGTGATGGAAATAATTACATCCGTTTGCGAAGCGGTAGTCCGCCATACACATGATCAATGGTTTTATTTCTCATTGGAGGGATATAAAAATGGTAGAATGTTATTCCCTTAACAAAACAACATATCGGTACATGAAAGATAGAAATGTTATTATATCACCTTGGTTTATTAAAATTTCAATGAGTTAGAAGAAGAAATACAATAAAATGCTCGGTTATGGATTTTACCTCTTCATTATACAATCTTCTTTTGGTTTGCACATGAATCCTTCATATATTGGATTTATGACCAAAACAAGTATTATAGGATGGGGATAAATACTTGAATAAAGTTATTTTGGGTTGTTATGGGATGAACCAATGGGTTTTGGAATTGTAGAAAGAAGAGGATAAGGGGTGGCCTTTTCTATGTGGGGAGATGACACAATTGGAATTTTTTTAAATAAAAAATTTCCCACACATTTTTTCATGAAGAAAGAATAAAAAATGGATATTTTTAGACCTTTATAAGATAGAATGTCTAAATATGGCCATAAAATAAGAATTCTACCAATAATTTCTCAATATTAATCGTTGTAAAAAATTAGGTTGACCATATTAGATATTATAAATTATTTTGATTCAAAATATGGAATTTGTTTTCCAAATTCAACTCTCAAAACTGTTAGAATTTAATATAAAATTAAACTTCCAAATTTGTCAAAACACATTTTCCAAAGAAAAACATTCAAAGGTATAAAAACATTTTATATCATAATAAAATATTAAATTTATTATAAGGAACAAAATTATTTTTATTAAAAAATAATTTAACTAAATTTTCTTCAATAAAAATTTAAAATATAGTTTAACTTTGTCAATAATTTAAACAAAAAAGAGTTTTCAATAATAATAAGTATTTTTCACTAATCATCAAAACATTAATATTTTCAAAAAATAATAAAAAATTCACCCAAATATTATTTTAACATGTAGATTTAAAAAATTTATTTTTTTAACAAATAAATTATATAAAATTTTCAAAATTAATGTAAAATTACGCACCCAAATCATGACTAAAAAACCTTTTAGAAAAATAATTGTTTTTGGAAAACATTTATTTATTTATTTCAAATGGTTCTTATTTTATTTCACATAAATATTAAAACATTTAACTGATTTTATAAATGTGTAAAATATATGTTTCATAAATTATTTAGTCGTATTCATACATAACAATTTATCAGCTATTTAATAATTACCATGTTTAAATATTTTAAATGAGTATCATGTTTCAATTAAACTAGGTGTTGCATGAATTACAAGATATCATAGAGATTGAATTTATTGAAAAATAAATATATTTTAAAGTATCTTAGTGTTACATTATCTTTTAATATTTGGGTTTCATGTCATAAATTCAATTGACCATAATGTTATTCTTTCAAAATCTTAGGGTGTTACACCCACCACCCCTTCAATACCACCCTAAAATTTTGGTTTCCTTGTAAAATAATACCCTATTTAATTCTCCTAGATTTCTATTTCACTTTAATTTGATTAATTTCACAATATATAATCTTAAACACTTCCTCTCCAAATAATCCTCTAAGAGAAAACCAAATCTCTCAATGTAAGTTCAATGTTTTTTCAAACATCTTTTCCTTTTGTTTTTCCATTTGAATTTTTCCCAAAATTATATGATTAACTAAGTATTTATAGTATATTTAATTTTTTTTATATTTTTAAGATAAACACTAACCACAAATCCCCTTCCCCTTGAGAAAAGTGAAAACATCGATCATGAATATGTGTAGAAAAACCCCTCAACAACCGATCATGTTTTGTCTTCCTTGAACACCTTATAAGGATAGTTTTTACAAGGAATATAATATATAATTATTATATATATATATATATAATGGTTTAGTTTATGAATATAATAAAATATATTAATCCATTCTCCTATTCTATAGAAAATGAAATCATCAACTATGTATAAGTATGGATGGATTCCTCAATGGAATGATTGATTTTAGTTTTTATTTTCATCACCTCCTGATATGGTTGTTCATGAGAATGAGTTTAATGGATAAATATTATTTTTTTGATATCATTAATGTTTTGTAATTAAAAAATAGAGAACCTATTAATTATGTGATTAAAAACTAATAACCATTAATAAAACAATATAAAACAAGCGTACTGAGAAGAAAATGATCTCTTCATTATAATTAATGACATTATATAAATTATATTATCTTTAAATTAATTAAAATTAGTATATATATCACTAATAAAAAATTAAACAAAATAATTATTCTTAATTTTTAATGATTTTATAACTAAACCACATCATATTCATCCATTAATCATGGTAGGTTATTTTTTGGGTTAGTTTAACCACATAATTGAAAAATAGAATGCATTTACATATGGGATTACAATGAGAAATTATTTATATGTACAATAATATATAAATATGTAAATATTTTTTTCTTTTGGATCTGAAAAATTTATATTAACATTTTACTCATTAATTATGAAATAACAATTTGTTCATTAAGAATCACTAAAACATGTTCCTCACTTATTTTAAACTCATAGATTACAAATAAAACCTCCATGAAATGAAATTACATTTTTATAAATATCTTTAAATATCTACTTCATAAAATTATATGATTTAATAATTATGAACGATAACGACCCATACTTTACATACATTGTTATTACTTCAGAATTGAAGCACACTTATTACAACATATAACAAAACCAGGAAAGGACCGTATAGGTATAGTGTCTTTAGAAACTGGGAAACATAAACAACTGGTTCATAAAGCATCTACACTGTCTCCCATTTATTTCATCATATCTATAGTCCCTTTTTGCATATATTACTTAATAACATTATTCCTGACCTGGGGAAAGAAAACATACAAAAGGGTGAGCTCAAATTCTTAGTAAGGGTAAACAAAAGAAACGTCAATCACATCATATACATAAGAACATAACTTTTGGAAATCTTAACCTGCAAAAGAAATCATAATTTCACAACATGGGAAAAATCATAGTAGTGAAATGTAATCCCAATAATCATAACTTAAAACAAGAAACTTTGTGGCATACACACATAATCATAAAGAATCATTTCTTGTTAATTAAGACTCATTGCCAAGACTATGTTAGTGGACAAAGTCCATTTATGAACGGAGTTCACTCCTCGTTTCAGTCCTGTTTCACTGAACCGGTTTAACCTACCGTTCCAGTCATGTCTATCTCATGAGAGATAAAATCTTTACCCAATGCATTGGAGGGAGATATAGGTCCCACCCATCTCATTATGATACCATTCTTATGTGTGCCAGAAAATCATAAATCATACATCATTGCATAAACAATGTAATAAAAATGGGATTCTTAAACATCATGACATCATAAAACAATTCATATAAGATAAAGGAATTTATAAAAATAATTCCATCACAGCATAATCAAATCAATGTAATAATAGGGATAGAAATAGAACCCTTTATTATCTTAGATGGAAAATAATTTTGATAAAACACTTGAACTCCATTCTTGAGGAAAATATCCTTTCTACTTCAAAAACACTTTTCCTTTCTTAACATGTCATACAATTCTATACTAGAAGAAGTTGATTAAAAAGATACATGAAAAATTTTAAAGTAAACTTCTTGGAAATAATTTTTTAAAAATCCATTCATGCCGTATAATTTAAAAAAACATTCTTCGTACTTTTTTCGGAAAAGTCAAAAAGTACCTCGTAAGAAAAACGACAAAAGATTCCTTTCATATCTTTTACTAAAAACTCACCGAAGGGTAAAATTGGATTTAAAAAATTTTAGGTGGATGGAAATAATATTACATATTGAGGAAACATGGATGTGGATGATAAAATACACCCTAGTAAATTTCAAAGTATAAACAATCTCAGATAAAAATGAGATTGTGATATTTCCCTTACCTTAGGTCCGATTTGCTTCGTAAGTGTTCGAAACTCCTGTATAATTATTTAAATAATGTTATTGACTTATTCCAGAATCATAATTATTTTAATGATATCATATATGGTCATATTCTTAGCTTCTTATTAGTAATATTTCATTACTACTTGTTTATTCAGGTGTTTATTACTTTTTGTTCTTATGCGTGTTTTGTCAAATAAATTCTTATCCTTCTTTTTTTAAGGTTATAGATACCTCATTTCCAGAATGGTATTAGTGTAATATATATCATATTAATTCATTCAATTCATTTATATAATCATTATGCAATGAAGATCATGTAGAACGAATCACATCACATCATAGAGACGGTATTCCGTACTTACGCACGAGTGATGATATCGTTCCTATGATCGTGGAATTGTATTGGAGTGTATGTATACTATTTAAGAATCAATATAACTTCACAATAATCATATATATTCATTATTTCACCATTATTCCCATCCAATTAAGGTGGTGTTGGAAAATAGATTACACCACGGCGTGGAGACGGTATTCCGTACGTATGCACGCGCGGTGATTTCATTTTCCGTAGGATGGATAGATGGTGAAATAGGGTTGTTTCATACATATAATAAAATATCATTATATGAGTGATACTGATGTTATTACTTCATAATGAAACAACTAAAGGAGAAGAAGTGGAAGAAGAAATAAAGATGAAAGAATCGGTAACGGACACTACCTCTTCTTTGAAGTGCTTCTTTGAGACCTCCTTTTAGGGAACTAAAATTGGTCTTTGAAGAATACCGAGACCTCTAGGATATTTCTAGGGAAGTGGAGAGAAGAAATTGGCAGGTGTTGGCTGAGCTTGAAGGCTCAAAGTGGTGTGAGGAAGAGAGGGAGGAGGTGCCCTTTTATAAGGGAGGAGAAGGGCTCCTTTGGAAAAACTAAACATATTATTTTATTATAAAGTCAAGATCGGTTTTAAATAGCTCCAAATTGATTTATTTCAAAGTTAAGGTCGGTATGGGTCGAAATACTCTCATCCAATAGAATTTAGACAAGTTTAGGTTCCTATTGTAACCTTATCATTTAGATTTAACATTAAGTTAAATAATTTTACTTTTACCATGTCTTCTTGTGTTCTTATACTATATGGTTAATAAACATACTATAAGCAGCCAAACGAACCCCAAGTTTTTTATTATTAATATATATAACCTTATCTAAGTCATTTGGCCGATCTGTAGATTTTTAAGAATAAAATAACAATTACTAATATAATATTTGTTTTAAAAACTATTTTATGTCAATTTTGACACTATTTAGTAATTGATTTTTGTGAAACTCATAACAGACTGATTGGTTCGAAAAAAGTTAATTAAATCAATACTAACATGTAATATTAACCTAGAAAATTAGTGTAATTCATAAAAAGTCTCATATTATATTTATTTGTGTATTTATAACATCAATTATGTCAATATTTCATTAATAAGATAATTACTGCATCATCTTTGTGTCATAAATAAATTAAATTATTTAAAGTCTAAAAATTACAAATAAACTATAGTTATGTAGGAAATATCTTTATCCTTCTAATTAATATTTATAGTCGAATTGATCTTATGTATAACCCTATATTAAAAATGATTTAGTTATTAAACTTTGAGTTTAATTATTTTAACCCTTCTTTAAATAAATTAATAATAAATGTCCTAATCTAATCCAAGTGGGCCTAAATAGTCATATTTTATTCCTAAGTTTGTTTTTGGTCGAATTACACTTATCCAATAGAATTAGGACATGTGTTAGGGTAATAATAATATCATTTTACCCTTAATTACCCTATTTAATTTTAACCATGGTAAATAAAAGTAAAAAGTTACTATTTACCAAAATTTACTTTCATCTCGTTGAACCACATTTTACTTACTGACATCAACCGTGTCTCTCGGATTTTTGAAATTACCCTCACAGAAGCGGTAAAATTAAGTTTTATGAAAAATTCAGTTTTTTTAACTACCAATTAGTGGTTTCACTATTCATCAAAAATTGAAAGTGTTTAGAAAAATACCAAAATTTCACCCTAGGATAATTTCGATATTACGAATCCAAAAATGAAGTCCATTTTGAAAAATAAAATTTATAAAATTTCAAAAAGTGGTTATTACTATTCATAACGGCTAGTTTTAATAGTATATCGTTGTTTAGTGAAACTCGGTATTGCGTACAACGCAAGCTATCAAGGAAGGTCGTGATTTCGTGTAAAGAAAGTCAAGCAAGTGTTGTGTAGAAAAGATTCCTTTAATGATTTATATAACATAAAAGTCTCGGGCGTTACATGAACAATAGAAAAAAATAGATACAAATGAAAATTTTATGAAATAAGACCCAATCGATAAATATTACATCCACTCATTGTTAAAAATAGGAAAAAACCAATTAATATATATATAAATATATAATGATTATAAATGAGGAATATAAATAGATATATTTATAAATAAGGTTTTTGTGAATGTATTTAATGGACTTAATTTAATTATTCAAAAAATTTGCCCTTGTGAAAAATGAACTGGGACTTATATAAGGGATTTCATCACAAATTATTCTCTTTATGACATGTCCAATATTATGCAACTAATTTCATTTTTGTTTTATATACAAAATATTTCAAATATAATATCATTAATTTTAATTTTATTTTGGTATTTTATATTCAATTACAAGCCCTCTTTTTCAAGGGGTCTTGATTGAGACATTACTCAAATCTTAAGGGTTCTTTGTCTCAAACCATAATTTCTCGAGACATGTTTATGTTAGGAACAATGTTTTAATTAAAATTGTGTATCAAATAAACATGGATTTATATTTATTATATAATTTTCTATTCAAGGGAAATTATGATACAAATCAATTCATATTCAGGCAATGGATTTTGACTCTGTTGTTACACCAACTATAAGGCTTTTTGGAAACTCAATTTCTATTCATTGAGTTATGATTATTTCTGTAGTAATTATTTCATATAAGTTTGTAAAATTCTACCATTTTATTTTATTATGTGGTATTTTATTTATTCGAATTTATAAAACCAAAAACCCCTTTTGAAATATTTATTACTTCAGGGAGTTTATTTCTTGTAAAGGATATTGATACCACAAGTCCTCGGATCCAAGAGGATACTCAAGCAGGGGAAATGAGCCCGTAAAGGGCGATGTGGGTTAGGGTTACTTCTCATCGCTGCCATCCTCCCATTTCTCTTGGACGGCGGTGGTTCCTCCTCGGTCTTCCCAGCATGTTTTTGGTGCGGTGGCTGATTCCACGATGAAGGGTGGCCCCGATCGGGATGCTCAGTTTTCGATCTCCCGCGGCGAGGGTGTTCTGGTTTTCTCTGACATCGGGGTGGTGCTCCGGCTCTTCTGCATCGTGGGGTCGAGATTCAGTGTGGCGTCGCAGCCGCGGTCCTCCAATGCGGCGAGGGGGTTCCCGTTCCTGTGCGTCTGGGTCGTGGTTCTGCTTTCTGCGAAGGTAAGGTCTAGATTTGATTCAGGGTCTTGTTTTTGCGGCGAAGGGGATCTAAATCTGGTGCGTTGGGGTGGTGTTCTGCCTATTCTGCATTGGTGGGGGCGTGCTCAGGGTGTCTTGGGGTCGCGGTTCGTGCTCCGTGGGGCTGTGCTCTGGTGGTCGGGGCTGTGACCGCCTTTCCACAGCGGTGGGGTCTTGCTCTGGATGCGCTCGGGGCTACGAACATCTTCTGCAGAGGCCATGGAGTCCATTCATTCTTCCGTGGTGTGGATTGTGCTCTGGACCTCTTTCGTAGGGGCTACAATTCTGTTCCTTGGTGAACTGGTTTCCATTGGTGAACGGGCTGTTTTCTGTCGACTATGTCATGTTCCGGCGGGGGGTTCTTTGGATGGTCTATTGCGGTCTCTGCGTGCAGGTTAGAGGGTGGTGATGGGAATTTTGTGAGATGTCTGTTTGGTGATGATGAAGGTTTCACAGTTGGTTGAGCCGTGTGGTTTTCATCGGTTGTTTTGGAGTGTTTTGTTGTATGCTTGAATGTTTCGGCTTTCAAAGGTGGGAGGTTTGTGATTCTAGACTCGACTTCATGAGTTGACTCCAAAGGAGGGTTTAGAGCTGGCGGTTCATCCTTACAGTGTTTTTTGGATTTGGTTGTTTGAGAGGTTATGGCGCTAGCCATCGAATCGGGCCTCAGCTTTGACTGAGGACACTTTCTTGCCGAATCACATTGCAATTATGGAGAGCTTCTTCACATTCACATGCTGGGGAGGAGCAGTTCTCTGTTGTCATTCTAGTTTTTACTCTTTCTTCATTCGAGTGTGAATGTCCTATGTCCATGATGTCATTGGGTTTCCACCCCCTTCATCCCTTAAAAGGGTGTCTTATCTTATTATAAAAAAAATTGAAGGCCTTCGGGCCGTTGGATGGATACCACAAGTCCTCTTTCCTTGAGTTATAATGTTTCATCACGAAATTATTTATTTCATGTATAGGTTTTTCCACAATAATATTTTATTATATAATAATTTATCTACCTAAATGGTGAAAGGAAGATACATTGATACAAATTAATGTTTTTATTCGTCTTATAATGTGAGTTTTCAATAAAATTATTTTGTAAAAAATCAAACGAGGGTTTCCTTATAAATTTCTACGTTTTTCTTCCTCTCCTTGTTTCTAAAAGATAAAATTTATAAATCTTAAATGATACGTTATTGATTATTAGTTTTAAAATTTACGTACCTTAAAATATTTTAAATCAAATTTTCAAAACATTGGCTTGAAAGAAACATGTAAATTTTTATTTTACAGTAATGTTAAAAATGTTTTCAAAGGTCTCTTTTAAAATTTAGCGTCAATTTCCATTATAATTTTAAAGAGGATATAATCTAATGGGGTTTATGTTTCATGAATTATACTCTAATATTTACATTTATCATTTTGGTAATTTAACTTAGGGCACCAAACAACTTTATTCTTGATCCATTCCTTCATGATACTTTTGTATCATTCTTTTTGTGAGGGTGCTTTTCATTTATATTAACATACTTAAAATTTTAATTTGTTACACTGAGGATATGTTATTTTCCAACCATGAACATTATTTATCTTGCTTTATTATGATCGTGTTATTCTATTTTTTACTTAACCACTCATTATAGAATATTGTGTGAATATCTCATTTTATAAAATTTAGATAAGACGAAACTCACTAAGAAAGAAATATTATTTACTTTATGGGAATGTCTTCATATTTCTAATTATTATTTATCTCTAAATCAAGTTGATAATTTATTTCTATTCTATATTTTTCATTATACAAATAGCCATGATTTTATTCATCTTGAGGTTCCTTAGGGAATGATGTGAAATATCTTGTTGGATCTTATAGAGAATGAATTGGACTTAATAACATGATAGGTGGAAGCCATCATTATATATCCCATACTGCATAGACATGTCTAATGAGGCAAAAAAAATGTTGTGTTTTTGTGTATACTTATCCCCTTATAAGTATAATTTCTTATAAAAAGGATTTGAAAACCTGTTTTGATGTCCAACATTATGCATTCCATCAGTATGAGATCAGTATTATTGATATCCTTATTTTCATTCATTTATATGGAATTATTATGCTCTCAATCTCAGTTGAATATAGAGTTATTCCTATTATTTATTATTTTCATATTATATATTATGTGAATATTATTTAAACAACTTCAGTTATATATTTTCTTAACTGATAATATGAGTTAGCTCATTTCATATATTTTAAGTCCCTAGGTTATGAACATAAGTAGTACACCAGATAATCTAGAAGGATAACATGTGTGGAATAATTTCTACGAGATATTTAAGATTCATTTTAGTTTAAGTAGTTTTTTATATAACTATACTAAAATTCATTTGATATAATGAATATGGGATTTTTTGGTTATTATTTTTGTATAATTAACTAAATATAAAATCATAAAAAGTATTTGGAATGTATATAATGTAAAATTTTCTTTACATCATGTAATTAATTAGATAGAAATATATGTAAATATATTGTTAGTATCAAAGGCATTATCTAATGTATGTTTTTTCAAGCATTGAATATGGGAACATGGGTCTGGGGAGTAACAATTTTAGACTCCATGAAGTACCCCTTAGAAGACCATTCTACTCTCTTTATCTCGTATTTTGAACCATATTATAATGATTTTCCAAATATTGATTGTTAATAATTTTTAAATTAAGATTATTCAATAAATATGGATATTTAAAGTATTAGTGAAATTTTGATTTTTTTAAATCATTTACACACCGATTTCTAATGGTCAAAACATTAAAAATTTAGATTATTTTATAGATTTGTATTCTTATTTTGGGAATGTACTATCTTATTATAAATTTATTTCAAATTTTCAAGTGGATTTAATTAATTATTCATGGATTTTGATAGAATATATTTGAATATTGACAAACATAATGCATATATTTCAGTTCAAACTATATTTCTATCAATAAAAACGCATAAAAAATAGATCATAAACCACTTCCCCCAAATTTGATATATTCATACTTGTTGAATAATGGAATAATGCCTATGATAATTTCTAATAGTATCCTTCCTGATCAATTTTCACAAATTGAAAATACTGTAATATAAAAAGTTAAGAAAATTGTGTGGCTCCAATATAATATACTAGTTATTATCCCCTCCATTTATAGACATAGGGTTCTATTGGAGGATAAGGATAAACTAGTTATGAAACCCAAAAAGATACTTACCCAAAACTTATTAGAAGTTATAAAAAAGATCAGTGAAAATATAACTCGAAGAAGGTATCATTTGATCCATTTCTAATACTTGGCTGGTTATCCCTCTCTAGGTTATACAACAAAAAGGTTTCACGGTGTTCAAAAATGAAAATAATGAGTTATTTCCCATTATATTGGAAAAAATTGAGAGTGTACATAGAGTATATATAATAGAATCAATAAACACCTTGGGAGCATATACCCTATCCCTTTATTGAATAATTTCTTAAGAGAATTTTTGATAGAAAACAATATTTTTTTATATATGGGTTCTCTAGAAAGTTTTAGGTTCCCATTATTATAGAGGACCAAAAAAAGACAAAATTACCTTACCCATTTAGTATATTTTCGCATCTAACTATTCAATTGATACTTTTTAATTCCCTAGGTACAGTTTTATAGAGAAATTGTAAGTATCGTTTCTGATTTACTTGATCCTTCCCTAGAGGTACTAATATATTAATTTAATACATTTGGATCTTATCTCTTAGGAAAGATTTTACATAGATTTATTGAGAAACATTTAGTTTTAAATTTAGAAAAATGCAATTTAGTGGTAGAGAATGGAATTATCCTATTTTATATAGTTTCAAAGAACATTGTTGAGGTTGAGAGATCTAAGGCATACATTATTTCATCAATTATATATTATAAATGTGTATTAGATGATTAATAATTCCTTGTATATGGTGGTTTTTATCAATGATTCACTAGATATTTTAGTAAGATCACTCTACCCTTATCTCAATTTCATAAAAAGATATTGAATTCATTTTTTATGATTCTTATAGGTTATAATTTGTTGATCTAAAGAAGCATCACACCACCCCACTAATCATACAACCACCACAGTGGGATCCTCTATTCGAGCTTACATGTGATGCTTCAAACCTCAATGTTTTGTCATTTTAGTCATACAGGGTTAGGGTACATCCACATGTTATCATCTATGCTTTAAAAACATGGGATTAAGCCCAAAAAAGTACACAGTAATGGAAATTGGGTTTTTTGTGATATTTTATATGGATAAATTATGTTCTTATTTATTAGGCTCTAAAGTATTTTTTTCCTTAACATATAGTGTGATATACAACTTCAAGAATCCAATTGCAACGCCTGGAATTGTCTATTTTTTTATCCTTCTCTAAGATATCTATATCTAGGTAAAGGACAAGAAGAGTTCAAATAAATTGGTGGTTTACCACATGAGTATGATGACACAAACACACACACATGCCATGGGAAGAAACCTTGGACCAAATACCACTTCGAGAATCATTTCCTGATGAACCCCTTTATGAATAGTTGGATATGAATCCATGATATACGGGTTTACTCAACAATCTTTTCACCATCTACATAACTAAAAATTTCGAAAAAACCATGTTTAAAAAATATCAAGTTATTATAGGTTTTATTGGTAGGATGATCCTTAAATCTAGCGCTTCTTATGTGAGAAATTTATTAGGTGGTGTGTTTGAAAACATTATTACGAGTCTTTATTTAATTTTTGTAATACACTTTCTTTTGGTTGAAACTTTGACCTAAAGGAATGATATAAAATTCTTAGAATCTTCATTATATTTACCTAGCTTATATCATGATTCCCATCTAATTTTTAATTCATCATCCCATTGCACCCACACTAGTGAGATTTCTAGTAGACATGAGATGCATTATTAAATCATATTAATTTGTGACATTTTTTAGTTATGGGAAAATTGTATTTTGGGCATGTTTTGATGGTAATTTATTTTATTGTACATTATGGTTTCAATTTATTATGTTATAAAATGTGTAGATTTAAATTCTAATAAGAAATAAAACTGTCATTTTGTACTGGATTTTTTGAGGACATATATTTTTTGCTATTGAAATACCGAAGACAATATTTAATAACCAGGGATCACACTTTTATAATCAGACGTACAATAATGTGAAGAATTTTTTTCATCTTACAAAATTAATATTTCCATGTTTTTTTCCTTATATTCATGTTAAAAACAATATTTAATTAACCTATGTGGGTGTACCTTATATCCACATATTTTATTACCCCAAAAATCAAATAAAACGAAACAAAACAAAATAATTAAGGAGGGAATTGATGAAATGTACAACATATAGTGATATATTTGGTAAGAGATTAAGATTTGACTTTTAGGTTTGCATAAGTGAGTGGGTTATGGAAATTAATTGCAAAGGATATAGAATAGTTTTAATGGAAAAGGACTAGGTAATCCTAAAATTTGTACTTGTCCAAGATATGTTAAATAAATTATAGAAAGAAAATATTGAAATGGTTTGCACACACACATTGATAATTAGTGTCATAGTGGAACCATAACTTGGTTCACCATGTTTAGTTTCATTAATCTCGTTGGATTTTATTTTGATACAATTTATATGACAATTAAATTAAAATTTATTCAAATTGAATTATTAATTTTATTATTTCTCTTACTATATTATTATACTAGATTATGAAATTTTAACATGTAAATCCAATCATAATTCCGTTGGAATACAATATATGCGACTTTTACCAAGAGTAAAAAGGGATTAGTATGGGGGAATTAGCAAACCATATTTTTATTGTATATTTAAATGATAAAAAATGATATATTTTCTCCACATTTTGATAAATATTTTTATTTATAGAAAATAAGGAATTAGATAAAACATTTGAAAATTTGATGAAACTTTCAGTTTTAACCCTTTAAAATTACACTCTTGTACTTTTGAAATAATATGTTTCAATACCATAGAAAAACATGGAATTTCATTAATGTACTTTTCACACGAATGTAAAAAAAATTAATATAGACTATATGTGCTATATATCATATTTAATGGGATAAAATGAATCATCAACTCAATGATGGACTAGACCCATCAGCATGGCCAACACATCATCTTTTAGGCTATAACATCTACATTTAGTCTTGGATTGGTGTCAAATTTATACATTAAATAAAGGATCAAATTACTAAAAAATAACCATGTGGAAGGATAGTTCATTCACACAATTGGGAGGTAAAAAAGTTTTTAAAATTTGGTTATAATATTTCAGACAATTTTCCATTCACACTAGTAACTTGTTGTAACCCTAGCCTCTCTCCCACCATATAAATGTGTATTTGTCTCCTTTCGAGGGGGTTGGAAATTAATTTAAGAAATTTTAGTATGGGATAAGTGGTTCTTTTCCATTTCTAAACATTACTAGAGGAAGTAGTCTCTCAGGATATGATCTCCTATATAATTCCTCTCTTTTCTTTTTATCTGTTGTAATGATTATTCTATTGTAATAAATTCATTATTTTTATTGTAGTTATTTTTTCCATTTTAATATTATTATATTACCTCCATGGAATTGAAATTAGGAATAAAATCATTATTGGGCTATACACTTTCTAGACCATTTCATATGCAAGTCGGTTCTTGATGACTACTCTACCAATTTCAGAGTAGTTTCAATATCATTTAAATAGTAAACAAATTTATGAAAATATCTAGTAATGTGTCAATTATTAGAACATAATCCTTATTAGAAAAATAAAACACCTTGGGAATAATATGTAGAGTCTAAATATAATCCCTAGAATTAATTACTTAAAAATTTTAGTGTGCGTTTTTTCATTAATTAACCACCACCAATAAGTTATTATGGAAATAAAAATTAGGTTAGGTTGGTATGATTTCACGTTTTGAGGTTATCCTAAGGATTAATCACATCAATCTTAGCGATTATTAAAATTTTCATTGGTTTTGGAATTTGATAAATTATGGGATTATGTTTTAATGAATTATAATTAATTGGATAATTATTAATGAATTATTTAAGTTCTCGAGTTAGATCTATTATGCATTCAAAAATTATTATTTAGAAAAAAACAATTATTATCCTTTCATTTTTATTAATTAAAGTTAAAAAACATGTAAAAAATCATCTCCTGAAATAGTTATTCTTATTTTATAATCATCACTCCCCCACCCCCTCATCAATTATTTTTACTAGTTTATTTCATTGATTTTTTTAAATTAACTTTAATATGTTTCCCCCCTTACTTCTTATTTAGAGAACAATCTTTCTCAACCACTCTATTACACATATGTACTAAAAACTACACATCATTTGAGAGCACCCACAAAATCACTATTAATTGACCTTGTTGAAATCCTAGAATTATCTCTACCCTCAATATATCTTATACCTAGAAAATAAAGTATCTAAAGGGACCATGCCAAAGTGACCCCTGAAATAGTAGATCCTCAAATGTCAACCCCCAAGGCCCCAATGAAAAAAATAAGATATCCATGCTACATCTATAAGAATACCCGATAAAGCATGAACTAGAACACCATATAATTATTGTCCTATTGAAAATATAGCTCAAACTATATGAATTTTACCTCAAACCTCCTCCTAGTAACTCCAACACCCAAAATACATAAATTAACAATTTAGGAAGGTCCATATTGTTATATATTTCTTATGAATTACAAATTAAATGAGTATGGATCAATTTATTTATATATTAAAACATTAATTTTATTTGAATCATCCTTTAAATGTGACCAAAGAAATTTTATAAGAAAAAAATACACAACACATAGGTAAAATCAATTCTTTAAAAAACGTCTCTTTTTAAATTATCTATTATTAAAAATATTATCACCATACCATTAAAATATGACATTACATTGGTATTAGAAACTTTCTTTAAATTTAATAAACACATAAAATCATACTAAAATAATAATAATAATAATAATTAATATATATAATGAATAATAAAAAAAAATAAAAACATTTTTATTAATTGTTTCATTTTTTTCATTCCATATTATTAATTATATGTGAATAATATTATTTTTAATTTGTTACAAATTATTATATAACTTCAATAGACCAAATAGAAGAAAGTATATCTATCAACTATATATCAACTGACCCAATATAAAATAGTGTTGTTGTATTTTTATATATAAATTTATATAGATGTCTTAAATCATTATTATAATTATATAATTTATTTTTCAATATATTTATCATATTTATAATATGTTAAATTATTTATATATTTATTTTGTGCGGTGTGATCTTTAGGGAAAACAGTGATGATAAACTTTTTAATATTTTAGTATTTTTAATTACATTGGGTTTCTTTCCTTTAGTAATTTTTATAATTATATTTCATTTTTTATCTCGTAATTTATTTGATTTTATATTATAATGGTATAGAATAATTAAATCACACAATGTTCATATTTGTTTATTTTTTTGTGTACTATAAGATCTCAAAGACAAAAAATTTATTTATAGGGAAATGCTTACTAAAATTATGGGTTCTTATATTCTACTAACCTTAAAATCAATTCACCCTCCAAAATTCCTAACTCCGATAAAATCAATGAGGGTTATTTTACCTCATTACATATTCAAGTTCCCATGTTTCTTCTAAAAACTTATTTTTCCTTCAAAAAAATTTAACCAGGTGACTAGTCTTGTTTCATTATACTCTATCTCAATAATCCATGATTTCTACTAATTATTCCTCAAAAGAGATATCATTTTTTGTTTTTTAGCCTTTGAGTTTTGTACAAGTGAGGGACTACGTATGTACATAATTAAAATTTATACATGTAACACAACACACACATAGTATAGGTCCATTGGTTTTGTAAGATGATAACCAATTTTCCCAACAAAATCAATATTTTCTAACTGGTCATTACATCCAATGCTCAAATTTCCATTATTCTAAAATTAAATTTTCCACTTCCAAGTTTATATTCTATAGAATAAATTGTATCTATATTAAAATACAAAAACCAATCTATAATTATCAATGTAACTATTTTTTTGACTTTTTTTGGTTTTATTATGTAGAAAAATGGTTTGAATATTCTATATAATTTATTAATAAATTTACTGTCCCAAAAACTTATGCTCTCATATTTTATCCCAAATTGTTTTAGTTATGTAAATCTTCACATATGAGCCCTTATATAGGGATGTTTGAATGATATTTGTGATACTGATGTTATATGAGTACTCATATAGGGGGGAAGTGGTTCATACACAGATCATTTACAAACATCAAGAAAGATATTATCATATCTACCAAGTTTTGATTGGTACTTCTATATATCCTAATAATAAGAGGATATTGGGGAAAGATAAAGCTTATTTTTATATACAATTATTGTATAAGACTCTTACATAAATACAAGGTAAACCATATATCTCAATCTAATAAAATGGGAAGTGGTACTCTATGCATCCTTACCACTTCCATTATGGATATAGTGGAATCTTGATCGATTGAGAATTATTGTTGAATATCAATTTAATGTTTCAAATTCTTAAAGAAATAAAATAAAAATAAAATGGAATTGTGTATTTTTGATGTCTTGGGATGTTCTACAATGAAATCTGTAGTGATTTTATCCCATTTCTATATAGTTTTGGGTAATGGTTTCATCTTTCCAAAAGACTCCAAGTGTTTTGTATTAACTTGTTAGAAAACCAAGTATCGTGCTATATTATCTAAAATAATCATCTTTATTTTATCCCACATTAAATAATTTTTGAAAAATCTATGCATCTTCCGGCATCTAGGATGGATAATGAATGATTAATGTACCATATAATAGGTCAATCTCTACATTTTTTATGGGACACATATTCATTTCCTAAATATTATAATTACAAGATTATCAATTCATAATTACTTAAATATTCTATACCTTTTAGAATATCTCTATATTTTTCTACCACACCTCCTTAGTCATAAAATGGATTGATGCTTGAAAAATAACTTGGAAAAAATTGGACTCCCCACCCCCAATCCATTATGTTTTCAATGTCCATTATTTGAGAATCCAGGGGTATTGGGTCTATTTCAATCCTCATCATAGATAAGGTCACATGATTCTTCCTATTCAGAGTATCATCAACCTTATTTTCCATATTAGGGTGGTAATGTATTGAGAAGTTATAATCCTTTATCAACTCCAAAATTATGCTTTGGATATTTTTTAAATCCTTTTGTTTGAATATATACTTGAAGACTGTGGGAATAGTATATAATTCACACTTTTGACTATAGTGATAATTATTCCATATCATTAATTATTATATTTCCTCATTTATCTACATATCATGCATCAGGTAATTTTAATATATATCATTATTTGATGCTAGTGATTCACTAGCACTATATTATCTGGCATAAGGAAACATATCAATCCCATTTTTGACGCATCATTGTATATAGAAAACCCATATCCATTGAATGGATGTGTGATTATAGGTTCCATGAATAACATTTATCTTTAGATAATTTAAATTTCATTCACAGTTATCTATCCATTGGAACATAGCTCTATTCTGAGTCAACTTGGTTAGTTGATTTTATAGTCATAACAAATTGATCAAAAAACATTTATAGATCATTATAATCATTGAAATAAATAAATATATTTTATTATGTTTGTATAAATCCATTCACAAATCACTTATGTCTTTCAAGGATCTATAGATATATGATTTCTTTGAATTTTGTAACAAAAAATGATAATTTATCTATCCATAATTCACACTTCCTAAATTTGGAATATAATTTCTCGTTTTCTCAATCCCATCAACACAATCCTCAAATGATCTTTATTTTCTTCATTTATCTGGGAATATAAGTTAATATCATATATAAGTATTACCAAAAATTTATTTCCATGATATCTAATGATTATATTCATTAGATATGTGAATATGGAGGATGAATTTGTAAGTATAAGTGGTATCACCATTGAGGAAACACACAAATTTTATACATAAATATTAAATAAATTTAGATGAATATTCAATACATTTTACAAAAATATATACCCTTGAACTGTAATGGATTAGTGTATTTAGAGACTAGATAAATAATCAAAAAAATATTCAACATCTCTCAAACATTTCCTCTCATATATTACCCTTGTTAGACATACCCTACCTAATACCTTTCTTCATAATTTTTAGAAAATGAAACATAAAAATGGTTTTTCTGAATTCTTAGTAAGAGTAAATATTTAAGATAACAATCAATGATCATCTGCAAATATATGATAAGCATAAGGTTATGATAACATGATCAAAACTTATGAAATTCATACCAAATAACGCAAATATCATTATTCCTAAGATGTGGGAAAAAGTTTTTTTATAATAAAATAACTAATTTATAAGAGGAAGGAATAATCAATAATAAATCCTGATGAATGAGAACATATCATAAGAAAAATAAATAATATTTTTCACATACACATAAGCATATAAAATCATTTCCTTAGTTGAAGCTTACTTATAAGAATATCACAGTAGAAAGTGTCAAATAAAATATTGGATTTACTCGTTATTCCCATCATTTCATTATAAAGACTCACTTCCAAGACTATATTATTAGAAAAATTCCCTTATTAAAATTGGTTCAGTCCTTATTCTAGTTCATATAATGTGATGATATATTAGTCTTTACCCAATTCATTGGAGGTATATATAACTCTGGGACCACATATCACAAAATTAAAACCATAAATAAGTATTCAATAATATCATAAAAATAAACCTCAATTTACCAATGCACATGTCATTGAAAAAATGATATTTATAAACATTTCAACATCACATAAATAGATTCCATCTAGAGAAATGGAATCGATGGTATCATAAAAATATTTATTATTTCATCATAGGATAATTAACCCATGTGAATGATTTTGGTTTCTTGATATCATTATGAAAACATCATAATCATAATCCATCTAGTAAAATAAATTGGATTTAATAATAAGATCATATCTATAGTGTATCATAACAATAATTCAATAAAATTGATTGAGATAAAAAAATATATTTATAAAATCATTTAAAATCTATTAGGAAAATCAATAGAAAACATAAAACTTTTTTAATAACTTCTAAAAAAATTCCCTAAAAAACAAGAATACTATTTTATTTATAAAAAATTTGGAATTTGTAATGGAATATTAATAGAACAAGAAGTACATTATGTAGGAAAAATCTATTCATGTTGTATACTTTAAAAGGAAACATTCTTATCATATGTTTGTAAAAATTAAAATGGTATTAATATAGAATAAAGTTGAAAACATTACTTCTAATAATTTATAAATTAATTAATTATTATTAAATATAAAATTTCTTAAACATTTGTATGAAGATAAATTCTTCCATAAGTACATTTCAGGAACATTATCATGGAGGATAACTATTATCAATAAAAAAAGAAATAAGATCTTCTTTCCTTAACAATATTTCCCCAATCATTTATGTATAAAAGAGATACAAATGAAAGTAAAAATTTAAGATACCAAAAATGAACCGAGTGGAAGAAAATATATGGGGTGTAAAATATAAGGAACATACAATTTATCTCAATGGAATTTCAACATAAGAAATCCTAAAATGAAGTGAGATTATGACATTAACACTCACATCTTTAGTAATCAATGAAACAAAAATTCATGAAAAATAAAACCTTAGATAAATATTTTAATACCTATAATTTTGATTAAAATAATTATAAAACACCTTATTTGGTAGTATATATGCTACATAAAAGAAACAAGTTGGGAATATAACATACCTCTAATAGAAATAAAAATGATATGATAATCCCATTCCTTAAGTATTTACTAGATTTTTATGATCATTTAACCTAAAATGAAATAAAATTGGATTTATAATAAAACTATAACATAATTATATTTTTAATTTTCCAAAAAAAATTATTCACTTGTAATATCTTTCCACCCATTTATTAACATTCCTTCATTAAAATCATTGTTTTTGGTGGTAATAGTTATGTTTTTCACGAATGTTTTCTTTTGTTGGTTCTGGTACTTGCACCATGATAATATTTTCATAATATAAATAATATTAAACCGGATATAAATATCAAAAATATATATATATTATATACTTCTATATAAATCTATTTAAGGAGACTATGAAAAACGAAATACATGACTTTGTTTTGACTGTAGTCCGCATGTACTCAAAAATGATATATTCATTTTCCAATGAATTGAAATAAGGAAATATAAATAAAAATATATATTTATAGAATCATAAACAATTCATAAATAACTTCTATATTCATTAAATATATCTTTATTACTATCCTTGTAAATTAGAAATGAAAATTGAATAACATCTCTTCTTAGAGGTGTTAGTCCACATGTACACATGAGTGATGTTATCATTTTTGACCAGATGGGATGGTAAGAATTTAGATAATATATTTTCTATTCATAAAAATAATTATTTAATAAATATCATATATATATACACTTAAAATCAATCATAAACACCAATCCAAAAAACAATGATATAATTTGAAATACATCACTTCTAAGAAATGTTTATTCGTATGTACAGATGAACAATGCTTTCATTTCCCATTATACGGTTATGAAGTTGATTATAGTTTTTAAATATAAATAAAAAGCATTTATCTATATTTACGATATTGAATTGTTTATTTTAAAGTGGATACAACATATTTTATGGATGTGGAACAAGAAATAAACATAAAATAAATCGGTTTTGACTTATATATTATTTTTTATGTCCTCCGTTCGATTGATATTAGGTAATTTGAAGGAAGGGAACTACATAAGATTGGGTATGTGGTAAGAAATATTTTTAGAGGACTTTTTATAAATTTTTGAGAGAAAATAGAACAAATATATTCCATTAAAAATCATAAATTGAGTCCCTTTTCTAAGTAATAATCAATGTCAATGTGGTAATTTTTAAAATCTTTAATTGAGATGAAAGTTATCTAATAAATGTCATGTTTCTAATAAAAGATCAATTAATGATAGGATAAATAATTTCTAATCAACTTGATTCAATATCATATTTTTTTATTATTTTGAAATATTTAAAAGTAACTTTTAAACATTTAATTTCATTTTTGAGACTATTGAAAAAAATTCACTTTAAAAATATAAATAAAATAATTAAATTCATATATAATTACTTTTAACATTATTAATAATTTATAATTATCCATTAAATTCCTAAAACACCAAAATTCATCCAATTTTTTAATTCTTTAATATAATTTACTTGATTTTTCTGCTACTTTCACAAGAACGGGGTGGGCATTATATAAGCAATCAAGGTAATCATACCATAACTAAAAATAATAATAACATAAAAATTATATATTTATCTTAAAAATAATAGTTTATAACATCTTTGTACCTCTATGGAAAAATATTAAAGGTATTAAACGAAAGAGAGTGACATTTTGTAACTATTATTTACATAAAATAATATAATGGTCATAATTAAAGGAAAGTGTTACCAAATTTCCATATTTATAAAAACTTAATTGGAGAAATTATATCATTAAAATAAAAATGAATATTTTTTATTGATTATGAGACCTTATCCCATTGTTTTTAATCATATTTAACTCATTTTATCCTTTTCTGTAGTGATAAAATTTTTCCATGGTTACTATTAATTGTGAAATAATATTAAACTGACCATATTAACTAATTTGAACATTATGATATTAAAATTGGAATCCATTATATGAAATTTAATTTAAATAAGTGAAAATAATTAATTTTAATATAATTTCACAAATTGCAATGAAAAACAATTTTTAGAAAAATAATCATTTTAAGCATAAAATGATTTTATAACAAAATCAATTATAATGTTCATTTTAATAAATGTTTTTGAATTTTGTTTAATAAAATGAGACTTATTTTTACTTAAAACCAAATCCAAAATATAATTTAACTTTTATTTTACTTCATTTAATGAAAATAAAAAATAGTTTTCAGAAATCTAAATTTTTTAATATATTCTCAGATATAAATATATTTAGATAAATATAAAAATGTAACCCAATGATAATTTTGATATTCTAAAATGAAAAAATAAATCATTTTTATTAAATTCAACTTCTATAATTTATAAATTTAGTTTTTATATAAAAATACAACATATACAATAAAACAAATCTAATAGAAAAATGTACCTTTTAATATTTTATGGTTCTTAACATTTTTTTATTTCATTCATATCATCCAAAGTTGAGTTCTTATTACCTAGAAAATAGTCAAAAAATATTCCTTAGAGAAAAATCCTACATATATTTCGTAACGTTTCAAATCAAATTTATACCCTCTAATCAAATAACTAGGTTATAATAGTGAAACTTGAATAATAATATCTCTATAATATATCAAGATTTCTTTATGATTAATATTTCATGCAACATAAGATATCTAGAAAACCAATTTTTTTAATGAAAATTTTCTCTAAAATATTAGAATTTCATATTATACCCCCCCTAAATAATTTTCCCCTCACAATTTTTATCTCATTCTTGTTAGGAAAGAGTATAATATATTTTCAAAATCTATTATATTAGACCAACCCAAGTCAACCAATAATGTCAGAAAAATTAACCCAACATAGGTCCCGAATCATGTTCCCAATCACCATGAGCCAGTGATATGCACTTAGGTATTTGAGAGATTCAACCTCTACAAGATTCTCTTCCCTTTTACTATTATCCTTTATTACCAAATCTACAACTGAACGAAGGGAAAAACTATGGTCTGAGCACTAAATCGCATTAGGATTCCAGCAATAAAAAATAAAACTTCAATCAAAATTAATCTACTAGTCAATATAAAAAACTTATTTCTATAACATTTCCTAAAGAAAACAGTTTTGAAATAAAACCATCCTTTTATTTTCTTCTCAAAACCTTCCATATTCAATAAACAATGAAATACAACATATCATTTTTCCATGGGAAATAATTATATGAATAAAACAAGATTCAAACATCAACATCAATAACAACTAGATAAATAATCATATCATTATATACACACATAATGAATTCTTAAAGTACCAAAGAAATAATAACAACACAATGATGTACATAAATAATACAAACTATAAACATTATTCAAAATAAGTGAAACCTATAATGGGTAACCTCAATTACATGGAAAGGATACCCACTAACCCTATAGAATCCAGAAGAACTCCTCTAGTATGGCTCACATAAGTCTCGTTTTTTATGAACCTCAAGAGACTCGTGATGGGCTATCACGTTATCAGTCTGTTTCCAGAAAACAATTTTATGCTTTGTAAATAATTTTCCATGAAAAAATATATTTATTTTCTATAACAAATTTCATAAATCTTTTTCTATTCTTATTGCACTATGCTAACATGATTTTAAATTTATTTCCTATTCAAAACCATCTTTTAGGATTTTTTCAAACAAATAATGTGCATAAAATTCAGTTTTTAATGAGAATCCAATTTTAAAATACTTTACCTTCTCACCCAATATAAAATCCCATATCAGTATTCCATTTCATAAATCAAAACAAAAGGGTATTAAAATAACACAATTTATGTCATCAGATCGACCATAAGATAGTGACTCCTACCTTATGAATGATAAGAACCTTCATGGATTTAATACCAATGATTGGAAACAAAGAGATATATTCCTAAGGAGCCTAGATATATAAAACCCATCATCAATTACCTAATTAAAACCATAGATATTAAAATGATTTCTTAATTAGGTTCCCATAAATCAATGGGAAGAGAGATCGTGGAAATATCTAGAGATAATAGGAGAAAACAAGAGAAAATCCAAACATAGGTTGATGAAATCCACCCAAAATGACCAATGATCGTAGAAGAAGTATACTAAAAAATGTCAAGGAAACAATTTTTCATCTTGATGAAAACTTATAAAGACATTAGATGTGAATATGGCTGAGGAAATTTTTTTTAAGATTATATTACAATTAATTTTGGATCCAGACACATGGTTAGAAAATACGGTCAATCAAACAGTGAGGTATACACTATCCCATGGAAAACCAAATCACTTAGTTTCCTAGGAATTGATACACAGAAAGAAAAACCCTGATCAAGTCATGAGATAGCCTATAGAAAAAATATCTTCCTATCACATGGGTTTCTTGTAAACTCACATTCTTAGACAAACAAGGAAAATCCATATTAAAACTCACATAACCCTATTATAGAGTTACTACATAGTTTAAAAAAATAATGTTCCTAAACAATGTGTCTTGCCTTTTTTAAATTAAAACTCTAAATTTGAAAACTCAGACTCTTAAAAACCATTAAAACCCAAAAAAAAGATAAAAAAATCTAAAAATTATTCATATCTATGACAAGAAGGGTGTCACAATTCGCCCCAACATAAAATATATTTTTTCTCCATAAATGATCAGGATCAAAAACCTGAAAATATATTAGGTAATTGTTTCATTATCAAGGCCCAATGATCCCATGTATCATTGTTTTAATTACCAAACTATCATATCAATAGAATAAATGTGATATAATCTCTATGAAACACCTTATCTGGGTAGTCCAGTATCAAAATAGGTCTTTCAATCACTAAAGTGTCAAGTAAAATTTCAGTTTCCTCTCACCCAAAAATGTGGGAGGATCCGTCAGATACTTATTCATTTGGGAAACATGAAACACATCATGAATAGAAGTAAAAAAGGTGGGAAATTAAAATAGATAATCCACCTTCCCAAGTCTCTCTATAATCTCAAAGTGTCCTCTATAAATAGGTGTTAACTTACTGTACCTCTCAAAATGTATATGTCCAAACTGAGGTGAAACTAAAAGGAAGACCTGATCATGAACCTCAAACTCCAACAAATTATGACATCGAGTGACATATAATTTCAAGAAACTCTGATATATCTATAATATTCTCCAATCAAATCGAAATTATTCTTTTCCATTTGGATGAGTATCATCCCAACCAAGGATTATTCTCCAACCATTTCCATATTAAGAGGACATCTACATGGAATCCTATACAACTCCTCAAATAGAGAAATAACAATTGAAGCATAATAACTATTGTTACTAAAAATCCAATGAATTAATGATTGCATGCTTGAAAAAAAGTATTCAGGAATCTATATGGCTCACTCTGTCTAGACCTCTATATAAGGATGTTAATTCATGCACAATATCACTTGAGTAGTCATTTTTTTCTTCAATACATTCCAAAACTAGGATGTAAATTAAGGATATCTATATGAAATTATAGTCGATAGAACATATTGAAGATTGATAATCTCTAGAAGATACAAGTTACTAAGGTCTTATACCTTCACCAACCCCCTAATATGTAGGAAATTCACTAATATCATATTTAATGTCCCAATTTTTTCCATGTAAGACTTTGGAGTATTTCTACAAATATTTCCAAAGCTGGAAGGTGAGACAAAGAGAGATTCCAAGTCCCTGTGTGCCTGAAAATAATTTTAGAAAAATATTAAATAAACTAAATATGAAAAGAATTATGTTTTCTTGATAAAGTGGAAGAAATATTAAAAGGAATTCCATATCATAAATATAAGGGAGCTATTGATCTTAGAGTGTGGGTTTACCCTAGGTGCGACATAAACATTGTCGGCTCTTAGCGTTTGGCTAAACTTCGACCACTGGTGAATTGAATAGAATAAATAAATTAAATTATTTATTTTATTAACCTTAACACAGTGACCAAAAATACACTTTAAATCCATGGTTTTGAGGAGATCTCAGGGTTAACCACTAAACTTTGGAGATCTAGAGGACCGTTGGAGGAGATCGTTGTTGGAAAATGATGTCTGAATAGATTGGATCAAGGATCATTCACCAAAGGATTTAGTGGATCTCCCTAATAATGGAACCACATGATCGTTATTTATCAATGATCGATCCATACTCGATATATGATGATTTTTTTGTGGATTTATCCATTTTTATTATCACAAAGATAACACGAATCCATCAACTAATGGATTGATTTTCAGATTAGTCATTCTATGGGTATGAGCTCATTTTCAGGATTTTTGAATACTTATTCTTTATTTTTTAAAATATTCATATACCTATTCATTATTATTTCATATGAAAATGGATTGAGGTTGAAATTGGAAATGGACGAGGTTCATTCCTTGTGATTATGGTTTATGGTTTTTTCTCCCCATTCGATATGTATTCATCAATGGAAATTTTTTTTACCCACAATTTGATAAACACTGAGTGAACGATCATTGCACATTCGATATTTAGTGCAACATATCACTACCATGAGTTTCATATAAAGATTAGATGATGCGATTGAGGTATATGAAAATAGAAGAAGATATATGGATGGATCAGAAATTTGAAATTATGGTTTGGTGTGTTGTACTAGAGAGGCACAATAGTGGTTGATTCTTGATCAGTTGGTATGATAGGAATAACCATAATCCTACCAATGATGGCTAGGGGTTATTCTAACCCTCAATCCGCAACATGCAGAGTGATTCCTAGTGGAATATATGTTTACAACTGACTAAGATGAACAAATGAATGTTCTATATTTTCTATGAAAAAATAAAATACATTTATTGTAGTCCTATGAATACACGTCATGCAATCCCTTTTCTATGGCGCTAGGGTTTCAACACAGAGAAAAGTATCACATTTCATGTGCCTCTTGTCACATATCATGTGACCCTTATATGAAAAGTGTGTTGTGTACAATGAGTACAGTCCCAAGAGGCCCAGTCTAGTTTCACATCATGTGGGCCATTCCACATGTCATGTGTGTAGCACCCCCCATTTTTCATGACTTTTTTCTGATTATTTTAATAATTTAAATTTTTAACATTTCACAAGACACTTAATATAACATGTGAAATATGAATTCACCTTCCTAATATTCTTTTTTATGCAAAAACATTCTTTGTTTTCGAAATAAAAAACACATACGTCAGCTTATGGTATAATTAACACTATGTTTGGCTTGTGTCACACACAATGATGAGTTCCTTCGATAACTTTCTTGTCACACAAGACCTAGTTCTACGAAACTAAAATGTACTAATAATAAATTGATTAAAATATCAATACAGTTTTACCCTTGATGATGGAATGATAGTTATGAATAATTAAAATTGAATTATAAAATTATGGTTTACACATATACATAAAAATAATAATTTGGTGACCAATTAATAAGAAATGAAAATAAAACTCTTCAGAAAATATAGGAAATATTTTACTGAAAAACTATATTTTTAAAATCACGCATGTTTTACATCAAAAATATTATTAAAAAACTTTTGATAAATGATTTTTATGATGTATATATATATATATCATATTTAGTAAAATATTTAAAATTAATCTTATTTTTTTCTTGACAAGAGATAATAATACATCAAATTCTGAGCATAAAGATATTGATTTTTTTCTAAAAGATAATTGTGTCATCTTTTAGTGGAGCACCTATTTTATATATAATTTCTTAAACATTTATAAATTTATTTTAAAAAATAAAATTCTTTTTTAATTCATAATATCATAATTTTCTATGGTTGAATTTTTTTTATTTTTCAGAGAAGTTTCATTTTTTAATAAATAGTGAAAAATACTAAATTTTAATTGAAAAATGTCTTTTATTCTAATTTATTTCTATAGTTAAATATTTTTTTAAATTGGTTTAAAAGTATTTTTATATTATTTAAAAATATATTAATACAATTTCGGGTATTCTAATCAATTTTAAAATGAAATTAGATATAAAAACATTTCAAACTTTTGAATATTTTCACTTCTAAAATTCGTTGTTTCGTCCCATTTTTTGGATTAATTTTAAATTATTTTATTCCACTTCTTGGTTTATAATTTCAAAATATGGATTAAAAATTTTGAATAATAATATTTTATAATGTATAATTTGTTCAACTATATTTTTGACAAAAAATATTAGTGAAAGACATAAAATTAATTACAGCAATTAAGTGAAAAATGAGTTTACTTTGTGGCTAAACATTAACTTAAGGGTCCAAATAAGTTAGGGATATGTAAAAAATAAATTTTATAGACATATTTAAAACATATACTCTCTTTTATAGAAAATGGATCATTATTTGAGGCACATTATATATGGGATACCTCTCAATAGTTTTTGTCTTTTATTATTTACAAGAATGTCACACCTCCTCCACTATAAATAGGAACTCCCCTAACTTATCCACACATATAAAAAAATTTGGATCATCCAAAACCTTCACAAATAAGCTACCAAATTCCATAAATTACTTCTCTAATCCCCATTTTGGTAGAAATCCAACCAAGGAATCCCTTTTGTGAAATCCGAAAGGAATTACCCAAAGAATATGTGACATCCTTCAACAAGCACTTTTCTTTTGTTTCTTTATACAACCCATCAATTATTCTTAATACATGATTATATAATATCTTGAGTTTCATAAATATATTGATATTTTTAATGTTAAGGTTTTGACCAAAATTCACACACACTTTGATAAAATTTGATACATAATCATCATTCGTCTTTACGATAAACTACCGCCTCAAGAACCAATGTCGTTCGTTCTTCCATTAACCCATTTCAAGGTTTGGAATAATGATGAAATTACTGTTTTTATATTATATTAATTATATTTATGATTAATTTATTCTTCTAAAATTATTATATAAGAAACCCCTTCATTATTTCCATTTTTTTCCATATGATAACTTCTTTTGTGGATGTATGGACTACTCCCTCGTCAAAGCAATGGGATTCGTTCACACTTTACATGGAATGTATTACATGTGAAATTAGTAATATTATATGATGTATGTGAAATAATAATCATATTTTATTGATAATATATATACAAATATTTCATTTTATTTATTTATTTCAATACGATAAGAAAACAGAAGTATCGTTCATGCGTACATATGACCTACTATATCCATTAAAGATGTATTCCATTTAATATTTATATCTTTTATAGATTATTATAAATAATTATATACTGAATATATATGATTTTTATATCATGTTTTACATTCTATAAATACATAAATCATGATATATGTATGAGTATCGAGAAAAACAAGTCAAAACATATATAACGAACAAAATAGATATTACCCGAAACGTAACATTAACATGGAATTGTTAAAAAACGAGAAATATAAAGTCATAATCAAATCATATATGGTATGATATATAATAATATTATTCTATGTTAGGTGTATAATAAACATATATTTATTATATAGTTCATTTGAATGTGCATGAAGAATGTCAAGACTAAATGTTATATTTTTCTCGTATCACATTTATTTTTTTGAGCTGTATGCTATATTCACCACTTCTTCTTATTGTGTGATATTTATACAGACATATGACATATTATATCATGAATTAAATTTGTTTGATGATTTTAAAAGTTTCAATTGATGTTATTATTTCATGTATCTCATGATTCATAAGTTAATCAAGTAGAAGTATGAGAAATGTACTATTTTCACCAGAGAAGTGTCTCGTCACAAATAGTTCGTCAAAATAACTTATTTATAACGGGATATGTATTACCTTCACAAAAGTATTTAGATCTCAGTGCATGCCAAACCGCATGAAGAGTATTTATGATGGCTGGTTACACCCATCAAAAATACAATCTCGTGGCTTATAGTATTTTCGAAGGGATTTTACACCCATCACAAATAGTATGTTGGCAGGTTAGTATTTTCGACAGGACCCATCACAAATATCTTCTAAACCACCTAGCATTTCTGATGGGTCCGATCACAAATAGTATGTCAGGAGGAAAGTATTTTCGATGAAACCCATCGTAAATACATTTTTAACCACCACCCCTAATTAATAGTGGGGTTAGCATTTGTGTTGGGAATCTCGACGCAAATACCACCGTCGCAAATTATATAACCTATATATACCCCAATCCAAATTTTCCCATTTCACAATTCTCTCAAGTCCTCTCTCCTATTGTACTCTCATAATTCTCAATTCAGTTTTTATAAAACTTTTCAATTTTACCATAGACCAATTTCCAAGACTTATATCCAACGAAAGATTTTGTTTTAAGGTATTTATTTGTTGCTTTTATTTTTTAGTTAATTCATTTTAATTTATATTAGTAATAATTATTATTAGTTATTTATAATTAAATTAAATTATAAATTGGTAGTTTTATTTTTCATTATTTATTTTCTCAAATATTTTATTTCATTAAGATTTAATGTTTTTATTTAAAATTAAATATTACTAATTTGTAATAATTATGTTCAATTATCATTAATTAATAATAATTATGTCTAATTAGTAATAATTACTATTAATTAAGAGTAATTAGTATTAATTATTATAAATTAGTAAAAATTTGTATTAATTTGTATTATTTAGTATTAATTAGTAATAAAAAGTAATAAAAAATAAAAAATTGTTATATATAGTATTAAATTGTAATAAATTGTAATAAATTGTAATACATTATAATAATTAGCTGTAATTGCTGCTAATTAATGATAATTAGTAATAAATAGTTTATATAGTAATAATTAGTAATAATTAGTAATAATAAGTAATAATTATAAATAATTAGTAATAATTTGGAATAATTAATGGTAATTAGTAATAATTAGTAATAATAGTAATAAATAACAGTAAATAGTAATAATTAGTAGTTAATATTAATAATTATTAATAATTACTACCAACTAGTAATAATAAGAAATAAATAGTACTAAATTTTAATTAATATTAGAAGTTAGTAATAATTAGGAATAAAAAGTAATACATAAGAATGAATATCGATAATTAGTAATAATTAGTAATAAATAGTAATAATTAGAAATAAATAGTAATAATATAGAAATAAATAAAATTAATTAATTATAATTAGTAATAAATAGTACTAATAAGTAATAAATTGTAATAATTACTAATAATTAGTAATAAATAGTAATAATTAGTAATAAATAGTATTAATTTTCAATAAATAGTAATAATTACTAATAAATAGTAGAAATTAAAAATAATTAAAAATAATTATTAATAATTAGTAATAATTAGTAATAATTAGTAATAATTAGTAATAATTAGTAATAATTAGTAATAATTAGTAATAAATAGTAATAATTAGCAAAAATTAGTAATAATTTATAATATTTAATAAAAGTTTTTCATAATGATCAATGATTTGTAAGTATAAATAATAATTAGTAATGATTAGAAATTATTAGCGATAAAAAAAATTAAATATCAATAATTAGGGATAAATAGTGGTAAATAACGCTAAATATCAATAAATAGGGATAAATAGAGATAATTAGCAATAATTAGTGATAATTAGTGATAATAAAAGATAATTAAAGGTAAGTAGCTGTAATTAGTGATAATTTGTAGTAAATAGGAAATGTGTAAAAATTCATTCAAGCATATGGAAATGGTGACTTCATACTACTAATTTGATTAATTTTTCCCTCAGTTTATCTACTATTGGTAAGTTACTTTCCTTAGAATTTTTATCTAATACTTATTTAGGTTTTTTCATAGATATTTTAAGAATTCATATTTTTCATCAAATAATCTACAACAAGCCAAGAAAGAGATAAAATGATTATTTCTGCCAATGTAACCATGTTTTCCTTATTCAATGCATTTTTTTATCGAACCGCCAACAATGTATATCAATTTGTGGTTGTAAGATGAAAAACCATTCTCATTTTTAAGAGATAATAGAGTAGAGTAAGATCACGTGCCTAATGTGGTGACTTATAGTTTTATAATGGGAAAATTAACTTCTTATTCTCTTTTGACTTCCAGCAATGAGAAAAATATTTCAGTTAAGAACATCGAGTCAATATGCAGTATGGGATGTTTGATGTAGAAAGATAATGGAAAGGTTGTTACATTGGCATTTAAGATTTTTCTGAGACATTGGGACATGTATGAATTAACCACACCACAATCCAACACACAGTGTGACCGGTATATACAAGGGCAGGTAGAATGTGGTGTGTAGATAACATCAGTAGTAGTAACAGGAGAAGAAGATGCATTGATGACTGGATATGGTTGGCATAAATTGGTGCAATGATAATTTTGGGCATGGTATAAATAAATTGGTTTCATCATCTAATGATTGAAAAATATATTATTTATAACTTTTTAGTAAATCATATAATTTTCAATCTTAAGTTGATTAGAAATAACCAATTTGTGCTAACCATGTAAATTTATTTCATAAGGTTACTAGAACCGGGGAAGACAAAATGTGACGTGTCGATGAAAACAACAAAAGTTTAATGAGGATAAGACGCATTGATGACTAGACATGGTTGGCACAAATTAGTGCAATGAATATTTTAGGCATGGTTGACATAAATTGGCTTCATCAGAAATAAAAAATATGTGTCATCCATGTCGAAATTTTAATTAAGTCACCAAAATCAGGGCATGAAGACTGTGATGTGTCTATGCTAGTAGTATGAGTAGAAAGAGGAAAAGATTTGTTGATTACTGGAGTAACAACACTAGAAGATGATGAATTATAAGAAATGTTTAACTCGTGGTTTAGGGATGGAGTTCCCTTCACTACATCGTCCAGATGACCCCCTCCCCCTCAGTGATTTAGGTATTTTTTATAAAAATATGAATATACATAATTTTTTAATATTTTCAATAAATCATATATTATAGTTCTATATAGATTATATTATATATTTTTTGTAAATTTTTTTTTATTTTTTGGTATTTGCTCAATATTTATTTATTATTTTTAATTATTTAATTATTATTTAATATGCTTTTTATGTTTTTATGTTTTTATTAAATTATTTTTAAACAATTTAACATCTATGTAGTGCTTGGGACCTCTCATAATAAATAAGTATTTGTGATGGGAGGCCCACTCATTACAGAAAATGTTTTTAAGAAAATTGGGACAACTTATTTGTGATCGGATGATATCCCATCACAAATACTATTTTTTATGATGGACTGTCGAAAAAATACTATTTGAAATGCTGTTTTCCATTATGGGTTATTTGGGATGGGACTCCATCAAAAATGACTATTTCAGATAGGATCCCATTGAAAATAACTTTTCATAAATAGCTCGATGTTTTAGTGTAGTAAGGGGATTTATAGTCTCACTTTTATTTCTTTGAGACTTATGACATATTCACCACTCATTTATTTTGTGTGGTGTATATACTACCCATAAATGTATTTTTTGATTAATATTCTAAAAAATATGGGCATTTACATATCATTTTTATGATATCTATTTCATGGGGTTTATGGTTCAAAATAACCAAACCATTAAGGAAGTTTTGTCTTAAGTTTCCTTCTATGAGACCCATGTTATGTTATAAACCTGCATTATTTTATGTGATGTATATACTACAATTTCACATGTTATATCATGAATATTTTGTTTTCATGATATTTTATGCTTCATTTAATTTTATTCTCACACAGGGATTATGATTCAATGTTATAAAAGTGGAATGAGTCTATTGCTATAATTTCATTATTTATCAAGATGGTTAACAATTAAGCTTCCATTGATGTCATATTATGATCCATATCTCAAGAAATCACATGAAATTATATTATCCTATTATATTTAATTATACCTTTATGTAATGGTATCATTTTTTCACTCTTAGATACTTGATATAATTAAGGAAATGTTTTTAAGAAAATATGACTTTATATCTCTCTTCGGTCGGAATTTTTTTCATCCTAAACCATGCTTTATAAAAACATTTTCAATTTTTTTAAATTATTTTTATGATTATTTTCAACAAAATGGGTTTGAAGTATTTTAAATTTATCCTTTATAAGTTACCAAATATATTTTCAAAGAATAAGTTTTTAAAACAACGATTTAGGTTTTAAAAAGAATTTTTCATACTAGAAAAAATATTTTTGCGAAAAAATGTTTTCATAAGATATTTAAAAATTATTTTCCATATAATATGAAATTAATTAGTGTTACTCATTCCTTTATATGGATATTACCCAAGGATACCTTTTATACTCTTTCTCTGATTTGTTTATCTGTTATTGTAATGATGTATATGTCACCTGTTTCTCTTCCATAGGTTAAATAATTATGACACCTACTTATTATCACTGGTTATTCTTAGATGAAATGATTAAGAAACAAGTATCTTTTCCATAGGTTATAATTTGATGAATTATTTATAATACCAATTTCATTTCATAGGTTATGATAAAAAAAGTTTTTATGATCTAGTGGCACACATATATATGATTTCATTATGAGATGGGTGTGACCTATATAGCCATCCAAGGAATTAAGTGAAGATTTATATCACATGAGATATATATTTATGAAATGGAGAGTTAACCAAGTTCAGTAAGGGACTTGGTCCGCTAAGATGGTCTTATGATTGAACCTTGACTAGTATGATGGTATTGGGAGTGAACCTCGACTACTAAGATTATATTGGGATTGGACCTTGAATATTAAGATGGATATGGGATTGAACCATGACTACTAAGATGGTCTTGGTAGTGAACCTTGACAACTAATATTGGAAACACGTCTACGAGCTTCACCCACTATTGGAGGAAGGTGTAACCTGATACACTATAAGGAAAGATTTGTGACTAGGGATGGTGGTGTGTATCAATAAGTATGTGAATCCCCCATTAAATATCCTGATATTTTTTGTAAATGAGCCTTGACATATAGGGAATGATCTTATATGCTTATGTTAATGAAATTGGTCTTTTTATTATGCCTATGTTATTCTCACACGGATTATTCTCTTTGATTTATTTTGGATTCATTTCTTATGAAGTGACAATATTTATTAAATGACTCATGATTATGATATTTGATATGTAGGGTGTGATATTAAAATGTTATGTTCACATTATCATACCCTTATATAAAAGTTATGCTTACGTATCTCCTTTATTTTTACCCTTACAGAGCATCTGAGCTCTCCCTTTGTTTTATTCCATTTTTCTAGGTTATGAATAAAGGTTTTAAGTGGGATTACTAATGGGTAATACCATTATAAAAAATGTTAAAAATATTTCACCAAATTAGACGAATACGTTCCATGATTCCAGAGACACTAAACTATCATGGTCCTTGGGAATGTACTTTTGTAATGTGTTGAATATTCATCTAAAATGATTTAATATCTATGGGTGTGTTAAACATGAGTTTCTATAGTTGGTATTAAAGGAAAATTTTAGTAATCCTTTGGAAAATATGATGATATAACTGTTTTCATATATCTAGGTATATTTCTACGGATGTATCTAGGGGTGTCTCTAAATATTTTCTATGGTGGAATGGATTTAAAATAATAGGTAATGATTTAGACATAAAATAATAATCTTTTATGATTTTTTTGTTTTCTACTATAATAAATATTTCTCACACTATGCTTTCTTGTTTTATTCAATGCTGATACCAATAAGTAATTGGGTTGACATTGAATATTTCAGATGTGAAAAGTATGATAATTATAAAAATCGATACCCTAAGTGGAAATATCATGATGAGTTTCTGTAAGGTAGTATGATTCTTGGTTATATTGTTAAAGATAGAGAACCCATGAATGACATGTGAAAGGTATGGGATGTTATAACATAATTTTTTCATTATACGTAACAAGCATGACTAAATTGAGGTTGATGAACCATAATTAATGATTCATATTTCATATTCTATAAAAAGGTATTAAGGAATGAGATGATAAATCATAAGTAATGGTTTAAAAATAATATTCGATTATTAAATATTATATGTATTGAAATTCAATAATTATTTTATATGAATCATGAAGTATATTTTTTCTGTTAAGGATTTGTAAAAATATGTTGAATGATGCTGGTGACATAAAAAAGTGATTTATTGGTATTTTTATATTTTTATTAAGGGAAGGTAAACCTTAAATTGTTCATAATGTTGATAAAATTATGTTTAGGTTGGATAAAGAGATGATTTAATTAAATAAAGTAAATTGAATAGTATCAATGTCCATATAAATGATAAAGGATTTGTTGAAAAAGTGGTTTATGCTATCATGAAAGGAGTTTATGAAATTTTTGGATTTAAGGGATATATCCAATAATCTCTATTCTATTTAATAAATAAAAATCATGTATTGTTTAAATAAGGATTTAAAATAATTATAGTCATTACAATGTTTTCAATAGAATACATAATTAATATTTAAACATGTTTGGTATGTTACAACCAAGAGAAACATTATGATATATGGGGGTTCAATGTTTAAAAAACTAAGTTAATGTTTTTCTAAATTTTTTGTTTTTCATATTTTTAAGGGTTATAAGGTTCAGAATTTATGGAATGTTTTATGTTAAACATCAGATTAGGTTTTAAAGATTAATGTATTCTCTTTATTTAATAGTATTTATCCCTATTGGATAACATGTTCTAACCATTTTCTATGATAAAGACAAAGGGAATAACCTATCATTCAATTTTTCGTACTCAAGATCTACTAAATTTTTCATGAATGAAAATTTAATCTATATACTTATTAGAATAAGAGATGAAGGGTAAATTGATCAAGGCACAACAAATGGGAATATTTTGATGAAATCATGTAAGTATATCTTCTCAAATTAATCATTAAACATTAGGAAAATGGTATTGAAATAAAATGGTGCCTCATTATCATCATTTTTATGATATCAATGACCTTTTTCAATCTTATTTGGGTTATGGATTTGTGATAATTAACTTTATCCAAACCATATTTTATATGAGCCTCTATCAGAACTTGATATTTAGTGTCATGTTCTGTTTCCATGTTTTCACTTGCCACCTATGTTATCCAATGTGGAAACCTAGTTATGAGTTACTTTGGGAAACCATTATATTTACAACTTTCCCTTTTCAATGTATGTTTTAGTATTCATTATTACGATTTGAGTTTCATTGAAAGGAACTTTAAAGTATTAAAACTTTGATAAACCAAATGAATTTCAAGGGAGACATTCATTTTTATGTGGGGTATAATGTAACGCCTCAAGATTTTATGAATTATTAATACTTTTATTAATTTAATCTTTTTGATATTTTTCATTTCACACAATACTAAATATATATTGCAATATATAAAATCACTAAGTTATTCTAGATTTGTAAAAAGCACTATATTAATATTTCTCTATACAAGACACTTAGGTTTTCTTTATTCATACACAACACTATTTTTGTCTTGTGTTACATATAATGTTTAGTTCTTTATATAACTTGTGTGACACACAATGCCTAGTTTTACCAAAACAAATTATACTATTAATATTACTATTAAAATATTATTATAGTTGCCACCTAGTTGTTGGAATGGTAGTTATGAATAAGATTAATTAAATTAGGAAAATATGGTATACACATGTATATAAGAAAATTTTTTTAGTTACTAATTAAATAGAAAGGAAAATAAAACTCTTTTGAAAATAGCATAAATTGTTTGTTAGAAAATAATATTAATGTAGTCAAGCACATTTTATATCAATAAAACATTTTTGATAAATTATTTCAATGAAATATATATATATAAATATATTGTATTTATTATACTATTTAACATTTATCTTATCTATTTTTTAGAAAATATATAAGAATAAATTCAATTTTACACATAAAGATATATATTTTTTCTAAAAGGTAATTTTACCGACTTTTAATGGTGAAACTATTTTAAATATAATTTTTGAAACTTTCATAAATTTTTATTGTAAATATAAAATTAGTTTTTAAATAAGAATACCAAAAGTTACTCTCATGATTTTTTGGCATTTTTATAGAGAAGCTTCATTTTCTGATGAATTGATAAAAATAATGAATTTTAATTGAAAACTGAATGTTCTTCTATATTATTTAAATAGATATATTATATTTTAATTTTTTTAATGTATATTTATACCAACTATAAATATATTAATACATTTTTTTGAATTGGAATCAATTTTACATTGAAATTGGATATAAAAAAATTTATAGCTTTTGACCATTTTTATTTTAAAACCCCATTGTTTCATCCCATATCTATGATTAGTTTTAAATTAATTCATGCCACTTGTATGTTTATAATTATAAAAAATAGATTCCATTTTTGGAATCATAATAATTTCTAATTTCTAATATCTTCAAATTATCGTTTGAATAAAAATATTAGTGAAAGTAATTAAAATTAATTACAGTGATTAAGTGAAATACGAGTTTACATAGCGGGTCAACTTTAAATAAAGGGGATAAATAACATAGAAATATGTTTGAAATATTTTTGTGGTAAAATTTAGACCATATCCTTCTTTTTCTTAAATATAAAACATTATTTGAATCACTTGGTGTTATGGAGACCTCTCAATTGTGTTTGAATTTTTGTATTTATAGGAACACCACTCCCCCACTATAAAAGGGAACTCACCCCCTCCCCCACCCCTTACACATTCACACCTCTAAACCCCATTGGTTCTTCCAAATAGTTCCCAAATAATCTACTAACTTCAATAACTCTATCCTATAATCCTCATTGTTGGCATAAATCCAACCAAGGAATCCCCTTGGTGAAAACCAAAAGGAGTTACCCAAGGATGATGTGACATCCTTAAACTATTATTATTAATTGATTATACAATTTCCTTAGTATCCTAAATATTCAGATATTTTTTTATAATATTTTTATGACTTACACTCATGCACACTTCCATCAAATGGGATACACAATTATCATTTGTATGTACAATAAACTATCTTCACGTGAACCGATGTCATTCATTCTTCCATTACCGCATTCAAAGGATGGGATTAATGATGTAATTTTTGTTTTTAAATGATATATATTATTTTTATTATTCACTATTATTTCTGAATTATTATATAAAACATACCTTTATTCTTTCCATTTTGTGAGGACATAATAACTTTGTTTGTGGGCGTGTGGACTACGACCTCCTAAAAGAGATGTGATTCATTTACACTTTACATGGAATGTATTAAGGATGGTTTTATTAAATTTATGTGAAATATATAAAATAATTATTATAATTTAAGGATAATATATATATAGATATATTCTATTTATTTTCATTCTTTCAATGTGATAAGAAAACAGAAACAACGTTCATGCGTACATACGGTCAACTGTCTCCATGACCGATGTATCTCATTTCATATATCTATTTTTTATAGAATAATAAAAGTACTTAAATAATGAATATATATGATATTTATATCATTATTTATATTATTTAAATAATTAAATCATTATCTAAGTAATACTATCAAGAATAAAAAGTGAAAACATTTAGGAAAAACAAAGCAGATATTTCCCGAAACATAACATTAACATGGAATTGTCAATAAATAGGTAATATAATGTCATAACTAATAATATATGGTATGATATATAATAATATGGTTTTATGAAAGATTTATAATAAATGTATATGTATTTTGTATGAGGTTTAATGGTGTATGAACAAATTCAAGACTTAAGGTAAGGGTTTTCTTATCTCACTTTTTATTTCAGTGAGAAATATGTTATATTCCCTACTTATTCTAGTTTTGTGGTGTGTATAATTCCATATGAGTTTTTTATCATGAACTTACCATGTTTAATGATATTAAAATTTTTAATTTATGTTTTTCTTTTAGGGGTCTCAAGATTAAAAATTTATTCAAGTAGTAAAGGGATTTCTAGTGTAAATTTTATTTATACGAGAATTATGCCATATTCACCAAATAATTTTTACATATCCCTTCAATTATATCTAGTTCATGGTGTTTTCAGTTGAAAGTTTACCAAATCAGTAAGAATTTTTTGTCTCAATTTTTCTGAGACACATGTTTTGTTATACACCAACATTCTTTTACAAGCTCTGTATACTACCCTTTGAAATGTTATATCAGGAATCTCATTATCTTAATTATATTTTATGCATCATGTAATATTGTTATATAATGGGGATTATGATTCAATGTAACCATAATGGTAAGAGTTTATTGCTATAATCTCATCTTTTATCTTTACTGTTTTCAATTATGCTTCAATTATTGAAATATAATGATACATTTCTTAGGAACTCTCATGGATTTTATTGTACTCTAGTTATTGATGATATATTAATGTAATGGTACCATTTTTTCACTCTTTGGATTTTAAGATACTTAATAAATTTTTTTAAGAAAATATAACTTCATATCTCTCTTTGGTTAGAATTCAGTTTTATTCGAAAACCACGTTTTTTTAAAATGATTTTAAAATAAAACTAAAGGACATATTATACTTATTTTAAAATAAAATGGATTTATATGATTTTAAAATCACTGTTTATATGTTTTAAAATCAATTTTCATGGAAAAATGTTTTCAAAAAATGTTTTTTGTTTAAAAATTTATTTTTCATAGAAGAAAGGATATTTTCCTCAAAAAATGTCTTCAAAAGAGATTTAAAAAATTTTATATATCAAAGATTACATTTTTTGATGATGCAAATTTTTTTATAGGGATATGACCCAAGGTTACCATTAATATTATTGCTCTGAATAGTTTGTGTTTTGATAGAATGATTTATATGACACCTATTTCTCTTCCACATGATATATTCTTGTGAAACCTGCTTATTTTTTAGGGTTATGATTTGATAAAATGATTAACAATCCAGTCTATTTTCTATAGGTTATGATATTATATCATTTTTCTGATATCCATTTCATTTCATGGGTAGTGATATGATGACTGTTTATGATCTAGTGGTACACATATGTATTATTTCAATATGAGATAGGTGGGACCTATATCTACCTCCAATGCAATGGGTAAAGATTTATATCTAATGAGATACACATGGATGAAATATGGAGTGAACCTAGTTCAGTAAGGTACTTTTTATTCTAAGATGGTTTGGGGAAGGAACCTCGACTACTAAGATGGTCTTGAGAGGGAACCTTGACTATAAATATGGTCTTGGGATTTAACCTCGACAACTATATAGTCTTGAGATTGAATCTTGAATACTATGATGGACTTGGAAGTGAAACTTGACTATTAACATAGGAAAAAGCCAATGGGATTAACCCAATTGGGGAAGATGGTGTAACCTGATCCACTATAAGGAAAGGGATGCGATTGGGTCTAGTGGTGTGTCACACCCAATAGGTGCATCCCCATGAAGTTCCCTGATATGTTTTGGAAATGATCATTAACATATATAGAATTATTTTATATTCTTATTTGTATGAAACATGTTTATGTCTTATTCCAATTTTGTTATATCATGGATTATTTTCTTTGATTTTTTTTTTTGATTCAGGTCTTATGAACCGACAATCATTATGACATGACTCAAGATTATGATCTTTGATATGAAGGGTATGACATTAAAATGTTTTTTTCACATTCTTAAACCCTTATTTACATGTTATTCTTATGTATGTAATTTATTTTTACACTTAATGAGAATATGATCTCACCCTTTCTTATGTTTCCTTTCCCTATGTTATGAAAAATGGTTTTAAGTAGTAGGATTAAAGGGGAAGAAATAATGGGAGATGTTGAATATCTTTTAAAAATTTATAATAATGTGTTCAAAATGTCTAAATACAGTAATCAACTATGGTCCTCAAAAATTTACTTTTGTAATGTTCTGAATATTCATCTAAAATTATGTAATATCCATTTATGTTATGCTTGGGTCTCTATAGTGTACATCATGGAAGGCAACTCGATGTGTACAGAGAGTATACACCTAAGATATTGTGTGGCCCTACAATTAATGTATGGAGATCCAAAATCCATGTACTTTTTAAATTATATGGGAATGGTAATGCAACACATAGAGTGCTACATACTGTTTATTGTGGAAAAGTAAATTCCATGTAAGAACAAGACATGATAAGTGTCAGGAATAGTGAGACACAATGTGTAACCCCAAGGACATGTCATGTACTCCATTGGGGACATGATTGATTCCTCATTCTTTTTAGATCAGCTTCATTTAGATCTCATGTGAGATTCCTTGGATTAGTATCAGTTGAGTGTGTTAACATTTTCCATTCCCCAAGGGTTAGTATAGAATCATGTCCTACATATAGGATGGTGATCCCTTCAGTGGGAATTATTGGATAGAGATGTTTCAATCCTTCAGTGAGGCTCGAAGTGAGATCCAATATCATCAAATTTATCTAGGTTTAGTTCTTGGTATCATCATTAACAAAAATACATAGGGGATGATCATATACATAGTGGGTTAATACAAATTAAGTTGTTGGTATACAACATGGCCTTGGGTGTGATCCTCATCTTTCTATCGTTCTCTTCAGATTTCCGATGTATACTTCTTATAGAGAGACCCACTGCGTATTATATCTTGAAAGGACAAAATTAGTGCTATCTAACTCAGGGAGAATATTCTCTAATTTGGGTTCCAGTAGGGATGGCAGGACTTAGGGAGTGAAATCTGCTAGTTGAGAATTATCTTGAAACCTTCATAGTGGTTCTATGGCTGATAACGGTTATGGCCATGTGGGACATGATGTGTTTTTTTAGTATATCTATATTTGTTATTGTATATATCTATTTATGTTTGAAATATCCTTTTATGAGATAACTACTCATGATTATTTTTGATAGGTTATTATAGGGTGTCCTACTTGGAACTTTTATACTCACCCCTCTATGGGAACTGCCCACATGTGTCATGCCTTATCCATATGATGGAAATTTTTGTATAGTCTTTGATAGACTAGAAGTAGGTGGAGATATTTTGGTACAAACAAGATGAGGTGTATATTGGGGATTAATTTTACAACATTCCATTCCTTCTAAGCATTTTGGACTTTAATTTGCAGTTTTGGTTGGGATTATTTTCATACTCTTTTTTATGATTTATAGTACTTCTTATCATACTATGACTGTGTGATTATAGATCTATGAATGCATTTTTATCTTTTTATTTACATTTTATCTTTGTATGGTCTTGTAGATGTGTTTGTAAATATAGGTAATTTAGGCTAATGCCTCCCATATGTGTAATATTCCTTATTGGCACTAGTCAAAATACCCTGGCTTATTAGTGTCGGAAATGGGGTAGTTGGATATCGATCCCCATCGGGTTGGGTCGTGACAGAATGATATCATATCCATACCCAAACTGAAGTGTTATGACACTTCCAGGTCTTAGGATCATAGTTTTTAGTTTCTTTTATGTAGTATTGAGGTTTGTTTTGGGAACTAGGGAAACATTGTTAAAGTATTTCGAGATTGGCTCTCACTCCAAGGTTTCTAGTGTTGGTTTAGTGGAAGATGTATCCATTCACCAAGACCTTGATAATCTACTTTTTGAATCATTACATATATACATTGGTGGTTGGGAAGATATTGGTACACACATAATATAAAAATGGGTTTTGGTTTACATGTCCTTCATGAGTCAGCTCCCCAAATATAACCAATGACTATGGTACATCTTGATAATCTTCAAGATGGATATACAATGAAATTCATCTAAGATTATAAGATAGATTTATGATGAAGACAAAATGAGTGATGAAGTTTTAGTTCAGGTAACCACTCAAGAAGTGTTCTCTTCAAGTAGGCGCCAAGCATTGATACCACCTATTGAGCAACATATGGATCGTTTTGTGAATCAGGCAGATGATTGACCACGTGTTGAGAAGTCGATAGCTTTAGTAATAATGATTGATTGTACATGTAGTCTTGTTTTTTATGAGAGTTATAATAATAGGGTTCATTGAGGTTCTATGATGAGAAAAACCCTTAGTTAGAAGAGTTTTAACTTAATGTGATTGTCCATGTTTCTAGAGTATATAGATTTCGGCTAATTGGATGGTTGTGCTTATGACCTATTTTCTCTATGGAGTAGTAGTTGACTCTGATGCAACCAGGATATGGAATAAAAATTATGAGTGTGAATCGAGGGTTTAGATTCAAATATCACCCATGTTACATGGTGGTCCAGACCCCCTTCTCGGGTGGTGGAGGGCTGGAATGAGCCTATGATGTGAATGTACTACATAGATGAGACACCTCTGTGATGGTAATATAGGATTAAATACTTATCCATGGTGGCATTGGCCATTGGCAGATCCCTATGTTGACTATTTTTTATGTGAGTTCTTACATACAAGGGATAGAGGTGATTCTACCATCAAGACATGTTGTTGAGATGTGATCCAAAACCGTATGGGAAATTTAGAGATGCCTAAAGTGGATTGTGTCTAGGTGTGGCAGATGAGTTTCTCTAGCTTATGTATTTTAGAATTTTTGATTTGAAAATGTTTCTAAGTAGTCCAAGGTTATGTTAAATATATGGGATAGGTAAGGGATGTGGTCCAAGCAATAGGAGCACACATAAGAGTCGAGTGCGGTTCATGGTAAGACATATGTCCTCACCTACCTAGTTATATTTTTCACACAAAGTTATGATCCACATTTTTATAGGTGTATCCCCTTTTTGTGACCTAGTGATACCAAGGGAATATTTTTTCTCAGCCCTTGTATTGGTGGATCCTATAGAGAGAATCGGTTATTGCACACATCTACTGATAGTGTGACGTAACTCCTGGAGGAGAGAGGGCCTCATGTGGAAATATTTTCTTAGTGGTAGTGGTACCATATAATGTTTTCCTCAGTATGGACTAGTTTTATACCATCCATTCTCAAATTATTTCTACCAGTTAGTGTATTAATGTTTCCAATTTTTGGGATGAAGTTTTCCTACATTGATAAAGGAGTTATCCCCTAATAAGGATGAACTCATTCACATGAGGTTACAAATATTTCCTTACCAGTTGGAAAATATTACCCTAGGTATAGAGAATACTATGAGCTTTTATTTCCTATGATATTGGAGGAGTAGGACGGAATCTGTTTTTATGATGTTCTAGTTTCACCTCACTATCAAGAGTACTCATTTTTCATCTACTTGAACCAGGTATGGATTGATATATATTCTATTATTTTGGATGATCCCGAGTAGCTATAATAGATGAAGGTGTAGTTAGGAGTTGGTAGAGAAAGAGGCCCTGTATGTACAAGTGTTTTTTCTTGGGAGGCCCTATTTTTTCGCTTGAAATGAAGATGAGGGACTAAAGTTGGTTTTAGATTGGTTTCATGTGGACCTTGTGACATGGTGGACTGTATCCACTACATAGAGTCAATGGATTCCTCGCACAATGGATGGATGAAAAGTAGATATCATAGTTTTACCTCATGATAGGTTATAAATAGCTCCAGGTTTGAGATGTGGACGTACCGATTGTGATTTACTAGAAATATTATGGTTTCATTGAGTCCAGGGTGATTGATAGAGATAATATTTTCATAATTTTTCATTTGTTTTTCAATGATTTAACCCCTTACAATTAATCAATTTGAGCTGATTTGTATCTTTTTGTATTTTGGTGAATTATGGGATTAATTGTGGAAATCGGTTAATTCTTGAAATTTAGCAGTTTTGTATAGCTTCTGTATTTCGAGAGTATCTTTTAAATTTTTTATCCAAATTGTATGATTCCTTTTTTTAGGATATCTATGCTCGTGGGATTCATTTTATCCTTCTGGACCTAAAGCACAATCCATCATTTGGAAGCTCAAATTTATCTCACAAGTTAGGCCTCGAGAACTGTGTACAGAACTGCATAATTTTATATTGGGGCCCATATATCATTAATGGTCGAACATTTGGAGCTGAAATTTTACAATGAGCTAGAGAAAATCCATAGGAACAACTTTCATTAATATGGTAGCGTCTGAGTATTTCATTTGCAAGGTCATTAATGCATTGTAACACGGTGTTTTGGAATACGAAGAGTCACCTAGACAGAATTAAATATCCGGAGTAATGTGGCAATATCTCCTTCATACGTGGACCAATAAGGCTCCCATTTTGTGGGTCTACATAAGAGATGGAGGGGAACAACTTTAAAGAAGGAACAATTCCCATATTCTATCATTTACTATGCTAAACAGACTCACACTTTCGGGGGAGTAATTTTGGAGGGAAATTTTCTACTCCCCAATCTTATAAATAAGAGTATTCACTTCCATTCAAAGGGGTTGAAGAAGGTGCAAGAAGGGTTGTGTTGGAGGATTCAGTTCTTTATGTTCTTTGTATTTTATATTTTCTTTTTTACTTAGTTTCATTATTCTCTCTTCTTCCCCTTTCAACTCTAATACCCTTCACATGGAGGGGTAAAACCTTTGAGTGATCGGGGAAGGGGGAATTTATCTTTTGTAATGTCAGAGTTTTGTGCTTAAATGTAAAACCTTATCTTTCTTTTTAATGACATCTATTCTCAGTGTTTCCCAATTCTATTAATGCAATCGTGTTTTGAGTTTGGTGTATTCATTTTTAATAGCTTTGGTTAAAGACGTTTTATCTCCCTCCGCCTAGTGTAATTTGTCTCGATCGAGCAGATTGTGTTAGGTGGTGAGTGTTTAATGGTCATTGGCACATGTGTGGAACTAGTAGACTTTTTCTAGAGTTATAAGGAGCAAAAATTCCTGATCGGGACTTGCCTTAGTTGTTTAGGAATTGTTTATGAACTTTCATGCACATAGGAGTGAGTTCTATTTTCTTCTTTAACCAAGGGTGATAGATGACTCGATCGAGGAGTCTTTCATTTGTCATTCAAAAGGAAGAGAGGTAAGATGATCTTTGTGACTATGATGACATTACAAAAGGTGATCCTACCCTGACCCCATCACTCTCTTCATCCATTAGTGTTAAAACTTTCTAATAAATTACTTGCTTTGTTTTTCAACTTAAACAACTGTCAGAAAGAACCGCTTCTTCTTTCTTTTATTTAAGTGACAAACGTAATTTTTGTGCACTCCTCTCTAGAGACAACTTAGGTTGCATACTTTTCAGAATTTTAACTTAGGTTTTATTTGTTTTTGTCACACCCCACGACAGGCACGTTTCAAAACTTGGCGCCATTGCCGTGGAGGTTGTGCCAACAATCTAATTCTAACATTTTTTAAATATTTTCATTTATTTTATTTAAAAAAATATAAAAAAATATATGACGTATTCCAACTGTAATTATTCTTCTTGGATTGATTACTCACAGTTTCAGGGACAAATTGTTCATAATTACGAGGAACCCCTCTTTCAAAAGCTTGATGAACTCACTATTTTGGCCAAGCAAATGATTAATGTCCATGTCACATGTATCGTGCTTCAAGAACTGATGGACATGGTGAATCAAGTCAAAATTTATTATCAAAGATTGAATTCCTTTGAGAAGGTTACATTGGATCAAGAACCTCAACAGGAACCTAAACCTGATCCATTGGTGGAAGTGTATTCCCCACCCACCCTTGATGTTGAAGAACCAGTAAGTACAGGAGATCAACACGATCTAGATGAGTTCTGGAAGGAGTGTGAGGAACTACTTGATCCCCCAGTTCCTCATAATGTAGAAGATCCATCATCATTGAAGGAATACAACACCAAAGTGGTTGAATTTGAAGAGAATGTTGAGGAGCATGACTACCCTCCTCCATCTGTTACCACTCTACATCAGGAGGCACTTCCCATTGAAGAAGAAAATGAAGTTGAGAAACCTCTGGGAGATGATCTTTTCTTGAACTCATTATATTCTAATTTTATTGAATCTTAATTGAGTATCACCTCCCCTTTCTTGAAATTTTCATATTCAGACAACTCTTGTATTTTGTTGGTAGACAAGGAAGAAAAGGAAGATGCGCTTAAAGAATAACATTTGGAGCTCCCCAAACATGTTGATAATTTATTAGAGGGAGTTCAAGAGGGAATCCAAGTGGATTTGTAAAAGGAAAAAGTAATGAAAGATGCTTACTTTGGAAGGGATGAATATGATATTGATTCTTCATGCTTTAACTTTTTTCAAATAGAAATATACTTTGACATTCCCTTTGATTTTTCCAATGATGCAACATACCTTCAAAAATCACTGGAGAATGAAGAGGTGGCTCTAAAATTGGAAACCAAGAAATATGGGGACTCATTCTTTGTCCTAACCACACCAAAAAAGTGTATCTTATTGTACTAGTGGTGGATTTGGTGTACTATACCCATGGTGTCCTCAACAAAAAGGTTTAAGCACATAATTTGAAGAAGAAGTATTGTTGGTTCATCATAAAGAAACTCAACCCACCTTCAGATTGGGGATAACCAACTGGAACTACCCATCTGGAGGCAGTCAAAATCCAGGGCCCACTTGGGGTATTAAACCAAGATCTATCCTTCTTTTCTCATCTTATTTCTATTTTCTTTTTTTAATGAATTTATTATGTTTTCTTTTGTTCTTTTTCTTGTAGGTTTTTAGTGTGAAACACATAGGACCTTAACTCAATGTTGCATTACCGATAAGTCAGGTTGTACCTATCCTTTACACTTTATTGCTGTTGTGATTCATTTTAAAATCTTCTTACATGTTAAATCCACTTGAATGCATTGAGGACACTACATCATTTAAGTGTGGGGGAGGGAACCTTTGTAGTTTTTGATTTTCATTTGTTGTTTGTTTAAAAAAATTGTGTGTTTTCAAATTTTTGTGTTTTTATTTTTCAGTTTTTGGGGTGTTTTTGAAACTTTTTAAGCTAAAATGATTATCATTTCTATTTTTAAATCCCATTACATTGTGTGAACCAATTTATTCCATGAAACTATGCTTAGATGAATGTTGAAAATGATTTTGTTTCAAGTTCAATTCTTTGGGAATTTCATGAAAAGTACTCAGGTTTTTAAATCCCATGCCACATATCACTGTCATTATCTTTGAAATCACTTTCATGTGAGGCTTATAAACCATTATTGTGTATTATTTTCTTTCACCTCACTTCTTGAGAGAACCATACCATGCTTTTTTTAACCATAATTTGATTCATTCCTTTCGAAACTAGAGGGTTTGGGGTACATGTGTTTTAAATGATTGAGGCATTTCTTTGGTTTGAAATCCCCCTTTTCAAGATAATCCCTTTCATTCTGACCTACCTTGTAAATTAATCCTTGTATCCCATAGAAGCCATGAACAGCCTGTTAGGTTAGCCACATTCCATGCCAATTTTCCCTTTCCAACCTGTTCTTGAAGTGAAATTGCGTGATCTAGTTAACTTAAGTGTTGTGGAAGCTGTCTTGTGTTGTGATACCTCATTTGGTGAAACTTTGGGTGGAAAATAAAATTTTGAAGAGATGTTTGTGTTGATGAAAAATCATTATATTGAAACCTGTGCCTTTTCTGGAGCTTTCATGATAAAAGAAGTTGTGCCTTTCTGGAGCTTCTGATGGAGGAAGAAAGCTGTGCCTTTTCTGGAGCTTTCAAGAAAATCATGCTTAAGAAGATTGAAAGTTTTTATGCGGATATTCTGAGCTGTTTTAACATTTCTTGATATTTCATGATGATGGAGCTGAATTTCTACTAAGTGGAGTGAGGAGGATACCATACTTGAGTGAAAATTAGAATTTTGCAATTTTGCTTCAAAAAGAGCCAAGCCATCCTCATTCAGCCTGATGATTTTTCACATAAAAATCCTACCAACCAAAATCCATAGAACAAACTTGAAAAGTACTCATGATAAACAAATTTCCTTGACTCACATCGGGTTGAAAAGTAAGAGTTTTTCAAACCTATGGTGACCCTTGCATTGGTTTGGATGAGAAAAACATTGTTGAAAAGTGATATTTGTGAGATGAGAGAAAATTAATGTGAGGTAGGTGTCTTGTGTGCATGGGAGGAGAAATAAAGAGGAAAAATATTGAATGATCTGATTCGAGAATCTGGAATAATGGTTATGGATGAGGCATGATAACTTTTATTTCTTTGTGTGGAATTGGTGGATCTCAATGGCATGTGTTTCGAATTTGGTTTGATTTGATTTTGATTTTGACTTGTCCGGGAGTCCAAGTGCTAAGTGTGGGGGAATTGATAGAGATAATATTTTCATAAATTTTAATATGTTTTTCAATGATTTAACCCCTTCCAATTAATCAATTTGATCTTATTTGTATCATTTTAGTATTTTGTTGAATTATTGGATTAATTGTGGAAATTGGTTACTTCTGGAAATTTTGCAATTTTGTAGAGCTTCTGTATTTCGGGAATATCTTTTACATTCTGGATCCAAATTGTATTATTCCTTTTTTTAGGATATCTATGCTCGTGGGCTTCATTGTATCCTTCTGGACCCAAAGCACACTCCATCATTTGGAAGATCAAATTCAGCTCACAAGTCAGGCCTCGAAAACTGTGTACAGAACAACATAATTTTATTGTGGGGCCCATATATCATTAATGGTCGAACCATTAGAGCTGAAATTTTAAATGGTGCTAGAGAAAATCCAGAGGAAAATCTTTAATTAATATAGAATCATCTGATTATTTTCTTTTTCAAGGTCATTAATGCGTTGGAAATCGGTGTTTTGGAATACGAAGAGTCACCTGGACAGAATTAAATATCCGGAGTAATGTGGCAATATCTCCTTCATAAGTGGCCCAATAAGGCTAAACTTTTGTGGGTCGATAGAAGGGATGGAGGGGAAAAACATTAATGAAGAAAAAATTCCCACATTCTGTCATTTACTATGCGTACCAGACTCCAACTTTCGGGGTAGTAATTTTGGAGGGAAAGTTTCTACTCCCGAATCCTATAAATAAGAGTATTCACTTCCATTCAAAGGGGTTGAAGAAGGTGCAAAAAGGGTTGTGCTGGAGGATTCAGTTCTTTAAGTTCTTTTTATTTTCTATTTTCTTTTTACTTAGTTTCATTATGCTCTCTTCTTCCCATTTCAACTCTAATACCCTTCACATGGAGGGGTAAAAATTTTGAGTGATCGGGGAAGGGGGAATTTATGTTTTGTAATGTCGGAGTTTTGTGCTTAAATGTAAAACCTTATCTTTATTTTGAATGACATATATTCTCAGTGTTTCCCAATTCTCTTAATGTGATAGTGTTTTGAGTTTGGTGTATTCATTTTTAATAGCTTTGGTTAAATACTTTTTATCTCCCTCCGCCTAGTGCAATTTGTCTCGATTGAGCAGATTGTGTTAGGTGGTGAGTGTCTAACGATCGTTGGCACGTGTGTGGAACTAGTATACTTTTTCTAGAGTTATAAGGAGAAACAATTCCTGATTGGGACTTTCCATATTTGTTTAGGAATTGTTTATGAACTTTCATGCACATAGGAGTGAGTTCTATTTTCTTCTTTAACAAAGGGTGATAGATGACTCGATCGAGGAGTCTTTCAATTGTCATTCAAAAGGAATAGATGTAAGATGATATTTGTGACTATGATGAAATTAAAAAAGGTGATCCTACCCTGACCCCATCACTCTCTTCATCCATTAGTGTTCAAAATTTCTATTAAATTGCTTGCTTTGTTTTTCAACTTAAACAACTGTAAAAAAGAACCTCTTCTTCTTTCTTTAATTTAAGTGACAAACGTAATTGTTGTGCACTCCTCTCTGGAGACAACTTAGGTTACCTAAATTGCTACATTTTAACTTAGGTTTTTTTTTTGTCACACCCCATGACAGGCACATGTCAGTGATACCCTTTTGTTTGTTGAATTCCATAATAGAGTTCGCGAGACTTATATGTCGGATCCTTAACCTTTCTTGGGTCAGTTCAAGGTAGTCTTCAATGATGGTACCCTCATGTCCTCGACATCAGATTTGGAGTATGTAATACATAAGAGGTAGTTTTTATACATTCCTTTGAAGAACTAGTCATATGGAATCCCACGTGGAGTCCCAGAATATATCTTGTCAGAAATGGGAGTGACAGTGGGTCCTGAAGAAGTTCAGGTAGCATGAGAATGAGATCCACATGGGGTGTGTACATAATAGTGGATTCTCATAGAAATTTTTTTTGTCCATTTTTGTCAAGTGAGGTGATGGGAAATGGACCACTTGGCAGTTGAGCCCATGTGGGTGAGGATGGTCTAGTGTACCTCCTTTCGATATTTGTTACCCTTAGCTTTTTTAGAGAGCCAGAGAGTTATGGATGAGGAATATTTATTGTGAGAAATTTCATAACCAGATATCCCATGGACATATTCCTAGTGTATTTCGTTGAAGGATCGAATCATGACATCATTTTTCTAGGTATATATGGTGATTCTGGTCATGATGCAAGAAGAGTTTATATGGTGGTTGTTTTCCCTAAGCATTACATCTAGTGGAGGTGAGTATGTACTAGGATAGCTTGGCATCGATTGGACAAATAAGGGTGTTACAAAATGTTTTTTATTTTAAAACATCTTTTTCATATATTTGTAGGTGATTATGAAAACAATATTGTGGAATGTTTAGGAAATATGTATGTGAAGGAGGAGGGATGGATTTTTGGAATTCCCTCAATGACCATTTCATTCTGTGATTCTTACTCCACGACAGGATTAAGGAGTGGATGTGTGACGACATGGAGACTTAGTATCAATGGAGTAAAGTGTTTACCCTAGTCTATTGGCTAGGTAAAGTAGACCATTAAGGTTATGGAGAACATTATTTGGAATTTCATGTTGGTTTTTAGCTACATCTAATAGGATCATTGAAAATTGGTGGGGATTTCCTATCAATATGATTACCAATCCACCACTGATGTAGAACCATTTCGATTACATATATGAGATACCAGGAAGAAAATTGTTATAATGATTGGAGACAGAGGGTAATAGCACTTGGTTCCTAGTTTTGGAGCAAGTGATGGTTGTAAAGGTGTGTTGTTCCTTAAAGGGAGGAGGAGGACTGGATGGAAAGTGTTAGGAGTCCTTACTGGACTGATGATGGAGGCCTTTAAAGTTAGAGAGTTACAATCTTTTATCCATGACAGTAGGCTCTCTATGGGAATATTAGGCCCTTTTTATCGTTATGGTTCTGTTAGGTTAGTGAGGTGGTGTGAAACTTAACTCCAAGTCCACATTAGTTTTGGGTATCCTGGTGTTCTCCACATTTCAAAGGAGGGGAGGTATGTGCATGACTCGTTGTACAATATCAACTAGGGTAATATGGGTCATGAGAGTAGAGTTTCCTTTTCCATAGATCCAGTGATATTGAGGACCTGTAAGAGAAATAATATACATGGGAAAGTGTATTCCTTTGGTGCATATTTGTTGAAAAAATAGGGAACTATATGGAGAGATCATGGGAGAAGGAGATCTAGTTGAGAGCTCAATACCCCCACCTTTTTCTCAATTTTTTATTTCATGTGATGAAGTCCTTGATCAAAGGAATAATGAAATGTCCCAATTTTTTCTATATAAAACGTTGGTATATTTCTATAAATATTTTCAGAGTTAGGAGCTAAAATAATGTGGACTTCGTAGGATTGGTGTTCCCAAAATTAAACTTTGAAATATATTAAATATATTAAATATCACACCCATGAAGTTTTACTCAAACATTGTAATAAATAATAAATGGAGGTATAAATCATTAATAATAGGGAACCATTGATCACATAGCATGAGATTTAACCTAGTTATGACAAAATCTTTGTCAGCTCTAGGGATTTGGTTAAAGTGTGCTCGCAGGAAAATTAAATAAAATGAATAAAATAATTATTTATTTTAATTTTCATAATGGATTGGCCTGAAATAATCTTTAAATATGTGATTATGATGATATATCCAGGATTTCTGTTAAAGCCTTGAGATCTATAGGACCGTTGGGATAGTGTTTTGTTGGTAGACGACATAAGATTGGATCAGATCAAGGATCATACACTAAAATAGTTTGGGAATCTATCCAACAACAAGAAGACATGGCCATTGTTCATATAATATACCCAAACACTAAATAGGAGGTCTATTTTTATTTATCTTTATTTCTTATCCCATTAAAAATGTGAATCAATCGACTAACAGATTGATTCATAGATCAGTTGTTCTGTGGGTATGGGTTGATTTGCAGGATTGGGAAATAATTTTTATTTTTTTGTTTGTGGACTCATATACCCCTTTATTAATATTCCATATGACAAAATATCGAGGAAAAAATAAAAATATGTTGAGTTTCATTCTTTACTCTTATGGTTTATGTTTTTCTCTCATGGTTTTACAAGCATTCATCATAGGAAATTTCTTCGGCCAACGATTCGATGAATACCTAGCGAACGATCACTATGAGTTTGATTATTGGCATAAAAGATTATTACTATAGGTTTTAGATAGATATTATACAATTTGATTATGGTATTAAACTACAAAAGAAGTTCCATAGATGGATCAGAGGTTTATGATTCTGGTTTGTCATACTGTACTGATGAGGTGAAATGGTTGTTGATTCCTGAGTGGAAGGTATGGTCGGAATGGGAAAAATCTGTCCAACGATAGAAAGAGGGTTAGGTTAATCCTATATTTACAATTTATAGAATGATTCATGGAGGAATCAATGGGTGAATATGGCTCGGATGAATGTGTTAACATTTTTTAATTTCAATGAAAAACCAGACTAAATGACATATAGTGCTATGAACACACATCGTGTAGTCTCTTCTGTGTGTCTCTACGGTTCCAATGTGGAAAAAAGTATCACATGACTTATGAACCATGTCATATATTTTTAGACCCTTAGATTACTAGTTGGGCGTGTACAGGGAGTACATGCCTAGGAGACTGGGTAATGTTTCTTTCCTTGTAGGCCATGCCACATGCCATGTACACCCTAGAAGGAAGCTCTACATGTAAAGGGTGAACACACCTAGGAGATCATGTGGTCCTACACTCCATATATGGAAATCCAAATTCCATATACTTATAAAATTAAATGGGAATAGGCAGGACATGATTCGAGTGCCATACTGTACATCTACACATTGTGTACCTCAAAAACATGTTGTGTATTGAGGAAATGTGCATGTCGTATGAGCGTAAGACACAGGTAGTGCCAGGAATAGTGAGACACATTATTTACCCATTGGGACAAAATCATGCACTCTTTTGAGGAAATTATGAAATCCCCTTTATTATGATCATAGATTCATTGTTAGATCATGTGAGCTTCCATGGAACAGAATCAATTGAGTGTGTTCTCTTGGTTAATTCCTTGAGGGTTAGTATATAATATTGTCCTACCAATAAGATAGTGATCCCTTCAGGGATACTTTTTTGATAGAGTATTTGGAACCCTTTCATGAGACATAGAGTAAGGTACTCTATAATAATTTTTTCTAGGGTGGGGTTCTTGATATCATCATGACCAAAACTATGCTAGTGTTAAACCCGAACTTAGTGGGATACTTTTGATTGAGTTGTTTGTATACACCATGTCCTTGGATGTGATCCTATTATGTTTATAATTCTCCTATGACTTCTAGTGTATAATTATTATGGGGATATCAAATGATTATTACATATTAGATTGATTCCATTAGTTCTATCTGACTCAGGGAGCGTGTTCTCTAATTAAATATCCATTAAGGATGGTGGGGCTTGTGAGGTAAAATAATCTGGAAGAGTGTTATATTGAAACCTTCATAGTGTTTATATGGATAGAAGTGGTTATGACCATGTGGCATGTGGCATATTTCTGATTATATATTGAGGTTTTGTTTAATTTCTCACTTTATAATTGAAATATCTTGTGATGGACTTACTACACTTGATGCTTTATTCTTGGTCATTTCAGGGTGCCCTATTGGGATTGTTATACTTTCCCCAACAAGGTCTCTTCTCACACATTTCATGTCTTATGTTGATGACATACATTTCTTCAGATTCCTTGGTGGACTAAGAGTAGGAAAAGATAGTTTAGGTTAGAAGGAACATGGTGTATAACAGTGGTTCATTTGACCGCAACCCCATCCTTATGTGCATGTCAGAATTTCCTTTCTAGTTTTGTTTGGGCTTGTATTTTCCCCCTTTTTACACTTTCTAATACTTTTTTTTGTACATTTTGGGGTTATATATGTATTCATTCACTGTTATCAATTTATTACATTTCAACATTGAATAGTCTTGGATATATGTGTGTGTACATATACTTTTGGATAATGCCTACCATGTATGTGGTATTCATTTCCGCACTAGTCACCTTCCCCTTGGACTACTGAAGGTACACTTGGGGTAGTTACATCTCAGGTACCATTGGGTCTGGTCATGAAATCGTGAGTTTATTAATTATAAAAAAATATTTAATCCTTACCAATAGAAGTCTAAAGTAACCCTATCAAAAAATCCAAGGTTATCTCATACAATTTCCAAATTAGAATGGGAAAAGGTTATAGTAAAATAGAAGCCTATGATTTTAAGACTTGATTTTCTGAAAAGTAAGGCATTGAGAAAGAAAATTCACTATTGATCATATCATTATCAGTAACTAATAATGATTGGGAAATTCCAGGAACATGTGTTTATTTCTAGGGTAAACTAACCAATTTGAACATTTTCTATCAACCAACAATTCCTACATCAATTCTATCGAAACATCCAAATTTCTTGAAAATAGTAAGACCCTATAGAGAGTCCAAGACCACTCCCCTGGGGTCTCCCCGCCAAATATATTCTTACTAAATCACTAACATTCCACATAATCATCCTTTCCAATTCAAATCTGATAATCCCTCAGTGATTCATCACAAGAAAAAATTGGAATTCATTTCTCTCAACTCTCCCTTCCACCAAGTGGATCTCAACAAACATGTTCATCAACAAACACTCTACCACTAGTTCCTTCACATATTGAGTTGCTAACATTATCCTTAAAGAATATGAGACTATGTTCTCATTCCTATAGGTGTATGGAATATAAAAATCGAAGGGTTTAAGATAATGCACCATAAAATGTTTTATGAAGTTTATATCCCTTTGAGTGAATATATAATTCTAAATATTATAGTCTGAATATACTGTAATATAATCCACAAAGAAATAGTGGTGCCAACTCTTATGAGTGTGCATCAATGTCACTAAATCAATTTCATGAATGAGTTAATTCTTATCATGTGGTATATACTGATGATATCCATAAGCTTCTACACGTTTAACCATAATCAGAACCCAATAAAAACGCATACATGAGGTATTTAATTAAACATCATATCCCAAAATTGACTTTAGAAGAATCAATACTAAAGCTGAAGTGAATCTCAATTTCATCTCCTTGAAAAATATCTAGCACTGATCAACCTAAATAAACATTACAATCTTGTGGGTTAACTCTTTAATAGGATGTCAAATCTTGAATAAGTCTTAAAAAAAGTTCCTATAATTACCTTCCAATCCCAATAAACCTCGGATATCAAACACATTTCTTGGTGGCTTCTAATAAATCACCACTTGAGCTTTGTCAAGACCCGCTTAGACACCCATCTCATAAATACAATAGCCAAAAAATTTCACCACTTGAATCCAAAATTGACATTTAGATAGATTTAAATATATATGATACTATTTTAATATTATAAGGATGATATTCAAATGCTCAGAATGATCTTAATATTATCATGAATACACAATGATATCATCTATGAAAGCAACTATGAAAGAATCCAAAATACAATGGAATATTATATTCACTAAAACCATAAACACTTTATTAGAATTTTTAATTAAAAATTGAATTACTAGGTACTCATAATGCCCAAAAATTCCCATAAATTTAATTTAATGAATATATTCCTCTTATAACCTTATATTCCGGTACATCAATCACTAATCATATTTTTAAAAAAACCGGGTTCCATTATGCTAATAAAAAAGGTAATCAATTAGGGGAAATGGATATTTATTCTTCACTATCATGTGGTTTATTTTAAAGTAATCCAAGAAAAGTTTGATACTTCTATCCACCTTATTTATAAATAGCACTTGAAATGAATAAGGTGAAATTCTAGGATGAATAAATCTATTTTCCTCAAGATCCTCATGTTAATCCTTTACATATATAAATTCAGAGGTTTCCATATGCTATATAGGTAAATAAATGGTCCTCATCCTCAGAATAATATCTATATAGAACTCAAATTCCTACTATAGAGGTAACCCAAAGAAATAATTTGGAAAAACATCAGTATACTCACTCACCACCACATAAAGAGGGACTCTTAGATATGGATTGACCACATCATGGAATGATTCTGAAAACTAGAAAAAGATCATACCAGAACAAGGAGAAATGATACATTCTATACCCAATGATGAATCCGACTCACCCTAGAAGACATGTGTGACTCAATCAAAATAAATAAATTACACATGATGATAAAGCAATTGAACTTGGATATATTGTTATTCATAAAATAAATGCTAATTATAAGATAAAATATGTCAAGATCAAGGATTAAATGTCCCATACGGTCTCATGGTCAGTGATAAAAACCCAAATCTTTGGGAATTTAAAACCCTAATCCATGTTAATTTCGAGAGGAATGGAAAGACTCATCATGAAAATAATAAACAATGATCCCAAGTCCAACAAATCAATATGTTTAAGTGATATAAAGTAATGACTTTCACTAGATTAAAATGAATATATCACCAAAGAAAATAGAATAGACACCATACCTATCATGATAGTTGTTCCAACATCAAATTAATTTGGTGAAAACTCCACTACATAAATACATCTATCCTTAACCTACATTTTCTTCATAACCTATGCACTAACCTTGAAAAAACATTAAGATACCAACCCATTTACTGCATCATATCTAAACTGAGAGCCCTTGTGATTGTGGATCTTGATCTATTCTCTTGGTATACTCTATAAAATAAATGATAAATATGTCCATATTTCATATATGCATGACACACCTTGGGTGAAACCATATAATCAAGTTTGTGATGTCCCATTTTCCCACAATAGTAATAGACCGCCTCACGAAATCCTGAATTCTATTGTGAACTCCTTCCACAACCTCAGTACTATTCACCCCACTTCCTCTTCTGGACAAAAAAAATGAACCCTAGAAACATCCTACCATCATTTATCTTTTTAAAAGATCAATTTTACAAGACTTGTCTACATCATCTAGAACTTCCTTTCCCACAACCACTATAAAGGGGGTTTGGTGCTTAAGAATCACCATAGAACAATTATCATGCCTCAAAGCCATCTCAAGAAATCACTCCTTGATATAGTCATTCAAAAAAATATCTGGAGAAAACTTTACTAACATGGAATATCGAGTATCATACTCCATGATAGAATGATCTCCTAACTACAAAGAAATTAACTCTCACGACTTCACCATTCTAAGTGCATTATGATAGAACTATTTATTGTATTTCTTTTGGAAGTGGTACAAGTGAGGCATTCTTGTAACATGGATTTCAAAAGAGTTTCCCACCCCTTATTTCCTGGTATTTCAATCATATAACAGAGAAACAGACCTTGGATTCTTCCAGATATTTTCAGAAGGGAAATTCATTTAAAACATTATGATCCATTCTCCTGATTCCTAAGGTTTCTTGTCCCTATGAAAGATGGTAGATGATTATTAGTAAATTATGAGTCGGGGTTTAACCTTAATTATAATTCAAAATTGGAAACATGTTCTGTAGACTAGATCATTAAAAATATAGTTTTCACTAATATAAAGTTAACTATAGGATTCATCTATGAGACTTTCTTTCCAGCTTCTTCCATAGTATTTGAAGATGATTGTTTTCAAGAAGGAATATTTTATATATAAAAGAGGAAAGAAACCATTTATAATATAAATTTATTCAATTATCATAATCTAAATTTTGAAAATTGAATCCCATAAGGCTAAAACCACAAACACAGATGCTAGAAAACCCCAATCTTTAAATGGTAACTTGAGGCATAGCATGGAAGTGATCTGGCCAAGAACACTCCCACCCTACCTATAAAGTTATAAATTTATTATAATCAGTCTATAAATAACCCCCAGACAAAATAGGTTCAAACACAAATAGAAATATAGTCTCTCAAAATAACATGAACCTTTGATACCAATTTATAAAATACTCACCTGAATCAACTAATAATATCCCATGAATTAAGCCACCATAAGACCTAAAGAGCATCCCTGATTACCACATGTTGGATATAAGCACTAAGGTATCATAAAAAGAGACATGGGAATGTTTTATCCCTTAATATTCATGTTATAGTATAGAAACAATAAGAGTATAAAATACCATATTCATAAAACAATGCATGTCATGAAAACAAAACCAAAAAGTCAACATCCAACAACTGGATAACAATATGTAAATAAAAAACTAATACACCAAAAAAGGGATCCCAAGTGAAAAATGGTTCCATCTTCAAATGAACACATGTTAACACCATCCCAAACCACCTAAAGGAAACACATTCTATGTGATTATTCCTCTACATGATGTTGTTCCCTTTTATATGTATCCAATAAAAAGGCTACAAATTACCAAGAAAAAACTAGGTTGTGATAACTAAAACATAATAAGATACCCCCAAGAATATATATAATGTATATCAATATGAATTCAAAAGTTATTATATACACTAGATTTCAAAAACATTTCCAGAAGAAATAATTTAACAAATAAAATCATTCTTTGGTTTAATTTTAAAAATAATTCCATATTCAATAAACAAGGAAATATGACATAAAATTTATCCATGGGGCATAAGCCTATGAATATATCCAATTTAAAGAATCCAAATATATAATAAGTAGGAAAATAAGAATATTAGTTTATATGCATTTACTGAATCCCAAATAAACAAAGTGGACAATAAATGCATTTGGGTGAACACAACTAAGACAAACACAAAACACTAGAAAACATAAGTTAAATCTAAGAATGGAAACCTCAGTCCCCCGGAAAGGCTACCCACTATCTCTATGTTATCATGAGAACCTAACATAGTTATATATTACTCCACTAGGACTTACATATGTCTAGTTGTTACCTCTTCCTCAAGATATTCATGATGTGTTATCATGATATCATCACCTTTTAAGAAAACTAATTCATGGTTCCTAATTTTTTTTCATAAATTTCATTTACTTTTAATTCCAAATTATATAAAACATTTTCTATAGTGATACCACAATAATTAAATTAGTTTAAAACAAATTTTTTTAAAATAGTAAACAAATCCACTACTTTGATAGTAGCCCTTAATTAGTGTTTATATAATATTTTTATTGATTAAATTTATTTTAAAGGATAAATTAATATTTTATTTTATTTTAACTGAGGATTAATAAATAATTGAGAAATATTTCAAAATTTAAAGAATTATATCAATCAATTGTTTTTGCTAACTGGTCTGTTTTCTTTGAACTGTGGGATTTTTTAACATATTTTTAATAGAAATATTTATTGGCCACTCAATTAATCCCCCTATTTAGATACTCACTCTGAAGTACAATTTATCTAAGTGGATAATAGACAAGAAGGTTTTACTACTAACATACCACCCCCTTTTAAAGGACATAACTATTCTCAACGTAAAATAAAAAAGAAATTTCATATTTAAATAATTGGTTTTGAGATATGTACTTCTACAGAGGATAAATATGAATTACCTGAAACTGCTAGAGTTACATGAAATATTCTACTAAAACTACATATAATAATAAATGAAAATCCCTTAATTATATTTTATATCCTTCAAAAGATTATGAAATTAATAGGATATCTACTAGTAAAAATGATTATGAAATTTGGTATACATTTTCTATTTCCCTTAAATGAAGAAGTAATGTTAATGAAATGATATTGAATACATAAATAATTCAATATGATATATTTAAGATAAAACTTGATGCGATAAGTTTTTATATGTATCATAGGTTCAATGAGATAGTGAACACAATGAGATCCTTAGGAAATAAAGTGTTATAAAAAGGCCAAATCATACGATTACTAAGATAAATTCTAGAGATATGAATAAGGACATCAATTTTAATAAGAAAATCATGTGACATCAATAAACTATCGGTCAAGGAATTTATTGCGAAGTCGGTGATGTATGAGGAAGATCTTAATGTTATCGCAGGATAGGATGATGAACCTAAGATGAAATCTATACCATTCAAAAATACTGACTCAAAATTTAATAAAAATGAGAATGTTGAAGTTGAAATCTCCAGTGATGAGGAATCCCCTATCTAAATTGATGAGGAAATTTTCCATTTTTCTATAAGGTTTAAGAAATTATATAAGAAGAAAAAATTATTTATGAAAATGAACTATAAGGGAATGTATGATAATATATGGAATTGGATAAAGGAATTAAAAAAAGATGACAATTCAAATGATATTACCTATTATGAGAGTAAGAGAAAAGGGCATGTTAAGGCTAACTATAAAAAGTTGATGTGAAAAAGGAAGTATTGTGATAAGGATATAAACTATAAGCAAACCATGAAATACACATGGGGTGCCTTTGAGGACAGAGCTAGTGACTTGGATTCAACTCATGAAGAGAAGGTTGATAGAGAAAATATATGCTTTATGAAAAATATATCTGATGTACATATTGTATCTCTTGTATTTATTATGATCATTCTAAAAATGAACAAACTAGTGATGATTTTTAAAAATAGGAATTTTTTTAATTTTTTAACACTCTTAAAAATATATTTATATAGATTTATGAAAAATAAAAATTTATGAACAAACAACATGCTTTATTTTCTAATATTAAATCTGACTTTTCTCTAGATAAAGACACGAATGATCAATTATTGAATGAAAATACTGAACTAAAATTTTCAAATGAGAAGGTAAATATTGACTTAGATATATTCACTAATGGAAGATAAAATCTCACTCAAATACTAGGAAAATATATTTCCCCTATGTATATTACCGATTAAGGTAACCAACCTAGACAGAGAATAATTTTAAAGTGTACTTTTATTCCTAAAACTAATTCTAGAAATTGTGTTTCTAATTTATATTCATATGGACTGATTAATGTTTTTATTTAAAAGTGTTTACAATATTCTTATAGGAATCTTATCATGAAAATATAGTTTCCTAAAGCCCTAATCACTAACATATCTAGACCGAAAAAATATATGTACCAAATTCATTATTGGTGTAAAATTTGATTTGTATAGAAACTACTTAAATAACTCCTATATAAATATATGGAAATTGGATAGCGGTTATTCTTGACATATGACATGATATTACTTGAGCTTCAAGAACCTAATAATTGATGATGGTGGATGTGTCACCTTTGGTGACAGTGCAAATAGAAAAATCATTTCCCTTGCCCAAATAGTAAACTATAACTAAGTTTTAATTTGTAAAGTACTTTTTGTTGATCTTTTAATGTATAATAATCTTAGCATATTACAACTATGTGATGATGGTTTTCATGTAAATATTGAAAAAAATATATTATTATTTTTTATTAAAAAAATGATTTAGTATTTAATGGATTGGGAAATAAAAATGGCTATTATATTAATCTTGATTCTTTAATTTCACTAAAATTTTCTTTCTTAACTACCTTTCACAGAGAATCATAGATTTGGAATATGATGCTAGGCCACTATAATATTCACTCACATAGGAAGATTAATAGGAAAGGGTTAGTCAGGGAACTACCCAAACATGAATTTCCAAATGATAAAGTATGTAACCCCTATCAAAAACGGAAACAAAAAAATCTTTTAAATTAAAGAAAGATGTTTCAACTACTCAACCTGTTAACTTGGTTCACATGGTCTTATTTAGACCTTCCAAAATTTCTTGTATAAATGGTAAGAACTATGTCTATATACTTGTAGATTACATTTCTAGGTATACTTGGGTAAACGTTTTATCTCAAAGGAGTGAAGATTTGTATTATTTTACCAAGTATGCTAAATTTTTGAAAAACCCTAAGTGGAAATATAATGAAGACCTTGAAAAGTGACCCTGGCCATGGGTTTAAAAATCATGACTTTGATTCCTTTTTCACAAAAAATGGATATAACCATAACATTCTTGCTCATAGGACCCGTCAATAGAATGGAGTTCTAAAAAGATTAAATACAACACTTCAATAGATATCTTAGACAATGATTAATGAATATGACTTACATATCTACTTTATGATAGAGGATGTGAAAACAACATGGTATATAATTAATGGAGTTTTAATTAGACCTATTTCTTAAAAACCTGTTATGAATATTGGAATAGTAGAAAAACAATGATTAATTGATTTAATGTTTTTGGTTCAAAATTCATTATTCTTAATACTGAGGATAACATTGTCTAGTATACCTCTAAAATTGAAGAATTAATTTTCATTGGTTACTCCACTTCTACTAAATCCTATTGAATTTTTAACAAAAGAACCAAGATAATGGAAGAGTCTATCCATGTAATTTTAGAGGAGACAAGACCACATGATCCTAATACCTCTTTATAAAACCTTGAGGTTGATTTATCCACTTTTAGAATAAATTCCAACCATTATAATTATACTATAAAATAAGAATAAAAAACATCAAGTTCTAAGGAACTTGTAGAACCTGAACCAGAACCTATAGATGACCCAAAGGTGACTATCCATTATTTTTCCTGAATTATTAGGACTATTTAATACCATCCTTTATATTTTTTCATTGTATAATTAGATAGAGTTAAACTATCTTGATATTCTCTAAGAAAATAGGTTTAAAATCAAACATTATTTTCACAAATTTAACCGAATAATATCACTAATGAAATTTATGATGAATTATCGGTAATGGATGTGAAATAAGAACATAATAAATTAAAAGAAAATGGGAACTTGTTGATATACCTAAATACACTTTGACTATAGGCACGAAATGGGTGTTTATAAATAAGATTGATAAATATGGAATAATAATAAGGCATAGGGATAGACTAGTTTCACAAGGGTATAGTTAAGTAGAGGTTATATACTATCATGATACATTTGAACCTTTATCCATACTTGAATCCATTATAATACTTATATCATATGAAATAAATCAATATTTCAAACATTATTTAATGGATATTAAAATAGAATTCTTGAATGGGTATATAATTGAGGATGTTTTTTGAACAAACAACAGGATTTCAATATCCTCATTTATTAAATTTTGTTTTCATTTTAAAAAACATTATATGTTTTAAAACAATCTCATAGATCTTGGTATGATAAGCTCTGCTATTTTTTATTTCAAAACGATTTTCAAAATGTATATCTGATCCTACAATATTTAAAAATAATAATTTAATAATATATTTTAATTTTTCAAATCTATGTAGATGATATTTTTTTCATATTCTAAAAATAATTTGTGTACTTCCGTTTAAAAAATGTTGCAAAATTAATTTCAAATGATTTTAATAGTTAGGCTGAAATTCTTTCTTTATTTTTTTTATTTTTCAAAAGAAAAAAAGAATTATTTTAAACCATAATAAATATTCTAAATACATTTTAAAATGTTTTAGTTTGGACAAAAATAAGAGTAGTGACACTCATATGAGTACCATGTATAAATTGAATCTTTACGAACCTAGAAATTATTAGATTAATCCATTTATATAGGTATGAATGGAAGTCTTCTATACTTAACTACTAGCCATACTGACATTATGTTACATGTGTGTATGTGTTCTCATTTTAAATAAACACCCAAAGAGTCACACTTACTAGTTGTTAAAAGAGTTTTTAAATACATCATGTATACAAATAATTTATTATTGTTCTACCTAAGAAGAAATGTGTTGGAATTTTTTATTTTATTATATGCTGATTTTCATGGATAGAAGTTAGATAGAAAAATTGAGACTGTTACATGTCATATTTTGGGAAATTCTGAAGTATCTTGGTGTAGTAAGAAAAACAATTGTTACACACTTTACTACTAAAGCTGAATACATAACTTCAGGTAGTTGTTGAGCTAAATTGTTTTGGATGAAGCCCAAATTTCTAGACTACAGAAATCAATTATGACATGTAACTTTAAATTATGAAATTAAAAATTATATAAACATCTCTAAGAACCCTATATCACACTCTAGAACAAATCACATTGATATACGAAATGAATTTTTGAGTGACCATTTTCAAAAGTGTGATATAACTCTGGAACACATTAGAACTGAACATCATCTTTTTGATATTTTCACATAGCCTATGAATTTTGAGGGAATAAACTACATCAAATATGATGTGGGTAATATTAAATTTTGATAAGTTTTCTAGAACCCACTGTTGGAGTTTACCCACCATTGGAGTTTAACCACCATTGGAGTTTACCCATGATTAGAATTTACCCATCATTGGACTTTACCCACCACTGTGTTTACCCACCATTAGAGTTTACACATAGATTGTGTTTACCCACCATTGTGTTTACCAACTGTTAGAAACTACCTCCAATTATCGATGTTGTTTTGTTGGTTTTTAAGTGGATGTTTTAATTTATTTTTACATATTATTTATTTAATTTATATTATGATTAAAATATTATTATTATTTATATTTACAAATCCCTAAATCCATAAATTATATAATTTAAAAACTTGTCTAATTTCAGCACACATTCTCTCATATCGTACTCTTGAGCCTCACTAAGACCCCTCCTCTCATGACTGTTGGCCTTCCCTAGACCTTTTTCAAACCTATTTATTCATTTTATATGGTTATAGTGAATAGAGTTTATGAATCATTTTTATATGAGTGGTGTACTTTAATAAAGTGGAAAGGAGATTCAAGCCATTCATCTTTCAAGCCAGTGATCCTGCTTCTTGCAAATCGAATACTTGTACCCAAAAGAGAATTTCATATTGAGTTGTTTAATTCAATAATGTATTTAGTTCTTAATGTTATGAAAGACTAGGGATTATAATATTGGTCCTATAATAATTGAAGGCCCATGTATCCAAGGTTAGTACATCACTTCTACTAGCATATTAATTTTATCTTTTAGGAAGATGAAGAATGGGTTAGAGTCATAATAAATGGTTCAAAATTTGTCTTATCTTCAAGGAAATGTCCATATGTTTGAAAGTTATTAAAAAGGTTTTTTATGCAACTATTAAATGACTATTTCAATTCACAGTGATACCTTTGTATATGAGGATGCTTTGGAAGAGTTGAATGGAGATGGAATTTCAAGAAAACTTGCTTCAACTGGGGTTCATGGTGAATGGTGTCTTCTATTAAAGCTAATTCAACATATGTTGTACCCAAGGAAAGGTTCTTTCACCACAATGATTTATCAAGATGTATATATTCTATGTCTTATGAAGAGAGAAGGAAAGATTAATTTATGTAGATATTGAATTTCTCATGTGTTGAAGATGTGTAAGACTTCTTCTAGAAAAAATTTTCTAATCTATCCTATGTTTATTTAGGCCATACTAGAGGCCAAGGGAATGGCTATTGAAGAATAAGAAATTGGGGTAAAATGTAGATGATATTGAATTACAAAATTCATTTTAAAAAGAATAAAGATTTGTTAGAACCCCTGGAAGAGATATTGGGTTGATGATGGTGACATGATCTATGTAGATTTCAATCCTGTTTATCACCCTTACAGACCAATAAATGTTATGGATCCTAGATTTAGATAGATGAGGTGGTTCTATAATATGATTAAGAGTAAGAGGAGGAATATTATTCAGTTTATGAGATAAGTGACATAGATATTCCCAAAATCCCTCCTGATATATCTTTTGGTGCTTATAGCCCTCCTAGATCTATCCCTATTAAAGAGAATCTCTTTTAAAATAAGGAAGTGGAGAAGAAGAAACTTATGTTTTTTTGTTAAGAATATTATAAAATCACCTCTAAATCCTCCAATGAAAATGGTGCTGGGACCATGTTGGATGGAAGATTTTTTTAATGTTTAAAGAATTTTTTTTATGAAAGTGTTATCTTTTGTTTTCAAAGAGAAAGAAACAAATTAAATTTTTAATAATTTAAAATTATACTCACCATTTTACATAGGATATCATACACTAAATGTTTACGAATGTTCATCGGTTTTAGAGAAGCTCGCTAGGAGAAAAGGTTCATCTGACTCACCTTTGGTCTGAAATGGAGTTTCGATCATAATGAGATATGTATCAGAGTCTAAATCATTCTAATGAAAATATTATGTTGATATTATATTTTTTAATTACCTAATATCATAAGTCACTTAAAAATTTTTGGATGAAATATCAATTAATTAAAGGAGGAGAACAAGTGCTGCTAATCATATTGAGGATTAATTAGAAAGAAAGAAGTCATTGGAATGCTGTGAATCTTCAATACATCCCAATATAATTCATAAGATTCTATAAAAATGTTAAACATTCTCAAATTCATGATACCTAGAAAAATCTATGAATGAAAGAAGTTGTTGATGTGAAAGATTTTTTTATCTTTATACATCTATGTGAGATCACTAGACTCGAATTTTTTTGAAGTATGGGAAGGTTGTTTAGAACATGAGAAAATGAAAATTCAAGTTTTAAATTTGAGTAAAAATACAAGATACAAATATTCAAAAAATATATTTGTAAGAAAATAAGTTATGGCTGACACAGGTTTATCAGATGCGGTGTGCCACTAATAATCAGAGTAATCCTGACACCAATTATCAAATGAAATGATGATTTCAAAAGGGAATTGGTGGATGAATTTATTTATTAGGATTTATTGGGAACAATGAAAAAATAAAATAAATTGGAGTTGTTTTGACTTATCTAATATGTGATCAAACATCAATCAATAATTTATTCAACCATTTTCATCAAGGTGAATGGTTTTGTGACAATTGGGCCAAGTCTGAAATGAAAAAACATTGATATGTTTTCAATTAGGTCAAGACTTTTATACTAGAACTTATATCTATCCATTATAAGAAGACATAGACTGATCTATCAAACGTATTCTAACATTGATGAAATCATTATACTAATGATCATTTGTATTAAAAAAAGAATAAAAGAAGAATATTTTCAAGGAGTTGAAAAGGTTTTATCAAGATGGGTAGTGAATGGTTGTTTAATGTTTTTTTCCAAAATGATTCGTTAAAGAAGTTTTGAATTTGGTGCTGAAGTGAAGTTTAGAAGTTTTGGTATCTTTAGATGTTGAGACTACGTTTATGACAGAATGCTTTTAATATTTTATATGTATCAGTTTGAATGAATCATCAGAATGAGAAGTGTTTTTCACTAGATTCTAGTAATCGTAATGAGATGTCATTTATTTTTCATATGTTCAATTTGTGTGTAAAAACATAATAGAGAATCTAATAGTATACATATCTCTTCATCATAATGAGGAAATTATAGTGAAAATTGAAATTTGACTGAAGAATGATTAGAATTTTTAAATTGATCTGAAGTTCTTAGAATATTTTAGAAAATTGAAGACCCATCAAGAAGAGTTGAGAAGTGATGAAGGAGTCAAATATGTATATGAAATTCAAGGGTTATTGAAGTTTCACAAAAAAAATTAATTGGTACAACTTTTTAGAATCCTACCTAAACCATTTTTTGGCATACCTTTAAAAAGAGGATAATACTTTTTTACATTCTAAAACATGTACTATTAAGAGGTGAATTGGTAAGGAGGAGAGATGAAAGTTTCTAAATAGAAGTTGTTTCTGAATTAAGAGTTGATGAAAAAGTTTTTTGAAAAGAATTAGAATAAGAAGGAAGATTTTATTTAGTGGGTTATCAGACCAGACTGTGTCAGCGAATTGGGAAACCAAAATGAGACTTACAAATTTAGGTAGAAGGAGGTTAGAATTGTTTCTGTAGTATTATAGAACATTTATATGATATTACTGAGTTATCAGACTAATGATTGGATTGGGGTATCAGATGTAGTATAATTACGAAGTCCATAGAAGTTTAAACCTACTTTTGGTTGTGAATGTGAAGAAGTGTTTTAAAGATTATAGTTGTGAAAGATGATATGGAAACACAGTAACTTGTTTTTAGGAAACAAGTGAATGTTTCTTAACTTGGTACACAAATTTGTATTACATAATTTCTCTCAACTAAAATGACATGCACTATTGTATTTAATATATTGTTACACATTTATAAGGTAATACCCTTCTTGTTGTATCCACCCAAAATTATTTTTTTCTAGTGGATTGTGTGGTATTGAATTGTTTCATAACCATAACAAGGATGTAGCTACTCTTTTTGATTTTTGAAACATGTAAATTCATGAGTTTCTATAGATGTTTGATTTTTTTTATTTTATAAGAGTGATAAATCCTTAACAATAAGTGAAGGTTGATTCAAAATAAAGGTAATTTAAAATAAAAATATATCATTGATTCACCCCTCCTTTTATCTATGATGCTTGGATCTTGGATGGGTGTTAACAAGTGGTATTAGGGTTATGGTTCCCTTCGTTTACTCTTTGTTGATGTTTTTTGAAGATAAATTTTGATGAAAAAATTGAATTGTGTGAACTATAAGGGGATTCTGATATTTAATGGTAATAACTATCATATCTAGAAAAATAGAATTTGGACTCATCTTGTGTCTCTTGGGTATGATGTTCTTGATATTTCAACATATGTATTTCCTTCTATTAATAAAAAAGTTTCTTTTACATCTGTTGAAAAGAATATTATTGAGAATGATGTAAGAGCTAAGAATTCTCTACTCTCATCAATTTCTGAAAGTATTGTTTTAATATTGAAGGATGTTTCCACTAACAATCATTTTTAGGATAAGCTGGATAACATTTATGAAGGCAATAAAAATGTAAAGAATTAAAATTTACAGATATGGAGGATGAAGTATGAATATCTCATAATGGGAGGGTACAAATCTGTTGGTGACTTCTTTACAATGTTAAATGACATTGTTAGAGCAATCATATGTCTTGGTGAAAATTTATAATATTCTATTTTTTATGAAACTTTCTTGATAATTATTCTTGATAAGTTTGATGAAAAAGTTTCATCACTGGAAGATAGAGATCCAAAAACATTATCTATAGATTAATTTCATAGCACTCTCATTACTTAAAAAATCATAAGTGATAAATATATTAAATAAAAATACCAAATTTTATAGAGAAAGGTCTTTTAAAGCTACCAAAAATGAAAAGATTAATATTATACATTAAGAATAATAAGTTGGGGATTCTGATTTTGAAATTGATGAATGTAAATATATTGCTGAATTTGAATCCTTAGTTTCTAAAAATATGAAAAATGGTACATTAAAATATAAAGGGAAGCTTTCCTTGAAATTTATTGAATGTGGATCCATTGAGAAATTTGTGGCTAATTTTCCTTAAAGAATGACATAATAGGATAGTGATAAAGATTAAAGAAGGCTAAAGATATTGTTTAATAAACATGGTGACAAGGCTAAGTATTATTCCAAAGGGAAAGGTAGAAGATTATCCAAATCAAAAATAATAAGTTTCATGTATAAATATGATGAATATAATATTCTAATGTTGAATATAAATTTTTTACTAAAAAAGATGGAGAGAATAATATTATTGTAATAGTTAAAAATAAAGAGTTCAAAAGTATCAGTTCTGAAGAAGTATAATATTTATTAGAATTTCCTCTAAAATAAGAATTGAAATACTTCCTGGGATAGATTTGGAGGCTTTAAAAAGAAATCTATAATATTAAAAATGAAAATTATTCAACAAATAATCAAGATTTTTTTCTTGATGAGAATGTTAATCTACTAAAAGGGATTGATGATTTGAAGAAATACCTTGATAATGAAATGAATTATAATGAACATCTAAAAGTAAATATGAAATCAAAATAAGAAGTGTTGGAACATGTCCAACAAAAACTTTAAAAATATGAACAGAGGGTTATAAGTTTGAATAAATCTATTTTTCAAGTTGTTGAAAGATATTGAATGGTTTGACCTGAGAAGGATCAAAAGTTACCCTCAAATGTTGAGAATAAAGTTGAAATTGTTTCTGAGAAAAATAATGGTTGGAAAGTTATGTATATGACCAATAAAAAAAATAAGAAAAGTCCCGAGTTTCTAAATTTTTTTTGTCTGATGAACTTTCTATTAATTCTAGTTTTTATATGGATAATAAAAAATAAGCTGAAAAAGAAGATTCTAGTTGATAAATAAAATGTGGGTGGTCAACATAGTAGTGACGAGAAAGATAATATGGTTTCTAAGAAATATGATGATTACTTCAGAAAATACATACGTTTTGAAGGGAAATATTACTCCTATGGATACCATTGGTATTTTTGTTGATTATGGAAGATGAAGAATATGTGTTGGTTTAGTAAAAAATATTACAACTATTCCTAAAATTATATAAGGAAAAAATTTGAGTGGGATTTAATCCTCTCAAAGGATGAATCCTAAGAATTATGATTTAAAGAAATCAAAGAAGGGTTGTGTAAAAGTTTAAAATGGGTTCCATACATTGGAAACTAATTTTTAAAGATGTGAAAAATATGGAAAACCTATAAAAGGATGTCTTGTTTTATTACTAGCACAAAAAAATATTATTTACAAATACACATATTATATATGTTAATAAAGATAAAGGTAAATAAAATAATCTTATTATATAACCGAATCTCAAATATATAAAAAAGTGAGTGATCATGGATCTTGGATAATCAGTGTTCTTCTCATATGATAGGAAATTCAAAATTATAGAATAATGTAAAATATTTCCCAGAAGGAAGAGTAACATTTGACAATGATTAATCCATAAGAGTCAAAGTTGTTGTATCAGCTATTAGTTTTAATGAAATGATAAACTCCAAGAAATATTTTTTTTAATGGACTGAAACACAACTTACATAGTGTTTCACAACTCCTTTATGAAGGAAACAAAGTTATTTTTAGAAAATATGGCTCTTTTGAAAATTGAGGAAGATGTAAAGATAGTCACAATAGATCAACATACAAAATAAAACATGTTCCAAGTTAGTGAGGTTCAAAATACATGTTTTCGAAGCATGGGGGAATAGAATCAGTGGTAGAAAAAAATGATAGGACACATGTGTAAGAGAAACATGAATAATCTTTCAAATAGAGACAATGTCCATTGAATTCATGATATGTAAAAAATAAGACATTAGTGTGGAAAATTTTTCAGAAAGGAAATATTACAAACTATGTGCATAAGAAAGATGGCATTTGTTCAAAACAACTCTTGTAAATTATTCATTAATATATATATAGGTCGATGAGAAAACAATAAACTCATGGAGGTAAGTATTTAATTACTTTTTTGATTTTAATTTCATTGCTAGTTTTGTGTATATGAAACATAAGTCTAATTCTCTGAAATTTTTAAATGTTTTAGGAGGAAAGATGAGAAATAATGTGAGTATTCATCAAAGAATTTGAGAACTAAAAGCAGTGGTAAATACAAAAATAAATACTTTGAAAGTTTGTTTCGCACGGAATCCGGGGATGACCTCTTGGACGGGAGATTCAAACATTCCGATCGGTTTCTAACGGGTTTGTTCGTAGAACCGGAAACATCCAATGATTCCACATCCGTTGGGACCTACTTTCCAAAGGCACGCGCTCATTAGCTTGTGGACTGATGAGGCTTAGGAATTTTGCATTGGTCGAGAGGATGGGAGGTCAGACTCATCACACCTTTTTTGAGGTGAATTATTGTCTACTCTGGGACTCTCTTTATAGATTTAACTTATGTTCGTGAATCCTTATTACATTACCAAGTATAAAATGAGATTTCATTTAGTTTTAACAATCAATGATTAAATATGCAAGAAGTTTAGAGAATCTTTTATATGTATTCGAGGTTCTTCATTGATAGAGAATCATCTATATTTGTTTAGAGATTCTTGGTCAAATGGTATCCTTCAAAACATTTATATAAAAAGTCTCTTGGTCATTTTATGATGACCAGGCTGGTTTTAAAGCCACTCAGTGGGGCACTTGAAGTTTATTGTCATTCAGAAGGACAGAGATTATCTCAAAGTTGGGATCGAACCCATAAATGGGCTACCTACGTATCCTTTGTTTTGGAAAAGGAATCAGAACCCACGTAGTTCGAGTAATGGGGTATGATGTTTATGATTGATGGCTCAAAGATGAATGTCATAATTACTTTTACACTCTAAGCTCACGTGAGTCATGCTCGGTGTGAGAAACAAGAGGTATTGGTAAAAATTTAGACAATTGTGCCATGAAAGATGCAATCATAAGAATTTGTTTGGGGCTTATGTATGGATGACTGCCCAGATAGATGAAGGTTTAGGATTTACTTTTAGGGAGAAAATCCATGAACAGGGTCCACAAAGTTATATGTGCTTTATGGAGATTTGAATACTCTAATCTTGGGGCTTATTCCTGAAAAGGAGACCCAAATTAGGAGGGGATTTATGATTGGGTTTTTTACTCCTGAAAAGGAAAACCCAAATCAAAGGTAAATTATGACTGGTTAAGAGAAATTTTAAGAGACTTGGGGCTTACTCCTAAGAAGGATGCCCAAGATTGGGAACTTGATTGGGGCTTACTCCTGAGGAGGATGCCCAAGATTTATGACTAGGACTTATTCCTGAGAAGGAAACCCAGGTTAGGGGACTTGGGGCTTCCTCCTGAAAAGGAAGCCCAAGGTTATGACTGAGTCTTATTCCTGAAAAGGAGACCCAGCTTAGAGGACTTTGATTGGGGCTTACTCCTAAGGAGGATGCCCAGATCAAAGGTTTTATAACTGGGGATTATTCCTGAAAAGGAGACCCAGGTTAGGGATTAAGGTTTGGGGCTTACTCCAAAGAAGGATGCCCAAGATTGGGAACTTGATTGGGGCTTACTCCTGAGGAGGATGCCCAAGATTGGGAACTTGATTGGGGATTGCTCCTGAGGAGGATGCCCAGATCAAAGGTTTTATAACTGGGGATTATTCCTGAAAAGGAGACCCAAGTTAGGATTCTCTCATCTTAAAGGATGAGGTTGAATGAATGAACTCTCAATCTTTGGTGACATAAAGATGTTTAAATCACTAGGTTTTGAGAGATATTTCACAGAATTCCTTTCAGATAAGGATGTCAAATCAAGAAATCATGCCATAAATGGCTTTGAAGAGTATCTTGAAGACTGAATCTTGAAGAGGAAAGGTGAAATGGTTGAAGAGGGGTAAAAATGGGCAAGATGGGCACCCAAAAAGATAGGGGCGCGCAAGTCTTGAAAGGTGCGCAAGTCCTGCGGCGGCGCGCAAGTATTGGTCGCGCAAGTATACTTGCGCGACATGAGGGGTACTTGCGCGATTTTCAACCAGTATTGAAATACTTGGGCGACTCTTTATTAAACCCTTTACCATCCCCTTGAGGTTCTTCCAGAAGAGGGACGCGCAAGTTATATTGAAGGAATTAAGTCGGCGCGCAAGTGTTTGATAAGTTTCAACACTTAGGCTTTCCTTCTTCTCTTTAGATCTTCCATTCTAGGTAAGAAATTACCTTAGAAGTGTTCTGGAAGCTTTGAGAAGAGACTTGGGCGTCGGGAGCTTCAATCCGAGTTTATGGAAAAAGATCTCCTTGAATGGGGGGCCCACAGGGTCTATTTATATGCAAAATAAGGCCCTGGGCGGTTACCGAGCGGTTACCGAGCGGTTACCACTTAGGTCGCGCAAGTCACTTGCACGACCATAAGGTGTCGCGCAAGTACTTGCACGACCACTAGGCGGCGCGCAAGTGTACTTGCGCGACTATGAGGGAACTTGCGCGACCTATGGGCAATGTTCTCCTTGTTCATCCCTTTGTCGATTTTTTATGTTTCTTCAAAGGATGAATCACTTTGAGATCAGATATTCCCTTTTCCGACCTTTAGATTCTGTGACGAAAGGAGCGTCAACAAAAGTCACCCCTCAGAGTTGGATCCGGAAAGAAATGAGGATTTGACTCTGAGGAAATCGAATTCCTCCAAAGGAAAAGGGAGTGCGCGCAAGTCTTTCAAGGCGCAGAGGGCAGCGCGCAAGTGTGCTGGAACTCGACTTTTATTCAGAGTTCCTTTGCCTTTTGTGGGCAGTTTAAAGTCATGCATTCCGGACATAAAGGGGCTAATGTTTAAGGTCGAAATAGCTTTGACCGAAAATGGATTAAAATGGATTCAATTCCTTGACAATTTATCTGAAAACATATTTACCATACTCAAGTATGAGGAAAAAATGTAAACTATGGCTTAATAATATTTGAATCTGAGGAATGATATGAAAAAAGAGCTAAAAGGCATTAGAAAAAGTAGTTTCCAAGAATGAAGTTACTATTATTTAACAAAACCCGTTAGGGGGTTGAAATATGCAGGGCCACCTATGGGCATTGGCTGCATAGTCAAATAAAATAGCATCTTTTGGCTGACAAGTCTGTTATGTGGACTGTTTATGCAAGGCCACCTATGGGCACGTGCTGCATAGTCAGGCAAAAGAACTCCCAGAAATTTACTTTCCTAGTGCTAAAAGCCAGTGAAAGTTTATGGAGATTCAAATTTTCTAAAGCATAGAGTTTGTTGTATGGAAAGAGGTACTTGAATATGGAGAAGATATTTCCAAACAAGAATATCGAAGAACTGGATGAATATCACTCCTACGAAGGTCTGACCCAAACGTAGGGAAGAAGAATAAACCATAGACTTGAATACTTTCAGATCATGAAAAAGGATATGGGACAAATATGTTAAGGATGGCTATTTTTTCAGATCCCTACATACTGTCGTTTAATACAAATAAGAACAAAAGAGGCATTCTTCCCAAGAATGAAGTTACTATTATTTAACAAACCCGTTAGGGGGTTGAAAACATGCAGGGCCACCTATGGGCATTGGCTGCATGGTCAAATAAATAGCATCTCTTGGCTGACAAGTCTTTTATGTGGACTGTTTATGCAAGGCCACCTATGGGCACGTGCTGCATAGTCAGGCAAAAGAATTCTCAGAAGTTTGACATTTTTGTGACTAGAAGTCATGAAAAGGGTTATGAAGATCTGAAAATATTTAAGGTTAGGATTATAATACATAAAGATGGGTATTTTCTAATGTATATAGAGATACATAGGTCAATGAAAACCATAATCATGTTGTGGCTGGGTTCTGAATTGAAACTTGGACTTCACTACGTATCTCATAAGAATGAGAATCAAGCCATACGTAGTTCTTAAAATGCAGTTTAACGTCGTGCAGGACGAAAGTATGAGTAATCTTAGTTTAAGGTCATTGAATTTGGACCATAATAATGAATACACAGTGTGTGTTTTCATGAGGACTTTTCAGCCAAGGGACTGAAAGTGAAATTTGGGGTTAGGCCCAAAAGACTTGGGACTGGATTCGAGGGACACTCGAATGTTCCTACGTATCCCATAAGGATGGGAATCAAGTCCACATAGTTCTGGAGTTACCCTTTGTACAAATTTGGTTCGTACATGTGAAGGGTGAAAGGGGACTTTAGTGCAATGATGGTTTTAACCTAAAAAGTTTAGGCATTACCATGTATGTACGTAGTCTTTTGAAAATGGAAACCATGATTGAAAAAGAATCAATGTTAATAATGGTTCCTTCTCAAATGAGGAAATCAAAGAATATTGTAGTTTATTGTCGTACCGGACAAAAAGTGTTGTATAGTTTAACGTCATATAACAAGGACGAAAGTGAATCAATGTAAAGATATTGATTCCAGGGGTGGTTTCACAAATCATCATCATATGAGATGGTGGTGAACCGATGTGAAGAGATTGTTTTTGGGCTTGAACCTTGGGAGGTTGCCTACATACCCAGCCTGGAGGGCAAGGATCAAAGTCCGTGTAGTTCAATTAAAGAATGAATCAATGATCAAGTTGTTCTTGGGGACAACGATCTAATTAAAAATGTTGTTGGGACTTACACATGGTTAGCGGCCCAAAGGGAGTGTTATGGTTGATGTTCGCTCTAAGCTCACGTGAGTCATACTCGGTGTGAGAAACAAGAGGTAATAACAACCTTAACGATGCACAGTTTTAATGTCATGTAGGACATATCAAGGACTTTCTGTACAGTTTAGCGTCATGTAGTTAGGACGATGGGGACAATACAGTTTAACGTCATATTGGACGAAAGGGGGATTGTGCAGTTTTAATGTCATGCTGGACTTTTGATGATTATATAGTTTAATGTCTTTCCGGACGTGAGGGACTTTTATACAGTTTAGTGTCATGTAGTTAGGACGTTACAGTTTAACATCTTGCTGGACATATTTGCAAATAGTTTATGGTCATATACATGGACCAGGGATGATGCTGTTTAGGGTCATGCTGGACGGTTCATGGAATTTTTTCACAGTTTAATGTCGTGTGGGACGAAGTTGCAGTTTAAAGTCATACTGGACCATTGCTGTATAGTTTAACGTCATATAGCAAGGACGAACTGGTGCTGTACAGTTTAAAGTCATGTAGCTAGGACTAAGGTGAACCAATATGAGGATATCAGTTCTGGGGACTTTTTACAGTTTATCGTCATGCTGGACGTTGGAAGTGCCACACAGTTTAATGTCATGTTGCTAGGACACAATATAGTTTAATGTCATCTCGGACAAAATATAGGAACTTCTATACAGTTTATTGTCATGTAGGACAAAATTAGGGACTATGCAGTTTAAAGTCTTGCAGTTAGGACTATTGGTGCTGCACAGTTTAGTGTCATGTTGCAGGGACATAAGTGCGAATAGTTTAAGGTCATATGCATGGACCGTACAGTTTATCGTCATGTTGGACGAAGTTGTAGTTTAAGGTCATACTGGACCATTTCTGTATGAACCAAATGTAAGAGTCTTGGTTCTGGGAACAATATTTTGTGTTTATACAAAATACTTTTTCAGAAATCTGGCATTAGTTGGAGTCGTGATGTGTTCTCCATCAAATGAGATTAGAGAATACGCTCCATTGGAGTATACCTTATGTATTGAATAAGGTCCTTCCCATTTTGGTTCAAGCTTGGGAGGTTTCTTTCCTGGTATCATTGGTGTTCTGAGAACCAATACCAATTCTCCCTGAATAAATGAACGAAGACGAACTTTTTTGTTAAAAGCTCGTGCTATTCGATTCTGATAGATTTCCAAGTGGTGCAAAGTGCACAATCTCTTCTCATCTAACTGTTCCAATTCATTCAAACGCTTTTGGGATTGCTCATCTGTCTATAACTGATCACAAATGGCTATTCTGAGTGAGGGCAATTGAACTTCAATTGGCAAGACTGCTTCTGTTCCATATACCAATGAATATGGAGTAGACCACGTTGCATTGCGAGTGGTAGTCCGATAAGCCCATAAAGCATGAAAGAGTTTATCAGGCCATGACCTCTTATCTTTATCCACCATCTTTTGCAGTATATTTGAAAGAGTCTTGTTGAAGGCCTCTATCTGGCCATTAGCCGCTGCATGATATCGAGATGAATGGTTGGACTTAATGTTGTATTCTTGATACAATCTCTTTACCTCAGAAGAACAGAAGTTGGTGTCGTTGTCCGTCAATATGGTATGAGGGACACCAAATCTAGTAATGATGTTAGACTTGATGAAGCTAACAATGAATTTAGAACTGACTTCTTTGAGAGGTACTGCCTCTGCCCATTTGGAAAAGAAATCAGTAGCAGTAAGAATGTACTTAAACTGCTTGGCCGTAGCTGAAGGGTAAGGTCCCACCACATCCATTCCCCATGTGGAAAATGGCCATGATTATTTAGCTGTATGAAGCAACTCTGGAGGTTGATGAATGAAGTTGGCATATACTTGGCATGAATGACACTTCTTTGTGAAATTAACAAAATCTTGTATCATTGAAGGCCAGAAGTATCCAAGCCTTCGAATTTGATCAGACAATCTATGTCCAGACTGGTGGGCACCACAGACTCCTGCATGCACTTCTTTTATGACAACCATTGTCTCTTCACCATCAATACATCTGAAGAGAACTCCATCAAAACCACGTTTGTAGAGAATTTTCTCGAGGTGGTTTGGACCATCATAAAGAGTAAAATTGACCACACGTCGCTGAACTTGTTCTTTCTCGGCTCTATCAGGTGGAAGTGTTCCATTTTGAAGGTATTCCTTGATAGGTGACATCCATCCTGTAGTATGACCATACGGTTCAGGAATGGGACTAATTTCATTAATTTCCTCTGTTCTGACTTGAACATAAGGTGAAATTGCACGACGGTGGGCAATACCGATGGTTGTCTCGTCCCGATTTGGATCTGCTAAAGCTGTGGCTATATTAGCCAGTGCATCAGCTTGAGCATTTTGTGATCTTGGGACATAAGAAAATGTCGGTTCTGAAGGGAATTCCGACATTAACTCTCTGACGTAATCATACAAAGGGATTAATTCTTCTTTTCTGATGGCATAATCCCCATTGAATTGTTTGATTACCAGGTCTGAATCACCTTTCACCTTTAAGTGATTCACTTGTGCTTGAAGTGCTAACTCCAAGCCTGCAATGAGAGCTTGGTATTCAGCTTCATTATTGGTACCATCTTCCCACAACAAAAAGGAATAAGGTAACACTGCCTTATCTGGAGAAATGAGCACAATTCCTAAACCAACTTTGTTGAATTTAGGATTTTCCATTTTCTTCCCTGTTGGACTTCTAGAAGCACCATCAAAATACATTTCCCATGTTTGAGAACTCTCTTGAATAGAAAAAACTTCCTCATCAGGGAGTTTGATATCTGAATACGTGTCTTCCACTGAAGTGTGTTCAGCCAGGAAATCAGCCAAAGCTTGGCCCTTAATTGCCTTTTGAGACACATATTGGATGTCGAACTGTTGTAGAATAACCGCCCACCTTGCCAGACGTCCTGTAAGCATTGGACGACTAAGGATGAATTTGAGTGGATTATTACAAGATACCAATTGGACCTCGTGATGTTGCAGATAGTGTCTCAGTTTCTGAACTGCAAAGATTAATGCTAGGCAGCATTTTTCAATACTTGAATACCGGGTTTCTGCTTCAAGCATAGTTCTACTGAGTTAGTAGAGACTATTTTCATTCCCAGCATCATTCTTTTGAGCGAGAAAGGCACCCAATGATCGCTCTAAAGCTGTCACATAGAGGATAAGAGGCCTACCCTCAACAGGTGGCATGAGTACTGGTGGACTCAAGAGGTACTTCTTGAGAACATCAAATGCTTCTTGACATTCTTTAGTCCACTGGTAAGTGACTCCTTTCTTCAATAATTTGGTAAAGGGTAAACTTTTGCCTGCCAAATTGGCGATGAAACGCCGAATATAGGCTAAGTGTCCTTGAAGTCCTCTTAATTATTTCAAATTCTGAGGAGGTGACATACCAAGGATTGATTTGGTCTTCTCAGGATCGACTTCAATACCACGATGGCGTACAACAAAGCCGAGGAATTTTCCTGAGGTTACCCCAAAAGCACATTTTAAGGGGTTCATCTTCAAATTATGTTGTCGAAGCTTGTGGAATATGACTTCCAAATCAGCCAAGTGATCAAAACATTGTTTGGATTTAACCACCAAATCATCTACATAGCATTCAACAAATTTCCCTAGAAAAGGTTTGAAGATACGATGCATGGCGCGTTGATATGTTGCACCTGCATTCTTTAAACCAAAGGGAATCACCCGGTAACAAAACACACCTTGAGGAGCTCTGAAGGCTGTGTATTCCTCATCTTCTGGGGCCATTTGGATCTGATTATATCCAGAATATCCATCCATGAAAGAAAGTACTTCATAGCCAGCCGTTGCATCAATTAAGAGTTCTGTAATCGGAACTGGAAAATCATCTTTGGGACAATACCGATTAAGATCTCTGAAATCGATGCAAACCCTAATTTGTCCGTTCTTCTTCTTTACAGGGACAATATTAGCCAACCACTTAGGATATTGAACTTCTCTGACGAAGTTAGCTTTGATAAGCTTATCCACTTCAGCCTCGATTTTGGAAGCATAGGTTGGGTGTGTTCTTCTCGCGGCTTGCTTGAATCCTCGATGTTCTTTTGGCAAACCCAAATGATGGGTGGCAACATCTGGATCAAGGCCAGGCATCTCTATATAATTCCAAGCAAAAATATCTTTATTTTGCTTTAGAAAAGAAATATACATCTCTTGTTCTTCAAGGGTCATGGCCGCACTAATTAAAGTGGGGCGTGGATCTTTCTCTGTACCCAGATTTACTTCTCTGAGTTCATCCACAGTGGTAGAGATACCCTCTTCAAATGCTAGAGGAGCATCTCTAAGATCTTCCTCTTCCTCTTCATCATGTGTTATTTCTTCCGTTTCTACTTGCAAAGTAGATGAAAAAACGAAATTCTCATGATCATTTCTGATGTCAAAATTTTCACATTTTGAAGAAGAAGCTTCCATTTCCGACCCTATTGATGATAAAGGGTCTTCTTTGGGAATCAAAGAGGAGATGATGGATTGAGAATCGACATCAATATTCACCTCTGGTGTTGCTATAACTTCTTCTGGCCTGATTAGCGAAGTATAGACTTGTTGGATTTCAGCAGACGAAATGAAAACGTCACCACTTATGCTTTCATCACTGCTTGGTAAGTTACCAATTTCTCCCATGTTGTCTGGCTCGATTGCCGTAATTGACATTATGGATCTTTCCATAATAGTTTTTTGATTTGGGCCTATTTTGTCAATTTGACTGATAGGTAACACATAATCTGTACTCACATGTGAAAATGGATTTATTGGAATTTTTTCCAAACCATATGGAGCATTAACTTTGGTAATTTCCTTCATTGTAGATTTTTCTCTTCCCTTCATGTGATAAAATTTCGCCTCAATGTATTGAGACTCACATGTCTTGAACGGGGCCTTATCACCATACAATGTTCCAACTTGACCATCGAAACAGTATTTGAGACATTGATGGTATGATGACGGAATAGCTGCATGCTGATGTAGCCAGGGTCTTCCAAGCAATATATTGAAAGCTGAGTCTTGATCAACAATCATGAAATCTGAATTGGAAACAAGATCTCCAAACAGAGTTCTGAGCGTAACTTCTCCCAGTGGTTCTTGTCCATTTTTATCATATCCTTGCAACATCATGGAAGAAGGAGATAAATCAGATTCCGTGAGGCCCAATCGACGAAGTGTACGAATGGGCATGAGGTTGACTCCTGAACCATTGTCAATAAAAGCTCTTCGAACATCTATACCATTGACTTTTCCAGATAGGTACAAAGGTTTTATGTGCCCATGCACAACATCATCTTCATCTTTATCAGTAAAAGATATCACTGCATGGCATTCTGCAGGATTATTCTCTATGTGATAAATTTCAGCTGCAGCAATTTCAGCTTCAAATTCCTGAGGACTTGATAAAGCTTCGATGAGTGCTTCCCGAAGATCTCTTGATAGATTCAAAGGATCCAAAATTGATAATTTGGCTGGTACTTGGGCCAAGTGTTTCAATATATCATACTTTTGATCTAGAGGCCTGCGTTTCCCAATAGGAATATGCGGTTTAGCAGGTACCTTGGAAGCAGATGCTTTGGAAGCTGATGCATCTTGTATTGAAGTTGGCAATATCTTTGGTTTTGGAAAATTAGACTCATTAGATCCATTTACTTGCTGAGATAAAGAAGATGGAACCTTTAATCGGTCTTCCAAAATAACCGTACCGAAGCTGTGTTGGCCATTGGCAGAAGAACTTGCTTGTTCATTTTGAGCTCGCTGAAGGGCTCTACCACGAGTTTCTGCTGCATATACAGTGCTAGCAGGGGTAGAATTAGAGTAGTGGCTTCGGAAAGATCCACGTCTTCCCCTATATCCTGAACCTCTAGAACTTCCTCGGGTTCCCTTATTTGATACAGGGAATTCAGTCTCATCAAGACTGGAATATGAATCTGTTAATTGAATCATATTAACAGAACCAAAGATCAATTCTTCATCTGATAAAGACTCTGCCTGGTTGGCCTGTTTAGGCTGTTCCGTTTGGTGGGACGGTGCCCGTTGCTTTGAAGCAGATGGCATGAAATCTGCCAGAGTCAAAGACAATTTAGGCTTTGATGCATACTCATCTTCTCCTGATTCCTCTTTCTTCTTTGAATTGCACTGCCCTTTTGAGGATTTGTCCTTTGATGGAGGCTTTACTGCAGCTTTTGTAGGAGACACAATTGGCTTCTTCAATTGTGTTCGCAAAATGGAATGGGTCCGATTGATTGTCTTTTTGACCATCCAATCATCATATTTTTTCGCAGTTTTGCTTTTGACTTCCTGCCACTCGCCTCCTTCCTCTGGATCTGTAGCGGTAATACACGCTACATGAGCTGAAGAACCCTTCAATTTGACTTGTCCCAAGTCGACCATCTTTTGTAGGAGGTCTTTAAAGACAAAACACTCCTGGATGGGATGTCCCAACATTTGATGAAAGGGATAATAATTGGGACGGTCTTCATCTCCTTCCTTGTTTGGCCTCTTCGGCACTGGTAATTGAACCAAATTATTCTCCAGAGCTGAAATGAAGTAACCAGGAACTTGCTCACTTCGGAAAGAGTATGTTTTACTCTTCATATCCTCAAATTGTTTTCTTCGTTGATCTTTTTGATCATTTGGACGAAACAGCCTTTGTTGCTGGCGTTCAGGAGGTGGAGCTCTTCGAGAAGATGAAGGTTTTGAAGTAGAAATAGGTACAGGTGCCTGTTTAAGCATAACTATAGCAGTTTCTGCTTTACCCATTCTTCTTCCTGGAGCTGATGGAATTACACGAGATTTAACCTTAGCCTGTATAAGGGAATCTTCAATCTGTTGAGCGATTGAAGTAAGGTCTCGAAACCCTCCTGTGTATTTCACAGGGATCAATGGCGTGCGTAATTCGTCACGCAAATTTGCCACACAGATTGTCAACAATTCCTACTGAGGGAGTGATAAACTCAAGGAATACGTTAATCCCTTCCAACGAGCAATGAAATCAGAGACTCTTTCATTCTCCCTTTTCTTGCAGTTTGTAAGATAAAAAACTGTCGTTTTTGGCAAAGTTGAGCAAAACTGAAGAAGGAATTTTTGACGAAGATCCTCCCATCCGATGACTGACCGGGATTGCAAGCTTGTATACCAGACAAAAGCTGGTCCTTGCAAGGTTCGCACGAAGCATCTGAGTTTCACTGCTTCTTGTTGCTCTGGAGTTCCCATCATAGGATCACAACAAGACACGTAATGCGTCAAATGTTGTTCAGGGTCGCCTGATCCATTGAAAGTAGAGAAAATAGGATTTCCAAAACTGGATGGAGGAGAAATTGAATCTACCCATTCAGGGTAAACTTTCTTTTCAGGTTGAACTTTTGCCCGTTTCCCTTCTATAGTTTCTAACCGAGCTGTTAATGACTCAATAGTAGTTATTAACTTTTGAGAAACGTCAGGTTGAACTTGGTTTTGGGTAGGTGCAATGAATGGAGCTTGGACAGACGTGGTGGTTGGTGCTGCAACTGATGGTAGTGCTGCCAACCGTTGTTGCATTTGACCCGTAGGATTAGACCTCTGTGGGTGTACTGACAAAGGAGGATATTCTTGATCCATCTCAGTAGTTACAACAAATTCCTTCGGCTGTCGGACTTCAGCATTCTTAAGAAGAAGACTATTCTGAAGTAGTTCTGCATTCAACCTTCTTAATTCTTTCATTTCTTCCTCCTGTTGTGCAAACCTTTGCTCTAATGAGAACGATTGACCTCCTTCAGAGGAAGGGTGAGAAGTAACCTGATTTTTTCCTTTCCCCTTATTGGATCCTTTTCAGAGAGGGGGAAGTGGGTTACTTGAAGGAATACCCAGATTTTGGGTAAGCCTTTGATTACGTGTGCGCACACCTTCTTCATTTAGGTCTGTGTGCGCAACTTCTTGAGCAGGAACCTCTTCGTCTGATCCCTCTGATTGAGCCTCATCTGGTGAATCAGCAGTAACGGCATTGATGACATTAATGGATGCATATTGCATGGAATCCTTTTTATCAGCATTTCTGTGATATTGTCTTCTTCTATGTCCATGATGAGACATGGCATTCCGTTGACTTGATCCCTCAGGAATTTCTTGGAGAACCGTCACTTGGAGAGAATCTCCTGATAGCTTGGCTCTTCGTTCCTCTTGAGGCTTATTCCCTAATCGAGAGAAAACTGACTTTCTCTGAGGGAAGGATTGAGGATTTGAAAAAGTCCCCAGTCCGGTGGACTGGGGGTGTTCCTGCTGCTTCCGCTCAACTCCTCGAATCCCATTCGTTGACTCTGAGGGTTGGGTTAGAGAAGTCCCCAGTCTGGCAAGCTGGGGTGTCTCTTGACATGCTATGTCTGAGATCTTCTTGAAATCTCTCTCGATCTTGCGAATCTTAGTTCGGAAATTAGCTGGATGCATTAACCTGTATCCACTTTTATCACCTGGTTCAACAGACCGTTGGATGATTTCCGAAACTTCTGTCATTTGATGACGTGTTTGCTCCAGACGAGAGGCTTGTGCAATATTCTCGCCTGCTTGATGTAGAAGCAATTCAACAACCTGTTCTCTATATACTTGATTTTGAGAGGAACTAGTTGAAGCTTGTTCTCGAGCAAACTTTTGATTATGAACAAAGCCCATTGACTGTGGCCGGCCATGGGCAATAACATTGCATGAGACCATTTTCGGCGGGCTTTGCTGACCGGAAAGCACTGTGAAATGTAGTGCTCCGTGAACACCCCATCCTCTGATATGAAAATTAGATGGAGCATTGGAAATTAACTGACGCAATCTTCTTAGTGCGCCAAGGCATGAACGTTGAAGGGTTCTCTGTTGCTTTTCAGCCTTCGGATACCGAGAGACTGATAGAGATGCCAAATCAATCTGGCGTTGTAACCCTTCTATTATCTTAAGTTGATTTTCATATTCATCGTAAGATAATACCTTCTTCTTTAATTGACAAAGAGTTTTCCATATGTTGAGACGAATATCATGGATTCCATCATCCGTCAACATCTTTGGAATGTCATACTGGGAATCAGCCAAAGGCCAAAACATGACTGGTACTTCACCTTTTGCCAGTTTTTTCCTCATGTTCATCATTTCCTCTTTATCATTAAATGAAGATTCTTCTACCTGTTTGGACCAGAGTTGGTGTTTCCTTGTTGCTTTATCGGATTCAACAATATTGGTAGAGGAATCACTATTCATGCTGGAAGATGAATGACCCAGGGAAGGTTCGGAGAATAACCTGAACCCCAGGCTATCTTCTGATGGAGAAAGAGTTTCACCTGCCGATAGTAAAGCATCAGACATGACTGGTTTTACGTTTGCAAGTGCCTCGAGATAGGAGGGCTTTCTCGTCACTACATTTCCTTCTGAAGAATTTTCGAGACAATGTGAATCACTACTGCGGAGGGGACTTTCGCAGCGAAGTTCATCACCATGAGGAGGACCATCATGATGGGTTACAGCAAAAGATGAAATCTCTTGCTCCTTGGTCTTCTGACCACACAGAGGGTTCCTGTGGCTTTCATCTGAAGAAGAAACTTCAAGATTGACCGAATTTTCATGAAGCAAGTCTTCATGAGGAAGTGTCTGTTGAAGACCTTCGGGATTAATGTTCCCGTTATTGGGAACTGAGGGAGTAGAATCTTGAATTCCGATAGATAAATGTCTGAGGGCTTCAAGAACTCCAGCATCGAGCAAGGCTTGGTTGCAGATTGGCCTTTGATCTCCTGACTGTGCTGGGCGGATCTTTTTCTTAGATGCCTTCTTACTCGCTTTAGAAACCACTTGATGACGAAAGTGATTGCTCTGAGCAGGTGTATGTGCCTGATCAGGAACGATGGTCAGGTTAGGCTAACAATCATCGCTCAAATCAGGTGTATGTGCCTGACTTGGTTGTCCGTATGATATGGGGGAGTAGGCCCCACAACCCTCTTGGACTGGAACAGATGTGTGTGTCTGTTCCGGAGTGAATTGTTGATGTGTCACTCCACTGCTAGGGATAGATTTATGTGTCTGTCCCTGAGATGATGCTGAAGCTGTTATGATATCCTGGCAAGAATCCAGAATATGAGCAGGAATTTGCTTCTGCTCTTTCACCATTGACAAAATATGTTTAGTGACTTCAGCCGCTGGAACAGGGATATACGTCCATTCCGGGCTTGGAGTAGGTGTATGTGCCTGCTCCTGTCCTCCTTTTCCTGTCAGTGAATCCTGACAGTACTTAAATGTGGAGGTAGAGAGTTTAGTCTGCCTCCTGTTTGTCGTCGGGACTTTCCGACTGACTTCTCCGGGCGCTACCAAGCGAGACTGTTGGTAGGCTTGATTAGTATTAGCAGGTGTATGTGCCTGCTGATTACACTTCGCCAAACGCGGTTGACGAGATTCATCATATGTAGTCAGCCGAGCCTGCTGACTAACTGCTGATGTATAAGCAGGTGTATGTCCCTGCCTATGGTACTCCGCCGGAATTGCCTGGCGGGATCGGCTTGATGCTGCCAGACGAGTCTGCTGGACAGCGGGATTAAAACGAACAGGTGTGTATGCCTGCTCGTTATTTGCCACCAAGTTAGGTTGGTGGACTTCTCCAGAGATGGCAGGGATGACAACCTGCCTATTGTTAACCGGATTCCGTCTCTGGCGGTTCATCTTGCCTGCTCGGGTTCGAGGAACCTGAGCTGAATGCCTGGAGTCGGTACCCTCATCATGTTGAGGGCGCACTACCGCACGAGTCTGGCGGCGATTGTTGATGGGAGCCCTTGAGAAGGACTCCTGTCTTTTTGAATTAAGGTCCTGCGGGACCTGCTCATTCACTTCCTCGGAGTAAGGGAGTGAATTGAAACTGCGTTCCGGGGATAACGACCCGAAACGGTTAGAGACGGTAGTCAGCACCGCCTGCTTCTTGATTGTTGGTCGCCGTTGTCCGGACGACCAGGTAGAATTGTTAACTTGGAGGGCTTGACGAGCAGCCTCCAGAGTTGGGATAGTACCGTTGCGACGGTACTCCTTAACCAGTGCATTAGAAACACCGCGTTGAAGACGCTGAGTTGGTGATGTCATCCTCAGAGCGGATGACGTTCCAGCAGGAGTAGCAGCATTGGTTTTCACAGCAGCAGACCTCACAGTAGAGGTGTTCACAGCAGTAGTATTCACAGGGGTGAATTTAAGGAAAGCCATTTTTTGCAGAAGATCTTGAGAAAAGAGTGCATGTTCCATGTAACAAACATAATCAAGATTAATCCGGCTACTGCATCTTTTGGATGATCATATGTCAATGATTGCCTTGTTGGCCCAAGGGGCCTAACAGATAAGAAGAACATCACTTTAACTTGGTTAAGGATTCACGTCGGGTTCACCATTTTTGTTTCGCACGGAATCCGGGGATGACCTCCTGGACGGGAGATTCAAACATTCCGATCGGTTTCTAACGGGTTTGTTCGTAGAACCGGAAACATCCAATGATTCCACATCCGTTGGGACCTACTTTCCAAAGGCAGACGCTCATTAGCTTGTGGACTGATGAGGCTTAGGAATTTTGCATTGGTCGAGAGGATGGGAGGTCGGACTCATCACACCTTTTTTGAGGGGAATTATTGTCTACTCCGGGACTCTCTTTATAGATTTAAGTTATGTTCGTGAATCCTTATTACATTACCAAGTATAAAATGAGATTTCCTTTAGTTTTAACAATCAATGATTAAATATGCAAGAAGTTTAGAGAATCTTTTATATGTATTCGAGGTTCTTCATTGATAGAGAATCATCTATATTTGTTTAGAGATTCTTGGTCAAATGGTATCCTTCAAAACATTTATATAAAAAGTCTCTTGGTCATTTTATGATGACCAGGCTGGTTTTAAAGCCACTCAGTGGGGCACTTGAAGTTTATTGTCATTCAGAAGGACAGAGATTATCTCAAAGTTGGGATCGAACCCATAAATGGGCTACCTACGTATCCTTTGTTTTGGAAAAGGAATCAGAACCCACGTAGTTCGAGTAATGGGGTATGATGTTTATGATTGATGGCTCAAAGATGAATGTCATAATTACTTTTACACTCTAAGCTCACGTGAGTCATGCTCGGTGTGAGAAACAAGAGGTATTGGTAAAAATTTAGACAATTTTGCCATGAAAGATGCAATCATAAGAATTTGTTTGGGGCTTATGTATGGATGACTGCCCAGATAGATGAAGGTTTAGGATTTACTTTTAGGGAGAAAATCCATGAACAGGGTCCACAAAGTTATATGTGCTTTATGGAGATTTGAATACTCTAATCTTGGGGCTTATTCCTGAAAAGGAGACCCAAATTAGGAGGGGATTTATGATTGGGTTTTTTACTCCTGAAAAGTAAAACCCAAATCAAAGGTAAATTATGACTGGTTAAGAGAAATTTTAAGAGACTTGGGGCTTACTCCTAAGAAGGATGCCCAAGATTGGGAACTTGATTGGGGCTTACTCCTGAGGAGGATGCCCCAGATTTATGACTAGGACTTATTCCTGAGAAGGAAGCCCAGGTTAGGGGACTTGGGGCTTCCTCCTGAAAAGGAAGCCCAAGGTTATGACTGAGTCTTATTCCTGAAAAGGAGACCCAGCTTAGAGGACTTTGATTGGGGCTTACTCCTAAGGAGGATGCCCAGATCAAAGGTTTTATAACTGGGGATTATTCCTGAAATGGAGACCCAGGTTAGGGATTAAGGTTTGGGGCTTACTCCTAAGAAGGATGCCCAAGATTGGGAACTTGATTGGGGCTTACTCCTGAGGAGGATGCCCAAGATTGGGAACTTGATTGGGGATTACTCCTGAGGAGGATGCCCAGATCAAAGGTTTTATAACTGCGGATTATTCCTGAAAAGGAGACACAGGTTAGGATTCTCTCATCTTAAAGGATGAGGTTGAATGAATGAACTCTCAATCTTTGGTGACATAAAGATGTTTAAATCACTAGGTTTTGAGAGATATTTCACAGAATTCCTTTCAGATAAGGATATCAAATCAAGAAATCATGCCATAAATGGCTTTAAAGAGTATCTTGAAGACTGAATCTTGAAGAGTAAAGGTGAAATGGTTGAAGAGGGGTAAAAATGGGCAAGATGGGCACCCAAAAAGATAGGGGCGCGCAAGTCTTGAAAGGCGCGCAAGTCCTGCGGCGGCGCGCAAGTATTGGTCGTGCAAGTATACTTGCACGACATGAGGGGTACTTGCGCGATTTTCAACCAGTATTGAAATACTTGGGCGACTCTTTATTAAACCCTTTACCATCCCCTTGAGGTTCTTCCAGAAGAGGGACGCGCAAGTTATATTGAAGGAATTAAGTCGGCGCGCAAGTGTTTGATAAGTTTCAACACTTAGGCCTTCCTTCTTCTCTTTAGATCTTCCATTCTAGGTAAGAAATTACCTTAGAAGTGTTCTGGAAGCTTTGAGAAGAGACTTGGGCGTCGGGAGCTTCAATCCGAGTTTCTGGAAAAAGATCTCCTTGAATGGGGGCCCACAGGGTCTATTTATAGGCAAAATAAGGCCCTGGGCGGTTACCGAGCGGTTACCGAGCGGTTACCACTTCGGTCGCGCAAGTCACTTGCACGACCATAAGGTGTCGCGCAAGTACTTGCACGACCACTAGGCGGCGCGCAAGTGTACTTGCGCGACTATGAGGGAACTTGCGCGACCTATGGGCAATGTTCTCCTTGTTCATCCCTTTGTCGATTTTTTATGTTTCTTCAAAGGATGAATCACTTTGAGATCAGATATTATCTTTTCCGACCTTTAGATTCTGTGACGAAAGGAGCGTCAACAAAGTTATATTAGGAATCATAGAATTCATCATGAGTTAAGTACACCATACACTCCTTAACAAAATGGTTTTTATAAAAGGAATCATAAAATTTTGGTTGAAATATGGAAGATTATGTTACTTCAAAATGGTCTCTCTCATTACTTTTGGAGGCAATCCATGATAACTATTTTTAATATTCAAAATTGATGTTTATAAATTCCAATTTCATGTATGACTTCATATGAAATGTTTTATGAGAAGACACCAATATTTAAATACTTAAGAGATTTTGGGAGTCCATTCATCATAAAATTGAAAGGTGGAAATCTTGGAAATTTAGAGAAAAGAGATTAAGATGGAATTTTTCTTTGCTATTATCGAAGAGGAAGAGGATATAGGTGTTTCCATAAAGTCTCAGGAAGAATAGTTGACTCTTTTTATGTGGTAATTATTGAAAAAAATGAGTAAGATGTGAAATATACTCACAATGACAAGGAATGTTAAGAGGATGAAATATTTTTTGTTAAAAATTATAATAAGGATAAAAATAATTGTAATCCTACTCAAGAAGGATTATCGGAATCAGTTGTTTCTAGTGAGGAGGAAGAATCTCACAAATATTATCCCAGAATAAGGATGAAAGTGGAATATCAAAACATTATTAGTGATCAACATCGAAATATTCAAACAATATGAACACCAATTTTATTACACATAATTTATTGTATTTAAAAGTTTATTTATAAGATGTCAATGAAACATCTGGGAATTTGTAATGGTTTTAGGACATGAATGGAGAATTGGATTGGTTGTAAAATAATTATAATTGGAAACTTGTACCTAAACCAAATAATAAATTTTATCAGTATAAAGTGGTATTTCCAAAAAGAGCTGAATGAATATATTGATGTGATAATAAAAGAAAAAGATTACTGTGTAAAGGATAATCACATATTGAACGAATTGATTTTAATGAGGATTTTGCTCTGGTGGAATGGTTATAATGCAAAGACCCAGAATTTCCATGTAAGTTTTTCTTTAAATATATGGTAATTTTACAAGTCCTTGAAAATTGACGGCGCGTGATTCTGAGGCCCGGAGTGCCCAAAATGAATTTATGAAATTTATTTCGTGTACGTTCAATAAATGTGCGAACAGGGTTTTCTAACTTTTTATCCAGTGCTCAGAATTTAAATCTGAAGGCACTGTGGAACTCGCAACACCTGTATTCTCCTAAGGATACTTTCACTTCGACAACAGTTGGTCGAGGGTGAAAGTTAGCATTTGGGTTTTTCGTTAAAGAATAAAATAAAAATAAAATTGTGTAAAATTTTATTTTTATTTGAAACACCCATGTGGATGTTGAGAGGTTATAGAATTTGGGACCACTGAAAAACACCTCCCATGAGAGGTTATCGATGTGGGGACCACCGAGCCTAAACCTCCCATGAGAGGTTATGGTGGTGGGGACCACCCGAGGCTAAAACACCTTGAACTCCCTCTTAAGTGTTGGGAAGCCTCTTAAACATCCCCCACTTTAATGGTGACACCCCTTTAAATTTATTATGCCAACACAATTAATTAATTAATTTTATTTGAAATTGTTCCAACAACTAAATAGATAACATAATCTATTATTTGCGCTACCTCTTCATTTTGGTGGAATTAGGAGGAAAGAGCCTTGGGAGAAATGTCTCCAGTGAAGAACGCTAACGAAGAATGCCAACTTCAACTTAGACTTCTTCCTCCGAACATTTGTTCAAGAGGAACGTCTTCAATGTCAATGAACCGAATATCGAGGAAACGCCGACGTCACCGACATCAATCTATTACCAACGATATCTTCTCTTTCCCCACGACCAATCTTCAATGAATCAAACGAACGTGGTAGGGGTTGTTATTGAATTTAGGAAATTCCTTGTTCTTGAAAAGCATGGCGAATGTGGATCAACTTAAATGAGTTGATCCACGATTTGTATGAAATTGTAAAGTTTGAAGATTCTTCATTCTTTTTCTTGTTGAGCTGCTTGCAACCACTCTAACGTGGAGGGTGCAGGCTAAACAAATATGGCCCGACCCCTCTGTCGTTCTTCTTGAATGGTGTATCCTTAGTGTTGAAATAAGGTGACATTGGTGACGACAACCGGTGACGGCGGTTGGTACCAGTAAAAATCGAGAACTTCTGACGAAGGAACGATGCCCCACCGCCCCACGACCACATCGTACCGCCACGTGGCCTCACCACGCCGCCCCATCCGAGTTGCCCTATGGAATCTGCAGCCTCCGCCCTCCTGGCAAAGCCACCCCAACCAAGATGCCCCGTAGCTTGTGCCCTCCCGGCCGATCCGCCCCGCAGAATCCACCCTTATATCCGAGTCGTCCGGGCCGGGCCGCCCTGCGGCCTCCGCCCTTCGTCCGAGCCGCACCATAGTTTTCGCCTTCCTGGCTGAACTGGTCCAACCGATCCGCCCTACGGCCTCCTCCCTTCCGGCCGAGCCGCCTAGGCCGAGCTGCCCCGTGGCCTCCTCCCTCCAGCCAAGCCACCCCGCGGCCTCTGCCCTCTGGCCGAGCTACCCCGCGGCCTCCGCCATCCCAGCCGAGCCACCCTGCAGCCTCCGACCTCCCAACTGAGCCACCCCATCCGAGCCACCCTGCGTCCTTGCGCCATCGTGGAACCCCCCGCGACCGAGCGGCCTCGCGGCCTCGCGCCGCCCCGCGGCTGAGCATCCCTACAGCCTTACGCCCTTTGCAACCGAACCTCCACTGCCCTCCATAGCCCCTCGCGACCTTCCAAACTGTCCAACGGGCCGGGACAGACCCAGCGAGTCGGCCCAGGCCGGGTCGGACCAGACCTAGACCCACTACGACCCTTTTTAACTCTTTTGGCCATAACTTTGGTATCAGGTGTCCATTTGACAAACCGTCAACGACGCTGGAAACCATGGAGTGAGACAGTCCCTTTGAGTATACTCCATTGGATATTTGGGTTATGATGGGGTTTGGTCAGGTTGGATCAATCATGAATCCAACTCGGCCCCCGGGACTAAAAGGATAATAACTCACAGACCAAGTTTCTGATTGATGCATCGTCTATTACGTTGATACATATATGACATGGTGGTCCTTTGAAATAATTCTTTGTGGGAATTCATGGGAGTTGGAGTATCAACAAGTGGCTTGTGGAGCAGACCCTCTCGGAGACAAGAGTGCCTAATGCGGGAACCCAATAGTTGGTTGTGACTTAAAGAATGAAGAGAGATCTTATGTGCGTCAGCACCAAGCGATCCTGTGTGGGTTTTCGCATAGCGATCATGTGCGGGTCAGCACATAGCGACCCCATGGGGGTCAACACCTAAAAATCCTGTGTGGGTCAGCACCGAGCGATCCTGTGTGGGTCAGCACCGAGCGATCCTGTGTGGGTCTGCCTCTTAATAGAGTAAGATGATTCAGTAGATATATCTAAACATATTTTCTACTATATCTAAGTTATAACTGGTGTGATATGATTCTTTACATGTGTGGTAATTTCCTTCATGGTAATACCTTGGTGGTATTCTTTTTTGTGGTGTATCATTGTGGTACTCGCCTTCATGTTATTGCTTCTTTTGTGGAACAGTTGAGCCTGGGGCTTTGGAGTTGGACTCTTTGTTTTCTTCATGATTGAGATGGGTTTACCTGATAACTTAGGTATATGTGCGGGCATATACCTAAGTAGGGTTATCAGTTGTTTTCATCCTTGTGGTTTATCCATTGTGGATTTAGTGAGACCTTGTGGATCTTGCTGTCCCTACTGAGTATCGTTATACTCACCCCTACACGGGCTATGCCCACACCGCGTTGTTTTTGGTGCAGAAGTTAGACTATGCTGATTGAGGATGAGGGTACTAGGACTAGATGGTGCCGGAGGTGGACCATATGGCGTATCGGTACGCGGAGGAGATATGAGGAAGTGGAGTGTTGAGAAGGTGATCTGTACCTACCCTTCAGGTAGGAACCTCGAAGGATGACCCAGTAGTTGTCTTTCTCTTTCTTCAGTTGTATTTTATTTTAGTTATACTTGTACTTTCTAGTTGGGATTGTATTCTGGCCCCTTTTACCAACTGCATTCACTATTTTTTACTGTTTAGTTTACTTGAGTTTGTATCTTGTTGTGTGCTTAGATGCATGTTCTTACAAGTTATAAAGGAAATTCCTTCCCAGTTTTAGGGAATACGCCTTCAGTGCTAGTCTCCAGCCCCTGGCCTATGGAAGGCGGGCTTGTGGTAGTCATGGCATGGGCCCTGAGAGACGGGTCATGAAAAATTGGTATTTGGGGAGTCGGTTCTACCTTATAACATAGGACACTATTATTTCTTTTTAACGAAAATAGTGTTAAGTGTAGTGAGTGTGGTTATCAGTTTAGGGATTCCAGTGTTGGTGCGGCAGCCGACGTATCCATACACCAGGACCTTGAGTTATAATTTCCATCTCAGTGCACGAAAACACTGATTGAATATGTCTTTTCAAGAGTCTTCTTTGTGATCTCTTGGGTCAGCTCACTAGGTATAACTTATTTACTGTGGAACACCTGTTGTTTTAGGATTCCTCCACGAAGACAGCCATCTAGGGTTCCAAGAGTAGTACGCACTGATAGCCCACCGAGAGACAAGGCCTCGATATAGGGCCCTTTTCCAGTAGAGGCACCATCGGAGGCATTAGTGGTACCATTACCCATTGGGCCACCGATTCCACCAGATCCAGCAGAAGAGAGTGCACACAGCTTGAGGTGTGGCATGAGTTCCAGCGCCAGAGACCACCTAGGTTCAGGGGAGAGACAGACCCACTAGCAGCTAAGGATTGGTTGGAGGCTATAGTGAGAATCTTCCAACTAGTAGGGACACCGACAGATCTCAGGGTGATCCTTGCCACCAGCCTTCTACAGGCAGTAGTAGACATATTTTAGAGCCTGATGGTCCAAGTTCACGATGAGGTGACGCTTCTCTGGGAAGACTTCGAGAGCCTGTTTCGGGAAGATTTTGTCCCTATGAATCTTAGTGCAATGCGCATATAGAAGCTGCTTTATCTACATCAGGGTAGCATGACTATGTCTTAGTACTCAGTGAGGTTCACTGACCTCTCAATATAATCCACAGATATGGTGCGGGACCCATTCTCCATGGCCCGGACCTTCGAGCAGGGGCTCAGGCAAGAGATCAGGGCTTCGATGATCTCACTCACCATCCTGACGTACGTGGGGGTTTTAGAGCGAGCCCTCTTAGTGAAGAGTTTCCTTGCTGATCAATAACCAGCAGTTATACCCACCAAAAGATGTCACATAGCGGAGTCTTCTACAACTAGTAGAAGACAGACGTCACAGAGGACCAAGAAGACCAGACCGACAGGTGGACGATCTCATGATTCAGAGTCAGTTATGGGAGGCACCCGAGGCAGATCCAGTCATACTAGGAGCAAGCAGTGTTACACATGTGGCGGGAAGGGTCACATGGATCGTGACTGTCCAACCTATCATACGGATGATCAACAAATGGTAAAAAAACCACCCAGTCAGAGACAGAGGGTCGATCGAGGCGGTCTGCAGGGAGCAAGTTGACATGGAAAAGGAGATATTCATGTAGCTGGCGGTGGGTGAAGATTAGAGATGTTACCTCCACCACCACAAGGAGGTCCACCCCGACCACAGGGAGTAAGTGGACAGGGGCGAGCTCAGCTCCAGGAAACTGAGGCCTATGATCATGGCGCTCAGGAGATGATATGAGGTACAATATGTGTCTACTCAACCTTAGCTATAGTACTTATAGACACAGTTTCCAATCATTCTATTGTTTCCCCTACCCTTGTTCAGAGCTCGGAGATTATAATAGATCTATTGGCTCGATCCTCATGGATAGAGACTCTTACGGGAGTGGATTTGATGATTATGCACTGGTTCTAGGAGTGTGAGCTCACTCTAGGAGGTGAGACCATCAGCTGGGATCTCCTAGTAGTGGCACCGAGGCCTTACGACGTCATCTTGGGTATGGACTGGTAATCTACAGTCCATGCACAAATTGTATGTATTAGGCACAATGTGCGGTGTGTCTGCACGGATGGGACTAGGTCAACTTCACTGGCAAGAAGGGATCCTTTTCAGCATAGGATGGACTTATCTAGAGGATAGTGAAGCTGATAACTCATCTGTTGGATAGCCTTACCCTCATAGCGGTTGATGTGGAGAGTCAGAGCTATCCTATAATAGTGGAACAGTACATTGATGTCTTCCCTGATGAAGTTCCAGGTGTACCTCCTCATAGAGAGGTGGAATTTTACATTGAATTGTACCCTAGGATGGCACTGATATCTACACCAGCATATCAGATGGCTCCCACAAAGCTTCATGAGCTGCGGGTACAGCTTGAGGACTTTCAAGGGAAGGGATTCATTCGGTCCAGTTTTACTCCTTGGGCAACCCCGATTTCTTTCTCCAAGAAGGCGGATGGGAGCTTGAGTCTTTTTTTTTGATTATCAGTGCCTGAACTTGGTGACTGTGAAGAACAATTACCCACTCCTGAGGATTGAAGATCACTTTGACCAACTTAAGGGAGCACATTGGTTCTCGATGATAGACCTCAGATCGGGCTATCACCAGCTCATAGTGCAAGATGAGGATGTGCAGAAGCTGAATTTCAAATGTTGGTATGACCATTACGAGTTCTTGGTTATGCCATTTGGTGTATCCAATGCTCCGGTAGTGTTCATGGGGCTCACGAACATGATCTTACAGCCATACCTTGATCGCTATGTAGTAGTCTTCATCGATGAAATTCTTAAATACTCGACTATTGAAGAGGAGCATGCCTATCATTTGAAGGTAGTACTAAACACACTCCAAGAGCACCAGCTTTATGATAAGCTATCGAAGTTCTAGTTCTGGATCTGAGAGGTTCACTTTCTGGGACATGTCATATCGGAGGCTGGAGTTGCAGTTGATCCATTGAAGATTGAGGCAGTACTTTCTTGGGAGCCACCTAGGAGTGTGACAGAGATACTGAGTTTCCTGGATTGGCTGGTTACTATCGGAGATTTGTTCCAGATTTCTCCAGAGTTGCAGCACCACTTTCAGCGTTGATGAAGAAGGGGAAACCCTTCGTGTGGTCGGAGAGATGCCAACAGAGTCTTCATGATCTGAGGTAGAGGCTGAATAGTGCCCCCATCTTGAGGCTTCCAAAGGATGGTGTAGGGTACGTAGTCTACTGTGACGCATCAGGGACCAGGATTGGATGTGTCATGATGAAGGAGCAAGAAGTGATCACTTATGGATCTCGACAACTGAGACAACATGAGCAGAACTACGCTACCCATGACCTAGAGTTAGCAGTAGTGTTCTTCACCTTGAAGATGTGGTGACATTACTCTATGTGAGAGTGTTTTACAGTATACTCTGATCACAATATTTTTAGGTATATATTCTCTCAAAAAGATCTAAACCTGAGACAATGACATTGGCTTGAGTTTCTCTGGGTCTGTAACTTCGAGATATTCTATAATCTTGGGAAGGGGAACATTGTAACAGATGCACTCAGCCAGAGATCTGGTATACAACTTCTAGGTGAGGCGACGGAGTAGCTGACCACATTGCAGATATACTTTTTGGATTGGGATGGAGAAGCTTTTCATCAGTCTCTTAATGTCACTCCCCCACTTCTTCAACAAGTCAGGGAGCCGCAGCATGGGGATGCTGACTGCAAGGCTCGACGTGCTCAGATATCCAAAAGATAGGCACCTTATGGATTTTTTGAATGTGGGGAGCACGTCATCCTCTTTAGAGGACGTACCATGGTACCCGTGTCACTTCTGGAGGATGTGTTGAGGGAGTTCCACACTTCCCCACTAGCGACACATCCAGGAGTGGCGAAGATGTACAAGGATATATGACGACATCACTGGTGGTCGAGAATGAAGAAAGAAGTAACAAAGTTTGTCTCTCGGTGCCTCACTTGTCAACAAGTGAAGGCAGAGCATCAGGTACCAGTAGGCTTGGTTAAGCATTTTGAGGTCCAATAGTGGAAGTGGGATAGGATATCCAGGGAATTTGTGATAGTATGTCCATGTACATCAATAGGTCATGACTCGATTTGGGTGATCATTGACCGACTCACCAAGTCAGCCTACATTCTATCGATCAGAGAGCAGGGTTCAGTAGAGATCTTGGGATGCCTCTATGTGAAAACAATTGTGTGGTTACATGGATTACCATCGACGATTGTCTCCGATCAAGATTCATGTTTTACTTCCTGGCTATGGAAGGGGTTACAAGAGGCTTTCAGGACACAAATTCGTTTGAGCACCGCCTTCCATCCTCAGACAGATGGCCAGATTGAGCATACCATTCAAACCCTCGACGACATTCTACGTTCATGCATCCTCGACTTCAGTTAAAGTTGGGATGATCACTTGCCTTTAGAGGAGTTTTCATACAACAACAGTTATCACTCCCCCATTGGGATGTCACATTCTGAGGTGTTGTAAGGGCGACCTTGCATATCACCTTTGTGTTGGAATGAACCAAGGGAGTAAGCACTCGTGGGACCAGAGATGGTTCAGGCTACCACAGAGAAGGTGGAGATCATCCAGGAGTAGATGAAGACTGCACAGAGAAGGCATAAGTCTATACTGACAAGAGATGGAGACCCCTGGAGTTTGAGGATGGCTACCATGTCTTTCTATGGGTATCGCCTCAATGAGGTTTACAGAGATTTGGCCAAGGTGTCAAGTTATCTCTGAGGCTCATTGGACCCTTTAAAGTTCTCAACAGAATTGGTGAGGTGGCTTACCGCTTAGCTCTTTCACCTTAGTTGCACCGGGTGCACGATGTCTTCCATGTATCCCAGCTGAGGAGATACGTGCACGACCATTCTCAAATCATCGACCACGGCGAGATGGATGTCAATGATGGGGAGACTTTTACGGAGGATCCCGTTGAGATTGAGTATCAATTGAAGCAGGTCCTTCATGGGTGGTCGATACCTTTGGTGCGCGCTCATTGGCAGCATGGTAACCTATAAGAGAGAACATGGGAGCGGGAGGCTCAGATGCGTGCTCAGTACTCCCAATTGTTTGCCTAGTTTTTAGGTATGCATTATGGGGACTAAAAGCCCTGAGGTGGGTAGAATGTAAAGACCCATAATTTCCTAGTAATTTTTTTAAATATATGGGAATTTCATGAGTCTGAAAAAATTGACGGTGCGTGATTCCGAGGCCCGGAGTGACCAGAATGAATTTATGAACATTATTTCGGGTACTTTCAGTAAATGTGTGAGCAAGTTTTTCTAACATTTGAACCAGTGATCAGAATTGAAATTTGAGGGCACTGTTAAACTTACCGCGCTGATATTATCTTAAGGAGAATTTCTCCTTGACGACAGCTGGTCGAGTGTGAAAGTTAGTATTTGGGTTTTTTCGTGAAAGAATAAAATAAAAGTAAAATTCTGTAACATTTTATTTTTATTTGAAACACCCATGCAGATGTTGATAGGTTATAGAAGTGGGGACCACTAAACAAAAACCTCCGATGAGAGGTTATGGATGTGGGGACCACCAAGCCTAAACCTCCCATGAGAGGTTTTGGTGGTGGGGACCACCCAAGGCTAAAACCTCGTTGAACTCCCTCTTAAGTGATGGGAAGCCTCTTAAACTTACCCCTCTTTAATGGTTCCACCCCCTTTAAATTTATTACGCCAACACAATTAATTAATTAATTTTATTTGAAATTTTTCCAACAACTTAACAGATAACATAATCTATTATTTCGGCTACCTATTCATTTTGGTGGAATTGGGATGAAGGAGCCTTGGGAGAAATCTTGCCAATGAAGAACACTAATGAAGAAAGATGACTTCGACTCCGACTTCTTCTTCAGAACATTCGTTGATGAGGAACGTCTTCAACGTCAATGAACCGATGATTGAGGAAACACACACGTCACCAACGTCCGTCTATTTCTAAAGATATCATCTCTTTCCCCATGGTCAATCTTCAAAGAATCATACGAACAAGGTAGGGGTTGTTATTGAATTCATGAAATTACTCGTTCTTGAAAATCATGGCAATTTCAGATCAACCTAAATGAGTTGATCAAAAATTCATATGAAATTATAATGTTTGAAAACTCTTCATTCTTGTTATTGTTGAGCCGCTTTCTACCGCTCTAATGCAGAGTGTGCGGGCCAAACAAACATGGACTGAAGCCTCTTTCATTCTTCTTTAATGGTGTATCCTTTGCGTTGAAAGAAGGAGACTATGGTGACAGAGACCAGTGCCGGCGGTCGACACTGGTGGAACTCAAGAACCACCGATGAAGGCACAATGCCCCGCCGCCTCGCGGCCTCGCCCTGCCGCCCCGTGGCCTTGCCGCATCGCCTTGACCTAGCCTCCTCGTGGAATCCGCGACCACTGCCCTGTGGAATCCACAACCTTCATGTTATTTCTTCCTTTTTGGAACATTTGATCCTGGGGATATGGAGTTACACTCCATGTTTTCCTCATGATTTAGATGGGTTTACTTGATAACTTAGGTATATGTATGGGCATATACCTAAGTAGGGTTATCAGTTGTTTTCATCCTTGTGGTTTATCCTTTGTGGATTTAGTGAGACCTTGTGGGTATCGAGGTCTCTACTGAGTATCGTTATTGTCACCCCTGCATAGGCTATGCCTGCACCTCGTTGTGTTTGCTGCAGATGACGGACATCGCTGACTGAGGATGAGGGTACCAGGACTAGAAGGTTCCCGGAGGTGGACCATACGACGTATTGGTACACAGAGGAGGTAAGAGGACATTGAGTACTGAGGAGGCGATCTGTACATACCCTTCAGAAAGGAACCTCAGAGGACGACCCAGTAGCTATCTTTCTCTTTCTTCAGTAGTATTGTATTTCAGTTGTACTTGTACATTCTAGTTGGACTTGTATTTTGTCCCCTTTTACCTACTGCACTCACTATATTTACTGTTTAGTTTACTTGATTTTTTATCTTTCTGTGTTCTTGGTTGCGTGTGCTTACAGGTTATAAGGGAAATGCCTTCCCAGTTTTAGGGATTACGACTTCAGTGCTAGTCGCTAGCCCCTTTCCTATAGAAGGCGGGATTGGGGTAGTCACGGCACGGGCCCTGGGGGACGGGTCGTGACATATAATCAATCAGAATTTTTCTTTCTATTATCACACAACAAAGTTAAAATATTTTTCATATTGATGTAAAATTAGCATTTTTGAATGGTGATATTGATGATGAAGTTTATATTGAACAACCATTTGTTTTTTTAAAGATAAAATTTATATTTGTATGTTGGAGAAACCCTTGTATGGGATAGAACAATGTCTGAGAGCATGGTATTCCAAATTGGATTCCTTCTTAAAATTTTGAGTTTTATTGAAGGAATATTTGATAGCAATCATTACATAAAAAATTCCATATTTGTTTTCTCATTATATTTGTTTATATTGATGACATTATCTTTTAAATTAAATTTGAATGAAATTTTTAAATATTTTATGAATAAATAAAAATGTTTATTGAAATGTTCATGATGGGTGAAATGAAACACTTTGTTTGGTTAAAAATATCATAAAATAGGAAGCACATTTTTATTTTACAAGAAAAATATACTAAAGAACTTATTAATAGGTTAATCATAGAAAATTTGAAACATATTACCACATTGATTTTAGTGAGAACGATGTAAAATAAAGATTGACAAGGAAAAGAAGTTTATCCCAAAGTGTTTCGAAAGATGATCAGAAGTTTGTTATAGTTGACTACTTCAAGACTCTACATTTTTAATTTAGTTAACTTTTGTGAAATGTTTCAGAGTTCTCTAAACTAATCACATCTATTGTCTAGAAAAATATTTTTTAAATATATCAATGGAATATCAAATTTCAGAATCATGTATGACAGATCAGAAAGTATTGAATTGTTTGGGTTTTTAGGTTCTGATTGGGAAATAAATATTGATGATATAAGATCCACAACTTGTGGATATTTCTTTTAATGAAAAATTTATGTTTGTTTGTATACAAAGAAAAAAAAATTTAGTAACTCTTAGCACAATTGAAGCTGAGTCTGTTGTTTCCACTCAAACAACTACCCTAACTTATGTGGATAAAGTCTCTGTTGGAAAACTTACTTGTTGAAGTAATGTTACCCATTCTATTTGGTTTTTATAATAAAATTTAGATAAAACATATAATAAATCTGATAACATTTTCATTAAACACATATTGATATCAAATATCATTTCATCAAAGACCATATGGGGAAGAATTAATTGATGTTGTAGTATGTTCCTACATTGGAAAGAGTTATTGATATTTTCACAAAACCATTACTGAAGGAATATTTTTACAAACCAGGTTGAAAATGGGCACCCAACCTCTTTCTCATCAAGGTTGAGTTATGTGTCTTTTCCCCTCTATCATATTGTATTTGGAAAGTGTAGCTAGGGGGATAATTGTTTCAGAAATCTAACCATTGATATATGCTAGACCTTTTAAAAAAACATTTATATTGGGGAGTTTTAGGTATGCTATGATCTCATCATGTAAATTTGTAAACTATTATAGAAATTTTTTAGAGTGGTCGTAGGAATTTTTTTATAGGTAATTGGAAGAATTGAATAATGATAAGAATAATGGATAAAGATGTTTCATGAGTCACTTATTTTTGTTAACATGGATTTTCTATCAATGGTTCATGTTTCTTATAATTATGTAGCTCATGTGGGCATAGTATTATTTATAAGTAATATATTGCTTGATGTTTCAATGTTCAGTGATTTAGGAACCTTTCTTGACAACAAAATCCAAAGGGGGAGATTGTTAAAACCAAGTTGGATGGAAGATGTTTTTGGGAGATAAATGATGTTGGTGAAGAAAGTGTTATCTTTGTTGTCCAATATAAACGAAATAAATTAACTTTATTGTAGTTTGCAATTGGAATCCCTATCATATTAAGAGATCAAACATAAAATGATTAATAAATTCCATCTGTGTGAGAGATATTTTCTATGAGAAAAGGTTCATTAGACTCCCCTTAGGTCAAAAATAGAGTTTTGATAACAATGAGAAATGTATCCAAGTATAAATGAATCCAATAAAAATATTACAGTGATTTTTGGTTTTTTAATTCCATAATATCATAAGTATCCTGATAAAAATTTGATGAAAACCTTATGAATGAAGTGGGAGAACAAGTGATTCCAATAGTATTGAGGTTTGGTTGGAAATAAAGAACTCACTGGAAGGATGATAAGTTGCAATATTTCCCAAATATAAATCTGAAGCTGATATGCTGATCTTAAACATTCCCAAATTTAAGAGGAAGTCATGATAAAGGAAAAATTCTGTGAAAAAGCAAGTTATTGAAGCTAAATGATTCTGGTGTTAGTTCATCATTGTGAGATCACTAGATGTATATTTGTTTGATGACTATAAAGGTTGTTTGAAACATGAGAAGATGAAGATTCTGATTTTCATTCAGATCAAAAAGCCCAGATACAAATCTTTGAAGAAATATGTTGGTAAGGAAATAAGTTTTTCATGACACCGGTTCATTGGTCAATGTCTGCCACCAATAATCATTGTAATCCTCAAAATGTTCATTATAGGTTGTGATGATTGAAAAACAGAATCACAGTTTGAATTGTTTTTATCATTAGTTTTTGGGACTAAGGAAAAAAGAAAAGAAAGGGTAGTTGTTGTGACTGATGAAAAATATGATCAGAGATCAATCAAAAATGTTCTCAACCATTTTCATCAAGATGAATTGTTTTGTGAAAATTGGGCCAAGACAGAACTGAAGAAATATGATATGTTTTGACTTGGGTCAAGGATATCAAACTGGAACTTACATTAATCCATTAGAAGAAGATATATATTGATCCATCATACACATTCCGACATTGATAACATTGTCGGACTCGACATCATTGGTATGAATAAATGAATAAAAGAAGAATTTTTTGTTGGAGTTGCAAAAGTTTAATCAAGGGGTATTTTGGAAGGTTAATTTAAGTGTTTAGGGAAAATTTTTGGTTGAAGAACTTTTGAAGCTAATGTCGAATTGATGTCGAGAGTGTTTATATTTTTTGAAGTTTTAACTTTGTTTATAGAAGAATGGTTTCATTGTTTTATATATATTAGTTGGTACATAGTATTGGAATGAGAATGATGTTTTCAGTTGATTCTGAAAATCGTAATGAGAAATCATTTATTTTTAAAATGGTCAATTTGTGAAAATAAACACAATAAAGAATCTACTACAATACATATTTCTTCATTGTAATGATGAAATCAGATGGAAAATAAAAATTTTACTGAAGTATGATTAGAAAGTATGGAACAATATGAAGTTTTGAGTCAATTCTAGAAGGTTCAAGAAGGATCAAGAAGAGTTGATAAGTGCTAAAGAAGTCAAATATATATCCAGGATTCAAGGAGAACTAAAGTTTCAGGAAAGTCTTCTAAGTGGGAAAAAATTTCATAATCTTGCCTAAACCACTATGGAACACCTATAAAAGGAGTATAGTACTTTGTGCTTTCTAAAACTTGTACTATTTATAGGTGAAGAGAGAAGGTGGATTGTTGATAGTTTCTAGATAGAATTAGTTTCCGGTTTGAGCATTCATGATGATGTTTTTCACACATAAGAAGAAGAAGTAAGATTACAATCAGCAGGTTATCAGACCAGACCGGGTCATCAGTCTGGGACACCGAACTGATAATTATAGACTGAGGCAAATGTAGTTTAGAATTGTTTCAATAGTATTCTAGATGATTTATGTTATCGTGCTAAGAAATTAGGCCAATGTTCATAATGGGGTATCGAACTGAGTATTATTTTGAATTCAAAATAATTTTATACCTACTATTAGATAGGAAAGTGAATAATTGTTTTGAAGATTATATTTTTGAATGTTTATAAGGAAACACAACAACTTTTTTGAAGAAACTAATGAAATTTTCATATCTTATTATAGAAATTTGTATTACAGCATTTCATGCAACTTTAGTCCATTGCACTATTGTATTGAACATAGTTTTGCATAAGTGTAAGGGTTTATCCTACTTTTTTTACCAACCCAAATGGGTTTTTTCTAGTGGATTGTGTGGTATTGGATTGATTTCAAACCATACCAAGGATATAACTACTCTTATTGAGTATTAAACCTTTTAAATTTTTGAATCACCATGGATTTTTTTATTTTTTTTGTATTCAGAAAAGTCATAAATCATTAATAGGATGAAAAGGTTGTTTTGTAACACCCCAAGCTTCTACGGTACGCTTCTCTTTGATTAATGTGATAGCGTGTGTTGTACGCAACACCGAGTTCTAACACACCATAACCAATCACACTAGCCGTTATGAATAGTAATACCAAATTTTAGAAATTATATATATTTTATATTTCAAAATGGACTTCATTTTTGGATTCGGAATATCGAATTTATTCTAAGGTGAAATTTTGGTACTTTTCAGATAACTTTAATATTTTGATGAATAGTGAAAATTACTAAATTTTAATTAAAAACAACTTTTTTAATCAAAATAATTAATAGTGATAAATTATGAATTTGAGTGGTTTTAAAGTATATTTAGAATATATTTTTACCATTTAATATAATTTTGGTCATTGTACATAATTTTACAGTTAAACCAGACATAAACAAGTGTCAATCTTTTGATAGTTATTATCTCTTAAAAACACGCTTTTTGTTTTAACAACCGGAATTAATTTTAAATTAATTTCTGCCACTTCTATGTTTTGAATTTTGAAAAATGGATTCAATATTTGGAATCCGAATGTTAAAATTGTGTAAATAGGTAACTTTTATTTTTAGACATTTTGAATAATTACTTCGGTAAATATTTTATTTACCATGGTTAAGGGTAAATCCGGTAAATAAGGGTTAAAAAATAATATTATAATAATAAAAAATTACCCTAAAACATGTCCTAACCTTACTTGTTGATACATGTTCGACCATAGGCATCTTTTGGTCGATTTTGGGACCCCATGATGCCACTTGTAGGTGATAGGGACACTTTATTTTAATTACGTTAAAATGAATACAAAAATGACACAAGCAAATATATTTTAGAAAAACAATTTTTACATGGGGTTATATATGTTGGATTTTAAACTATAAATATTCATTAGAAATACAAAACTATTTCCAACATAATGATATTTTGTTTATAATTTTTATACATTAAATAATTTAATTTATTTATGACACAATGATGATGTAGTAATTACCATAATAGTGAAAAATTAAATTAATTGATATTATAAATATACAAATAAATATAATTTGAGTCTTTTTATGAATTAAACTAATTTTATAAGTTAATATGACATGTTAGAAATGATGTAATTAAATTTATTCGAAGTAATCATTCTGTTATGAGTTTCACAAAAATCAACAATTGAATAGTGTCAAAATTGACATAAAAGAGTTTTTAAAACAAATATTATATTATTAATTGATATTAAATTCCTAAAAATATAATGTTCGTCAAAGAGACTTATATCATGATAGGTTTATCATTAATGGACCAATTTGGGGACGCTTGTATGTATATAGTAACTTTATTAACCATATAATGTAAAAATACAAAAAGACATTGTAAAAGTGAAACTAATTAACTAAGAGTTAATACTTAAATATAAGGTTAATATAAGTACCCAAACCTGTCTAAATTCTATTGGTTGAGTGGGTTTTGACCCATACCCACTTTAACCTTTGAATAATCAACTTTTGAGCCATTAGAAACCGAATATGAATTTATTATATACTAATATTTCTAGCTTTTCCAAAGGTGCCCCTCACCCCTCTTATAAAAGGGAACTCTTCCTTCTCATTTCATCAAACCTTTAAAGCCTTTTGGTTTGGCCAAAATCTGCCCAAATACTCTCCCAACTTCCCTCACTACAACCGAGAGGCCTTATTTGGATCCTAAATCCAACCTAAGGAGCCCTTTTTATCAAATCAAAAGGAAGAACCCGAAGAAGAGGTAATGATTTCACCACCCTTTTCCAAGTTCCTTTCTTTTTCCACTTCTTCTACCTTTGTTTTTACCATTCTGAAATAATAAATCCAGTATCATATATATAATGTGATGTTATTATAAATATGGTACAACCATATTCAGTATTCTATCCTCACTTTGAATAACATGTCACCATACGTGTGTACGTATGGCTTACCGTCTCCACGCCGTGGTGTAATTGTTATTCAATATATTATTATTTGGATGGGTATAATAATGATGTGTAACTCATGTAAATAGTAAATATAACATGTTAATGATTCTGTATATATGATATATTATCCAATTATATATTATTTTAATTTCAAAAGAATGATATTGTCGCTCGTGCGTACGTACGGACTACCGTCTCCACGAACACGATGAGATTCATTCTCCATCATATCCATTCAAGTATAATTATCATTTTATGATTTAAAAATAATGTTTAAGAACTTGATATAATTCTGGATATGAATAAGATACAACCTATCCATGTCAAACATGGCTTACTTAACAAAACATATAAAATAAAACGACTAATTTATCACCTGAAACGACGATAATACTAAGATATTATTAACAATGCAATGTTAAAAGATCATATATGATATCATATTAATAGATATGATTCTTGAATAATTTAATAACAATTATTTCACCGTTATACAGGAGTTTAGCCTACCCCAACCAATGAAAAGTACAAGGTAAGGGTTTATTTCACAATCTCTTCATTATTCGAGATTGTTTATACGTAATAATCTACTGGGATCTCTTTATCATCCACATCCATGTTTTTTAAAAATGAATCTCAAAACATTTTTACTATTTACTAGAATATGGGTTAAAGTCATTTATACCCTTGTTTTACTTTTTATAAGAGGTTTATAAAGTAATCTTTCCGTCGTTTTCCAAACAAGGTGCTTTTTAACCTTTTCGACAAAATTATGGTAAGAATGTATTTTTTAACTTATACGGCGGGTGTTGATATTTTTCGCCGTTATAAATTTGTTGAACCTTCCCTTAAAAGCTTATAAGAATATTTTCAAAGAAAATGTTTTATTTCATAAATATAAGACTCTTAAATGATTTCAAAAATAGAAAGAGATATTTCTCAAAAAAGAGTTTTGATTTCATCTATGTCAACATCCTTTGATGGATTTTACACTTATTTGAAGTTGATTTATTATGATACAAAACTTCTATATTATATTGAAGGTTTTATGATATGTTTGACTGTGGATGTGTTATTTTTATACCATTCATGGATTATGGATGAAGTATTTACATTTCGTATGCTAGTTTTAATACGAATGTTTATGTTATGTTTAATCCTTTTCTTATGGGAATGCATTGGACTTAATATGTGACAGGTGGAGCCTGCTATAGTTCCTAGACGCATTGGTAGGTCTCATGAGGAAAACTAGTGTCTTGGAACAAGGCATTGGAAAAATCTTCTCTGTAGTCTTGGCACGAGGCGTTGGCTATGTGGTTATGATAGTATGGCATTATGCATTCTATCATTATGAAAGTGGTTATTGATATTGCATGTGATTATTCGATTAGTAGAATATCCATGTGAATAAGTATGGAATTATTAAATTTTACTTTTTCCATAATATGTTGAAGATCAAGTTTAAAAGGCTTTTGTTTTGGTTATACATTGCCTTAAATGTTTATGCTTATTTTTGAAAGTTCCCGCTATATTGTTATCCTTACTAGGCATTTGAGCTCACCCCTTTTCTATGTTTTATTTTTCCCAGGATGTGAAGAAGTAAGTTATGAATGACCTGCAGGGATATTATGAGGGGATAATAGTGTGGACTATGGAGAAATTATGTTGTTGTAGTAGTTTTTAACTTTATGATGTAATGTAAAACTTTATGAATATATCTAGTGTTTCCAAGGCTACTAAACCAATTGGTCTTTCGAGATTTGATCTTTCTTGTGATCATGACAATGTTATGTAATAATGCACCAAATCTCGGTAACTGGGGTCGGGGCGTTACAGTTGGTATCATAGGAAGTTTAGTACAAACCTTGGAGGCTATATTTAGATAAACTCTTATTAGAGCACGTAGACCTAAGATGAACTTTGAGGATTAGTATAGAAGAACTTCCTAGAATTTTGGTATTGTAGAGATTTTGTGAGTTTTCCAAGAAATACATCCCTGTCTGGATACGAGCAGGTAGAGGCGGCTCTAGAACAGATGTACCTAGGGGTAAAACCCGAAAACACCGCTTTGAGCTAGACTCGAACGGGAACTGGTGCACGACAACAGGCCTTGCTGCACTCTTGGTTACGACACTCCCGGGGGATATGCTTAGGATAGCTCTCATTTTCTTTATAAATCATTATGAAGGGTTTATGAGTATATAATTACTCAAAGAAAACATTCTTATGATTATGGATTATATCCATAAATAGTTCAATTTATGTTATGTGTTTTGTAAGTATGGGATTATGTATTTTGATTCATAAACTGATCTAGTTTATACCATTGTTTAGAAATGGCGCCTAGTGGAAGATATGGAAACCGTATCAATGCACGCACTCCATGTAAGGATTTCCTTCCTGCTCAAGATAATTATAGTGGAGCTGGTGATGCAACTGGTGCCGATCAACTAATCACCATACTGGGACAACTTACTCAGGTTATGAATAATAACCTTACCCGTATGGAGCACCCTGATCCACAACGTGGAGGGTAAATGTTAGATCGATTCATGAGGCAACAAACACAAATGTTCAATGGGAGTACAAATCCCTTAGTAGCTGAGCAATGGATAAATTCTTTAGAGAAAATATTTCAGGCTTTGGGGAGTAGTGAAAGGGAAAAAGTTATCATGGCAGTTTACTGACTCACTGGAGATGATGATCAATGGTGGTCATTGATTCAAAACATGAAGGAAGATGATGAAGTATCAAATATGGAATGGAGGGAGTTCAAAGATCTGTTTTTAGAAAAATACTTTCCTCACGACCATCGAGCAGATATGGAAAGGAAATTTCTGAGTCCGAGACAAAAGGAGGATTAGAATGTCACAAAGTATGAGGCTAACTTTACAAGGTTAGCAAGGTATGCTGGAGATTATATACGTAACCCAAGAAGTAAGATTGATCATTTCTTTGATGGGTTAAAACCATTTCTCCATCGAGCATTAGTCTCACAATCCTTCTCGTTGTACGAAGACATTGTCTCATGTGCTATCAAGACCGAAAAGGAATTCTCTAAGTCTTATGACTTTAAAGTAAAGAAAGAGAAGAAGAGACATGCTGATAAATCTGGGAATGAAAATAAGGGGAATAAGGGAAAGGTTGAATATCCATCCTGTGGTAAATGTGGGAAGAAACACCCCGGTACTTTCATGAAGGGAACGGGATTCTGTTACAAGTGTGGTGAAAAAGGCCACCAAGCTCATGATTTCAAGGGGAATAAGGAAGCCAACAACATTCAGTGCTAAAATTGGAGGGAGATGGGGCATTATGAAAATGAAGGTCCTAAGCATCAGGAGAACTTACCTCAGAAAAGGCCAAGGGATCAAGGCCAAGCTTATGTTATCACTACTGCTGAGGTAGAAGCTCCGAAAGATGTGGTGGCAGGTAATTTAATGGTTTCCTCAGGTTTAGAAAATGCATTATTTGATTCTGGATCATCGCATTGTTTCATATCTTCCCAATTTGCTAAGAAAATTAGATATTTCTAATTTGATTTAACAAGGGAGTTGTCAGTTAAACTCCCTAAGGGAAGTATCATTGCAACAAAGTTTTGTGAATCAGTCCCCATTAGAGCACATAAATTTTCTTTATCTACTGATCTCGTCGTCATACCTATGATTGAGTTTGATATAATCCTTGGTATGGATTGGCTTTCGGACTATGATGTGGAGATTTATTGTAAGAAGAAAGAGGTTACAATTTTTTATTATGATGATAAGGAACACCTTATCTTTAGAGCAGAATCGTCACCACCTAATTATTATCTAGATCCACCCCCAGTAGCTCAACTAAATTCAATTTTTGGGGAGGAAGAGAATGAAATAACTGTGGGTGAGGAAAGGAATGTTCAAATAGAGGATGTACCTATTGTGAATGAATTTGTAGATGTATTTCTGGAAGATTTACCTGGACATCCTCCAGAACGAGAAGTTGAGTTTTCCGTTGATTTAATTCCTGGATCAATGCCTATATCGAAGACCCCTTATAGAATGGACATTGTAGAATTAGTTGAACTAAAGAAACAACTAGATGAATTGAGTAATAAAGGATTTATTCACCCTATTTTTTCTCCATGGGGAGCCCCTGTGATTTTCATTAAAAAGAAAGATGGATCTATGAGGTTATGTATTGACTACAGGGAGATCAATGCTATAACGATAAAGAACAAGTATCCCCTACCTCGCATTGATGATTTATTTGACCAACTGCATGGAGCTCAATACTTTTCCATGATTGAATTTCGATCTAGATACCATCAGTTGTGTGTGAAGAAGGAAGACATTCCAAAGACAGCATTTCGAACCAGGTACGGGCATTACGAGTTTACTGTAATGCCTTTTGGATTGACTAATGTACCCTCTATATTCATGGATATGATGAATAGAGTTTTAAAGGGGTATCTTGATGAATTTGTGGTGGTATTTATTGATGATATCTTGGTATACTCCAAAAGCTACGAAGATCATGAAAATCACTTGCGCATTATCCTGAAGACTCTGAGAAGACATGAATTATATGGGAAGTTTAGCAAGTGTGAATTATGGATTCATGAGATTTCATTTCTTGGCCATATTGTATCTAAAGATAGAATCTCCGTTGATCCTTCTAAGACCAAGGAAATCCAAGAATGGCCAGCACCTACGAGTATAACTGAGGTACATAGTTTTATTGGTTTGGCAGGTTATTATCGACGATTTGTCCAGAATTTTGCTCGATTGGCTAACACATTAACGAAGCTCACACGTAAAGGGGTTAAATTTGTTTGGACAAAAGAGTGTGAAGAATGTTTCGAAGAATTGAAGAGAAGATTATTCAATGCTCCTATATTGACTCTACCATCGGGGAATGATGGGTTCGTTATTTATAGTGATGCATCGAATAAAGGACTTGGTTGTGTCCTTATGCAGAATGATTCCTATGCATCACGATAGTTGAAAATTCATGAACAAAACTATCCTACTCATGATCTTGAGTTAGAAGCTGTGATCGTTTCTTTGAAGATATGGAGGCACTACCTCTATGGTGAAAAATGTGAGATTTATACTGATCACAAGAGTTTGAAGTATATTTTATCACAAAAAGAAATCAACATGAGGCAAATGAGATGGCTTGAATTACTCAAGGATTATGATTGTACGATACACTACCACCCAGGGAAAGCAAACAAGGTGGCATATGCTTTGAGCAGAAAAGACCATGGAGTTTTTAACGTGATGAGAATTGAAAGGGATCCAATTTTGATGGATCTAGTGAAGATGGACATGCGAATAACCAGGGAAGGTGAAACATCAATGCTTTTTCAAATGGTTGCCAAACCATCTTTACTAGAAAGGATTAAGAGTTCTTAGACCGATGATGAAAAATTTCAAAAGAATATTAAAGTTGTGAATGATGGGAGACTGAGAGAATTTGTGTATGAAGATGGAATTTTGAAATTTGGGAAGAGACTTTGTGTTCCCGATATACCTGATCTAAAAAGGGAATTGTTGGATGATGCTCATAGTTCCAATTTCTCTATACACCCTGGGAGCACAAAAATGTATAGAGATTTGAAGGACCATTTTTGGTGGGACAACATGAAGAGGGAGATTGTTGATTTTGCGTCAAGATGTATGGTTTGTCAACAAGTGAAAGATGGAAGGAAACAGCCTGGAGGAGTCATGCAACCTTTTCCCATACTGGAGTGGAAATAGGAAAATATTATGATGGAATTTTTCATGGGACTACCAAAGACTCCTATAAGGAACGATGCAATATGGGTTATTGTTGATCGTCTTACCAAGTCAGCAAATTTTCTTGCTATAAGAGAAGATCTACCCCTTGAACATCTAGCAAGACTATATATTAATGAAGTTGTGAGACTTCATGGAGTACCCCTATCAATTGTTTCTGATCGTGATCCCCATTTTACTTCAAGATTCTGGAAAAGTCTTCAGAAATCCCTGGATACTGAACTTCATTTGAGCACAGCTTACCACCCTCAGACAGACGGACAATCAGAACAGACTATTCAAACCTTAGAAGACATGTTGAGATCTTGCTCACTTGACATTCAGGGTATGTGGGATCAATATTTACCTCTGGTAGAATTTTCCTATAACAATAGCTTCCATTCGAGTATTCAGATGGCACCATATGAAGCGTTATATAGAAAGAGATGTCGTACACCAAACTGTTGGGATGAAGTTGGTGAAAGAAAACTTGTAGGCCCAGAACTGGTGGAGGAAACGATATAAAAGGTGAAGGTAATCCAAAATCACATCAAAGCAGCTCAAAGTAGGCAGAAGAGCTATGCCGATAATCGAAGGAAGGATTTGGAATTTCAAGTCGGTGATCATGTTTTCATGAAGGTATCTCCATGGAAGGGAGTCATACGTTTTGGTAAGAAATGTAAATTGAGTCCCAGGTACATCGGACCTTTCGAAATTCTAGAACGAATTGGGGTTGTAGCTTACCGATTGGCAATGCCGCCAAGTCTCTCCAAAGTTCATGATGTGTTCCATGTATCTCTGTTGAGGAAATACATGCCTGATCCAATGCATGTACTCACCTATGAAGAGTTAGAACTGGAACCCGATCTGTCTTATTGTGAAGAGCCCATCAGGATTCTTGATACGAGAGAACAGGTACTGAGAAACCAGACCACGCCTCTGGTAAAAGTTTTGTGGAGAAACCATAAGATGGAAGAGGCAACGTGGGAACCCGAGGAACTTATGATGAAGAACCACCCGATTATTTTCATGTGATAAGTATTCTAGAAATTTCGAGGACGAAATTATTTGAAGGAGGGGAGAATGTAACACCCCAAGCTTCTATGGTACGCTTCTCTTTGATTAATGTGATAGCGTGTGTTGTACGCAACACCGAGTTCTAACACACCATAACCAATCACACTAGCCATTATGAATAGTAATACCCAATTTTTGAAATTATATATATTTTATATTTCAAAATGGACTTCATTTTTAGATTAAGAATATCGAATTTAGCCTAAGGTAAAATTTTGGTACTTTTCAGATAACTTTAATATTTTGATGAATAATGAAAATTACTAAATTTTAATTAAAAACAACTTTTTTAATCAAAATAATTAATAGTGATAAATTATGAATTTGAGTGGTTTTAAAGTATATTTATTATATATTTTTACCATTTAATATAATGTTGGTCATTCTACATAATTTTATAATTAAACCAGACATAAACAAGTGTCAATCTTTTGATAGTTATTATCTCTTAAAAACACGCTTTTTGTTTTAACAACGGGAATTAATTTTAAATTAATTTCTGCCACTTCTGTGTTTTGAATTTTGAAAAATGGATTCCATGTTTGGAATCAGGATGTTCAAATTGTGTAAATAGGTAACTTTTATTTTTAGTCCTTTTGAATAATTATTTCGGTAAATATTTTATTTACCATGGTTAAGGGTAAATCCGGTAAATAAGGGTTAAACAATAATATTATAATAATACAAAATTACCCTAAAATGAGTCCTAACCTTATTTTTTGATACATTTTCGACCATAGGCATCTTTTGGTCGATTTTCAGACCCCATGGTTCCACTTGTAGGTGATAGGGACACTTTATTTTAATTAAGTTAAAATGAATACAAAAATGACACAAGCATATATCTTTTAGCAAAAAAAATTTCACATAGGGTTATATATGTTGGAATTTCGACTATAAATATTAATTATAAAGATAAACATATTTCCTACATAATGATATTTTATTTATAATTTTTAGATATTAAATAATGTAATTTATTTATGACACAATGATGATGCTGTAATTACCATAATAGTGAAAAATTAAAATAATTGATATTATAAATACACAAATAAATATAATTTGAGACTTTTTATGAATTAAACTAATTTTATAAGTTAATATGACATGTTAGGAATGGTTTAATTAAATGTTTTCGAAGTAATCATTCTGTTATGAGTTTCAAAAAAATCATCTATTGAATAGTTTCAAAATTGACATAAAAGAGTTTTTAAAACAAATATTATACTATTAATTGATATTAAATTCCTAAAAATCTAAGGTTCGGACAAGAGACTTATATCATGATAGGTGTATTATTAATGGACCACTTTGTGGTCGCATAGATTTATATAGAATTTTTATTAACCGTATAATATAAAAATACAAAGAGACATTGTAAAAGTGAAACTAATTAACTAAGAGTTAATACTTAAAGATAAGGTTAATATAAGTTCCCAAACCTGTCTAAATTCTATTGGTTGAGTGTTTTTTGACCCATAACCACCTTAAAATTTGAATAATCGACTTTGGAGCCATTATAAACCGAATAGGAATTTATTATAAACTAATATTTCTAGCTTTTTCAAAGGTTCCCCTCACCCCTCTTATAAAAGGGCACTCTTACTTCTCATTTCTACACACCTTGAAAGCCTTTTGGTTCTGCCAAAATCAGCCCAAATACTCTCCCAACTTCCCTCACTACAACTTAGAGGCCTTAGTTTGATCTGAAAGCCACCCTAAGGAGCCCTTTTGTTCAAATCAAAAGGAAGAACCCAAAGAAGAGGTAATGAATTCACCACCATTTTCCAAGTTCCTTTCTTTTTCCACTTCTTCTTCCTTTGTTTTTACCATTATAAAATAATAACTCCAGTATAATATATATACTGTGACATTATTATAAATATGGTACAACCATATTCAGTATTTTATCCACCCTTTGAATAACATGTCACCATACGTGCGTACGTACAGTTTACCGTCTCCACGTCGTGGTGTAATTGTTATTCAATATATTATTATTTGTATGGGTATAATAATGATGTGTAACTTATTTAAATAATAAATATAACATGTTAGTGATTCTTTATATATGATATACTATCCAATTATATATTATTTTAATATCAAAAGAATGATATTGTCGCTCGTACTTACGTACAGACTACCGTCTCCACGAACGCGATGAGATTGATTCTCCATCGTATCCATTCAAGTATAATTATCATTTGATGAGTTAAAAATAATGTTTAAGGACTTGATAGAATTATGGATATGAATAAGATACAACCTATCCATGAAAAACATGGCTTACGTAACAAAACATATAAAAGAAAACGAGTAAGTTAACACCCAAAATGACGATAATACTAAGATATTATTAACAAAGCAATGTTAAAAGATCATATAAGATATCATATTAATATATATGATTCTTGTATAATTTAATAACAATTATTTCACCATTATACAAGAGGTTAACCTACCCCAACCAAGGAAAAGTACAAGGTAAGGGTTTATTTCACAATCTCTTCATTATTCGAGGTTGTTTATATGTAATAAGCTACTGGGATCTCTTTATCATCCACATCCATGTTTTTTAAAAATGAATTTCAAAACATTTTTACTATTTACTAGAATATGGGTTAAAGTCATTTATACCCTTGTTTGAATTTTTATAAGAGGTTTATAAAGGAATCTTTCCGTCATTTTCCAAACAAGGTGCTTTTTAACCTTTTCGAAAAAATTAAGGTAAGAATGTTTTTTTTAACATATACGGCGGGTGCGGCTATTTTCCACCATTATAAAATTGTCGAAGCATCCCTTACAAGCTTATAAGAATATTTTGAAAGAAAATGTTTTATTTCATAAATATAATACTCTTAAATGATTTGAAAAATAGAAAGAGATATTTCTCTAAAAAGAGTTTTGATTTCATCTATGTCAACATCCTTTGATGGATTTTACGCTTATTTGAAGTTGATTTATTATGATACAAAACTTCTATATTGTATTGAAGGTTTTATGATATGTTTGACTATGGATGTGTTATTTTTATACCATTCATGTTTTATGGATGAAGTATTTACATTTCGTATGCTAGTTTTAATACGAATGTTTATGTTATGTTTAAACCTTTTCAGATGGGAATGCATTGGACTTAATATGTGATGGGTGGAGCCTACTATAGCTCCTCGATGTATCGGTATGTCTCATGAGACAAACTAGTGTCTTGTCACAAGGCCTTGGAAAAATCTTTTTTGTAGTCTTGGCACGAGGCCTTGGCTATGTGGTTATGATAGTCTGGCATTATGCATTCCGTCATTATGAAAGTGGTTATTTATATTTCATGTGATTATTCGATTAGTAGAATATCCATGTGAATAAGTAAATGGAATTATTTCATTTTACTTTTGCCATAATATGTTGAAGATCATGTTTAAAAGGCTTTTGTTTTGGTTATACATTGCCTTAAATGTTTATGCTTATTTTTGAAAGTTTTCGCTATATTGTTATCCTTACTAGGCATTTGAGATCACCCCTTTTCTATGTTTTATTTTTCCCAGTATGTGAAGAAGTAAGTTTTGAATGACCTGCAGGGATATTATGAGGGGATAATAGTGTGGACTATGGAGAAATTATATTGTTGTAGTAGTTTTTCACTTGATGATGTAATGTAAAACTTTATGAATATATCTAGTGTTTCCAAGTCTACTAAACCAATCGGTCTTTCGAGATTTGATCTTTCTTGTGATCATGCCAATGTTATGTAATAATGCACCAACTCTGGGTTACTGGGGTCGGGGCGTTACATGTTTCAAAATAATGGAAACTTAAAATAAAAATATATCAATGATTCACCCCCTACCCCACTCATTGATACTTGGATCTTGGATGGGAACTAAAAAACAGATGTGATAATGGGAATGGTGGGAATGGTAACAAAGAAAGAGATGATGAAGAATAAAGTGGGGATGGAAAATATAACGAAAATAGTGATGGAGATGTCAATGACGGGGGTTCTAACCATAATGTTCCAGGTGTTTGCAATGATGTTGGATATGTTGAGATACCTCATACCCTTATTTATTCTCCAATTTTATCAGATATTTATAGATATTAAGATAGACTAATCCAAGTTCAATATTTGGATAGTACTGCTATAGATGAGAATATAAAATCTATTGAGGTGAAGGAATCTCTAAGTATAGATAGTCACCTAGTTTATCCTACTGATGGATATCATGGTGTGCCTACAGTTTTTGTTCCTACACATAATGTGAATAAGGTTGATGATAAGACAATTGATAATCAGTTATTTGATCAGTTGATGGTTTTTAAACCTACTGTAGTTGAGCCTATAATTTACAAACCTATAGTTTTTCATTCTTATAGTGTGTCTTCAATTATATTGGGGGACCCAACTCTTGATGAATGTGTTATGTAACTGGGTTATGTGAAGCAAGTATTGGACTACATTGATTATGATGATGGTAGCAGTCCACCAAATCATCATGGACCTTCTATTTGATAATATATGGATCTTAATGGATCGTTGGTAGAATAGATATATGTTTCATGGTATATGAAGATATTTTCTTTGGATGTGACTACAAGTTCTGACCCAACAAAGGATATTGTTTCTCCAATCGTTGCCTCTATACGCTTTCCTTAACCTAACATTGAATTAGTTCCTGCAGTTATTGTCACTAAAGTTGGATTAGAATACTTTAGAGAGAGTCCACTCACTAATTTGATGATTTTATTGAAACATAAGTCACCTTAGGTTACTATGTTGAGTGATAAAGATGAAATATATAATTTTGATCTTGTGATACACCATATCAAACCTAAGATGATGCATCACATTCAATAAGTTGAGATAGATAAGAGGATAATAGAAAATGATATGGAGACCTTGAGTTCTGCAGTGGATGAGATGATATATTTCTTTGTAGATTTTATGGATTCTCTATTAGAGATGGTAGAGAACCTTTCTTCCATAAATTCTACTTGGATATTTACACCACCTCATATTGATATTGAGTTGATTTGATCAGTGGTTAGAGAAGAGCTTAAAACTATTTTAGATGATGCTCTGGATATCCCTCGTGGGAGTTTGAGGAAAATTAGGCATTACAGTGAACATTTGAATATGATGTTTATAGAATATATATAATATTTTTAAGTTGATAGAGTGAAATTTACAAAGACAATAAAGTATTTTCTCTCCCATATTTATAATAATCATGATCTCAAATAACATTTTATGTTATTGGTTAATAACCTTTGGATTCCTCCAGTGAATCAGGCTTTCAAAGACAAAGTTAATCATCTAAAAGTGATGACCCCAGTACTCAGATTCTTTATATGGGAGAAAAAGGACTTATCCAGTGGTATGGAGAGGGGAGGAAATATTATCAAGGACTTCATAAATATGATGATGATCGTTATTCATATTTCTGAATCTAAAGTGGTGGCTCAGAATGCTATTTTAATTACTTATAATCTCACTCCACTAGCTTTTAAAATAGATTTTTTTCAGACTAGGTGTTACAAGAGATCCAAATGCACTCTTACCTAATTATTTCCAGATCATCAATTTGACTCCCAGAGAAGCATTCCAATATCTTTGGCTTTTTATTATCAATGAAACTCCTTCATTACCTTATGTACTCACATCCATCCCTATAGTTACCTCATCTTATACTGGTAAACCATATGGTTCTGACAAGGGGAAGGGAAAAGAACCACTTTTTCTTAATACCATGACTTAAAAAAGTTTAGATTTGACTCTCAATATTTCATGGGGATTTTTGTATGAACATTAGTTTTATATTTTTTGTAGTACGTAAATTTATTATATTAATGGTAATTATCTTATTAATTATATTCCATTTATTTGTATTTCCTATTTTATTTTCATGTTTTAATAATCCAAAAAGGGGGAGAATGGATCTTTAGAATTTATTTATTATTTATTGGTTTTCATCTTTTATTTGTTTCTAAGTGTGATATTGAATATAATGCTCTAACAATAATTACATCCTTTATATATTCATCAATGAAATTCCTTTTTATTCTTAAGATGTTTAATTAATTCCTTTGATACAATATTCTCTTTGATTTTATCCTTATTACCTACCTCTGAAACAGTTTAATACATAACTACCTTGTAAATCACAAGTCTTTCCTTTTAATCTTCACTGATACCTTCTTTTTTAACTATCTCTAATATTATGTGGTACTTAATATGTTTGATACCATTTCTTCTTTACGCTACAATTTTAGAAAAAACTTTCACTATAGCTTTTTAAAGTGCAGAGCTGGTCTATTTTAACACCATAGTTTATTCTATAAACAATTTAAAAAAATCATGATTTTTTATCATAAAAAAGGGGGATATTTTTGGAAAATAATTGTTTTAATGCTCGTAAATCATGTTAATTCTGTTATTAATGACTTTTATACTTTATGATATCATTTTATCATATAAGGTAGATTGAATAAATTTTGGTTAAGTGTTGGAAAAAAAATGTTAGACTCTACTCATCACCAGAAATATTTCACCGCTGAGGAAGAGTCATCTCAAGGGAAAACTCGTCGTCATGATGAAAATTTGGCTATGTATGGGAATGGACTACAATAAAAATGATTCACCGTCAAGATGAAATTTTTGGGAATGTATGGGAAACGCTTACCATAATCAATGAGCCACCATTCAGATGAGAATTTGGAAATGTATGGAAAATAATCACTGGTAGATAATGACATACCATCAGACATTACCTATCACCAAGAAATTTGGAAAAGTTCTTTAATGACTCATCATTGAGAGGATTCACCACTGAGCATGACCTATTCTCATCCTGACTCACTATTGTCTCGAATCACTACAAGATTAATTCACCACCATGATGAGTCACTAAAAGAGTTGTCTCATCATCAGAAGAGTCACCATTTCTATTTCAGGGATATTCAAATCAATTTTTTCTAAGTTCTATATTATCAAATTTAATTCTAAGAATTATTTAGATGATGATTGTTAAAATAAATTGGTGCATTGATGAATTAAAGTGTGTATTAGTCAATTAGTATGAGATGTAGAGGATCCAGATTATTGTACTTACATGTTTTTGATGTATTAGAAGGAAGACACCCTCATGTGATGGAAGAGAATATAGAAGATATATGAAACACTAAAAGAACTAGGGAGTGATGTAGAGTGTAAAACATGATAAAGAACTTTACACGAAGAATTATTACATGCAATAGACTATGAGAGACTGAGAATATATAACATCTAGTTACCTTCACACAGTCACACCAAAGTGTGCTTATGATGCTATATTTTACTGTAATTTTCCTAAACTTGATTTGAGATCCTCTTCAAGCTATATCTAAGGAGTCTCAAGATTTAGAGAACAACAGGCTGATCAAAACCACCTTATCTACATATTTACTTTCTCTTTATGATTATTCAATTTACATGCTTAGAATTTTTTGATTTAATTAGTTTATTAAACACACAAAATGTATCATTTACTTTAACTAGAATATACCTGATATCTTACTAAACATCTATTTACTTGTTTAACCATGTGTTGTGGAAGAGGTCCATGTGTATAATGTGTTTGTTTTATTCCCATAGAAGTTGTGAAAGAGGTCCCTTTGTGTCCTGGAAAACTGGTTAGATATTGTCCATACCTGATCCAGGTTGTGGATCAAGATTATTTTAAATAATCTTCTTAGTAGCAAGTGATTTCCAAGTGGAGAGAATTGGGTCTTGGATTGAGACTAAACCTCTTGTATTTATTCTTTTGTGTGTTTTATTTTCTTATATTTCTTTTCTAAACTGTAAACTGGATCTATTTTAAACTGTAAATGTAACCACTATTTTGATAGTAAATCTTAATTAGTGTTTATATGCAGTTTTTATTGTGTTAATTGATTTCAAAGCATAATGAAATATTCATATATATTTTTTAATTGAGACCTAATCACACTTTTTAAAATCTCTTAAAATATCATAACTTATATTGATAATCTATATTGAATAACGTAGCTATTTTTAAATATTTAAATGATTTCACATAACCTTATTTTGAACTAAAATTTTTATTGGTTACTCAATTCACCCCCCCCCCCCCTCTTTGAGATACTAACTTGTACCAAAAAGTTGTTTTGATCATTTTTGGTTTGATCAATGTGTTTTTTCTACTATTTTATTTCCTCATTAATATTTTTTTGTAGTTCAAAAAATAATTTATCATATATACACTTTGGAGTAAAACATGTTTGGCCATATATTGAGTGTTTTCTATATTACTGTTTAATGAAAAATAAATGCTTCTCGTAGTTGATATTTATTTTTCTTCGACTATATTTTATTAAATATCATTTCTTATGGCAGTTTTGTTGCAATTATGAGCTGAAACTATTACAAAAAAATCAACATCTCATATATTCTATTTTGAAATGTATATTTCTCGTACTCAGTCAGGGTGGAGTGTTAGTTTCTCATACTAAGCTGTGTATATTTCCTTCCTTATAAAACTACCATACGACCCTATAAAATCCTTGTTATAAAGGTGTTAACTACCTATACTGAGTTAGAGAGGTCCCTAAGAAAAGGACCTTCTGGTGAAAATAACCAAACTCATGGAGAGATAATTCCTCAAGTGGAATAAGTGATTTCTTTTCCCCAAACCACTATACATTTTTGTGCATTGTTCTATCCTTTAATTAACTTCTACATATCACCTAACTTTATGAGATAAGAAAAGGATCAATTTAATAACAAGAAGGAATTACTGTTTCTTCCATGTTTATAATGGAACATAATTCAACCCCCACCCTCACTTTTGACATCATATTTTCCATTCTAACCTAACATCCCCCACATGCCATACCTCGATCCTCATCCACCAGTGAATCAAGGGAGTCATGTGAAGTTCTAGATCTTCTATTTATTATTGTTTCTCACATTGATCATATATCATGTGGTCTTAGAGGTCAGTGGTGATCATGTCATTATCACAATCAAATATCATCAATTGGGAATCGTAGTATTTGTAAGCCCTAAAACCATGTTACCTTCCACTTAAAGGGTCATATTCCACATAAGACAAACCTTCAGTGATCTATACTCCTGGTAAAGTAACCATTTGTGCCTCCTCCATATTAATTAGTCCCAACATTAATAAACTACATGAAATTTGATTCATGTAATAATGGTACATATAGGAAGCCTCCCCATGGGTTAAACCCAACACATTTAACCCGTCATTACCTTTATTGGTCCATCATACAAGTAAGATCAGGCTCCCCACTTTGGAGGCTATATTCATTCATGTTTTTTTCACCTCATACTCATTGGTTCAAATTCCTAGTTTAGTTCATCTCATTATAGGGAAATGTCCCCTTCCATATCAACTAGAAAGGGAATCTCATACATAATTTCCACACTATCCTTTTGTAGAAAACTTCTGAGTATACATCCTCAATGAATGAAACTAAATTGCATGGTCAGGTCATTGAAACATAACCCTAAAAGGGACAATGTGTTTTGTTAAGTTGAACCAAACTATGTGGGTTCTTATTACTTCCACAAGGATATGTAAGAAACCCCTATTAGGGGCCTGAACATGTCATAAAAACTAAAACTACCTCTACATATGAAAATAAACTCCATTATACCAAATCATGGGGCTTTAAACCATGATCCTTTAATTTTTACCAAGCCAATAAAAAATGATATAAAGAACCTCTAATAAATACAGATAGATCTCTCAATACAAAAAATTAATTATATATGGATGGATCCATTACTGGATAACCCTTGACACATATAGATATTTATACCTACACGTATAGGTGGTAGATTAAAAATGAAAAATATTGTCATTTTCATTTTAAGTTTTACAAAGGATTCACAGATATGACATAAATCTATAATATAGTCCCATATTAGAAAATAATTCTCCCCAAAAGGGTGTGATGAGGCCAAGCTCTTATATTGTTTACCAACATGATTATCCAGTGTCATTAGAATAGTGAGTATCCATCACCTACCATGGGAAACCAATCCATATCATGGATACATGAACCATTGGGTGATTATGGTTCCTTGAAGAAACCCCACTGGAAATAGTCCCGAACAAAAATGGGTATGAAACAAAAATGGTGATCCAAAAGTTAATGATTGTGAAACCATATTCAACCCCCCACAATCAATCTTCAGACTTGGTTTTCATTGAAAACAACTATATTTTACAATTCAACTATGTAATTTATTATTTATTAAAATTTAAAAACCAATTAACTAATTTTGACATTCTTATTCCAAAATTCAAATCCAAATTTCCATGGTATATCTATTAATTATTTAATTATAATATATTTTTCTCGTAAAAATTTAATGTTTTATTAAATAATTTTAAACATGCTTTGTTAAAAATATATAATGATAATTAAATTATATTATAATGGTTCATTAATTATTTTACAATATTTTGATATTTATTTTATCTTAATTTATGTTTGAAATTTTTTACTTATATGATGACTTCATTGGTTACCCTAATGGCCATTTTTCTATTCCATCATGTTTCTTACTATTCTTATGATCAGATTTATAATGGTCATATAATCCTTATCATTCCTAAAAATTCCAATTATTTTTATCATTTTAATTCACACAATTTTCACATAAGGATATTTATAATATATTTACAATATTTCAATCATATTTTTAAATTTTATTATTATTTTCATGGAAAGTTTCATGGTTGTGATATTTTTAGGAGACCGTGACATACAATAATTTGAAATTATTTTTTTTATTCTATTTTTGTCTCATTATACTATTTTTAATTTTAGGATGTGTATTTATGGTTTAATTTTAATGTTATAGGTAATATCTTAGATATAAACATCCCAAAATTACATGATTTATATTAAATATTGCATCATTAACATACCTAAGGCCTTTTGGGTTTAGATTTTTAATGAATTATAAATAATCATTCATAGTTAAACACACAAATTTCCCACTAGGAAAACATTTACCAAAAAAATAAAACTCAATAATGAATAAAATAATAATTAAACACCTCTAAAAAGGTATCCAAAATTGATACCATTATAGATACATCATATATAATATTGTTCTTCATTTTCCTGGGGAACTAGAACATAAGAAATGGTGATCTTAAATTCTTGGTAAGGGTAATCATATGCGATAAAAATTTGTAGATCACAGGTGAGTACAAGAAAACATTGAGGGTAAGTTAACATAATCCAGTTTCAATAACATAACAAAATAGAATCACACCAAATTAAACATTGATCACATGTCATGTTTCATATAATATGGATTTTAGAAATAAATTAAGAAATGGAATATATGAGTGTGGAAACATGAGTCAATAATCTTGGGTAATGGAAACAATACATTGGTATAAGAATATGACATAAGAATACAACACATACATAAGAATAGAATATAATTTCCTATGTTAAGTTTCACTGAAAATATCATCATCATAAAGTGGAAAGAGTACCATAGTGGATTGGGTTTACTCTCTAATCCCTTACATTTCATCTTTTGAAAAATAACTCTTTACTCAACACTTTGGTGGGATATATAATTTCATACTGAACCATCACATTATTAAAATATAGACATATCTATTCTATATAAAAATATCTATAAATACATTATATCATAATTAACCCTTGATGGAGAAACAATTTTCATAATGACTTTCATAAAACCCAATCATAAACCATCCAGAGAAAGAATATGCATAGTATCATTAGGGAATATACCTAGAAAAAAAATACTACAAAATACAATCATTGGGAGTAATGAAACCAATATAGAATAATACATTCCATAAAGAAACATTAGGAATTTTTTAAAAATAAAATAAAAATAGTCAATATTGAAGAGGGAAAAATAAATTTGGATAGTTACAAAATAAAGGTGGATGAAAAACTTGAAGACACACAACACCAAAAAAATATGAAAAAATTCATGTAAAAGGTAGAATTATAGGAAATATAACCATATTGGGATAAGGAAACCACCAACATGTTTCCCTCTCTCCAGTTATTAGTTATTTTTGTACTACCTTCTACTTTATAAGTACTAGCTCACATTTGATATCAATCAGACAGATGCAATGATTCCATGTCCATAAAAATTTAAATAATTGATACTAAATCATATTTAATACATTCACGTGTGATATTCCTCTCATGAAGTAGGTATAGGATAAGGAGGATAGTATTCTACTTATTTATGATAGATTTGTTTTAGAAAATTTAGGATACAAATACTAGGATGATCAACCCTTGGTTGTACAACACTTCCCCTACCCTAACCATTGAATTATGGAAAGAATATCCCTCCATGATTAGTTTATAATACGAAATAATAATCTTCCAAAATATCCACAATCCTTTGAAAATACTCAGAGTTTTATGCCACATCTGAAGGTTTTCCATCCATAGATGCTGACTAATGTTTTTTGAGACATCATATTTGATATCATGTAGTAGGTCTTGAACAAAGTTGAGGTAAATATTAATAATTCACCCCAATTATATATTTTCATCCTCGTGAATCAATTAGTTTCACCTAGTACAAATCATTTAACAATTTGTAAAAAAAGTACATAGAAACATGAAATTTTCATAATTATTAGTTCTTTTTATGATCTATGAATCTAGTAATCTCGTAAAGAAATACATTCTAACATGAACATCCATGGTGTTGTCATACTCTGTCTACATTCTAGTTAACCACATTTCTTTGTTAAACATTGGATATATATTTTTCACTTATGAAGGTATACAAAACTTCTACATATAGTAAATGTAAATACCTCTCATTTTGTAAATACCCATAAATTCCATGTAATTTATTTATTACATGGGAAAATTATGAGTCCGTGAAAATTGATGGCGCCTGATTCTGAGGCCCGGTGTGCCCGGATTGAATTTCTGAACTTTGTTTTGGGTATGTTCAGTAAACGTGCAAGAAGGTTTTTCTAACTTTTGAAGCAGTGCTTCGAATTGAAATATGAGGACACCGTTGAACTTGCAACGCTAGTATTATCTTAAGGATACCTTCACCTTGACATCTGTAGGTCAAGGGTGGAAGTTAGTTTTTCACTTTTTTGTGTAAGAATAGAAAAATAATAATATATAACATTTTTATTTTTCTTGTAACCTCCTTTTAACTTATAGTGGTGTGGACCACAAGATCTTTAATCCTCCCAATTTGAATTCAATGGTGGGGACCACCTGGACCCTTCATTAAAGTTGGGGAAGACCCTTTGAATTCCCCAATTAATTGTTCCAACTATCCAATTAATTAATTGAGTCGTTTAATTATTGTGCCAACTTAAATTAATTGTAAAAACCTATTTTAATTTAAGTTGGCATTTCACCTATTGGGATTTGGGGGGAATAGTTGGAAAAGGGTGTTCTTGGAGGAGCCTCTTGAGGAAGAACAATTCTCACCAAGGAGGAACCGAAGAACGGGGGATCGTAAAACAAGCGACGTCATTGGAGGAGGCCTGCTTCGAGATTAACAAATGCCAATCCGTCTTCAACCACATACAATCTCCAATGTAACCTTTGAGGTAGGGTTTGTTATTTTTATACCCCTTACCCCGTTCTTGACATTCTTCATAATTCAAGAGTAAACAAGCTGCTTGCTACCATTCTAACGCCGAGGGTGCGGGCCAAATGAACATGGCTTGACCTCTCTGCAACCTATGTGGTTTTGATGCGATCTTCTCAATGGAGGAGGATGGCAATCAGTGCTGGAGTTTGGCACTGGTGGGACTTGGGAGAAGTGTTCGGCACTCCAGATGGTCACGATGAAGGCGGCAGCTCGACCGCGCGGCCGAAGAAGAGATGCGGCCCGTCAGCCGCGGCGGAGCAAGGGTGGCTGCCAGCTACACGAAGGGGCGGCGGCGTGCGTCCGCGCCGCCTGGAAGAGAAGAGCCATGACCTTGTGCAGTGGTGGTGAGGTGAGGTGCATCCGATATGATGTCAGCCCCTGGTAAAGGCTCAGCGTGTGGCTGCGCTGCATGGAGGAGGACGGCTGGCCGACCGGCCAGCTGCGAGGCGAGCGGACGCCGCACCACAGGCCCCCACACCGTGGGAAACCGCACCGCGGGCTGGACCTAGTGGGCCGGGCCAAACCCAGTGGGCTGGGTTAGATCCCATGGGCTGGATCTGACCTAAGGTCAAACCCAGGTCAGAACGGGTCCGACAGGGTGGGTCCGACCGAGTAGGACCGGACCCGGACCAACTTCGACCCTTTTCGCTCTTTCGGCCATATCTTGAGCTACCAGCGTCCATTTGAAAAACCGTCTATGGAGTTGGAAACCTTCGTTCTAGAAGGCCCTTTTGGTATTCCCCACTTGTGTTTTGGAAAAATTTGGTGGTTTGGATGGGTTGAATCAGGCACAAATCCAACCGGTCCCTCAGGACTAAAATGTTAATAACTTACAGACGGGGCGTCCGATTGACGCACTGTCTATTGCGTTGAGACCCCTTTTAGATGGCGGTACATTGGGATAATTTTTCATTGGACTTCATGGTAGTTAGAGTATTCGACCTATGGCTTGAGGATCGGACCCTCCCAGAATCAAGAGAGTTTAGTGAAGGAACCCTGTAGATGGTTGTAACATGAGAAAGGGATCCTATGTGGGTCTGTGATTTGGGATCCAATGTGGGTCTATACATTGGGATCCTATGTGGGTCTCTTCTTTGGGATCCTACATGGTCCTGTGTTCGAGAGTCTCACTTGGATCTGATCTAAGAATCCATGAGGGACTGCTCTAGGATCCTACGTGGGTTTGTTGTACTAGGATCCTTTGTGGGTCTGATGATTTAGGATCCTATATGGGTACGCCTCTTAACAGAGTAATATGATTCAGTAGTTACATCTAATCATATTTACTACCGTACATAAGTTATACCTGGTGTGAGCTGAGTTTTTACCTTTGTGGTAATCTTCTGTGTGGCATACCTTTGTGGTACTTACCTTCATGGTGATTCCTTGAGGTATTCTTCTGTGTGACGTACATGTGTGGTATGTACCTTCGTGGTGATACCTTTGTGGTATTCTTTTGTGTGGCATACCTGTGTGGTACTTAACTTCGTGGTGATGCCTCTGTGGTATCCTTATCTGAGGCATTACCTTTGTGGTACTTACCTTTGTGGTGTTACCTTCGTGGTAATCTTTCCTTCGTGGAACAGTTGTACATTGGCTAAGGAGATGGGCCTTGTGTTTCCTCATGAATGTGATGGGTAATATTTGATAACTTAGGTATATGTATGGTCATATAACTATATAGGTATTTCACTGGTTTAAATTCTTTGTGGTTTATCCTTTGTGGATGTAGTGAGACCTTAAGGGTTTCCTGGTCCCTACTGAGTATTGTTATACTCACCCATGAAAGGGATATGCCCGTACCTTGTTGTGTTTGGTGCTGATGACGGACAACACTGATTGAGGATGAGAGTACCGGGACAAGAGGTAGCTTGGAGGGGGACCTTAGATAAGGCGTATTGCAGTGACAACCATTCAAGAGTTGTACCTACCTTTTAGGTAGGATCCTTGGTGGGTGTTCACCAGAACTGTTCAACATACTTGTACTTTCCGGTTTTCTTGTACTTTCCAGTTGGGCATGTAGTATGACCCCTTTACTTACAGTACACACAGTTTTTACTATTTTGTTTACTCATGTTTGTATCTTGTTGTGTTATTGGTTTCATCAGTTTACATGTTATAAAGGTAATGTCTTCCTAGTTTTAAGGAATACGTCTTCGGTGCTAGTCGCCAGCCCCTTGCCTATGGAAGGCAGGCTTGGGGTAGTCATGGCACAGGCCCTGGGGGACAGGTCGCGACAAATTGGTATCAGAGGACTCGGTTCTACCATAGAAAATTGGACTCTGATATTTTAACAATAATAGTATTAAGTGTTATGAGTGTGGTTTTCAGTTTTGAGAATCCAGTGTTGGTGCAGCGGCCGACATATCCATACACCAGGACCCTGACTTCTGATTTCTAACTCTGTTCCTGAAAACACTGATTGCATGTGTGTTTTGAAATGTTTTCTTTATAACATTTTGAGTCAGATAAACAGGTATACTTTATTGAACATGGCGCACCTATTTCTTTTCATCATTCCTCCATGCAGATAGCTAGTTAGGGTTCCTGGTATAGTACACGATGATATCCCACCGAGCGATGAAGCCTCAGTGCAGGGCCCTCTTTCAGTAGAGGCACAAGCGGAGGCACCAACGATACCATTACCCATTGGGCCACCGATTCCACCAATCCCAGTAGTAGAAGGTGCATACCACTTGAGAGTGTTGCAGGAGTTCCAGTGCCAGAGGCCACCCAGGTTCAGGGGCGAGATGGACCCACAAGCAAATGAGGATTGGTTGGAGGCATGGTGAGAGTATTCTGACTGGTAGGGACACCAGCTGATCTCATGGTGATCCTTGTCGCAAGTCTTCTACAATCAGCATCAGACAAATGGTAGTGCTTGATGCTCTAGGTTCAGGATGAGGTGACACTTCTTTGGGAAGACTTTGAGAGTCTGTTTCGGGATGAGTGTGTTCTAGTGGCCCTTCTCATAGTGCGCATTCAAGAGCTTATTTATCTGTAGCAGGGCAACATGAATGTGGCTCATTACTCAGCGAGGTTCAACAACCTCTCGAGCTACTCCACTGATATGGTGGGAGACCCATTATTCCGGGCCCAGACCTTCGAGCAAGGAGTCAGGCGGGAGATGAGGGCTTCGATGACTTCTCTCAGCATCTCGACACAGGAGGGGGTGTTAGAGCGATCCCTCTTAGTGGAGATTTTTCTTGATGAGCAGTCACGAACAATGAGACCCACCACTGGGCATCACGTAGTAGAGTCTTCTAAAACTGGTAGTAGACATATTTCTCAGAGGTCCAAGAGAACCAGAACTACAGGAGGACTACCATAGGGTTCAGGGTCGGTTGTGCGGGGCACCAGAGACAGAGCTAGTCATGCGAGGAGATGGTGGTGTAACACATGCAGCAGCCAGGGTGACATGGCTCATGACTATCCGACCCACCGTTTGGAGGATCAGAAGATGGTCGAAGTACCACCCAGGCAGAGATAGAGGTTTGACTGAGGAGGTCCGCAGGGAGCAAGTGGACGTGGCAGAGGAGCTGGCCATGCAACTGGAGGTGGGCTATGATTTGAGATGTTACTACCACCACCACCAGGTGGTCCACCCCAACCACAGGGAGCAGGTGGACATGGGTGAGCTCAGTTCCAGGTAGCTGAGACCTACGAACATGGCGCTCCGAAGATGATACGAGGTACTATCTGTGTCTACTCCACCCTAGTTGTAGTACTTATAGACATAGGTGCCAGTAATTATTTTATTTCCACTACACTCATTTAGAGATCAGAGATTCTGGTGGAGTTGTTGGCTCGATCCTTACAGCTAGAGACTCTTACGGGAGAGGATTCGATGATTAAACATTGGTACCGGAAGTTTGAGCTTACTCTAGGAGGTGAGATCTTTGACTGAGATCTCATAGTAGCAGCGTTGAGGCCTTAAGATGAAATCTTGGGTATGGACTGGTTATCTATAGTCCAAGCTCAGATTGACTGTATTAGGTGAAAAGTGTGGTGTGTCCAAATGGATGGGACTGGGTTTACCTTCACCAGCGAGAAGGGATCCTTTTCAGTATAGGATGAACTTACCCGAGGGAGAGTGTAGCCGATCACTCATTAGTTGGATAGTCTTACCCTCAGAGCAGCTGATGTGGAGAGTCCGAGTGATCCTGTAGTGGTGGACCAATATGCAGATGTCTTCCCTGATGATGTTCTGGGTCTACCTCCTCATAGAGAGGTGGAATTTTACATTGATTTGTACCCGAGGACGGCACCAATATCTACACTAGAGTATTGGATGGATCTCGCGGATCTTCGTGAGATGTGGGTACAGCTGGAGGACTTACAGTGGAAGGGGTTCATTCGGTCCATTGTTTCTCCTTGAACAGCTTTGATTTAGTTCACCAAGATGGCAGATGGGAGCTTGAGACTTTGTGTTCAATTTCGGCACCTGAACTAGGTGACCGTGAAGAACAAGTACCCACTTCCTAGGATTGATGACCACTTTGATCAGCTTATGGGAGCACGGTGGTTCTCAAAGATAGACCTCAGACCAGGCTATCACCAGCTCAGAGTACGAGAAGAGGATGTGTAGAAGATGAATTTCAGATGTCGGTACATCAATTATGAGTTTTTGTTTTTACCTTTCGGCATGACCAATGATCCAGTAGTATTCATGTGACTCATGAACCAGATCTTTCAGGCATACCTTGATCACTTTGTAGTAGTATTCATCAACAACATTCTGATCTACTCGGCTACTGAGGAGGAGCATTCCTATCATTTACATATAGTTCTAGACACACTCCGAGAGCACCAGCTTTATAGTAAGCTCTATAAGTTCCAGTTCTATATCTGATAGGTTCACTTTCTTGGACACGCCATCTCAGAGGCTGGAGTTGTAGTGGATCTAGTGAAGATCAAGGTGGTACTTGCTTGGGAGCCACCCAGGAGTGTAATGGAGGTATGAAGTTTCCTTCGTTTGGATGGATACTACCGAAGGTTTGTGCCAGATTTCTCCAGAGTTGCAACACCTTTATCAGCATTGACGAAGAAGGGGAAACCCTTCATGTGGTCGGATAGTTTTTAGTGGAGTTTTCAGGAGTTGAGTGAAGTGAGTATTATTTGTTGTGAAATCCGCAATCAATTAATTTTTCCACAAAAACAATGCAATATAGCAGTCCCTGGATTGTCTCTCGAGGAGGTTGCAATTTGAGTTGCAAAACTGTCACTTTTTTTGTTGGTTTGTCTTCACATGAAATGGAAAATTGGGGATTTGATTAAAGAATCAATAAAAAAAATAAATAAAAACTAAAGAGAAAGAAAATTTGAAAATGAGCTTGAAAATAGATAGGAAATAAAATGGGTTTGAAACCAGAATCAAAACAGTGGTTATAGACAAGCTTTAACCTCCCAGACACTCCCCTCTTCCTTGTTTAAAATTATATCTCTAATGAATCTCTAAATGCCTACCCAAATACCTCTATATAAACACCTTATTTGGAAAATATATCATATTAAGACCTCAATATGATTGTTTCCCCTCCTATAGAAGTGATCTAATTACTTGAAAACCTTCAAATAACCAAACCTAACCGAAATCACTATGCTCAACGGCAAGACTTCACCGAAGAAATTTAAATAGTGAAATCTACTATTTTACTTCATAGATTGGGAAACCATCCAGAATAAACAAGTTGAAAATATATTCATGAAAGAAAAAAACTGCTGTCATTCAAGAAATATAAATTCAAAAGAGATGCAACAAAGATTACACATGAAGATCAAAACTCGGAAGGGAGTGCCCGTCGGTTGTCGTTGTCCGCAACCACTTGGTTCTTAGCCTCGCATCACTTGATCAGCCCACATCATCTCCATTCCAAAAAGATTGTACAACATCTTCATCATTGTCTCCACAAATCCAACCCCCCCCCTTGAAATGAATGAAGAGATAGGGAGAATAGGGGAGGTGGGCTGGAAAAACTTCTGTCCAGATTCTGTCATCCAGAAATATTCTTATGTTTGAAACACTTACCGGCTGATTCAACCTCAGGATCCTTCTAAAGAGTTGTTTGAAAATATTTCCTCTGTCGTCCCACAAAATATCATTCGATTTGGAGATGTGGTGAAAAAGTTATGAATTACTTACACCACGACTCTTGCTCTTCCCGAGGATACCTTTCATCTCCCACTTGATTGACTCGATCATAGTGTGATCTAAGGATCTAATTTGAACTTTAGATTTATTAGGAATTTGTGACTTGGAGTCCTATTGCACGCCTAGTTGTAATTAATGACATTGAAAACATGTATATGAAGTTGTGCTCCATTTATGGAGGTGGGATCCAGACATCTGAACATAAAAACTCTTCCAAAAGAATGATTTTTTTGGACCCCTAGATGGACGATTTAGATCTTGATCCAGTTGACATATATAGAGAGAATATTCCAGAGGTTACTAAAAAAAGAATAATCAATCTAATTGGATAAGTATTTAAAAAGATATGACCAAATACTCAGACAAGTCAAAAACTGCTTAAAATCCAGAATTAAGGCATTTTCACAATTTAGCTCAAAATACAACAATATTCCAAAAATGATGCAACTTAACATGTAATGACACATTGTTGAGGATTAAATCATTGAAATGTAGATAAAATATATTGAAAATATCTGCTCTATCAATTCCCCCACACTTAGAACGTGGTCTCCTGGACAAGTGATCATTAAAACCAAATCAATGCATATTCAAAATACAAATCAATGAGGTTCACCAATCAACCACCAAGAATCAAATGATATCATGCCTCATAAAAAAGGATTAATGTATTAAATTCAGTTCATTCAATCCATTTCAACTCCTTTTCTCCTCTCATTCACACAACACAGTCACCTCAGAATTTTTTTTTCTCAACACAAATATTGATTTCTAGAAAAGCTTCTCTCAAGAAAACATGCAAGTATCATCATAGGCTTGAAAAATTTCTAAATCTCCACCTGATGTGAGCCAAGAAAAATGTTATCATTATGAGGGATTTTTAAGGATGTTCTGTGGATAAAGGTGGGTGGGTCTAAAATGTCCAAATTATGAAGCCGAATAAGGATGGTTTGGCTCATTTTAGATGCAAAAAATACATGAATCTAATCTTCACTCATGTGGGGAATACTACTTACTCTCCTCCAATGAAAGTCATATTTGATAATCTCTGAGAATATCTTTTCCACCTCATTCCATCCACATTTCAGCATCAACTGTTACATTTCTATTCTTTTTTTTTTCAAAAGCTCCAGATTGGGCACAACTTCCCTCCATTAAGAGCTCCAGACCGACACAACTCTCTTCAATTGAGAGTTCTAGATAGGCACAACTCTATTCCTTCGAGAGCTCCAGATAGGCACAACTCTCAGAAATAAAACATCTTTCATCAGAAAAAACATCTCTTCAGAGTTTAGATAACCACCCAAAGCAACACTAGATGAAGTATCACACCACAAGTCATCTCCCCCACACTTAAGTTCCACTAGATCATGCATTTATACTTAGAGAGCTGGTTGGAAAGAGAAAATGGCTTGTAATGTGGCTATCTAAAAAGAAGTACATGGAAACTAAGGGCTCAAGAAAGATAAAATGTAAAAGGTGGGCCAGAATAAAAGGGATAATCGTGAAAATGGGGCATTCAATCACAAACAAATTGCCTCAATCATTTCAATCACACTCACCTTAGCCCTCAAGTTTTGATTGAAAAAGATCAAGTTCTGGTTCAATCAAACAAGAAATCTTTAGTTCACTCAAGAAGTAGGATGAATGTGAAGAAGATGAGAAATGGGTTCAAAATACTCACAGGCAAGTGGTTTTCAATATTAGACAACATTCATGGAATGGAATTCAAAATTCAATGATTATTTGAAAATTTTGGAACTTGAAACAGTGTCTTTTTCAGCATTCATTTATAACCGTATTCAAGGGATCAATTGGTTCACTAATTGATAGGTTTTTCAAAGATCATCATGTAAGCTCAAATGTTTTTCAAAATTTTAAATAAAACACCCAAAGTTTGAAAAATAAAAGAACACACCAAAAATTGAAAGAGAGAGAAAAGAAAAGGAAAAAAAATTAAATGAAAGAACACAAAATCCTAATCTACCCAGCATGTTCCTCCCCCCACACTTATTTTATGCAATTTTCTCATTGTGTAAAAAAAATATATGAATATGAAATTCATGATATCAAATACATTACAAAAAAAGTGAGAAGGAAAAACACAACCTTGCATCAATTCTATTCTTCTTCATGAAGATGGATCTCCTCCCCCGTAGGATCATGAACATTCTCTCTAAACAGCTTCAACATGTGCCCATTGACTGTGAATGGTGTCCCTTTGCTTGGTTCTTTAATCTAGATTACACCAAAAGGAATAACATGAGTAACAATGAATGGACCAGACCATTTGGAATGAAATTTACCCGGGAGTAGCTTCAATCTGGAATCCAACAGCAACACTTTGTCTCCTTCCTTAAAGTCTTTGTTGAGAATCATCTCATCATGAAGTGATATGGTTCGTTCCTTGGAAAACCTAGAACTTTCATATAAATTCTTTCTGATCTCCTCCATCTCCTGCAAACAAAATATTCTTTCTTCGCCAGCAGAAAATAGATTCATGTTACATGTTTTAACAACCTAAAATGATTTGTGTTCTAACTCAACCAGAAGGTGAAAATCCTTTCCATAAACTAATCTAAATGGTGACATGTCAATTGGGGTTTTTAATGGAGTCCTATAAGCCCAGAGTGCATCATCAAGTCTCAAACACCAATCCTTTCTATTTGGGTTCATAGTTTCTTGCAGAATTTGTTTGATTTTTCTGTTGGACAACTCAACCATTCCATTTTTTTGATGGTGATAGGGTGTAAAGACCCTATGATGAACTCCATACTTCATCAATAGTGATTCCAAAGCCTTGATACAAAAATGAGTACCTTGGTCTATAATCATGAACTTTGGAAATCCAAACCTTGAAAATATATTTCCTTTCACAAACTTGGACACAGTTTTGGCATCATCAGCTCTTGTGGGAATATCTTCTACCCACATGGATAAATAATCAACAGAAAGAAAAATGTAAAGATATCCAAATAATTGGGAAAAGGTCCTATGAAATCCATACCCCAAACATAAAATACATCACAAAACAATAGAGGTTGTTGTGGCATCTCATTCCTTTTGGAAATGCCCCCTTGAAATTGATAATTTCTACATGTCCTACAGAAATAAAAAGCATCTCTAAAAATGGTAGGCCAATACAAACCAGAATCCAGCACCTTTCTTCACTACTGGAAATAATAGATTTACCAACGGTTGAGAAATGTTGGGAAAGGCTGGACAACCGTTGGTATAACATATACCAACGGTTCTACCAACCGTAGGTAAGTAAGCCGTTGGGAAAAACATTTCCCAACGGTTTACAGTAAACCGTTGGGATAGGGTGGAGAAAGGTTACTCTATCCCAACGGTTCAATAAAACCGTTGGGAAAAAGATTTGCCAACGGTTTTAAACCGTTGGCACAAGGGCTTAAAATTATAATGTTTTTCCCAACGGTTTGCCAAAGCGTTGTGAAAAACCCCACATCTACTCTTTCCCAACGGTTTTAAACCGTTGGGAAAAGTGTTTTACCAATGGTTTGTTGAACCGTTGGTAAAACTAATCCACAATTTCTATGCCAACGGTTTTGAACCGTTGGCATAGCCTCTGCTGGGCAAATCACCCAGCAGCTCCCCAATTTGCCCAGCAGCTCCCAACCAGCTCTCCAATTTGACCAGCACCACATCTGGTTTTGTGGGTTCCCTCTCATCTTTCAATCCAATTATTGTACCTGCAATAAACTAACACATACATATATAATTATTGTACCTACAGTAACCAACTAACACTTACATATAGAGAACAAATTCATACACGTTTAACATATAATGGTAGAACTATACACATCCATAATTAAATTATAAACATACATAATTCATTTAGATTTCAATTTAAAATGTAGATGACAATTATATGTGGAATCTGGAAGTCAATTCATAATTTGATCTGTTTTTTTTATACCATATATTTTTACCTAAAGTAATGTCCGTTTTAAACATAATACATACACCTTGAGTGCTACCGTCCACAACGTGCCTCATATTGAGGCGGGGTTGACTCATACACGTCACATATGACCCATGGATCGTTGTGCTAATGTATCTACACAATCCGAATGCGTTTGGTCAGTTTTCCGTATGTTAGTTGATGTTTTTCAATTAAAATGACGTACTTTTGAAACAAAATGAAGACACTTTGAGTGGTTCCGGCCACACCGCGCCTCAGATTGAGGCGGTGTTGACTCATACACGTCACATATGACCTATGGATCGTTCTCCTAAAGTTTCAATGGAAACCGAATGCGTTTGGTCGGTTTTCCGTATGTACTTAAATTGTTGTCCATTTTAAGCAAAAGAGACACAGTTAGAGCGGTGTCGGCCACACCGCTCCTCAGATTGAGGCGGGATTGACTCGTACATGTCACATACGACCCGTGGATCCTTTTCCTAAAGTATGGACACAATCCGAATGCATTTTCTCCGTTTTCCGTATGTCACTTGATTCTTTTCACTTAAAATGATGTCCCTTTGAAACAAAAGACAGACACTTTGAGTGCTGTCGGCCACACCGCGTCTCCAATTGAGACGGGGTTGATTCGTACACGTCATATATGACCCATGGATCGTTCTCCTAAAGTTTCAATGGAAACCGAATCCGTTTCGTCGGTTTTCCTTATGTACTTAAAATGATGTCCGTTTTAAACAAAAGAGAGCCACTTAGACTGATCTCGGCCACACCATGACTTGGATTCATCCCGGGTCAGCTCGTACATGTCACATATGACCCATGGATCGTTGGGATAAATTATCAACAAATTTGGAATGCGTTTGGTCGGTTTTCCGTATGCCAGTTGTTCTTTTCACTTATAATCCTGTCCATTTTAAACAAAAGAGACACAGTTAGAACGGTGTCGGCCACACCGCTCCTCAGATTGAGGCGGGATTGACTCGTACACGTCACATACGACCCATGGATCCTTGTGATAAAGTATCGACACAGTCTGAATGCCTTTGGTCGGTTTTTCGTATGTCACTTGATGCTTTTCACTTAAAATGACGTCTTTTTGAAACAAAAGACCGACACTTTGAGTGGTGTCGGCCACACCGTGTCTCCGATTGTGGCGGGGTTGATTCGTACACGTCACATATGACCCACGGATCGTTCTCCTAAAGTTTCAACGGAAACCGAATCCGTTTGGTCATTTTTCCGTATGTACTTAAAATGGTGTCCATTTTAAACAAAAGAGAGCCACTTAGACTTATCCCGGCCACACCGCGACTCGGATTCATCCCGGGTTGGCTCGTACACATCACATATGACCCATGGATTGTTGAGATAAATTATCAACAGATTTGGAATGTGTTTGGTCGGTTTTCCGTATGCCAGTTGATGCTTTTCACTTAAAATGATGTCCTTTTGACCTGAAACCACCGTGCAACATTCTAATTATTATTCGTGACGTGTACGCGTAGATGACACGTCAATCGGACGTGCGGTTTGCGTGGTACGGCTCAATATTCGTGTTTTAAGTGATGTGCGCGCTTCGTAAACGCACGTGAGGGGGGTCCAAACGGGCCGAACGATGTCGGAATGGCCTGAAATCAGACGAAAAATACGGGTGACTGATTTCTGAAGTGGTCGAGCAGACGGAACGTCAATCGGACGTGTCCTGTGCCCGCGGTGACCGAGAACGCAGTTCGGGTGTCATAAACGGCCAGAACGGGCGTCCAACGGTCAAATTCATAGCGGACTACCTCGGATTGATCTGAAACCACCGTGGAACATTCTAATTATTATTTCTGACGTGTACGTGCAGACGGCACGTCAATCGGACGTGTGGTTTGCGCGGTACGGCTCAATATTCGTGTTTTAAGTGATGCGCGCGCTTCGTAAACGCGCGTGAGGGGGGTCCAAATGGGCCGAACGATGTCGGAATGGCCTGAAATCAGACGACAAATACGGGTGAGTGATTTTTGAAGTGGTCGAGCAGACGGCATGTCAATCGGACGTGCCGTGTGCCCGCGGTGATCGACAACGCATTTCTGGTGTCATAAACGGCCAGAACGGGCGTCCAACGGTCAAATTCATAGCGGACAACCTCGGATTGAGCTGAAACCACCGTGGAACATTCTAATTATTATTCGTGACGCGTACGCGCAGATGGCACGTCAATCGGACGTGCGGTTTGCGCGGTACGACTCAATATTCGTGTTTTAAGTGATGCGCGCGCTTCGTAAACGCGCGTGAGGGGGGTCCCAACGGGCCGAACGATGTCGGAATGGCCTGAAATCAGACGAAAAATACGGGTGACTGATTTCTGAAGTGGTCGAGAAGACGGCACATCAAGCGGACGTGCCGTGTGCCCGCGGTGACCTACAACGCAGTTCTGGTGTCAAAAACGGCCAGAACGGGCGTCCAACGGTCAAATTCATAGCGGACGGCCTCGGATTGAGCTGAAACCACCGGGGAACATTCTAATTGTTATTCGTGACGTGTAGGAGCAGACGGCACGTCAATCGGACATGCGGTTTGCGCGGTACGGCTCAATATTCGTGTTTTAAGTGATGTGCGCGCTTCGTAAACGCGCGTGAGGGGGGTCCAAATGGGCCGAACGATGTCAGAATGGCCTGAAATCAGACGACAAATATGGGTGACTGATTTCTGAAGTGGTCGAGCAGACGGCACGTCAATCGGACGTGTCGTGTGCCCGCGGTGACCGACAACGCAGTTCTGGTGTCATAAACGGCCAGAACGGGCGTCCAACGGTCAAATTCATAGCGGACGGCCTCGGATTGAGCTGAAACCACCGTGGAAAATTCTAATTATTATTCGTGACGTGTACGAACAGACGACACCTCAATCGGACGTGCGGTTTGCGCGGTACGGCTCAATATTCGTGTTTTAAGTGATGCGCGCGCTTCGTAAACGCGCGTGAGGGGGGTCCAAACGGGCCGAACGATGTCGGAATGGCCTGAAATCAGACGACAAATACGGGTGAGTGATTTCTGAAGTGTTCGAGCAGACGACACATCAATCGGACGTGCCGTGTGCCCGCGGTGACCGACAACGCAGTTCTGGTGTCATAAACGGCCAAAACGGGCGTCCAACGGTCAAATTCCTAGCGGACGACCTCATATTGAGCTGAAACCACCGTGGAACATTATAATTATTATTCGTGACGTGTACGCGCAGACGGAACGTCAATCGGACGTGCGGTTTGCGCGGTACGGCTCAATATTCGTGTTTTAAGTGATGCGCGCGCTTCGTAAACGCGCGTGAGGGGGGTCTAAACGGGCCGAACGATGACGGAATGGCCTGAAATCAGACGACAAAAACGGATGACTGATTTCTAAAGTGTTCGAGCAGACGGAACGTCAATCGGACGTGCCGTGTGCCCGCGGTGACCGACAACGCAGTTCTGGTGTCAAAAACGGCCAGAACGGGCGTCCAACGGTCAAATTCATAGCGGACGGCCTCGGATTGAGCTGAAACCACCGTGAAACATTCTAATTATTATTCGTGAAGTGTACGCACAGACGACACGTCAATCGGACGTGCGGTTTGCGCGGTACGGCTCAATATTCGTGTTTTAAGTGATGCGCGCGCTTCGTAAACGCGCGTGAGGGGGGTCCAAACGGGCTGAACGATGTCGGAATGGCCTGAAATCAGACGACAAATACGGGTGACTGATTTCCGAAGTGGTCGAGCAGACGACACGTCAATCGGACGTGCCGTGTGCCCGCGGTGACCGACAACGCAGTTCTGGTGTCATAAACGACCAGAACGGGCGTCCAACGGTCAAATTCATAGCGGACGGCCACAGATTGAGCTGAAACCACCGTGCAACATTCTAATTATTATTCGTGATGTGTACGAGTAGACGACACGTCAATCGAACGTGCGGTTTGCGCGGTACGGCTCAATATTCGTGTTTTAAGTGATGCGCGCACTTCGTAAACGTGCGTGAGGGGGGTCCAAACGGGCCGAACGATGTCAGAATGGCCTGAAATCAGACGACAAATACGGGTGACTGATTTCTGAAGTGGTCGAGCAGACGGCACGTCAATCGGACATGCCGTGTGCCCGCGGTGACCGACAACGCAGTTCTGGTGTCATAAACGGCCAGAACGGGTGTCCAACGGTCAAATTCATAGCGGACGGCCTCGGATTGAGCTGAAACCACCGTGAAACATTCTAATTATTATTCTTACGTGTAGGCGCAGACGGGACGTCAATCGGACGTGCGGTTTGCGCGGTACGGCTCAATATTCGTGTTTTAAGTGATGCGTGCGCTTCGTAAACGCGCGTGAGGGGGGTCCAAATGGGTCGAACGATGTCGGAATGGCCTGAAATCAGACGACAAATACGGGTGAGTGATTTATGAAGTGGTCGAGCAGACGGTACATCAATTGGACGTGCTGTGTGCCCGCGGTGATCGACAACGCAGTTCTGGTGTCATAAACAGCCAGAACGGGCGTCCAACGGTCAAATTCATAGCGGACAACCTCGGATTGAGCTGAAACCACCGTGGAACATTCTAATTATTATTCGTGACGTGTACGCACAGACGGCACGTCAATCGGACGTGCGGTTTGCGCGGTACGGCTCAATATTCGTGTTTTAAGTGATGCGCGCGCTTCGTAAACGCGCGTGAGGGGGGTCCAAACGGGCCGAACGATGTCGGAATGGCCTGAAATCAGACGACAAATACGGGTGACTGATTTCTGAAGTGGTCGAGTAGACGGCAGCCGTGTGCCCGCGGTGACCGACAACGCAGTTCTGGTGTCATAAACGGCCAGAACGGGCGTCCAACGGTCAAATTCATAGCGGACGGCCTAGGATTGAGCTGAAACCACCGTGGAACATTCTAATTATTATTCGTGACGTGTTGGCGCAGACGGCACGTCAATCGGACGTGCGGTTTGCGCGGTACGGCTCAATATTCGTGTCTTAAGTGATGCGCGCGCTTCGTAAACGCGCGTGAGGGGGGTCCAAACGGTCCGAACGATGTCGGAATGGCCTGAAATCGGACGACAAATAAGGGTGACTGATTTCTGAAGTGGTCGAGCAGACGGAACGTCAATCGGACGTGCCGTGTGCCCGCGGTGACCGACAACGCAGTTCTGGTGTCATAAACGGCCAGAACGGGCGTCCAACGGTCAAATTCATAGCGGACGGACTCGGATTGAGCTGAAACCACCATGGAACATTCTAATTATTATTCGTGACGTGTACGCGTAGACGGAACCTCAATAGGACGTGCGGTTTGCGCGGTACGGCTCAATATTCGTGTTTTAAGTGATGCGTGCGCTTCGTAAACGCGCGTGAGGGGGGTTCAAACGGGCCGAACGATGTCGGAATGGCCTGAAATCAGGCGACAAATACGGGTGAGTGATTTCTGAAGTGTTCGAGCAGACGGCACGTCAATCGGACGTGCCGTGTGCCCGCGGTGACCGACAACGCAGTTCTGGTGTCAAAAACGGCCAGAACGGGCGTCCAACGGTCAAATTCATAGCGGACGACCTCGGATTGAGCTGAAACCACCGTGGAACATTCTAATTATTATTCGTGACGTGTACGCGCATATGGAACGTCAATCGGACGTGTGGTTTGCACGGTACGGCTCAATATTCGTGTTTTAAGTGATGCGCGTGCTTTGTAAACGCGCGTGAGGGGGGTCCAAACGGGCCGAACGATGTCAGAATGGCCTGAAATCAGACGAAAAATACGGATGACTGATTTCTAAAGTGTTCGAGCAGACGGCACGTCAATCGGACGTGCCGTGTGCCCGCGGTGACCGACAACGCAGTTCTGGTGTCATAAACGGCCAGAACGGGCGTCCAACGGTCAAATTCATAGCGGACGGCCTCAGATTGAGCTGAAACCACCGTGGAACATTCTAATTATTATTCGTGACGTGTAGGCGCAGACGGCACGTCAATCGGACGTGCAGTTTGCGCGGTACGGCTCAATATTCGTGTTTTAAGTGATGCGCGCGCTTCGTAAACGCGCGTGAGGGGGGTCCAAACGGGCCGAATGATGTTGGAATGACCTGAAATCAGACGACAAATACGGGTGACTGATTTCTGAAGTGGTCGAGCAGACGACACGTCAATCGGACGTGCCGTGTGCCCGCGGTGACTGACAACGCAGTTCTGGTGTCATAAACGGCCAGAACGGGCATCCAACGGTCAAATTCATAGCGGACGGCCTCAGATTGAGCTGAAACCACCGTGAAACATTCTAATTATTATTCGTGACGTGTACGCACAGACGACACGTCAATCAGACGTGCGGTTTGCGCGGTACGGCTCAATATTCGTGTTTTAAGTGATGCGCGCGCTTCGTAAACGCACGTGAGGGGGGTCCAAACGGGCCGAACGATGTCGGAATGGCCTGAAATCAGACGAAAAATACGGGTGACTGATTTCTAAAGTGGTCGAGCAGACGGTACGTCAATCGGACGTGTCTTGTGCCCGCGGTGACCGAGAACGCAGTTCGGGTGTCATAAACGGCCAGAACGGGCGTCCAACGGTCAAATTCATAGCGGACTACCTCGGATTGAGCTTAAAACACCGTGGAACATTCTAATTATTATTTGTGACGTGTACGCGCAGACGGCACGTCAATCGGACGCGCGGTTTGCGCGGTACGGCTCAATATTCGTGTTTTAAGTGATGTGCGCGCTTCGTAAACGCGCGTGAGGGGGGTCCAAACGGGCCGAACGATGTCGGAATGGCCTGAAATCAGACGACAAATACGGGTGACTGATTTATGAAGTGTTCGAGCAGACGGCACGTCAATCGGACGTTCCGTGTGCCCGCGGTGACCGACAACGCAGTTCTGGTGTCATAAACGGCCAGAACGGGCGTCCAACGGTCAAATTCATAGAGGACGGCCTCGGATTGAGCTGAAACCACCGAGAAACATTCTAATTACTATTCGTGACGTGTACGCGCAGACGGAACATCAATCGGACATGCGGTTTGCACGGTACGGCTCAATATTCGTGTTTTAAGTGATGCGCGCGCTTCGTAAACGCGCGTGAGGGGGGTCCAAACGGGCCGAACGAAGTCGGAATGGCCTGAAATCAGACGAAAAATACGGGACAATGATTTCTGAAGTGTTCGAGCAGACGATGCATCAATCGGACGTTCTTTGTGCCCGCGGTGACCGACAACGCAGTTCTGGTGTCATAAACGGCCAAAACGGGCGTCCAACGGTCAAATTCACAGCGGACGACCTCAGATTGAGCTGAAACCACCGAGAAACATTCTAATTATTATTCGTGACGTGTACGCGCAGACGGCACGTCAATCGGACGTGCGGTTTGCGCGGTACGGCTCAATATTCGTGTTTTAAGTGATGCTCGCGCTTCGTAAACGCGCGTGAGGGGGGTCCAAACGGGCCGAACGAAGTCGGAATGGCCTGAAATTAGACGACAAATACGGGACAGTGATTTCTGAAGTGTTCGAGCAGACGGCGCATCAATCGGACGTGCCGTGTGCCCGCGGTGACCGACAACGCAGTTCTGGTGTCATAAACGGCCAAAACGGGCGTCCAACGGTCAAATTCATAGCGGACGACCTCAGATTGAGCTGAAACCACCGAGAAACATTCTAATTATTATTCGTGACGTGTACGCGCAGACGACACGTCAATCGGGCATGCGGTTTGCGCGGTACGGCTCAATATTCGTGTTTGAAGTGATGCTCGTGCTTCGTAAACGCGCGTGAGGGGGGTCCAAACGGGCCGAACGATTTCAGAATGACCTGAAATCAGACGAAAAATACGGGTGACTGATTTATGAAGTGGTCGAGCAGACGGAACGTCAATCGGACGTGCCGTGTGCCCGCGGTGACCGACAACGCAGTTCTGGTGTCATAAACGGCCAAAACGGGCGTCCAATGGTCAAATTCATAGCAGACGACCTCGGATTGAGCTGAAACCACCGAGAAACATTCTAATTATTATTCGTGACGTGTAGGCGCAGACGGCACGTCAATCAGACGTGTGGTTTGCGCGGTATGGCTCAATATTCGTGTTTTAAGTGATGCACGCGCTTCGTAAACGCGCGTGAGGGGGGTCCAAACGGGCCGAACGAAGTCGGAATCGCCTGAAATCAGACGACAAATACGGGACAGTGATTTCTGAATTGTTCGAGTAGACGGCGCATCAATCGGACGTGCCGTGTGCCCGCGGTGACCGACAACGCAGTTTTGGTGTCATAAACGGCCAAAACGGGCGTCCAACGGTCAAATTCATAGCGGACGACCTTGGATTGAGGCGGGGTTGACTCGTACACGTCTAAAATGACTCATGTATCGTTTTCTTAAAGTATCAACACAATCCGAATGCATTTGGCCGGTTTTCCGTATGCCAGTTGATGTTTTTCACTTAAAATGATGTCCTTTTGAAACAAAAGACATACACTTTGAGTTGTTCCGACCACACTGCGCCTCGGATTGAGGCGAGGATGACTCGTACACGTCACATATGACCCATGGATCGTTGTCCTAAAGCATCAACACATTTTGAATGCGTTTGGTCAGTTTTTCGTATGTCACTTTTTGTTTTCACTTAAAATCTTATGGAAATTCATATAGAGTATTTTTATATCATATTTAGTATGGATTAGATTTTAGTTGATCGTGCTATGAAACATTTCAGAGCTAATGAAATTAAGGAAGGTGGATGGGATGTCCGGGGGGCTGTCCGGGGGGGCTGTCCGGTGGGTGTCCGGGGGGCTGTCCGGGGACCAAGGAGGAGGGTGGGGGGGGGGGGGGGCTGTGCGGGGTCTGTCCGGGGGGTTTTTGGGGGTTGTTCAGGGGGTTGTCCGGGGTTGTTCAGGGGGCTGTCCGGGGGTTGTTCAGGGGGTTGTCCGGGGGGTTGTCCGGGGGTGTCCAGGGGGCTGTCCGGGGGGTGTTTGGGGGGTTGTCCGGGGTCCAAGGGGGGGTGGGGGGGTTGTCCGGGGTCCAAGGGGGGGGGGAGGGTTGTCCGGGGGGCTGTCCGGGGGGCTATCCGGGGTCCAGGGTGGAGGGTTGGGGGCTGTACGGGGGGCTGTCCAGGGGGCTGTCCGCGGGGGCTGTCCGGGGGGGCTGTCCGGTGGGTGTCCGGGGGGCTGTCCGGGGACCAAGGATGAGGGTGGGGGGGCTGTGCGGGGTCTGTCCGGAAGGTGTTTGAGGGTTCTTCCGGGGGTTGTCCGGGGTTGTTTAGGGGGTTGTCCGGTGGTTGTTCAGGGGGTTGTCCGGGGTTGTTCAGGGGGTTGTCCGGGGGGTGTTTGGGGGGTTGTCCGGGGTCCAAGGTGGAGGGTGGGGGGGTTGTCTGGGGGGCTGTCCGGGGGGCTATCCGGGGTCCAGGGTGGAGGGTTGGGGGCTGTACGGGGGGCTGTCCAGGGGGCTGTCCAGGGGGCTGTCCGCGGGGCTGTCCGGGGGGTGTTTGGTGGGTGTTCGGTGACCAAGGGGGAGGGGGGGGGGTTGTCCAGGGTCCAAGAATGAGGGGGGTTGTCCAGGGAGTTCTCAAACACACAACCACTAAAAGACAACAACATCCATAAAAACAGACAATATATAAAAATAACTCAACTCCAATACTATACTACGAGTCTAGATAAAACCAACAACTAGAATAGATTAAACATCAAATCTCAAGTCAAAAATGTAACAGATCAATATGTCCCACATCACCATCTCCATCTCCATCATCATCATCATCATCGCCCTTGTCATCGTCCTCCTCATCGTCCTCACCCTCCACAGCGCCTTCCTCCTCGCCTTCTCCCTCCTCCTCGCCCTCCTCATCTCCCTCCTCTTCCGCATCAGACTGCTCGCCATCATCATCTTCAAGCTCGACATCGGCCTGACCACCACTGGAACTGCCACCTGGTGCACCATATATAGAATGTATCGACGACATGTATTCATCAATCGCTGGGCTGGCCTCTGCTGGAAGTGTTGGACGTAGAACTTCAATAAATTTAATAAATGCACTGTTTTCCCTTGCAGACTGTTCTGCCGTCTCTGTGGCCCTTTTCTCAGCCTGTTCTGCATGTGCCCTAACTTGCTGCAGCTCGGTGGCACTAAAACTCGTACCTGAGGCAGGCCAATACCTCGTCGGGGCTATCCTAGGTCGGCAGCGTACTCTGCCAGAATGATCCTCTCCCAACACCTGATGTAAGTGATCAGATGGCCCAAAATTGTCTGCTTCTTGGGCATCGAGGGCCTCTAAAGCATCCTGTTACAAATATAAATATATTATTAAGTTACGAAATAGATATTAAAATATAAAATCAACAGATTAAAACTTACAATCTGCTGCTGAGTCGCTTCGTTGACAGCACGTCCATCCTTTTTTCGTCTACTCGAGCAAAACAGTTTTGCTCGAGGCACATGTCCTTCAATATTTTGTACTTGCCTCTACATTGACATTGAAAACAAAATTTATATAAAGACTTCAGCAAATAATTAAATAATTGAGGAAACAAAAGAAAATGTAAGTCGTAAAGAAAACTTATAAACAATTGTCATACCTGCTGCCTCTCATGATCCGGCATCGTCGTGCGTCCTAGTGTATGGAGGTATTTTTTTGCATCAATGTTGTTTTTATTTTTTCCAGATGATTCCTAAATAAAATTCGATAATGCAAAGGATAATATTAATGCAAAACTTGAAAGTTATTATTTAAATACCTCAAATGCAATTCATACCTTAAACTGGGTACTCGTCCAATGAGTAATCACCTGACGATACTGCTCTATAGGACAATCATCCATGACTGGTACCGCCTCTAACTCAGTGCCAACTCTAGAACACCAGCCAATATACAGCTCTTGCTTGTAGGATCTCCAAAGCTCGCCTAAATCCTTTAGATGTTCCAGTCGTGCACCCTCACCATCAGGAAAATCAAATCGAAGCTGAAATGAAAATATTAATTTATATAAATACAAAAAAAAATCATGGCATTAAATACAACAGATTTTTTTACCCATATCTCTGCCCAAGCTCTATCTTTGACCTCATGTGGCAAATGTATCCACGACAGCGGGCTGACGGGAATGATGTCGGAGTATTTGGAAAGCGTCGCCATAAAACTCCGACATTGCTGCCCTGTTTTCTCAACCATCTGATTGTCTTCATTATATTCCACCATAACCTGTGTGCGACGGTTCCACACCGAACGCATGCGTGTACGGCCCCGCCCCCGCCTCCTGTCAGTAGATGTATCTGTCATGAAAGAAAAACAAATATTTTATCAAAACATGTTATAATGAAAATAAATATTGCTATAAAAATTTGATAGGGTTTTATAAATATACCTGTGCTAGTCTGATCAATGAGTGGCGCCAGATCCACAGAACCTGATGGAACACCCTCTGGTGGAACAGGAGTCGAAGACGATGGAATATAAAAGCTCGGAGAGACAGAAGTAGAAGGAAAAGAAGATGGAACAACTGTATGACCTGATGCTGACTGGGGAGTGGGAATCATCATGGGATGTGAAAATGATGGGGCAGAAGATGCAGAAGGTAGCGAAAACATGGGAGGTCTAAATATCCCGTGTGTCCCTAACGACACACCGAGATCAGAATGTGGGAAGGCTGAAATGTCAGTGGGAGGGGAAGGGTCTAGTCGGGCACGCACAGCTCTATGTCCACCTCTGGTACGAACCCTCCTCGTACCACCAGCCTGAGTACTAGGACCAGTACTAGGCTTCTCGTCGAATAACTGTCGACGTAATGGTGGATCCTACAAAAACGTTTACAAAAAAAATTAATCACATGACATTATATATTCTGTAAATATATATATATATATTTGAAATAAAGTACTCACTGTTGGCACTAATGGTGGAATGCCCATCTCCTCCATCCGACGATTGTTCTCCGCCATTTTTTTTCTTCGTCTCTCTTAAATTGGATTCATTTCCTGCATTGGAAAACAAATATTTAATTAATTAGAAAAAGAAAATTAATGTGTAAACCAAAAAACTAAATATATGAGGGAATGAGGGGATTCATTGGTAATTTAGCTATCAATTGTTTTAGAAGAGCTTGAATGAATTTAATAAAACATACAAGTTGTAATGTTCACCAAGTTAGAAATATTGTTTGATTTGGTTTGAATACAGTTCAATTCCAAATTAGAAAATGCAATTCGAATAAAACAGCACCCAATAAACATTGAAAATTCACATAACGGTCAAGTCAGCTAAATCATATTTGTGATCAATACTAAATAAATATGAATATTACCAACCTTAACAACCCAACTCGAGGTAAACCAAAAGAATTGAGAACATGGATGAATGATTCTATATATTTCCAACCACAACTTCAGGTTCACAATCAACTCTGACAATTGAGCTATTGGAGTCATCAAAAGAAATAAATGGATTGGTTCCAATGGCAATAGGGACAGTGTCAATTCCATCATCAGCATCATCAAAAATATGTCTTGGAATTACATCAACTACGACACCAAATTCAGGTTGAAGTTGATCTTTGACATAAAAAACTTGTTTAGCCATTGATGCCAACACATATGGTTCTTCGGTTGCAAGAGTGCGGGTCATATTAATTACTCGAAATCCACAATCATCAATAAATGTGCCATGTCTCGTCATCGAATCAAACCAATGGCATTTCATCATTGTGACTCGTCCATGAGAGTAATAATCCAATATTATTATTTTCTCAACGACTCCATAATAACCCACATTTTCAAGTCGCGGTCTACTATCTGATGCGCTGGCATAACAATCTGTTGTGGAAGTAACCATAATACCATCATGTTGTGTTCTCATGTTTTTGGCTCGTTCAGTGACAATAAATCTGTACCCATTGATAACAATTGATTTACAGTCACGAACCACGGTATTAGGACCAAAATCCAAAGATCTTATTTCCTCAGAGACAGAGTCAGCAGACAAACTCAATACCTGCAATATAAATGACAGTTAAACTTAAGTAAATATTGAAATAATTAATTTAAACAGTAATATTTTTACCTTCAATTTTAACCAAGCAGAAAACTCTTTGCTATGAAAAGTCTCTCTCCTTCTCAAAGATAAAGAACGATGCTTCCTATTTATCATTGTTTTATGTTCCCTGTAGAAAAAAAAATATGAATAGTTTAACAGATATATATGTAAGATATACATATTCAATTTTGTTACCTGATATAGTCATCGAACAAATCACAGTTGAACAAAACTGTGCGATGTGCCATCTCCCGCTCTTCATGGCTAAATGTCTTCAATGTATATGATCCAGGAATTCCTCCTGTTTGAGGAAGTGATGGAAAACTGGGTTCAATTTGCTCATATTGTTCTTCTTTATTTCTCATTGGTCTGTTCATTCTTGTAGTAAGATCAGACAAATTCATTGAACAGAAATCCATACATTCTTGAGCTAAGTAACCGTTCATGATAGAACCTTCGGGATGATTCTTGTTTCGAACATAAGACTTTAATGTGAACATATTTCTTTCAGTTGGATACATCCAACGAAAAGAAACAGGTCCTCCTAGAAGTATTTCAGTTGGAATATGGACAATCAAATGCAGCATGCATGTGAAAAATGATGGGGGAAATATTTTCTCCAACTCACACAAAATTAATGGGGCATCTGTCAACATTTTTTGCAAGAAAGACTTGGACAACTTCTTAGCACAAAGATCTCTAAACAAATGGCACAACCGAATAACACCCACCCTTACATTATTGGACAAAAGATGACAGATTTCTATTGGAAGCAACTCATGCAGTAGAACGTGATAATCATGAGTCTTCAAAGATTTTAGCTTCAACTCTCTTCTGTTGACCCGTTTAGATATGTTGCTTGAATAGCCATCAGGAACTCTAATAGTCTCTAATACTTCCAAAAATTGTTTTTTTTCAGTAGGTGTCATCACATAAGAAGCACATGGAAGTTTCCATTTATTTTCACTGATACGCACAGGATGCAATTCTGGTCTGATGCCCCAATCCACCAAGTCACGTCGAGATCGTAAATCATCTTTTGTCTTCCCCTTGACATTTAGAAGAACTGAAAGCAACATTTCACATATATTCTTTTCAATATGCATTACGTCTAAGCAATGACGTAGCAAATTGGTTGACCAATAAGGCAAATCAAAAAAGATACTCCTCTTCCTCAAATTGTAACAGGTTTCTGTGGAAACATTCTTTCTCTTTCCAGATTTCATTTGACCCTTCCCGAACGAAAAACTGAAATCTTTCAATTCATTAAGTACATCAGTTCCAGACATACGCTGAGGTGGATCATCGGTCTCTATAGTATTATCAAATCTTCGACGATTCATTCTATATGGATGATCCTTTGGAAAAAATCGTCGATGTCCCATAAAACTGAAACTACAGCGATGTTTCAGTCTTCTGGATCGTGTATTCTTCATACAAACTGGACATGGCAGTTTCCCCTTCGTGCTCCATCCAGACATCATTGCATAAGCTGGAAAATCATTGATTGTCCACATAAGCGCAGCGCGCATCTGAAATATGTCTTTCGAACATGCATCGTATGTGCGCACACCCACATCCCAAAGAAGCTTCAAATCTTTTATTAAAGGTTGCATGTATACATCAATATCAATGCCGGTATCAGAAGGACCAGATATGAGTATACTCATGAAAGTGAAAGATTTTTTCATACACAACCATGGGGGAAGATTATAAATGTGCATAAAAACGGGCCATGTGCTGTACGAAGTAAGCATCTGCCCAAACGGATTAAAACCGTCGCATGAAAGACCCAGCCTCACATTACGCACGTCAGCTGCAAAATCAGGATGTCGAGCATCAAATCTCTTCCATGAAAATCCATCTGCAGGATGAACCAACTCATCATCAGTCTTCTTTCTCTCGGTATCATGCCATCTCATTTTTATTGATATGTCATCAGACATAAAAAGATTCTGGAGTCTGGGGATCAATGGAAAGTGCCACATTACTTTCTGTGGAACACGGGATGGTGTTCCATCAGATTTTGACTTCCAGCGGGATGTGCCACATTTTATACATTCATTTCATTCAGCGGTTTCCTCCTAGAATAAACTGCAATCTTTCGGGCAAGCATGAATTTTGTTTCTTGAAAATCCAAGTTCCTCAACTAACTTCCATGCCATATAGTGGTTTGAGGGAATATCTGCATCATCTGGACGTAAATCCTTCAAGAGGGTAAGAATGTAATCGATTTCTGTATTAGAAATCCCATACATAGTTTTCCCAGGAAATAATCGGATTAAAAATTCCAGCTTTTTCATTTTATCGCATTGTCGATATACTGGAGTCGTGGCAGCATCATTCAATTTTTTCACCCTATCAATATCATCATTTTCACTAGATGCATCAGCTGTCCTCATATCAAAGTCTTCTAGAGTCGAAATCCTTTCTTTTTCATAATGACGAATAAATGGAAACCGATCATCTAACAAATTCTCCATTCCAGTCTTTTCATTTCGATCATCACTAATTTGAGATTTCGTTTTCTCCCCATTGTGATACCATAGAAAGTAGTTTGCTTGAAACCCATTTTTGGTTATGTGGTAGCTGACTTCTTCACGGCTCAACCACGGTCTACCAACACAATTGGAACATGGGCAGTGTATGCGACCACTATCTGAAGCATTGTGAAATGAAAAATCTATAAAGCTCTCCAAATTGTTTTGAAAATCGTCTGAGATCCGATCGGTTTCATACATCCAACTTCTGTCCATTCTGTAAAAAGAATTTATTTAAGTCATTTTGTCATAAACAATTCAATAGGCATTAACTATAATAGAAAATACATTTAAGTAAACGATAAAGGAAGAAAATAATCAAGGTATCAACTACACATGTCAAAAAAACATACAATTGTGTTATTGAAAAAATGTAAAACCAACAAGAACTTAATGTGTTATATCACATAACAGCATGACTCATCCCATAACCATATTAGTAGGGTATCATGAACATGAATAACATCAACCTTTGTGCCATCCTCCTACCCTACATGACCCCAACCACATGCCACATCTTATTATAGCCTTATCACATCACACCTCACCGAAAAACACTAGGGAAATCATAGTACGTCTCACCTGAAGACACATGGACAATCACATCGCATCTTGCCTAAAAACACATGGTCAATCACTTTTGAAGGAAGAGTAGGGAAGACATGGTAGCTATCCAAACATATAACCACCATCCTAGATATTAGAAAAAATACTCATAACTCAAAACCTCTGATCATTGGTAAGTTTATCCAACTCTGGTTGGGAATGTGTAGAAATAACATAAAAATACATGATATATAGATAGCACAAAATACTCAACCTATGGGTTCACATTAACTACATAATCACACACTTCACTACTACCATAAAACACATAAACCACACCACCACCACACAAGACGCATAGCATTGGAATATAATTCTACATTCAATAAGTCTATCTATGGAATTATCATAAGAATCCATGTATCAATTGGAATATAATTCTACATTCAATAAGTCTATCTATGGAATTATCATAAGAATCCATGTATCAATTGGAATATAATTCTACATTCAATAAGTCTATCTATGGAATCCCTCCCTTGGATCCATGTATCACCCATGGCTTAATCAATATTCAAAGAAATGAGTCTATCCGTGGAATTCCACTGTGAATCCATTTATCACATTAAGCGTATAAGTTAATAGAAACAAGATTATATACCTGGCATCCTAATAGAATCCATGTATCACTATTTACTATTAATCATTTAATGAATTCCATTTCATTTAAACAATTCATTAAACATACCAAGGTCAAAAACAAAGGTATTTAATACAACTCACCTCAAAATGGCGACTCAATCAAATAATAACCTGAAAAGAATGAAGCTTCATTTACTCATGTTGTAATGACAAGATAATGAGATTCCCTTGCTTAATCAATCAATTCCATATCATGGTCTCAACATAACTCATAATGGCTAGCAATTCAATGAAAATTCAAGCACTCACATGGGAATTTTTAATAGAACACTCCTAACAAGACTATAAAGATATCACATGCATTAGTTATAATATATCTAACATGGTAACATAAAATATAAGATAAATTCAATCCAATTTCATAGATTCATAGCATAGTCTCTACTTTACTCACATTGGCAAGGAAATACAATTAAAACATGTGTTAAAAAATAATTGGCATTCATGTGTTAAAAGGGGAATGCAAACCATAAAATACCCTTAATTAATTTAATTTACAATTCAATTCAGAAATCGAACAATCAATTCGATTTATATAACCTTTCACAAATGACATACCATGTTCAAGGGGTAAAATCCAAAAAGGAATTTTCAAGAAAACTCACCCTTAGGATGGTTCGGCGGGCAGTAGCTCCAAAATCACCTAAACTGATGGGAAAAATGAAAATAGGTTTAAATACTATCCAAACATTTGAATACGTTTTCAGATAAAGAAGAAGAATAACCTGAAGAAGACCTGGAAGATTCAAGGCCGGCAGTACCTCCAAAATCGCCTAAATCGGCTGCTGCTCCCGTTTTAGGGTTGTGTATCGCGAATGGGGGAGAGAACAGGCGGCTGGAATTTGGGGAGAACCTTTGCCAACAGTTCTTAAAAACCGTTGGCATATGTATATCTATCCCAACGGTTCTCTAGAACCGTTGGGAAAAACCTCCCAAAGCATATCTATACCAACGGTTCATAAGAACCGTTGGCAAAAACCTATATCTATACCAACGGTTCTCATGAACCATTGGCAAAAACCTCCCCAAAGCCATCTTTCCCAACGGTTCTCATGAACCGTTGGGAAAAAAACTCCCAGCCACATCTATGCCAACGGTTCTAATGAACCGTTGGGAAAAACCTCCTTCACCAACGGTTCTATCAAACCGTTGGTATGTAACTGTTGGGAAAGACCACCATTCCAGTAGTGATTTTAGTTCTTTGAGGCCCAAAGTGTCCTCCATATCTCAATGTGTGACAAAAGTTTAAGACAAATTGAAATTAAGAATTTGGAATGCAACTCCTAATCCTTTGATCACTACCAACATGCCACAAGTAAGGATCATCCCAAATGTAATTCTTTGAATCACTCAAGAGTTTAGAAATTTGATTCTTCGAAAGCCAGTGGGGAACATCATCAGAAGATAAATAATTCACCATATCAGAAAACCATGGCCTTTCAGTTTGACAAGCATATAACTCCTCATCTGGAAAATTTTCATTAATTGGCAGATAATTCTAAGGATCCCCATTCAAAACAGATGGTATCCTACTCAAATGACCAGCAACAAGGTTTTCACTTCCCTTCTTGTCCTTTATTTCAACATCAAACTCTTGTAACAACAAAATCCATCTCCAAAGTCTTGGTTTTTCATCATGTTTCTTCATAAAAAAATTTGATTGCAGAATGATCAGTGAAAGAAATCACCATAGATCCCAGAAGATAACATCTAAATTTGTCTAAATCAAAGACAACAGCAAAAAACTCCTTCTCAGTTGTTGTGTAGTTTGATTGGGCCTGATCTAATGTTCTAGAGGCATAGGCAATCACATGAGATTTCTTTTCCAACCTTTGACATAAAACAGCCCCAAGAGAAAAGTCAGATGCATCAGTCATGATTTCAAAAGTAAAGTCCCATTTGGGAGGTTGAACAGTGGGAGGAGTAATCATTTTTTGTTTCATCTCCCCAAAGTCCTCTTTACAATTTTCATCAAAGACAAATGGGGTGTCTTTCTGGAGTAATATAGACAATGGAAGTGCAACCTTACTAAAATCCTTAATGAATATCCAATAAAAACCAGAATGACCAAGAAAAGATCTCACATCTCTGACTATTTTTGGGTATGGCAATGAAGAAATGACCTCAAATTTGGACTTATCAACTTGAATTCCATCCAAAGACACAACATGTCCAAGAACAATCCCTTTACCCACCCTGAAATGACATTTTTCATATTTAAGAACAAGGTTCTTATCAATGAATGTTTCAAGAACATGAGCTAGACCTTCTAAAAAACATTCAAATGATGAGCCATAAATAGTGAAGTCATCCATAAAAACTTCCATGCATGTTTCATGAAAATCAGAGAAAATGATCATCGTACACCTTTGAAAAGTTCCAGTAGCATTTCACAAACCAAAGGGAATCCTCCTATAAGAAAATGTTCCAAATGGGCATGTGAATTTTGGTTTTTTATTGATCCTCCGGTGCAATATGAATTTGGAAATAACCAGAGAATCTATCCAGAAAACAATAATGGGTTTTTCCATCCAGTCTTTCAAGGACCAGATCAAAAATTGAAGTGGGAAGTGGTCTTTCCTCGTAGCCAAATTGATCTTCCTGTAATCAATGCACAATCTCTATTTACTTGGAATCCTAAAAGGAACAAGCTCACCAAGTTCATTCTTTGAGATTGTGAATCCACCTTTTTTGGGAACTACATGGATTGGACTCACCCATTGACTATCAGAGATGGGAAAAATAATTCCAGCAGCTAAAAGTGTGGTAAATTCCTTCTTAACAACCTCTAAAAGTGTTGGATTCAAACACCTTTGAAATTGCCTCACCGGTTTAACATTTTCCTCCATGAAAATTCTATGCAGGCACATTGAGGGGCTGACTCTAGTTAAATCGTATAGAGTCTATCCAATATCTTTCTTTTGGGTTTTGAGGACTCCTATCAATTGATTCTCTTGGTCCTTCGACAAATCTTTTGAAATTATAACAGGGAATGTTTAATTTTCACCTAAGAAAAAATATTTGAGATTCTCAGGATGTGTTTTCAACTCTAACTCAGCTGGGGTATTTACATTGATCAAGGAAAATTTCTTACAGGTGTGGTTGTTTAGTGGGGTTACAGAATTTAAAGGACAATCACCATGAATATCAATTTCAATGTTCTCGGAATTTGATTCTAGTAGAAAATTTTCAATTTCTCTTGGGAGACCACTAGTAGCACTATGGATTTCTAGGGAGACATATTCCTCAATGTTGAGATCAATAGAATCTTGAAAATCCATCTCAACATTCCAAGACTCATCATTAGCTCCCTTTTCCCTCTCGTGTTGACCAGATTCAGAAACAAAAAAATTTCCATCATCAAAAATATCAGCAAGTTTCTCATCACAGAAAAATCATGGAACATATCAGTGGAAAACCAATCAATCATGCTCACTTGGGGGGATAAATGATCCTCGACTGGGTGTTTCATGGACTGAGAAATATTGAAATGAACAACCTCTCCTCCAAACTCCAGTGAAAGTGTTCCCTTGCGAACCTTGATGATCAATTTTGCAGTTTTCAGGAATGTTCTCCCTATAATGAGAGGTGCATGGGTACTGAACCTATCATCTTCCATATCTAAGACATAGAAATCCACAGGAAAAATCATGTCTCTCACCTGAACAAGAACATCCTCAATAACTCCAGCAGGCTTGGTGGTACTTCAGTTAGCAAGTTGAATGATGATCCCAGAGGGTTTCAATTCTACAACATGAAGAGATGAGTTAAAAGAATGTGGCATAACATTGATGGAGGCCCCCAAATCAAGCATAACATCCTTGAATTCACATTTCCCAATGGTTCATGGAATGGTAAAGGTTCATGGGTCTTTAAATTTGATAGGAAAGGCATGCTGGATCATGGATGAAACAATCCTCCCTGAGTTGACCTTTTCACCTCCTTTGAATTTACTCTTGTGGGTACACATTTCTTTCAAAAACTTTGCATACCTTGGAATTTGTTTCACAGAATCATGCAAAGGTATATTGACTTGAACTTTCTTAAAAGTCTCCAAAACCTCCTTATCCAACTCTTTCTCAGCACTCGACTTCACTGGTGGTTCACTCCTAGGGTAAGGCAATGGTGGTTTGGTTGTTTCAAGGCTATTATGAGCACATTTTTGAGAAACAAAAGGTCCAGACATCCTCTTCCAATCCCTATTTGTTCTTTCAAGCAACATTTCTTCTCTTGAAATTGTGTTTCCCTTCAAATAACATTCAGAATTTACAGCATTTCCATCAGTGGTGGGATTATCAACAGCAGTTTCAACAACAGGTTTTGGTATCTCCATTTTAAGGGTATTCAATTGTTTTCCACTCCTAAGTTCAATTGCACTCACATTTTCCTTCCCTTTATCTCTCAGATTCACTTGGGGTTGTGAGGGAAAACCTCCTCTCATTTGATTTTTTATGCGACTAAGATCAGAGGCAAGTTGAACCATTTGAGTCATCAGGGTATTAAACATGTTTTTTTTTGGTCTTGTGTTTGTTTCATTGCCTCATGTTGTTTCCTCGTTGATTCTTAAACATTACTCTCTGAATTTTGAGTGGGAGGGGCAGCCTGAAAGTTTCTTCTAGAATGAGCATTGGCTTGCTCATTGAAATATCTTGGTTGTGAATTGCTTGATTGTCCTTGGAAGAAGCTTCAAGGTTGTTCAGGCTGTCAAAATCATTCATTAGAGTGGTTGTTAGAACCTTGATTGAAATTTTGATTTGATTGATATGTCCTTTTTTGGTTTTATTGAAAGGGTTTACTAGGAAAAACAAGATTGCAATTCTCAGAAGGTTCCTGCATTTGAGGGCATTGGTCACTAAAATGGTCATTGTAAGAACAAATTCCATAGTAGACATTAATTTGAAATGTTGCTTCAGGTTTGGGTGGAGTTGGTGGGTTATTGGATAACATCATCGACCTGACCATGGTGGTAAGATCAGAAAGTTGACTAGCAATCATATTGTTTTCAGGACTAGCAATGGGGAACTCTTGGTCAGATTTCAAATGATGAAGGCCTCTTGTTCCAAACTGTTGAGCATTTTGGGCCATGTTTGCAATTAATTTCCTATCAGCAGTTGGTGTTTTGTCAACTAGAGCCCCTCCTGCAGCAGCATCAATCATGCTTCTATCAGTAAGACACAATCCCTCATAAAAATAATGAATCAAAAGATGGTCACTAATTTGATGGTGGGGGCAACTGAAAAAAAGTCTTTTGAAGCGTTCCCAATACTCCTGAAAAGTTTCACCTTGAGTTTTCCTAATTCCACAAATCTCCTTTCTAATGGAAGCAGTTCTAGAATAAGGGATAAAGTTTTCAAGGAAATGTTTTTTCAATTCATTCCAATCCATAATCAAAGTAGAATGTGAATAGAAAAACCATTCTTTGGCAACTCCTTCTAACGAAAAAGGAAATGACCTCAATTTCATTTGATTTACATCAACACACTAGAGTTTCATGTTAACACAAAGATAACTAAATTCCTGAAGGTGTTTATGTGGATCTTCCCCAGGCAAACCATAAAATTTTGGAATTTGGTGAATGAAACCAGATTTAATTACAAACCTAGCAGGTGCATCAGGATATTCAACAGGATTTTCTTGATTTGCATCATAAGATGAAGCCAATTCTTTCAAGGTTCTATTTTCAGCTATTGGAATTTCAATTTCAACCAGGTTTCTTCTAAGTGCATTATTAGATGATTCACAACCTGGGACAATGGTATTTATGGTAGCTCTATCCCTAGAGTGAAATGTTCTATCAATTTCAGAATCCAATGGGAACAAATTTGGGTTAGAATTGCAGGTCATGCAAAAACAATTTTCACACAAATCAACTCAAGAAACCTCCCTGGAAATGGATCCAGTTTATGTGAGTATTATTTGTTGTGAAATCCTCAATAAATTAATTTTTCCCCAAAAAAAATGCAATATAGTAGTCCCTGGATTGTCTCTCAAGGAGGTTTCAATTTGAGTTGTGAAACTGTCACTTTTTTTGTTGGTTTGTTTTCACATGAAATGGAAAATTGGGGATTTTATTAAAGACTCAATAATATAAAATAAATAAAAACTAAAGAGAATGAAAATTTGAAAATGAGCTAGAAAATAGATATGAAATAAAATGGGTTTGAAACCAGAATCAAAACAGTGGTTACAGACAAGCTTTAACCTCCCGGACACTCCCCTCTTCCTTGTTTAAAATTATATCTCTAATGAATCTCTCAATGCCTACCCAAATACCTCTAGATAAACACCATATTTGGAAAGTATATCTTATTAATACCTCAATATGATTGTTTCCCCTCCTATAGAAGCGATCTAATTACATGAAAACCTTCAAATAACCAAACCTAACCGAAATCATTATGCTCAATGGCAAGACCTCACCGAAGAAATTTAAATAGTGAAATCGAATATTTTACTTCATAGATTGGGAAACCACCCATAAAAAACAAGTTGAAAATATATTCAAGAAAGAGAAAAACCACTGTCATTCAAGAAATATAATTTCAAAAGAGATGCAACATAGATTACACATGCAGATCAAAACTCGGAAGGGAGTGTCCGTCGGTTGTCACCATCCGCAACCAATTGGTGCTTAGCCTCACATCACTTGATCAGCCCAAATCATCTCCATTCCAGCAAGAGTGTACACCATCTTCATCATTGTCTCCACAAATCCAACCCCCCCCCTTGAAATGAATGAATAGATAGGGAGAATAGGGGAGGGGGCTGGAAAAACTTCTGTCCAGATTCTGGCCTCCAGAAATATGCTTCTGTTTGGAACACTTCCCGGCCAAATCAACCTCTGGATACTTCTAAAGTATTATTTAAAAATATATTTTCTATCGGTCCACAAATTATTAGCCGTTTTGGAGATATGGTGCAAAATATATGAATTAATTATACCACGACTCTTGTTTTTCCCGAGGAGACCTTTCATATCCCACTTGATTGACTCGATCATAGTGTGCTCTAATGATCCACTTTGAACTTTATATTAATCTTGAATTTGCGGCTTGGAGGACTCTTGCACTTCCGGTTGGAATTTATTACATTGGAAACATGTAGCCTAAGTTATGCTCCATTTATTGAGGTGGGATCCACACATACGAACATACAATCACTTCCCAAATAATGATTTATTTGGACCCATAGATGGACGATTTAGATCTTGATCCTGTTGACATATATGAAGATCATATTCCAGGGGATCCTAAAAAAATAATCAATCTAATTGGATTGGTATTTAAAAATATATGACCAAATACTCAAACAAGTCAAAAACTACTTAAAATCCAGAATTAAGGCATTTTCACAATTTAGCTCAAAATACAAAAATATTCCAAAAATGATGCAACTTAACATGTAATGACACATTGGTGAGGAGTAAATCATTGAAATATAGATAAAATATATTGAAAATATCATCTCTATCAATGAGGCAGAGGCTGACTAGTGCCCCCATATTGAGGTTTCCGGAGGAGGGCGTTGGGTACATAGTCTACTACGATGCATCAGGGATTAAACTTGGATGTGTCCTGATGTAGGAGTGACTAGTGATTGCGTATGGTTCTTGATAGCTAAGGAAACATGAGTAGAACAACTCTATCCATGAAATGGAGTTAGCAACAGTGGTCTTCGCCTTGAAGATGTAGTGACATTACTTGATGGGCAAATGCTTTACAGTCCACTCTGATCACAAGAGTCTTAGGTATATCTTCTCTCAGAAGGATCTAAACCCGTGACAGCGATGTTGAATTGAGTTTCTCTAGGACTTTGACTTCAAGATAGTATATACTTCTGGGAAATGGAATGTTGTAGCAGATGCACTTAGCAGGAGATCTGGTATACAGCTTCTAGGTGAAGCGATAGAGTAGCTGGCTGCTTTGCAGATATCCTTTGTGGAATGACATGGATTAGTTTTTCCTCAGTCTCTTATAGTCACTCCTGTAATTCTTCAATAAGTCAGGGAGGCGAAAAATGAGGACACTGACTGCGAGGATCGACATGATCAGATATCTACAGGATAGACACCTGATGGATTTTTTTGAAGGTGGGGAGAAAGTCATCCTTTTCAGACGATGTACTATGGTACCAGTGGCTTTACAAGGGGAATTATTGAGGGAGTTTTACAAATCCCCTCTAGTAGTACATCCATGAATGGTGAAGATATACCAGGATCCTCGATGACAACATTGGTGTTCGGGAATCAAGAAAGCAGAAGTAAAGTTTGTTTCTTAGTGCCTCACTTGTTAGCAAGTGAAGGTAAAGCATCAGGTACCAAAAGGATTAGTTTAGCCTTTAGAGGTCCCAGAGTGGAAGTGGGACAAGATATCCATGGAAATAGTTACAGGACTTCCACGTACATCCATGGTCATGATTCTATTTGGGTGATCTTCGATCGACTCACCATATCGCCCCACTTCCTACTGATTAGAGATAAGGGTTCGGTAGAGAGCTTGGGATGCCTCGATTTGTAATTGATTGTGCGTCTACATGGAGTACCCTCGATGATTTTCTCCGATCGTGATTCGCGTTTCACTACTCGGCTATGGAAGGGGTTGTAGGAGGCTTTCGAGATGCAACTTTGTTAGAACATCGCCTTCCATCCTCAGACATATGGCCAGACTGAGCGGACCATTTAGACCCTCGAGGACATGCTTTGTGCTTGCATCCTCGACTTCGATCGTAACTGTGAGGATCACTTTATCGTGGTGGAATTTTCATACAACAACAGCTATAACTCCACCATTGGGATGACACCGTTCGAGTATTTGTACGGATGACTTTTTAGATCGCCTCTATGCTGGACTGACCTATGGGATTCAGCACTCATGGGACCAGATATGGTATGATCTACCACAGAGAAGGTACAGATCATCCTGGAATGGATGGAGACTACACAGAATAGGTATAATTTTTATGCTGACAGGAGGAGGAGACCTCTGGAGTTTGAGGATGGCGACCACGTCATTCTACGGGTCTCAGTTTGACGAGGATTGCCGAGATTTGGCCAGGGCGACAAGTTATCTCCGAGGTTCATCAGAACCTTTAAGTTCCTCAGTAGAGTTGGGGATGTGGCTTACTGCTTATCTCTTCCAACTCAGTTGCACTAGGTGCACGATTTTTTCCATGTATCCTAGCAGAGGAGATACGTGCACGACCAATCAAACGTCGTCATCCACGACAAGCTGGACATTGATGATGTGGCGATGTTTACGGAGGTTCTAGTAGAGAATGAGGATCAACAGGATTAGGTCCTTCGTGGGCGGTTGATACCTTTGGTGCACATGTGTTGGCTGCACGGGAACCTCTAGGAGAGAACATGAGACCGGAAGGCTCAGATTCATGCTTAGTACCCCCACTTGTTTTCCTAGCTTTTGTGATATGGCTTTCAGGGAAGCAAAGCCCTGAGGTGGGGATAATGTAAAAAACATAATATTCCATGTAATATTTTTTAAATACATGGGAATATTAAGAGTCCGCGAAAATTAACGGTGAGTGATTACATGGCTCGGTGTGCTTGAAATGAATTTCTGAACATTTTTTTGGGTATGTTCAGTAAACGTACGAGTGGGTTTTTGTAACTTTTGAACCAGTTCTCATAATTGAAATCCAAGGACAGAGTTGAACTCATAATGCTTGTATTCACTTAAGTATACCTTCACCTCAACCATAGTTGGTCAAGGGTGGAAATTAGTTTTTCAATTTTTCGTGGAAGAATAGAAAAATAAAAATATTTAACATTTTTATTTTTCTTGTAACCTCATTTTGACTTATAGAGGTGGAGACCGCAAGAGCTTTTACCCTCCCAATTTGAATTCAATGGTGGGGACCACTCAGAAACTCCATTAATGTGGAGGAGGACCCTTAGAATTCTACAATTAATTTTTCCAACTCACCAATTAATCAATTGAGCCATTTAATTATTGTGCCAATGTAAATTCATTGTAAGAACCTATTTGTATTTAGGTTGGCTTTTCACCTCTTGGGTTTTGGAGGGAATCATTGGAAAATGGTGTTCTTGTAGGATCATATTGAGGAAGAAAAATTCTCACCAAAGAGGAACTGAAGAATGTATTATCGTCCAACAAGCTGCGTCATTGGAGGAGGCTTGCTTCGGGATCGACAAACACTAATCTGTCTTCAACCGCGTAAGATCTCCAATAGAACCTTCGAGGTAGGGTTTGTTAATTGTATACCCCTTACCCCATTCATTACATTCTTTATAATTCAAGATTAAAAAAGTCTCTTTCTACCGTTCTAAAAAGGAGGGTGTGTGCCATATGAACATGGCACGACTTCTCTGCAACCTTTGTGGTTTTGATGTAATATTTGCGATGGAGGAGGGTGATGAATGGTGCCGGTGTTTGGAACCTATGGGACATGGGAGTGGCAGCTGACACTCCGGCCTACTGTGACGAAGGTGGCGGCATGACTGCGCTGCCGGAGAAGAGCCATGGCCCTTCGGTCGTGGCAGAGCAAGGGCGGTGACCGACCGCGTGAAGGGGCGGCTCCGCGAGACCGCGTTGCGCATAGGAGGACGGTTGGCTGACTGGCCAGCCAAGAGCCTAGTGGAAGCTGCACCATGGACCGAGTCGGGCCTGACGGGCCAGGCCAGACCCAGCGGGCTGGGTCAAATTCCGCGGGCTGGGTCCGACCCAGGGCCGGACCCGGGTCGGGCCAGGTCTGACCGGACCTAAACCAACTTCAACCCTTTCCGATCTTTCGGCTATATCTAGAGCTACGAGCATCCATTTGATGAACCTTCTATGTAGTGGAAAAACTTGGATCAATATTGTCCTTTTGGTAAACCCCACTTGAGTTTTGGATAAAGGTGTGGGTACATCTGGGTTGGACCGAGAACAAATCCAACCGGGCCCTCTGAACTAAAAGGCTAATAACTTACAGAACGAGCGTCTATTGTGTTGAGAGCCCTTTTATGTGGCATTACTTTGGGATACTTCTTCATGGTACTTTGTGGTAGTTTGAGTATTCGACCGGTGTCTTAAGGATCAGACCCTCTCGGAATCAAGTGAGCTTAGTGCAGGAACCTTGTAGCTGGTTGTAACATTAGAAATGGATCCTATGTGGTTCTGTGCTTTGGGATCCTATGTGGGTCTATACTTTGGGATCCTATGTGGGTCTGTGCTTTGGGATCCTACGTGGGTCTATATTTGAGAGTCTCACTTGGATCTTCTCTAGGAATCCATGAGGGACTACTCTAGGATCCTACGTGGGTCTGCTTTACTAGGATCCTTTGTGGGTCTGATTATATAGGATACTATGTGGGTCTGCCTATTAACAGAGTAAGATGATTCAGTAGTTACATATAATCATCTTCACTACTGTACCTAAGTTATACATAGTGTGAGTTGAGTCTTTACCTTTGTTGTAATCTTTTGTGTGGCAAACCTTTGTGGTACATACCTTCGTGGTGATACCCATGAGGTATTGTTCTATGTGGCATACCTATGTGGTACTTACCTTCATGTTGATAACTTTGTGGTATTCTTCGGTGTGGCGTACCTAGGTGGTACTTACCATCATGGTGATGCCTTGGTGGTATCCTTCTGTGAGGCGTTACCATTGTGGTACTTACCTTTGTGGTGTTACCTTCGTGGTAATCTTTCTTTCGTGGAATAGTTGTACATTAGATAAGGAGTTGGGCCTTGTTTTTCCTCATGAATAAGATGGGAAATATTTGATAACATATGTATGTGTATGGGAATATACCTAAGTTGGGTTGTCGCTAGTTTAAATGATTTTTGGTTTATCCTTTATGGATTTTGTGATGCCATGAGGGTCTCGGGGTCCCTACTGAGTATCGTTATACTCAGCCTTGAATGCGCTATGCCCACACCTTGTTGTGTTTGGTGCACACAACAGACAATGCCGAATGAGGATGAGGGTACCCAGACTGGAGGTAGCTCAGATGTGGACCTTATACAAGGCGTACTGCAGAGACAACCATTCGAGAGTTGTACCTACCTTTCAGGTAGGATCCTTGGCAGGTGTTCATCGAATATGTTTAGCTTACTTGTACTTTTCAGTTGGGCTTGTATTCTATCCCATTTTACTTATAGTACACACACTTTTTTCTATTCAATTTACTCATGTTCATATCTTGTTGTGTACATGGTCGTGTGAGTTTACAGGTTATAAAGGTAATGCCTTCCCAGCTTTAGGGAATACGCCTTCTGTGCTAGTCGCCAGCCCCTGGCCTATGGAAGGTGGGCTTTGGGTAGTCAAGACATAGGCCCCGAGGGATGGGTCATGGCACATGTTTTTACATCTACATAGGATACTGTATTACTTATGACTTGGAAAATAAGGGAGCTCATTTTATTTCAAATCATCTTGTTCCATATGTGATCCCCCACTGAATCTTATGATTTGGGTTCTAGTTATACAAGAAAAATATAGATTGATAGAATCATGATATATTAAATAAAATATTAAATACAAATACAATATTAAATAAAATAAGTTCATAATATGAAGCATGTCTCAAGGAAGGGAAAATGAGACAAAAAACCCTTATGCATTGGTACTATATGAATCAAAAGAATATGAAGGGCGATCATGTGTTATACATAAAAATCTCATGAAACAGAATATTTTCATTATAAATTAATAATATAGTGTAGTAATTTCATATTATTAACAATATTGGGTGCACAATGTGAATTATATCTCAAGGAATTAAAATTGGGACAAAGAACTCATACCTTTGATTCCTGCTTGCTCAAAAATACATTAAATTGTTCTATGATAAAATAATACTAATTAGTCATATATTTTGAAAACTTGTAAATGTTTAATAACTTTTATATTAATCATTTACATTTATTTTTTATATAATTATTAATTATTTTTAGTTTGTATTGATCATCAGTTTCTAGTATTTTTAACAATTCCTTGTCTATTTTGATATAATGATTTTTGTTATCATTACATGTTATTGACTTCATGTTATTTATAATATTATAGGTATTATAAATTAATTCCCTTTCTAATTTATGAAACTCTAGGTTCATTACATGGGTGATTAGGTATTAATCACAAAGTTGAAACCCATATCATATTTTTTAGTAAAATTTAACAAAAAAGGTGGTTTATTAATTATAATTTAAATAAAAATATTAATGTTAAAAAAACAAAAAATATTTATAAATATTAATATCATATCATTCCTAGAACTATGCTTTCATAACCATCAATGATAAAATTTTATAGCATCTTATGTAGAGGAGTTTAAATCTACCCAAACAAAAAGTTGTCATAATCAATTGATGAGGATGATTATGTAGTATTTTTACATAAATTTCACTTTTCCAAAAGCTTAATTATGTCCTTTAGATGTTATTAATGTGTTAAATCATAATTTATAATATTTTTAAGAAGAATATAAATGATATGAAGATTAATAAACTATTACCTAAAAATAAGAAATCATATCTTCTCTTGCAAACTTTCTTGGTTTTGAAAGAATTTGGGCATTCTCCTTAAAAAAAGCTAAATAATTTAAGGGATGTTTATTAGTAAAGTAAATATTTAATATTATAGTTCGAAATTTTAATTTTTATTGTGGTATGTTAGTGTTTATGTAGGGGGTTGAAATGAGAAGTAGTATAATTTTGGGATAAAGTATTGATTATTTTATAATTTAGGCCAAAAAATATAAATTTTGTATTTATTTACATTGAATATATTACTCCAGGATTTAAAATGTATTTTTATGAATTAAAAACAAATTTAAAACAGAATGGAATCTTAGAACCTCTTAATAATAGGTAATGAATCAAAAATATGTTTCCATTAGCATAAAATACAACTTAGGTTCCAAAATGTCAAAAATAGGCTTATAATTTCAACTTAATATTTTTAAATGATTTATATTACTCATAAAAGAAATATTTTTTCAATAATAATGTTTTATAATATTTCAATTCATTATTTTATCCATCCGATGTCAAAATATTTATGATATTTGTAAAAAATATGTATTTTTTTACTATTCACCTAAAAATCTACTTTTTCAGAAAAATGAAAAAAATAACTTTATCTAATTTTGATACTCTGAATGAAAATATTAATGTTATTTTATAAAATTATATTTCAAAAATTATGTAATTTTACTTTTAAATGAAAGCATAAAATATAATCAAAAACTATTTTTATTAAAAAATGAATTTTTAATCTTGTGTTCTTAATCTTATTTCATATCAATTACTAATTATATCAATATTAATATATTTATTTAAAAATTGAAAAATAATATTAGATTAATCATTTAAATGTGATAAATTCAAATTATTATGACAAAAATATATTACACTTATTAAAAACATTCTTTGAAAAATAATCCTTTTACCTTTACCTTGGTAACTGACATTTAACTGAGTAATTTTTTATGAAAAAATAATAAATTTAAATTTTTAAATACGATATTTAAAATATAAATATGAAATAAATTTTATTTAATATAATTTATAAAAGTTAAAAAATTTATTTTCATTCGAAAAACACATAGCACAATGAATATACTTTTTTGAAAAAATAGGTCTTTTATATTAAATGATTTTATATTTATTAATTAATAATTATTCATCATTTCATGAATGTTTATTAATTTTCTTATATATATGACTAATACATTTCAACAAATTTCATGCTCAAAATATGATAAATTTAAATTTAAATTAAGGACATATAATACATGGCACTACTGGAAATGCTGTTTTTCCCAATGGGTGTTTACCAACGGTTTGCAAAAACCGTTGGGTTTGAAGGATTAAGAAAGCCTTTCCCAACGGTTCATTGAAACCATTGGGAAAAGCCACCCCTTTGCCAACTTTTTGAAGAAACTGTTGGTAAAGGGGTGTGTTAATCACCTTTTGCCAACGGTTCTCTTGAACCGTTGGGAAAGGGTCACCCCTTTGCCAACGGTTTCCTCAAACCGTTGGTAAAGGATTCCTTAGCATCTCTTTCCCAACGGTTCTTAAAAACCGTTGGGAATTATTTTCCCCAAATCCAGCCACGGGGCTGCTCTCCCCCATTTGCACAGAAACCTAATTTCATCCGCTCCACCGCTCTCCTCTCCCAAAATCTCCTATCCGAAGAGGTGAAAACCATCTAAAATCAGGTATATTTTCATTTATACACATATAATTCCTTATTTTTGTTGTTATTGCTTTAGTATTTTAGTTTTAAGTTATCAATCCACCTCCAGCTCTCTGCTACTCTCCAAATCCCCCATCCTAATAGGTGAAAACCCATTTGAATCATCTCAAATCAAGTAATTTTTTCTTTATACACATATGGTACCTTGTTTTTATTGTTATTGATCTAATATTTTAGTTTTAAGTTTGGATTTTGATGTGATTTTACAGTGTAAAATAGGGAAATGAATAAATATTTTGTTAATTAATTAGTTTCCCCTGGAATATCAGTTGTGTTATAATGTCCATGCTAAATAAAGGGGTAATGTAATAAAAGACCTTGAATAAATAAATTGTGGAAGTTGGGGTATGTTGCCTCTATGAGAGGTTTTTTGTTGTGTTTCATTGTATGTTGTAGGCTGTTTTATGGGGATTGAGGTGACCAGTTGGGCTTTGTGATATGTGGGGTTGTAATGTGATGGTTAGTGGGCATGGATGTGCCATGTGAAGTTGTATGATAGTGATGATGTGTGGTGGTGTTGTGTCATGTGGAGGTGTTGTGTAATGAAGTTGTGGTGTATAATGTGGTGAGGTGGTTTTGGTTGTGCGGTGGTTTGTGATGTGCAATATTTTTATTGTGATATGTGGTTGTTTTGGTGAGATGGTTGGTCGATGTGACATGGTGTGGATGGTTATTGTGAGATGGTGAGTTGTTGTGTGGTGGTTTTATTAGTTTCCTGGTAATCTATGGAATAAATTATGCTGTTAAAACAAAAAAACAAGATATTAAATAAATGAGATGGAATAGAAATGGATGTGTGGTAAATGGATTTAATTAATTTAACATTAAATGAATGGAAAATGTAAGTGTGAATGAAGTGTCTTATAAATGAATGTGAGAAATGCTATGCGTCTTGTGTGGTGGTGGTGTGGTTTATGTGTTTTATGGTAGTAGTGAAGTGTGTGATTATGTAGTTAATGTGAACCCATAGGTTGAGTATTTTGTGCTATCCATATATCATGTATTTTTATGTTATTTCTACACATTCCAGGGGGGGTGGTAAGTCTAGGTGGTGGTGGTGGGGTTGCAGGGGAGGGGGGTGTGGGCTGTTTGGGAGGGTGGGCGGGGCTATCCAGGGGGGGTATGGGGTGTCCAGGGGGTACGGGGGTGGGCGGGCTGTCCACAAGGGTGGACGGGCTGTCCACGGGGGTGGCCGAGCTGTCATGGAGGGGTGGGCGGGCTGTCCAGGGGGGTGGGTGGCCTGGCCACGGGGGGTAGGGGTGTCCAGGGGGTGGGCGGGCTATCCAAGGGGGTGGGGGCTGTCCATAGGGAGAAGGGGTGTCGAGGGGGGTGGGTGGGTTGTCCATGGGGGTGGTTGGGCTGTCTAGGGGGTAGGGGGTGTCCACGGGGGTGGGCGGGGCTATCCAGGGGGTGTGGGCTGTCCTGGGGGTCTAGGTGGGGTGTCCTGGTGGGGGAGGGGTGTGTGGGGTGTCCAGGTGGGGTGGTATGTCTAGGTGGTGGTGGTGGGGTTGCAGGGAAGGGGGGTGTGGGCTGTTTGGGAGGGTGGGCGGGGCTATCCAGGGGGGTATGGGGTGTCCAGGGGGGTACGGGGGTGGGCGGGCTGTCCACAAGGGTGGACGGTCTGTCCACGGGGGTGGCCGGGCTGTCAATGAGGGGTGGGCGGGCTATCCAGGGGGCGTGGGTGGGCTGGCCACGGGGGGTAGGGGTGTCCAGGGGGGTGGGCGGGCTATCCAAGGGGGTGGGGGGGGCTGTCCATAGGGAGAAGGGGTGTCGAGGGGGGTGGGTGGGCTGTCCACGGGGGTGGTTGGGCTGTCTCGGGGGTAGGGGGCGTCCACGGGGGTGGGTGGGTTGTCCACGGGGGTGGGCGGGGCTGTCCACGGGGGTGGGAAAGGCTGTCCACTGGGGTGGGCGGGGCTGTCCAAGGGGTGTGGGCTGTCTTGGGGGTCTGGGTGGGGTGTCCTGGTGGGGGAGGGGTGTGTGGGGTGTCCAGGGGGGTTGGTATGTCTAGGTGGTGGTGGTGGGGTTGCAGGGGATGGGGTGTGGGCTGTTTGGGAGGGTGGGCGGGGCTATCCTGGGGGGGGGTACGGGGTGTCCAGGGGGGTACTGGGGTGGGCGGGCTGTCCACAAGGGTGGACGGGCTGTCCACGGGGGTGGCCGGGCTATCAAGGAGGGGTGTGCGGGCTGTCCAGGGGGGGTGGGTGGGCTGGACATAGGGGGTAGGGGTGTCCATGGGGTGGCCGAGCTATCCAAGGGGGTGGGGGCTGTCCATAGGGAGAAGGGGTGTCGAGGGGGGTGGGTGGGCTGTCCATGGGGGTGGTTGGGCTGTCTAGGGGGTAGGGGGTGTCCACGGGGGTGGGTGGGTTGTCCACGAGGGTGGGCGGGGCTGTCCACGAGGGTACCCTACTAATATGGTTATGGGATGAGGCATGCTCTGATGTGATAACACATTAAGTTCTTGTTGGTTTTACATTTTTTCAATAACACATTAGTATGTTTTTTTCACATGTGTAGTTGATACCATGATTATTTTCTTCCTTTATCGTTTACTTAAATGTATTTTCTATTAAAGTTCAATCCTATTGAATTGTTTATGAAAAAATGACTTATATGAATTTTTTTACAGAATGGACAGAAGTTGGATGTATGACACCGATCGTATCTCAAGCGATTTTCAAAAAAACTTGGAGAGCTTTATAGATTTTGCATTTCACAATGCTTCAGATAGTGGTCTCATACACTTCCCATGTTCCAATTGTGTTGGTAGACCTTGGTTGAGTCGTGAAGAAGTCAGCTACCACATAACCAAAAATGGTTTTCAAGCAAACTACATTGTGTGGTATCACAATGGGGAGAAAATGAAATCTCAAATTGGTGATGATCGAAATGAAAGTACTGGAATGGATAATTTTTTAGATGATCGGTTTCCGTTTATTCGTCATCATGAAAAAGAAAGGATTTCGACTCAAGAAGACGTCGATATGAGGACAACTGATGCATCTAGTGAAAATGATGATATTGATAGGGTGAAAAAATTGAATGATGCTGCCACGACTCCAGTATATCGACAATGCGATAAAATGAAAAAGCTGGAATTTTTAATCCGATTGTTTCATGGAAAAACTATGTATGGGATTTCTAATATAGTAATCGATTACATTCTTACCCTCTTGAAGGATTTACTTCCAGATGATGCAGATATTCCCTCAAACCACTATATGGCATGGAAGTTAGTTCAAGAACTTGGATTTTCCTGAAACAAAATTCATGCTTGCCCGAAAGATTGAAGTTTATTCTGGGAAGAAACCGCTGAACGAAATGAATGTATAAAATGTGGCACATCCCGCTGGAAGTCAAAATCTGATGGAACACCATCCCGCGTTCCACAGAAAGTAATGTGGCACTTTCCATTGATCCCCAGACTCCATAATCTTTTTATGTCTGATGACATATCAATAAAAATGAGATGGCATGATACCGAGAGAAAGAAGACTAATGATGAGTTGGTTCATCCTGCAGATGGATTTTCATGGCAGAGATTTGATGCTCGACATCCTGATTTTGTAGCTGACGTGCGTAATGTGAGGCTGGGTCTTTCATGCGACGGTTTTAATCCGTTTGGGCAGATGCTTACTTCGCACAACACATGACCAGTTTTTATACACATTTATAATCTTCCCCCATGGTTGTGTATGAAAAAATCTTTCACTTTCATTAGTATACTCATATCTGGTCCTTCGGATCCTGGAATTGATATTGATGTATACATGCAACCTTTAATAAAAGAGTTGATACTTCTTTGGGATGTGGGTGTGCGCACATACGATGCATGTTTGAAAGACATATTTCAGATGCGTGCTGCGCTTATGTGGACGATCAATGATTTTCCGACTTATGCAATGATGTCTGGATGGATCACGAAGGGAAAACTGTCATGTCCAGTTTGTATGAAGAATACACGATCCAGAAGACTAAAACATCGTTGTAGTTTCATTTTTATGGGACATCGACGATTTTTGCCAAAGGATCATCCATATAGAATGAATCGTCGAAGATTTGATAATAATATAGAGACCGATGATCCACCTCAGCGTATGTCTGGAACTGATGTGCTTAATGAATTGAAAGATTTCAGTTTTTCGTTCGGGAAGGGTCAAATGAAATCTGGAAAGAGAAAGAATGTTTCCACAGAAACCTGTTACAATTGGAGGAAGAGGAGTATCTTTTGTGATTTGCCTTATTCGTCAACCAATTTACTACGTCATTACATAGACGTAATGCATATTGAAAAGAATATATGTGAAATGTTGCTTTCAGTTCTTCTAAATGTCAAGGGGAAGACAAAAGATGATTTACGATCTCGACGTGACTTGGTGGATTGGGGCATCAGACCAGAATTGCATCCTGTGCGTATCAGTGAAAATAAATGGCAACTTCCATGTGCTTCTTATGTGATGACACCTACTGAAAAAAAAACAATTTTTGGAAGTATTAGAGACTGTTATAGTTCTTGATAGCTATTCAAGCAACATATCTAAACGGGTCAACAGAAGACAGTTGAAGCTAAAATCTTTGAAGACTCATGATTATCATGTTCTACTGCATGAGTTGCTTCCAATAACAATCCGTCATCTTTTGTCCAATAATGTAAGGGTGGGTGTTATTCGGTTGTGCCATTTGTTTAGAGATATTTGTGCTAAGAAGTTGTCCAAGTCTTTCTTGCAAAAAATGTTGACAGATGCCCCATTAATTTCGTGTGAGTTGGAGAAAATATTTCCCCCATCATTTTTCACATGCGTGCTGCATCTAACTGTCCATATTCCAACTGAAATAATTCTTGGAGGACCTGTTTCTTTTCGTTGGATGTATCCAACTGAAAGAATTATGTTCAAATTAAAGTCTTATGTTCGAAACACGAATCATCCCGAAGGTTCTATCGTGAACGGTTACTTAGCTCAAGAATGTATGGATTTCTGTTCAATGGATTTGTCTGATCTTACTACAATAATGAACAGACCAATGAGAAATGAAGAAGAACAATATGAGAAAATTGAACCCAGTTTTCCATCACTTCCTCAAACAGGAGGAATTCCTGGATCATATACATTGAATAAATTAATCCATGAAGAGCGGGAGATGGCACATCGCACAGTTTTGTTCAACTGTGATTTGTTCGATGAATATATCAGGTAACAAAATTGAATATGTATATCTTACATATATATATGTTAAAATATTCATATTTTTTATCTACAGGGAACATAAAACAATGATAAATAGGAAGCATCGTTCTTTATCTTTGAGAAGGAGAGAGACTTTGCATAGCAAAGAGTTTTCTGCTTGGTTAAAATTAAAGGTAAAAATATTACTGTTTAAATTAATTATTTCAATATTTACTTAAGTTTAACTGTCATTTATATTGCAGGTATTGAGTTTGTCTACTGACTCTGTCTCTGAGGAAATAAGAGCTTTGGCTTTTGGTCCAAATACCGTGGTTCGTGACTGTAAATCAATTGTTATCAATGGGTACAGATTTATTGTCACTGAACGAGCCAAAAACATGAGAACACAACATGATGGTATTATGGTTACTGCCACAACAGATTGTTATGCCAGTGCATCAGATAGTAGACCGTGACTTGAAAATGTGGGTTATTATGGAGTCGTTGAGAAAATAATAATATTGGATTATTACTCTCATGGACGAGTCACAATGATGAAATGCCATTGGTTTGATTCGATGATGAGACATGGCACATTTATTGATGATTGTGGATTTCGAGTAATTAATATGACCCGCACTCTTGCAACCGAAGAACCATATGTGTTGGCATCAATGGATAAACAAGTTTTTTATGTCAAAGATCAACTTCAACCTGAATTTGGTGTCATAGTTGAAGTAATTCCAAGACATATTTTTGATGATGCTGATGATGGAATTGACACTGTCCCTATTGCCATTGGAAGCAATCCATTTATTTCTTTTGATGACTCCAATAGCTCAATTTTCAGAGTTGATTGTGAACCTGAAGTTGTGGTTGGAAATATATAGAATCATTCATCCATGTTCTCAATTCTTTTGGTTTACCTTGAGTTGGGTTGTTAAGGTTGGTAATATTCATATTTATTTAGTATTGATCACAAATATGTTTTAGCTGACTTGACCGTTATGTGAATTTTCAATGTTTATTGGTTGCTGTTTTATTTGAATTGAATTTTCTAATTTGGAATTGAACTGTATTCAAACCAAATCAAAAAATATTTCTAACTTGGTGAACATTACAACTTTTATGTTTTATTAAATTCATTCAAGTTCTTCTAAAACAATTGATAGAAAAATTACCAATGAATCCCCTCATTCCCTCATATATTTAGTTTTTTGGTTTACACATTAATTTTCTTTTTCTAATTAATTACATATTTGTTTTCAAATGCAGGAAATGAAGCCAATTGAAGAGAGACGAAGAAAAAAAATGGCGGAGAACAATCGTCGGATGGAGGAGATGGGCATTCCACCATTAGTGCCTACAGTGAGTACTTTATTTCAAATATATATATATATATATATATATATATATATATATATTTACAGAATATATAATGTCATGTGATTAATTTTTTTTGTAAACTTTTTTGTAGGATCCACCATTACGTCGACAGTTATTCGACGAGGAGCCTAGTACTAGTCCTAGTACATAGGCCGGTGGTACAAGGAGGGTTCGTACCAGAGGTGGATGTAGAGCTGCGCGTGCCCGACTAGACCTTGCCCCTCCCACTGACATTTCAGCCTTCCCACATTCTGATCCCGGTGTGTCGTTAGGGACACACGGGGTATTTAGACCTCAAATGTTTTCGCTACCTTCTGCATCTTCTGCTCCATCATTTTCACATCCCATGATGATTCCCACTCCCCAGTCAGCATCAGGTCATACAGCTGTTCCATCTTCTTTTCCTTCTACTTCTGTCTCTCCAAGATTTTATATTCCATCGTCTTCGACTCCTGTTCCACCAGAGGGTGTTCCATCAGGTTCTGTGGATCCGGCGCCACTCATTGATCAGACTAGCGCATGTATATTTATAAAAGCATAACAAATTTTTATAGAAATATTTATTTTCATTATAACATGTTTTGATAAAATATTTGTTTTTCTTTCATGACAGATACATCTACTGAGAGGAGGCGGGGGCGGGGCCGTACACACATGCGTTCGGTGTGGAACCGTCGCACACAGGTTATGGTGGAATATAATGAAGACAATCAGATGGTTGAGAAAAAAGGGCTGCAATGTCGGAGTTTTTTGGCGACGCTTGCCAAATACTCCGACATCATTCCGGTCAGCCCACTATCGTGGAGACATTTTCCACATGAGTTCAAAGATAGAGCTTGGGAAGAGATATGGGTAAAAAAATATGATGTATTTAATGCCATGAATTATTTTTGTATTTATATGAATTAATATTTTGATTTCAGCTTCGATTTAATTTTCTTGATGTTGAGGGTGCACGACTGGAACGTCTAAAGGATTTAGGCGAGCTTCGGAGAGCCTACAAGCATGAGCTGTATATTGGCTGGCGTGCTAGAGTTGGCACTGAGTTAGAGGCGGTACCAGTCATGGATGATTGTCCTATAGAGCAGTATCGTCAGATGATTACTCATTGGACGAGTACCCGGTTTAAGGTATGAATTACATTTGAGGTATTTAAATAATAACTTTCAAGTTTTGCATTAATATTATCCTTTTCATTATAGAATTTTATCTAGGAATAATCTGGAAAAAATAAAAAAAACATTGATGCAAAAAAATACCTCCATACACTAGGACGCACGACGATGCCAGATCATGAGAGGTAGCAGGTATGACAATTGTTTATAAGTTTTCCTTACGACTTACATTTTCTTTTGTTTCCTCAATTATTTAATCATTTGATAAAGTTTTTATATAACTTTTGTTTTCAATGTCATTGTAGAGGAAAGTACAAAATATTGAAGGATGTGTGCCTCGAGCAAAACTGTTTTGCTCGAGTAGACGAAAAAAGGATGGAAGTGCTGTCAACGAAGCGACTCAGCAGCAGATTGTAAGTTTTAATCTATTGATTTTATATTTTAATATCTATTTCGTAACTTAATAATATATTTATATTTGTAACAGGATTCTTTAGAGGCCCTCGATGCCTAAGAAGCAGACAATTTTGGGCCATCTGACCACTTACATCAGGTGTTGGGAGAGGATTATTCTGGCAGAGTACGCTGCCAACCTAGGATAGCCCCGACGAGGTATTGGCCTGCCTCAGGTACGAGTTGTAGTGCCACCGAGCTGCAGCAAGTTAGGGCACAGGAAGAAAAAGCTGAGAAAAGGTCCACAGAGACGGCAGAACAGTCTGCTAGGGAAAACAATGCATTTATGAAATTTATTGAAGTTCTACGTCCAACACTTCCAGTAGAGGCCAGCCCAGCGATTAATGAATACATGTCTTCAATACATTCAATATATGGTGCACCAGGTGGCAGTTACAGTGGTGGTCTGGCTGATGTCTAGCTTGAAGATGATGATGGCGAGGAGTCTGATGCGGAAGAGGAGGGAGATGAGGAGGGCGAGGAGGAGGGCGAAGGCGAGGAGGAAGGCGCTGTGGAGGGTGAGGACGATGAGGAGGACGATGACGAGGGTGATGATGATGATGATGATGGTGATGGTGATGCTGATGTGGGACATATTGATCCGTTACATATTTGACTTATATTACTGAGATTTGATGTTTAATCTATTCTAGTTGTTGGTTTTATATGGAGACTCGTAGTATAGTATTGGAGTTGAGTTATTTTAATATATTGTCTGTTTTTATGGATGTTTTTGTCTTTTAGTGGTTGTGTGTTTGTGAACTCCCTGGAAACCCCCCCTCATTCTTGGACCCTGGACAACCCCCCTCCCCTTTGGACCCCGAACACCCCCCAAACACCCCCCGGACAGCCCCGCGGACAGCCCCGCGGACAGCCCCCCGTACAGCCCCCAACCTTCCACCCTGGAACCCGGATAGCCCCCCGGATAGCCCCTCGGACAACCCCCCCACCCTCCCCCTTGGACCCCAGACAACCCCACAAACACCCCCTAGACAGCCCCCTGAAAAACCCCGGACAACCCCCTGAACAACCCTTGAACAACCCCTGAACAACCCCCTGAACAACCCCCGGACAGCCCCCTGAACAACCCCGGACAACCCCCTGAACAACCGCCAAACACCCCCTGGACAGACCCCGCACAGCCCCCCCACCCTCCTCCTTGGTCCCCGGACAGCCCCCCGGACACCCACCGGACAGCCCCCCCGGACAGCCCCCCGGACAGCCCCTCCACCTTCCTTAATTTCATTAGCTCTGAAATGTTTCATAGCACGATCAACTAAAATCTAATCCATACTAAATATGATATAAAAATATTCTATATGAATTTCCATAAGATTTTAAGTGAAAACAAAAAGTGACATACGAAAAACTGGCCAAACGCATTCGAAATGTGTTGATGCTTTAGGACAACGATCCATGGGTCACATGTGACGTGTACGAATATTGAGCCGTACCGCGCAAACTGCATGTCCGATTTATTTACCGTCTGTGCGTACACTTCACGAATAATAATTAGAATGTTTCACGGTGGTTTCAGGTCAATCCGAGGTTGTTCGCTATGAATTTGACCGTTTGACGCCCGTTTTGGCCGTTTATGACACCAGAACTGCGTTATCGGTCACTGCGGGCACACAGCACGTCTGATTGACGTTTCGTCTACTCGACCACTTCATAAATCACTCACCCGTATTTTTCGTCTGATTTCATGCCATTCCGAAATCGTTCGGCCCATTTGGACCACCGTCACACGCGTTTACGAAGCGCGCGCATCACTTAAAACACGAATATTGAGCCGTACCGCGCAAACCGCACGTCCGATTGATGTTCCGTCTACGCGTACACATCAAGAATAATAATTAGAATGTTTCATGGTGGTTTCAGCTCAATCTGAGGTCGTCCGCTATGAATTTGACCGTTGGACGCCCGTTTTGGCCGTTTATGACACCAGAACTGCGTTGTCGGTCACCGCGGGCACACGGCACGTCCAATTGACGTGACGTCTGCTCGACCACTTCAGAAATCACTGTCCCGTATTTTTTGTCTGACTTCAGGCCATTCCGACTTCTTTCGGCCCATTTGGACCCCCCTCACGTGCGTTTACGAAGCGCACGCATCACTTAAAACACGAATATTGAGTTGTACCGCGCAAACCACACGTCCGATTGATGTGCCGTCTGCGAGTACACGTCACGAATAATAATTAGAATGTTTCACGGTGGTTTTAGGTCAATCCGAGGTCGTCCGCTATGAATTTGACCGTTGGACGCCCGTTTTGGCCGTTTATGACACCAGAACTGCGTTGTCCATCACCACGGGCCCACGGCACGTCCGATTGATGTGCCGTCTGCTCAACCACTTCATAAATCACTCAACCGTATTTTTCGTCTAATTTCAGGCCATTCCAAAATCGTTCGGCCCGTTTGGACCACCGTCACGCATGTTTACGAAGCTCGGGCATCACTTAAAACACGAATATTGAGCCGTACCGCACAAACCGCACGTCCGATTGACGTGTCCGTCTGTGCGTACACGTCACGAATAATAATTAGAATGTTTCACGGTGGGTTCAGCTCAATCTGAGGTCGTCCGCTATGAATTTGACCATTTGACACCCGTTTTGGCCGTTTAGGACACCAGAACTGCGTTGTCGGTCACCGCAGGCACAAGGCACGTCCAATTGACGTGCCGTCTGCTCGACCACATCAGAAATCACTCACCCGTATTTGTCGTCTGATTTCAGGTCATTATGACTTCATTCGGCTCATTTGGACCCCCCTCACGCGCTTTTACGAAGCGCGTGCATCACTTAAAATACGAATATTGAGCCGTACCGCGCAAACTGCACGTCCGATTGACGTTTCGTCTGCGTGTACACATCAAAAAAAATAATTAGAATGTTTCACGGTGGTTTCAGCTCAATCTGAGGTTGTCTGCTATGAATTTGACCGTTGGACGCCCGTTTTGGCCGTTTATGACACCAGAACTGCGTTGTCGGTCACCGTGGGCACATGGAACGTACAATTGACGTGCCGTCTGCTCGACCACTTCAGAAATCACTCACTCGTATTTGTCCTCTGATTTCAGGTCATTCTGACTTCCTTCGGCCCGTTTGGACCCCGCTCACTTGCGTTTACGAAGTGCGTGCATCACTTAAAATACGAATATTGAGCCGTACCGCGCAAACCGCACGTCCGATTGACGTGATGTCTGCGCGTACACATCACGAATAATAATTAGAATGTTGCACGGTGGTTGGAGCTCAATCTGAGGTCGTCCGCTCTGAATTTGACCGTTGGACGCCCGTTTTGGCCGTTTATGACACCAGGACTGCATTGTCGGTCACCGCGGGCACACGACACGTCCGATTGATGTGCCATCTGTTCGACCACTTCAGAAATCACTCACCCGTATTTTTCGTCTGATTTCAGGCCATTCCGACTTCGTTAGGCCTGTTTGGACCCCCCTCACGCGCGTTTACGAAGAGCGCGCATCACTTAAAACATGAATATTGAGCCGTACCGCGCAAACCGCACGCCCGATTGGCATGCCGTCTACGCGTACACGTCACGAATAATAATTAGAATGTTGCACGGTGTTTTCAGGATAATCCGAGGTCGTCCGCTATGCATTTGACCGTTTGACGCCCGTTTTGGCCGTTTATGACACCAGAACTGCGTTGTTGGTCACCTCGGGTACACGGCATGTCCGATTGACGTGCCGTCTACTCGACCACTTCATAAATAACTCACCCGTATTTCTCGTCTGATTTCAGGCCATTACGAAATCATTCGGCCCATTTGGACCACCCTCACGCGCGTTTACGAAGCGCGCGCATCACTTAAAACATGAATATTGAGCCGTACCGCGCAAACCAAACGTCCGATTGACGTGCCGTCTACGCGTACACATCAAGAATAATAATGAGAATGTTTCACGGTGGTTTCAGCTCAATTCGAGGTCGTCCGCTATGAATTTGACTGTTTGACGCCCGTTTTGGCCGTTTATGACACCAGAACTGCGTTGTCGGTCACCGCGGGCACATGGCACGTCCAATTGACGTGCCGTCTGCTCGACCAATTCAGAAATAACTCACCCGTATTTGTCGTCTGATTTCAGGCCATTCCGACTTCGTTCGGCCCATTTGGACCCCCCTCACGCGCGTTTACGAAGCGCGCACATCACTTAAAATACGAATATTGAGCCGTACCGCGCAAACCGCACGTCCGATTGACGTGCCGTCTGCGCGTACACGTCAAGAATAATAATTATAATGTTTTACGGTGGTTTCAGCTCAATCTGAGGTCGTCTTCTATGAATTTGACCGTTGGATGCCCGTTTTGGCCGTTTATGACACCAGAACTGCATTGTTGGTCACCGCGGGCACACAGCACGTCCGATTGACGTGCCGTCTGCTCAACCACTTCATATATCACTCTCCCGTATTTGTCGTCTGATTTCAGGCCATTCCGACTTCGTTTGGCCCGTTTGGACCCCCCTCACGCGTGTTTACGAAGCACGCACATCACTTAAAACAGGAATATTGGGTCGTACCGCGCAAAACGCATGTCCGATTGATGTGCCGTCTGCGTGTACACGTCACGAATAATAATTAGAATGTTTCATGGTGGTTTTATCTCAATCCGGAGATGTGGTGTGGCCGAAACCACTCAAAGTGTCCGTCTTTTGTTTCAAAAGGACGTCATTTTAAGTGAAAAGCATCAACTGACATACAGAAAAATGACCATACGCATTCCGAATCTATTGATAATTTATCCCAACAATCCATGGGTCATATGTGATTTGTACGAGCCAACCCGGGATGAATCTGAGTCGCGGTGTGGCTAGGATAAGTCTAAGTGACTCTCTTTTGTTTAAAATGGACACCATTTTAAGTACATACGAAAAAATGACCAAACGGATTCGGTTTCCATTGAAACGTTAGGAGAATGATCCATGGGTCATATGTGATATGTATTAATCATCCCCGCTTCAATCCGACATGCGGTGCGGCTGACACCACTCAAAGTGTCTGTCTTTTGTTTCAAAAGGACGTCATTTTAAGTGAAAGGCATCAACTGACATACGGAAGAATGACCAAACGCATTCGGATTCTATCGATACTTTAGAACAACGATCCATGAGTCATATGTGATGTGTAAAAGTCAACCCCGTCTTAATCCAAGACGTGGTGTGGCTGACACCGCTCTAACTCTGTCTCTTTTGTTTAAAATGGACATGATTATAAATGAAAAGAACAAATGGCATACGCAAAACCGACCAAACGCATTCGTAATCTTTTGATAATTTATCACAACGATCCATGGGTCATATGGGACATGTACGAGCCAACCCGGGATGAATCTGAGTTGCGGTGTGGTCAGGATTAGTCTAAGTGTCACTCTTTTTCTTAAAATAGACAACATTTTAAGTACATACTGAAAACCGACCAAACGCATTCGGTTTCCATTTAAACTTTAGGAGAACAATCCATGGGTCATATGTGACATGTAAAAATCAACCCCACCTCAATTGGAGACGCGGTGTGGTCGGCACCACTCATAGTGTCCGTCTTTTGTTTCAAAAGGACATCATTTAAAGTGAAAAACATCAATTGGCATACGGAAAACCGACCAAATGTATTCGGATTGTGTCGATACTTTAGCACAACAATCCATGGGTCAAATGTGACGTGTACGAGTCAACCCCGCCTCAATTTGAGGTGCGGTGTGGCCGGTATCACTTCAAGTGTATGTATTTTGTTTAAAATGGACATCATTTGAGGTAAAAATATATGGTATAGAAAAAACCGATCAAATTATGAATTGAATTTCGGATTCCACATATAATTGTCATCTAAATTTTAAATTGAATTCTATATGAATTATGTATGTTTATAATTACGTTATGAATTCTAATATTAATTGTCATCTAAGTGTGGTCGGGACCACTCTAAGTGACTTTCTGTTGTTTAAAATGGACAACATTTTAAGTACATACGGAAAACTGAACAAATGCATTCGGTTTCCATTGAAACTTTAGGAGAACGATCCATGGGTTATATGTGATGTGTATGAGTCAACGTCGCCTCAATCCGAGGCGTGTTGTGGCTGGCACAACTCAAAGTGTATGTCTTTTGTTTCAAAAGGACATCATTTTAAGTGAAAAACATCAACTGACACACGGAAAACCGGCCAAACGCATTCGGATTGTGTTGATACGTTAGGAAAATGATTCATGGGTCATTTGAGATGTGTAAGAGTCAACACCATCTAAATCCCAGATGCGTTGTGGCCGGTACCACTCTGAATGTGTCTCTTTTGTTTAAAATGGACAAGATTATAAGTGAAATAAACAACTTACATATGAAAAACTGACCAAACGCATTCTGAATCTGTTGAAAATTTAGGACAACGATTCATGGGTCATATGTTACATGTACGAGTCAACCACGCCTCAATCCGATTCGCGGTTTGGCCGAGACCACTCTAAGTGTATCTCTTTTCTTTAAAATGGACTACATTTTAAATTCATACGGAAAACCAACCAAACGCATTCTGATTGTGTTTATATTTTAGCACAACAATCCATCGGTCATTTGAGATGTGTATGAGTTAACCTCGCCTCAATATGAGGCGCGGTGTGGCCAACACCATTCAAAGTGTCTCTCTTTTATTTAAAAAACACTTCATTTTAAGTGAAAACAACAACTGACATACAGAAAACCGACCAAACGATTTCGGAATATGTTGATACTTTAGTACAACGATCAATGAGTCATTTGTGACGTGTACGAGTTAACCTCACCTCAATCCGAGGCACGGTGTGACCGGTATCATTCCAGATGTATGTATTTTGTTTAAAATGGATATCATTTCTATTAAAAATATATGGTATATGAAAAACCAATCAAATTATGAATTGAATTCCGGATTCCACATATGATTGTCATCTAAATTTTAAAATGAATTCTAAATGAATTATGTATGTTTATAATTATGTTATGAATTCTACTTTAATTATGGATGTGTATATTTTCAGGATGCATTATATGTGTTGGTTGGTTGGTTTTTATTATTTGTATGTGTTGGTTTGTTCTCTATATGTATGCATTATATGTGTTACAGGTACAATAATTGGATTGAAAAATGAATTGAAAACGAGGTCATAATTGGATTGAAAATTGAATTGAAACCGAGGGTGAATGCCCAAAAACCAGACCTGCTGTGCAAATTGCAGGCTGCTGTGCAATTTGTACAGCAAAGCCTATGCCAACGGTTTTCAAACCGTTGGCATAGGCTCTATGTAGCTGTTTTTACCAACGGTTCAAGGAACCATTGGTAAAAACACCCTATCCCAATGGTTTGAAACCATTGGGATACCCTGTTGCATGGTTGTTTTTACCAACGGTTTGTAAACTGTTGGGAAAGAAAATTATCTGTTGTTTTCCCAACAGGCCAAACCGTTGGGAAAGGCCTTTCCCAACGTTTTGGCAGAACCGTTGGGATAGGTTGATTTTTTCTAACCTATCCCAACAGTTCTGTGTAAACCATTGGGAAAAGCCTTTCCCAACGGCTTACTTCCCCACGGTTTGCAGAACCGTTGGTATAACATATACCAACGGTTCTGCAGCCTTTCCCAACGGTTCTAAACCGTTGGGAAATGCTGGATTTCCAGTAGTGTGGTAAAACAAATTGTATAGAATAAAAACATCTTTATTTTCAAATAAATAAACCATATTCTTATTTTATACCTTCATTAAATTATTAATAATACTATAATTATTAATACAAATCCATATAAATATCATAAATATCCATTTGTAAAATATATCACAATTAATTATATATATATATATATAAATATAAATAAAAACCATTTTAATGAACTATGTCTAACCATTAAATAAAATATATTTTATGGTATGAAGTAAGCATGATAATTTTAAACATACACATTGTATCAAATTTATTATATAATTACTTCTGTTTATATGAAATGAATCTTAAATAATTATTTATTAAATTACTTTAAATTCATAACATGAATAAAAAATTGGGAGGGCCATCACAATTTTAGTCAATATTAGTATTGGAGATTACTGATCGAGTTATGTTTAAAATGAAATGACTATATAATTCTGAAACTGGATAGAGATCTTATAGAGACCAAATGAATAAACATTTAGAGTTAAACCCTGGTGATCTAGAATTTCTATAACTATTTAATTGACAATAACACCACATTTTATGTAATAAAGTGAAATTGGAACCCCTATTTTTGGTGCCCTTTTAATCTTTCGAGTGATTCAGAGAGGTTGTGTTACTATAAACACTTCTTCCATAATACAATATAATACATGATGCATTTCAGGACACTCTTTTATGAAAATATGTGATAAATGTATCACATATTATCATATATGATGAGGTGGATATCAAATTAGATGCTTTATCTATGAAATAGAGATTTTATATTATAGATTTTTATAAGATGATTTCCCAAAGAAATATTTTACCATTGATTAAGGTTTATTGAAATCATGGTTGAGTCAAAGGGTAATATTGGGGAAAATAAATGGACATGTGATCTTAGTGGAAAAATTTATTCTCAAGATTTTATTATAGATAGTTCACCAATCCATGAAAATTATAATTGTTTTAAAAATATAAGAAACTTCGCTATAATTTATTTAATAATAAAATAAATGTAAAATAATAATTATAGGGCGTCACAATTCACCCCTGCCATATCACCTTCCTCATTTAAAAGTCATTTTAGAATATATTTTTGAAAATATAAATAATTTTTTTTTAAAAAAACCACATTTATTTTTGAAAACATATTTGAGGTATAAAAATTCTTAAAATACCTTAGTTTTTATAGCATTATGATAAAATATAATAATTGTGAATATAACATTCCAAAACCAAATTTTTATGTGATAACTCGAAACCATAAAAATATTCCTTATACATGGGGAGACATTAATAAATAATTAATTATTCAATTTCCATTTCATTTAAGTCAGTTCTTTCCTCTTAAAATTATAGTTTAAGGAAAAACACCCCCTTGAGTAAAAATAATTTTATTTCTAAAAAAATATTTTTTAAAAACATTATTTAGATTGTATATCTATGAAAAATATTTTATCCAAGGTTTTAAGGGAAAACTAATAATAATGAAATAAATTATAGCATTTCATTTTGTTTGGTGATCTATTTCGAAACTTTTAATTTTCTACCACACATGGAAAAAATTATATCCCAACATTAAACCAACATTTAATGTTATTTTGGACCTATTGGGTTGTGTAAACCCCAAATTATGGTGTGTAATTAATTATATTTCTTTTACATCTTACATAGCTAAAATACACTCTCAGATGAAATGTTATTTCTATTTGAGGTTGTTTTATTATAAAATGATATTTATAAATACACAGTCTTGTTAGACAGTCATGCAGACCATGCACTTACCATTACATTTTACATTAAAGATATTTTTTAGGATCAACGGTCTCCATAATTTTTATACAAGTCATTGATTTTTATAATTATACAGTTAATCTTCTAAAATTGTATATTTATGCCAATTTTGGAAAATTTCAACTCTAATATTTCATGAGACTATTTGAACATTCAAACCTCCCTACTATAGGTATTCTTTATCTTTCAAAAATCCATTTTAATCGAGTAAAATCCATCCTAACCAAAACGATCACTAAATATAAAATATTATTGAATCTAAAACATTATATAAATGTTTTTTTAAAATAAACCTGCAATAAAATATAATATTACACCTCAAACATGAATAAAATTAATGAAATATCCTCTTTAAACTAAAATAAACTATATTATTTTTAATCCACACTTAAAACCATATCAATATAATCAAAACAAAATCTTATTTAGAAAAACTCTATTCCAAAATCATTCAAAAATATAACTTTTTAAATCATTGTTATTAAAATAAAAAAAAATATTATCATTAAAATCTATTTAAATACAAAAAAGATGACAACATTTTCTATATCTACTTTTAATATCATTAAAACACAACCCAAACTATAATAAAATTACACCTTTTTAGACCATAACAATACCCCCTTTAGAAAAATTTTATATGATTTAAAATATTAACTATACAAAACATATAATTATTTATAAATAATTATATTTTATCAAAACAAATTGATACATACATTAAAATTTAAAAAACACCTATAAAATAATTTATAAACCATTAAAAGAGAGTAACAAACCTGGGAATCACTCCATTATTCCCATGGTATGTGTTCGAAAAGAAAATAATGAAAAAATTATAAAATAAATTCTTCATGATATGAACATGTTAAAACAATTTCCATACATTAATAACACTTCAAAAGAACTCTAAAACCACTATATTCATACATTTTTTAATTATTTTTAATTTATTTAAATAAAAATATGATTATTCATATGTTATTAGACTATAAATCAAATTATTTAAAACTATAATCATTATAAAACTATCTTTAATTGAATAAATAATATGTTTAAATCATATAACACTATAGTATTAGAAAATTTAGTTTATAAAATAATGTTGAAAATTCATTGAATTTAAGTGCCTAATCAAAAGATTTTGTCAAATTTTATTCTCAAAACAACAATGGAATTTTTTTGGTAACAAAAACCATTAAAAGTAATTACCATTATAAAATCATCTTATTATTTTTAGGTATTCTTCAACACTTATTTTTTCTAAATGTTAGTTGGGTTTCATTTGGGGTTGTTTCGGTTTGAAATTTTTAAAAGTTTTGGAAATTATGGACTTGTTAATGGTTAGTTCATGGTATTCCCAAATGGTGCACCCTCTCAAGGAAAACAATGAAAAACTTGGTAGTGAGGTTTTACATAGTTGGGGAAATTTTTTTTAGATCGTATTCCCAAATAGGAGAAACCGTGCAGGCCATTCAAAGGGGGCATGGCCAGGTCACACTGTTTGGTCTAACTGTATGGATCTACCGAGCTAACCATATCTAAAAATCTAACATTAAAATATAAAACCCACCAATTTAGATATCGTATGGACCTAGAATTACCACATATTTTTTCTTCATCCTTATAATCACCCAAGATAAATTCTTATCCCATCGGAAGCAACTCAGAAGAGACTCGATTCTTGACAAACGTCGTTCGATCTCCTCCCGGTTAGTTTTCTCTTCTCGGTCTCTATATCCCTCTATATCTCTTCTCTTTCCTAGGGTTATATGTTTCCCCATGTTTATTTTTTGATCTATTACCCTATAGTCATTTATGTTTAACAAATTTTTGATCCTTTTTTTCTTGGATTCTATGATCATCGTTCCACATTGTCAAATCCCGATTATGGTTTTTTTATTCGCAATCCATTGATCCTGAGATATGTAGTTCTATCCTGATGCCCAAATTTTGTAATCCAAAAATTTATATATTTAATTTCAATTGTTTTAATTACTCTCAATTTATTGATTTCACTAAAATTGTATTCAATTGGTTTGTTTGAAAAACCCAATTCTATTGAATATGTGTTTTAAAAATTGGATTTTTGTATAAAATTCTCAAATTCCCCAATCCATTGAATTTGTGTGTGCTTATGGAAATTGGTGAAATTTAAATTGTTTAATTTAAATATTGGAGTGGTTTTGATATAAAAATTGTGAAAAACTCCAATTCCATTGAATTAGTGTTTTGTTGTGAAATTAATTGAAATTGTTTGAAATTAAATTGTTGAATTTAATTCGGAAATTGAATTATAAAATTTAATTTTGAATTTATTTCAAGGTACTATTTCTAAAAATGGATTAAAATGGTTTTTATATAATCCTTAAGGTTTTATCTTGAAAAAAGGTATGTTTTTTTTTATTAAAAGTAGTTTTCCTTTTTAAATGGAAAATTGGCATTTTTGAAATGGGTGAGTGAGATTTAATTTTATTTTGAGGTTTATTAAAATAAATTTCTCATAATTGGATTATTCTAGAGAAAATTCAATAATATATAGTTAGTGAGTTATCAGGATAAACACAATAGGTTGTAATTTCATTAGCAACATATTGACTCTTTAAAAAACTAAAAAATTATTGGTTTGCACATCTTAATTCACCAAAGGGACTTGTATGGGTCCTTTCTTTCCATTATCGAGGGACGTGTGTATACATTGTGTTTTATCACACGAGTGTGTGAGGATCCCATAACCTGGAACTATCATACCTCTTGGAAGATGACCATATTGCTCTCTTGTTTATATTTGTGAAATTCATGCCAATTTTGTAAACTATTGTACATGCTTTATGATTTATATAAACTATTTTATATAGAATTGTTGATAATAAATTTAATTAACTCATTTTGAAATGGGAAGCATGATTTAATAAAGTATTTCCTTTATCTAAAATGTAAATAATGATTTGTTTAGATATGATTTTGAAATTACAAACCTATTTATATTAAATTGAATGCCCTTTTTTGGTTAATTTTATATTGGAATATATTATGGAATCTTTCGTGAGACCCTACTAGTATTTTATCTCACACCCTACCTGTTCCTTTGGGTGATTGTAGATTATCTAGTTGGGACTTGTGTTATATTCCAATTTTCATGTACTTTGTTTAAGTACTTTGGGTTTTTATACAAGTTTGACTTCAGGTACATTTATCCCAGTGGAGTTTTCTTTTGAATCCAGGTTGAAACATTATCTTGCTTAAAAAATGTTTTTGGAAAATTCATTCCCGCTTTCTTTTTGTATGATTCTAGGTGCTAGGCACCAACCCATAAGGATATGGAATTCCATTTGGTCCATGTCAATGATGTATCAGTTATTGTGTTACCATGGTAATTGAGATGGCTCGTAACCAAGTGGTATTAGAGCTCTAGGTTGAGCTTCTTGTCTTGAAATTAGTATGCTTTGTGTAATATTTTCAAGACTTAGGATGTAGTTCTAATTGAGTGCCTGACCAAATATCATAATAAAAAACCTTAATTCACCAAGGGAGGTTTGGTAAATTATTATTGAGGATTTGTTCTAGTATTTTCCATACTTTTATTTAGATAGAATTAAATCCAAATCTTGTGTTCTTATATATTGGGACTGATTACCCTTGTTGTTCGGTTTGATTTTTAACTCGATGTCTTCGTTTTTGTTTAATGATGTTGTGTAGAATCATTCCCCCAAGAAGATGTGTGAATAAGATCCATGAGGATGCTTCTACTGAACTATGGTGAGAAAATACTCTTATAGACTCGAATCTGGTTGACGCGATCATGTGAACTATCTAGGTTCTAGGACTGATACCACCACCAGCTTTGGTTCAAGAACCAGCTATAGAACCTCAAAGGAATGATCTCTGAAATCATTTTGAGGAATTTCTTCCCCAAAATATAGCACAATTAAAGGGATCAAAAAAACCTCAATAGGTTGAAGAATGGTTGAGTAGGATAGAATGTTTATTTGGGTTCTTGGAGAAACCTGAAAAAATAAAGTTGAACTATGCCACCTTTATGATTGAAGTACTGATAAGGAGTGGTGGAAAACTATGGTGATAGAGAATAAGTATCGGGTATTAGAGTGAAAATACTTCAACATTATTTTCAATGACTAGTTATATCCAGAGTCTATGATGTTGCCTAGGGCTATGGAGGTTTACAAACATGAGCTGGCTGATAGTACCATGACATAGTATGCAAACCATTTTACTAAGCTTGTGCATTTTTCACATGATATTTTATCAAATGAGAAAATGAAGGCTCAAAGGTTTGTGTTGGGATTATTCCCTAATAATTGTTCTTAGGTTTTCTTACTGAAACTACCTTCTAATGATGATGTGTTGGATAGGGTGTTGATGGTCTAAATGGATATGGCTGAAATTTCAGGGTTATTGGGAGTTTATTTCTCTATTTGTGGTAGGGTGGGTTACTTTAATGGAAATCATAAGCGTGATGATTCAAGGGGTGGATCTCGATAGCAGGTTCATTATAGACATCCTGTAGTACCTGGAAGTGGTCCTTTTATTTTCAACTAGTGTATTATGTTAGGGAATTCTAAGAGAGTTTTCACTAAGCCACCCAGGTATATGGTTCTAGTGAGAATTCAAGTAACCTATAGAAGTTATTCTATATCTATTACACTCCCTATAGTGGAACTATATCATCATATCATTCTAAAACATTGGGGAAATCATATGCCTTTTGGAAAAAATGGTTCATGACACAAACATCTAGAACGAAGCTTCTTTACATAGTGGAAGAGTCTATTGAGGAATTAGATCTGGTTCTAGTGATAGTGAGTGGTACCATTACTATAGGTTTTTTATTAGTGACTCCTCCATTTGATATTGGTGCATCTCATTAATTCATTTCAACCCATATTATTAATCTGTTAAATATTTATAAGGAGTTTTTATCTTATTCTATTAATTTGTTTAAGAATGTGGTGTCTAGGTCAAATACCATAGCACAAATTATCATAAAAAGAAAAAAAGAGTTACATGAGTCTGAAAGAGGGAATATTTTTCAATCCTTATCATAAAAAGGGAGTAAATAAATAGATAAGTCATCTAGATATGTTATATCATGGATAACTCTCTTGCTAGTCAAACTGTCCGAAACTATGTTCACTTCATGAAAGGTATGAGTGAAAATGTAGTTGATCTTTAGAATAAAAAGGAGAATGTTTATAAAATCAGTAGTAATCTTCCATGCAAGAAACACCACACCAATCAAAATATCCTGTACAATAGTGGTCTAATCAAATTCAATCCAAATGTTGTTCCAACTTTGTTTCATATCAAAGGAAAGTACATGGATCACCCTCATTAATTCTATTTCTAGAGACTAGGTGGTTCCATAGCTACTGAAGAATCATACAATACATTTCCCAAGGTGGTTTGTCAAAATATCACCACAGCCCGAGGGCCCCATAATTCTTTTAGAAGTGCCATAATCATCCAAATTAATCCAACCTAGGATCGGGCCTTCCAGAACACTTCAAAAGTGCATCAAGGTCGACAATATATATTATAAATCCAAAGGTGTTGAAGGATCCCAAAGTCTTTAATAGAGTTTTCAGAAATTTCCTTTTGAATCAAGGCAGCTTACCAAATGGTAATAAGAATGTGCATCTGACATGAATTTAGACTTGATGAGAAATTATTATGAAAAAGAGAATTCTATTATACCATATCACATGGAGGAGATTAGAAACATTAGTTAAGAAAATATTATTTATTTTTTAGAGCATTTTAAATCTACAAAATGATTTAGTTGTGAGATGATTGAATCAATAAGTAACCATCTGCAACAAAAATGTCAAAAATATTGTTCCAAAGAGCTGAACTCATAGAAAAATATAGAAAATTCTGGTAAGAATATTCTGTATGTTGGATACAAAAATGAAACATAGAGAAAAGATGAATTCCAAATGACTATATAAAAACCTTAGTGGGTACTATATTGTGACAAATACGCTAGAAAAGAGTAATCCTCGAGGGATTAATCAAAGATTTGTCAAAAATAATTAAGCATCATAAATTATAATCAGAATATTGAATGTTGTGGTTGTAATGATTTTGGAGTCTAGGATGCCATTATGAGATGGTTCCTAGATTAGGAAATCATTAGAATTGGAATAGTGATAATTTTCAACAACATGAATAATGTTATCAGGATGAATGAAATTATGATAATTTAAAATATCCATGGTAGTGAATTTGGTGTGTTGTGGTAAAATATTGGGAAGCGACATGGAGATTTAAGGAACACCAGTCCAATTATCCAACCAAAAGTTCATGGAAGAGTCATTACTAACCATCCATCCAAAGTTATTCATGATGTTGGTAAATCCATGCCTAGTGGATATCAAATTAGAAGAGCTAATATAATTAATATTTTATTTATTTAACTGTTCAAGGAATATGTTTTGAGAAAAGAATTGGAATCAGAGCTATTGTGAAGCAGATTACAATTGAGTGTGTCTTGTAAAGAATAATTAAAGAGCTTAAGGATTTTAATGCATATACTTCCCTTATCTAAATATTTACAATATGTATTCCATGGATCAAATAGAGAGCATAATATCTATAGTCATTATTTCTTCTCTATATCAGATGTTGATCTTTCTTGAAGTTTTCTATTTCTTGACATGAAACTTCTTGACATCATATTCAGGATGGATTGGCTCTTTACCAATAAACAAGGAATTGATTTTTATCTTCGATGGGACTCCTTTACAACACATAATGGAACCTTTCTTGTCTTTCAAGGAGAATTGGACCCAAGTTTGAGCAGGGTCAAACCATATTATGATATATTGGGGAAAGTATTATCAGGGTTTTCGTTTTAATCTAGAGCAAAAATATTGGAGTGGTGATCCTCCTCTAATTATCATCATGTTTCCCTGTGTGTTTCCTTTTAACTTCTTTGGTTTTCTTCTAGTAAGTTATATGGAGTTCTATATTGATTTAGTTATTGGTACTCACACTATTTCTATTACTTCTTACAACATTGATCCAAGAAAAATAAAATAAAGAAAAACTCTGTTGGATGATTGTCAAGTGTAAGGCTTTATTTTCCTGAGTGTGTCTGATTGGGTGGCATAGGTTCTCTTTACTAATAATGTCAATGGTTCACTGCGCCATTTTGTTGACTACTGAAAGATAAATAAAGTGACATTAAATAATAAGTATATATTTTCATGGATTGATGATATATTTGATTATTATAATGGGAAAATTATTTATTGAAGATTTATCTTCGATCCAGTTACCATCGGTTGAAGACAAAATAATTTTACAATAATAAATCTACCTTTCGAAGTAGGTATGACCATTATCAATACCTTGTTATTCCCTTTGTTTTAACCAATTCTCCTATAGTATTAATTGATTTAATAAACATGTTTTTACATGAGTACCTTAATACCTTCACGGTAGTCTTTGTGGATGAAATCATTTTTTAATCTATGTCCGAGGAGGATCATGGGAATCATCTGAGAACAATTTTGAGTTTGCTGAAAAATCACCTAATTTATTCCAAGATTATGAAATGTGATTTCTGGACTTAGGAATTGAAATTCTTTGTGCTTGTGTTGTCAAAACATGGTATTTCAGTTGATAATAAGAAGGTAAAAGTTTTTATGACATTTGAACAACCACAAAATGTTTTCGAGATTCAGAGATTCTTAGGTCTAGCTAGATATTATCACTAAATAATTACGGAATTTTAAAATTTGGATTCTCTAATTATTACTCTCACTCCAAATTTAGTGAATTATTCTTGGGATAAAAAATGATAGAATTATTTTACTGAGTTGAAATTTCTTTTGAATATTGTGAAAGTGTTGACTCTTCTAGAGGCTGGGTAGGGATATGTGGTCTTCTGTGATGCATCAGGTATAGGTTTCTTTTGTATTCATATACAAGGTTATCATGTTGCTTCCCATGGTTATTTTCAACTTAGACCATATGAGAAGAACTATCTGACTCATGACCTGGAACTTACAGTTGTGATGCACGTGCTTTAGATTTGGAATAATAACCTTTACAGAGAATGAGTTTCCATGTTTGAAAACCATAATATATTGAGTTATATCATCACTAAAAAAGATTTGAATCTCTTCCAAATTCATTGTGTGGAATAACTAAAATTGTTCTACGTTGACATCGCCTATAACCTGGGGAAATGGATTTTTTTCGTGGTTTCTTTGAGAAGGAAACTTCCAACTCAGACTGTGAAAGAATCTTCGGAAGAATGTAATTTGATATCTCTCTTTTAATAGTTGCATATTGGTGTCCCAGAATCAGGGATTGAGATTTCTTTGCCCTGTTTTTAGTTGAACTCTACTCTTCTTGGTAATATTATTTAGGAACAACATCTTGATGATGAGTTCTGTATGTTAGAGACTCTTTTTATGGTTGGGATATCATAACTTAATTCTTATACACCAATGAGGGAATTATTTTATATCTAGACTAATTTCTATACTATTATTGGTAAGGAAAGCTATGATAGTGGATTTCCATAATTCCCATTGGGAAGCACAGCCCCGGACAGTAAAAATGTTCTATGAAATGAGTGTGTGAGGATCCTATAACCTATAAATATTATACCTCTTGTAAGATGACTATGTTTCTAAATTTTTTATATTTTAGAGATAAATGTATTCCAATGATGCAAACTTCTTTAGATACAATCTGATATATATAATCTTTTTTATATAAAAGTGTTAATAATACATTAGTTTAATAATATTTCCATAATTTTTAAATGTGAAGCATGATGTAATAAAGTATTTCAATCATTTGAAATGTAAATCATTGTTTATTTAAATATTATTTTGAAATTACTAACCTATTTATTTAAAGGGAAGAACATTATTTTGTTAATTTGTTATTGGTATCTATTATGGAATCCTAGTTGAGACCTTACTATGATTTTATCTCACACCGTACCTGTGCCTTTGGGTGTTTTTAGATTATCTCCTTCTATATTCGAGTAGGGGTAAAGAAAAACATGGAGGTGGTTCTATCTATTGATTTGTGGACTTGGAGAGTTGTATCCATTGAAACGTGGATTTTATTTCAATTTTATAGAATTTTGTTGTAGTACTTTGGTTTTTAATAGCTCTTTGACTTCTAGTACATTTCTCATAGTGTATTTTTCTTTTGTATGCATATAGATTCATTATATTTCTTGTACAATGTTTGTAGAAAATTTGGTCCCTCTTTATTTTTGTTTGATTTCAGGTGCTAGTCGCCAAATGGTGGGGATTGGGAACACACTTTAATTCATGTTAATACCAACTCGATCATTCAGTTACCAGGGTACTCAGGATAGTTTGTGACATCTTATTTAATCAAAACATATTTACATAAATATCTATTTATGTTAAGATATCAAATAAATTCAAATAAAACATTTTGGAATACTATATAATTTTGTTGATTTATTGAAACTCTTAATTAATTTTCATAAAACACCATTGGATCTATCAATAATAATGTGTATCTATATATATTATAAAAATTATTTATCAAAAAACTCAATCAACCCAAGATATTGAATATAATTATCAAATTTCTATACAAACCATAAATTTAATTTGTAACCTCTCACCAATTAGGTCACCATATGAACAATTCATTTATCATTATCTATAAAACATATTTAGAGGGGTTTATGTATCATTGAGGTATGCACTATTTTATATAATCCTCAAAACCCAAAATAAATATCACCATAATGAATCAAATTCATAAAAAATGCAATACATATTTTCTAAATACACTAATTAAAATAATTTCAAACATCTCTCAACATGAATATGATATATCAAATATATATAAATGAAACACATATATTCCATTAACATATCAAAGGAAGGAAGTGGAATAATTCCAAAATTATTCAATTGAAAACCACCTTCTTACTAAAACCATACAATTGATTTTAAATCTAATGAAAATTAATTTATCACATTATAAATAATCCAACATGAATACTTTATTTAAAATTAATTTTAAAAACCCCAAAATTCCATTCAAACCAACAAAAATATTTTCATCATCTGAAAATCATATTTCCATCATGTTAACTAAAACTTTTAAACTTAAATTTTATAATTAATTTGATATACCTCAAATAAAGTAGAAAACAATTTATTCATTGCAATTAAAATTCCATAAAAAAAAATCAACATATGAAAATATTTGATTCATTTAATTCTACAATATAAAAACTCTATTTAAAAGCATTAGTTTGAGTTATTATAAAACTATTATAAATAAGTTTTAAATATAAAATTTTTGAAACACCATTTCTGTAGAAAATCCATGAATTAAAAATTAAATTCATAATAAGTATCACTAACTGATTTAAAAAATATTATATAAAAACACAACCCAATGTTAGAAAACCAATAAATAAATCAATATCCATAATTTTAATTATTACTAGCTAAGTTTATTAAAAAACACATTTAAATCATCCAATTAATCATTATACATTCCATGTAAAAACATATCAAATTCCCATAGTTATATTTTATAATCAATTAAATAACAACCAAAATATTTCTGGAAAGTACTTATTTATTATAAGTGGTGTTCATTAGATTAAAAAAATTCATGATGTGTGGGATTAAAAATAACCTCCCATGTCTTGAAAATAGATGTTCAAGATACTTCGCTATGATATAATAAAATAATAGAATATCCTTTTTAGGAGTTGTCTGGAACTAAAAAATCGTAATATTCCATTATAACATGATATTTTTCCATAAATACGTTGATCATATCTATTTAAAGGATACTTATCAGGTTTTAAATATCTCACCTCCACCTATCACTAAACCAACTTAATACTCATTCTCTAATACTATTTTCAAATATACTAAACTTAATATGAGGCAAAAAAACTCAAAAAAATTCCAACACCTTAGTAAAACTGTTGATGACCATATAATGTGCCTAAGAGTATGTTATACCACTTCAAAGTTTTTCTAATCAATGATAATGTTTTATATTTTTCTTTAAACTAGAAATAACCTCTATAAATTTTTAGACTCTCCTTACTCTTGAATTTATATCTAACTCTAACCATAATAAAATAAAAATTTACATAAATACAAGGACTATAAATTTTTTATAAACTTTTATTACAGGTGGTTACCTACTCTATGCTATGTTATATATCTTCATAAGACACATATTTACACTAATATCAAAAGTGGTTATAAGGGGTTAGAAATCACCCCATATAATAGTAAAGAATCACCCTTCACACAAATGTCTAATTGGAAGGAATCACCCATTAACGAAAAGTCTTTCATTACACTTATGTATCACATGATGATTTATTGTATTGGTTCCCAATAGTTTATAAAGTAACCCTAAAACTAAATGAGAAAGATCACGTTGTCCCCAATATGCTTCTACAAAAAAATGTGATCCTACTATTAGCCTTCTAAATTATAGAATTCAACACTTTCTCATGATCTCAATTAATAGAACATAATTTTTTTAAAACTTTAATATCTATAACTAAAAACTCTATTCTCACAGCTCAACATTAATATTGTAATTTTGGTGCTTCCTCTATTTCTATGAAATTCTATGAAATCACATATTTTATTCTTCTAATATATATATATTATAGAGTATACTATATAGTAATATCTATATCTACTCGATAAAATTATTTTTATTGATCCTTGAATGAATTTACCCTTTACAAGATTTAAATTCCTCTGATAAATGGGGGAACACTAGCTCTAGAATTTTAAATTCCCACTTAATCAATTCATTAGTCAACCACTACCACTAATTCTAAAAATATCAGAATTTTAATTTTCTAATAGTAATGTAAATACTATCATCAACCATCCTTTAATGAGTCTAAAAATATTTACTATAATTATGATTTAAAGATCATGATATTTTATCTTAACAAATAGATCAACATCATCGCCATGGATTTGACCTTACTAAAATATAATGTGGAAAATCTTGTCATCTTTCGGTTCTTTGACTTCTGGTTCTTCCATTATATTTATACCTCTTAATCATGTGGAAATTTTATATCTATGAAATTAATCAAAAAATATATCAACAATTAAATGATCTTTTTTTATATCTTTAACGCATCATTCGTACTTTTCAATACAACATCTCGCATCTCAGTTTAGCTTTCAACCTTCTTAACTTCTGATTATAACAATTTGAGTATAGAATACTATTTAAAATTTTTACATAGAAATCCTTAATTAAGAAATTTTTAATATTACATATTGCATAAGGTTTATAATTTTTCAATATTTTTCAATTTCCATCCTATAAATACTCTTACAAATTCATGTAATGTTTTTGAATTTGATGTCTTTCAGTGAAATATTCAATAACTATATTTCGTATATAAAAAATCATACATACCAACATAATATTAATTCCTTTTTATATTTCAATATACATTTAAAATAATAAAATTTTAAAATACTATTACTTCTTCCAAACATAGAAGAAAAAAAATCTACTCTAAAATAGTTGCAATGTTTAGTACTTTATAAAATCAGTGTACCATCTTCTGACTTAACTTCTGCGGCTTTATGATAGTTTGATCTTCACAACAATCTGATATTTAGAATTCCCTCATGATTAGAATCTTCACATCATCATGTAACATCAAGACTAAAATTATATATTTACTCAGTAATTTTATCCAATTACGGTATTCTTTCTTAAGAATAGACGACTGATATGCATCCTTTAATATTTCATGATAATTCTTTCATATCTAGTACATTTTCAAAATATGATTTATCTATAGCATCAAAATACTTTATAATGAAGCTAAAATTTAATGATACATCCTAAAACTAATGCCTTCATTTATAACTCATTATTTTTAGTTATAGAACATGGTAACTTCCAGATAATAAATCAGGTTACCATATATTACACTATACAAATTGAAAAATATAAAAAACATATTAATCTTACCATATTTATCAAATAAACTATCTTGTGTAAGGTTGATAAAAATAAAACAAATCATTAATAATTCAATAAATCTATTGTGTTTTCAATATATAACATTTCATTTTTTTCAATACCAACAACTGTCATCAAAACATCTTTATACTTTTAATAAAACCACAACTATTCTCAAATAGAAGTTTTTGGATAGAACACTAATATATAGAATAATGTTTCTGGGAGAATTAAATCCACCGGTGAAAAGATATTTATAGCCACAAGTTCTATATTCTTCCCCATAAAATTTATACCATCTTTTTTTATAAGAACAACTTCATATTAAAAAAACTTAAAGTAATAAGTTTTGAAATTATCTCCCCATTAGATAATAAAATCCAAAATATAGGTGGTTATTTTAATGCCTCCACTCGAGTAACCTGAAGATGATGGTTTTCATACTACATCATCATAAGAAAAAGGGATGGATTATTGATGGATTTAATAGTTTATAAGTATTATAATACAATATAAATATATGATTCTCATATTAATTTTGAAAATAAGAATAAAAAAATAATATTATAGTGATAAATATATTATGTCCTCGAGTATATCCATAAAAGTATTCATAGATATATTTTTGGTATTATACTGAAAATAAAAAATAAAAACTGGTCAGATCATATTCTTAGTAAGAGATAGAATACAATAGAAATTATTATAGAATAAATAAATCATTAATAATATGGAATAGATAAACAATAATAAAAATTTCATGAACCCTACCCCCAAAGGTACCCCTCCTAGGTTGGAAATGAGAGAATGGAGTTAATAACACCCCAATCCTAACTCTGATAGGCCATGGGTTATTGACAATCACTAAGGATATAACATACTCACAAAATAGATGAATCACCCTTTATGATATATGGAAGAGTGATAAGATAGAAACACCCAAAAACACCTACTCAATATTAAATAAAAATATCCCAAATACATTCATGTATTGTCATAAAAATAAAGAACTATAAAGGATACTCGAATTACCAAATGCTAAACTCATCTAAGACTATATTGACAAAATAGCTCCCAAACAAAAAATATATAGTAATGTCCAACTCGATCACAAACCTACTCCTTGTAACCTAAAATCATATAATATAGGGTAATAATAATAGGTATACCTTGTAGGATCCTCCACTAAGTCTCTCATGAAAAAGATAAAGAATCATATAAAAACCCAAGGGGAAACAAGTGAAGATAAATCATCAACTAAATAGGTATGAGTAGTTTTCAGACTCACCATGGATATAAATATACTGAAAAGTATCACAGAAATATATCATGTAATATATTATCAATAGAAGGTACACCAATACCACTACCCCATTGGTTATTCACTCTACCCCAACATTGTATGTCTTGATATCTCTCTCTTTGAAAGAATATATAATGAAGATACTTATGATAAAATATAATAATATACATCTTGTGCATAACATAATCTCATCACATACCATGCAACTCATGAATCACATTATCTCGTCACATCATCAGATGGTAACCAAGTAGTTTTTTGGAGCCACCAAAACCCGTATATCTTATATTATATCTCAACCCATCACAAACCATACACTTCATAGATATAATATTCCATTAGATACTATATATAAAGATATATGTGTATTAAATAACCAAATTCCATTACATACCTCTAGAAACATATACTTTGAAAGATAACTAGTACATATACAATCACACAATACTACCAACTGGTTAGACCAAGGCCAAAGGTGATAGTGAGCCATCTATTCCTCACTGACCTAGATGGTGGAGAAAACACCCTCCTAGAGTCTACTAGCTATCAGTATCTCTATTTAAATGCGTTGGGTAGAATGTAAAATCATAAAACTTATAGGAAAAATATTTCTCACAACTACATAGTCTAAAATAACATAGTATTAGGCTCAACTATAACTATCATCTCTCAAACACCCTACAACCACTACTAAGAACTAGATATCTTAAGATCACACAAGAATTCAATAATACTTTAATTTATTTATTTATCTCCCTTAAGTGTTAATTAAAAGTTTCTTTATATTTAATCACCATTCACATGGGTTAAAACATTTATTAATAATTATCAATCCATAATTCTAGGTACTCCAGGAAACAACCTAAGATACCATAATAGATATTCATAACTAAGAACAAAAATGTCCCTTAAGAAGTGGGGAAAAGAACGTAGAAATAATAATCATAACCATGTGTACGTTAAGTATATTTATTAAAAAGAAATAATATTTTCTTTTATAACAACAAAGAGTAAGACAACTTTCAACCCTTTAAATCAATCCATTTTCTATCCCAGAAATCCATATGTATATCACTATGTATTATAATGCCACGTGCCTTAAATGCTACCACAAACCTAGACCTACCCACCTATATCTTGTCAACTATAATCTATACCATGGTCAAATCATGTCACCTAGTAAGTATCACATCCAGATAGAAAATATAAGGAAGTAAATAAAAAATAATCCACATGGAATCTATGCCCTAAAACTAGTCATCTAGACTTCACATGAAAATAGAGCTGTTAAACCTCAAGAATTCATCTTTTTTAAACAACTGGTTCTCTATAATTTTGAATAAACTGATTCCTTTATCATAGTTTACAACTTTGGGTGACCTATTTCATTGGCTATTAAAATATATAAATCATTTAAACATGATTGTATGAATAACTTCCAATTTCAAGAAAATGTTGTAATTAAAAATTCCTTTAAAATGCCTCAATATTATTACATCAAGAAGAATTCCCTACATCAAGTTATTTATCCAATTTAATTAACATATAGAGGAATAATTTATAATTAAAAATTCATTATTCATATCATTCATTTTCATCAAACATAAGAATAATGGTTTACCAAAAAATACCTCTTTAATTAATTATTTGATTAACATTATAGAATTTACATTCATAAAAATTTCTAAAATTACTATTCTAAATTCAATAATACAATAATTTAAACAATTTATAAATTTAGATAACATGCTATCTAGGAAAACAAGATGTGAACCATTATCATGGTGAAAACAACATGTTATCACACTAACCATAAACAAATTATTTTCATAATTCCAGGTTAATATTCATTATTGTTAATTACACCATTACTCAAATAGATAGAGAATGACTACATTTTTATTTCACTTAAAATAATATAAGAACTATTGAATTTTCAACCTTAAGGATTTCAATATTCATGAAATGAGAATAGAAAAATAACACAGGTATATGATCGCCTCTCCCACAAGGAAAATACAACCATCTAAGATCACCATGCCACAACTATTCCAAAAAAATCAAAATAACTCCAAAACAATAAAGGAGATTATATCACATAAAATGGCATGATAAAATAGGACGAAAAATCGATTAGAGAATAAGGCACAAGAGAAAGAGGGAAAACTCACCTTTGATCACTATGAATCGAACAAAAGAAAGTGGGGATCAATCCCTTTTAAAACTGATTCGAAAATCATTGAGAGAACTCCCTTGGTTGCCTAGGGAACAGAGACAATCAAAGGATTTTGTAGAAAACGTATGGTGTGATTATCATTATAGGAAGAATTAAAGGTGAAATTTTTTAACATTAATGGGGAATTCACATTGTGAAAGGTTTGAGTTTTAAGACTCAGTGAAAATTTCATCACCATGATCTAATAAACCTAGATAAATTCATGTCATGAACTTCATGTTCAAGTTGCGAGTTTTCATAGAAGGATTTTTCAAATTCAGAACCCATTCATTCACATCATTAACACAGATTTTACATCATGAATCACATCATAAAAAAATCAATTGCATAAGCTATGAACAAGACTTTAATATGGGAAATGCCTAACCTTGTTTTGAACTAGCTTTTATATCTTGAACTCCTCTAGAAACCATATTTTATCTCCCAAACTCCACCAAACCTGATCTAGGATTCTCAAAGAACCCTAGGACTTGAAAAGTACATAGGAATAGTATATAATGATCCAAGAACTTATATTAGACACCTCATAAACAATTATAATCCTTTATAATTTAAAAAGAACTTAGAGAGATATAGATAAATGGGGTAATCTAAACATACACCCAATGACATACCACTCATGAATCTCGCCATCACAGGAGCTCAACCACCTCAATCAGAGGAAGAAAAAAACTATGTTACACCAAAAAACACATCCTAAACAACATATTGGGGGATATACCTATAAAACAAGATCACGGAAACCAATAAAGCTTCAAAGAACAAAAAACTATCTTATAAACTAGTTAAAGGTCAACAACCATCTAATGACCATGGATATTAGAGAAGTTTTAAAAATAAAATATCTTAGGATACCAAGTGTGTATATATGAATCACATTACCAGTTTTATTCCACAATGCCACCATGTATCCACATGAAACACTCCAAGGGTATAATATTCTCACAAAACACCTTCTCTTGGATGTCTGTGATCTCCACATGCCACTCCTCAAATGTTTAACCATTAGTAATATTGATATATCCCCAATCAATGATGTGAGAGTCATCATGAAGATAACATTTAAGATATGAAACATAGAATACATCATTTATCTAGATCATCTTTAGGGGAATAATTGTCCTATATGAAATGGTTCTAATATAAGAAAACACCTTGGAAGGACCATAAAACTGGGGAGAAATATTACACCCACATCCAAACCTTTTCTACCCTTGATGGGGATCCACCTTTATGAACACATTTTCTCTAATATACAACCTTGGAGGTCTCCTTAAATGACTACAATTGAACTTTTTATGCTTCTGTTCCACCTTAATCCTCTCAAAAATCACGTAAACCACCACTTTCATTATCATCAATAGTTCCAGCCTGAGAATTAACAACTCTCTAACCCCATTCTAGTGTAATAGATAATGTATATTTCAGCCACAAAATATTCAAATGGTTACCTACCAATGGTGAAGTGAAAATTATAATTTTATTAAAACTCAACCATAGGTAGGTTACTCATTCTCAAAAATCTATAATCTAGGACAGAAGTGTATAATATGTTCTTGAGATTTTGAATTTTTCACACTGACTGACAATCTATTTGTGGATGAAAATCAATGTTAAGGGGTAACTAAGAGCTAACAAACACTGGAGGCCTCTCCACACACTATAGGTAAAATTATTATCATGATCATAGGTGATCATCCTCAGGACTCTTTGGAGTTTCATCACCTCCACAAGGTACTACCTCAATAAAGCCTTCCATGAGCATGACTCCATGATCGCTATAAATTAGGTTGGTTTCTACAAAAAAATTCCACTATAACAATTATATCATGAAAATATCCATGATATTGGGTTAAACTAGTGATTAATTCCTTTGAAATGTCTCCACCCTTCCTTATAGGAACATCCAATGACTAGAGTAAACCACTAAGAACATAGTGATAAACCTTCACCTTCTATTAGAGGAAATAATAAGACACAAAATCTAAAATAGAATGCTTCAACACAGGCCACTAAAACTGACCACTCAGATATTGGTAAATTTTTTTAATCCTAGGTTTTACCACCAAGGGTGATCTATGGAACTCATGTAGATCCACCTCACACATCGAAAAAGGGATAAAAATCCTCCTCTAGAACAATACTCAGTGTTGTTAATCCTCATACTAATCCTTAGGGGAATCTCCACAGACAACTCAATATCTCAATGCCTCTACCTCAAAATCCCTTAACTATGACTCATCCTCATGTTACACCAACCTCTCCCATATTAATATGTGTCACAAAGATCTCATCCATCACTCTCTAGTAATCTCAATATTCATGTCTATCATCACTGTAGGACTTCTTTCTTAGTAAATCAGCTACACCATTACCCTTCTGCAATTTATATGAAATAAAAATGTCAAAATCTTGTTACAATTCCATCCAATATAATTTTTTCAAGCTCAGTTCATATGGGGAGAAGATATACCTACGGTTTTCATGATTGGTTAAAACCAGGAAAAATAATTGATGAAGTAATGGTGCCACACCATCAAGATAAAATAACTTTGCAAAACTCTAGATCATTGGTGGAATATTTATGCTCATGGGGATATAACTGTAGATACCAAAATGAAAAAAATATATCTTTTCTACATTAGAAAACCACTCAACCAAAGACATGAATTATTATATAATTCCTTGAACTAAACTCCATATTTTGGAAAATGGATAACTGGAGCACTGACCAACATCTATTTCTAAAAATCAAAAGATACCTGACACTAATCAGTCTACAAGAATAGTTAATCCTTTCTGGTCAATGTTGTTAGTCAATTAACAACTTGAGAGAAATTTGTTAAAAAACTCCTATAATAGCTTGTATGGCCATAGAAACTCCACACCTATGAAAATATATTATTATATATCTATTAAATGACTACTTATATCATTGAACAATCTATATCTACACCACACTAGGATATAACATTCCCAAAGAATCAAAATTCAAGAGTCCCTAATTATCAATTTGATAGATTCATGAAGAGTTGTTGGTAAAAAAGAACACCAAAAATGACACAGAGATGCCATATATTCTTCTCCTCAGATGCAAGGTACACAAGAATATCATTAACAAAAACCAAAAAAAACTAATCTAGGAACTCACTGAACATTAAGTTCATCAAACCCAGAAACACTACTAGACCTTTCATCACACCAAATAACATACCAATGAACTTGTAATACTGATAAAGACATTCAAAATTGGTCTTCATAATATCCTCATATTTTACATGTATATGATGATATTCTGACAGTAGATAAATATTTTGAGATCTCCTTTTATCTAATTGAATAAATCAGCAGTCTATTGAATAGTGTAGTTGATCATCACGACAACCTAGATTATGCAATGCTAATCAATATAGATATGTAGAATACCATCATAATTCATCATAAAAAGAACTAGAGCACCCCAAGGTGACATGATTAGATGAAAAAAACCACTCTATAAAATATCATAGATATATACCTATAGCTCTTGAAATAAATAAGACATCATCCAATATAGTGACATAGAAATTATAGTATATCCTGGATTAAGATCTATCCTAAACTCAATCCCATGTCGAGTGGGTAATTCCATGACCTCCATAAGAAATAAATCATGGTACTGTCACACAACCCTAGTAAACATTGTGGGTTAAACCTCTAAGGATCTCATAATTATTTTTTCTATTAAATAATTCCACGTGAAGAACACACCTTTGACCTATACAATGGTCACATTCACCAATAAAACTATAGGATCTCTATCAAAATCGAAGAAATAAATCTATCTCCTATATTATCCACAATAGAATACACATAATAAAACTATTTTATGATAGTTATAATATCATATGGATGTATCGATAAATATATGAAGTCTTTCAATGAGTGGGGGTACCCCAAAACTATAATAAAATCACTATAAACAACATAATGATAAGCTCAACCTCCAACTGGAATAGTCAACACAAAGGGAACTGGAAGCCTATCTACCAAAAGTTATAAAGAATAAAATATTTTAGGTTATATGAAGAAGTAAGTATCTCATATTTCAAAAAAACACATGCACCCAAGAAAAATTAGATATTTTATCAAACAACATTTGGCCCAACTATTTCTAGAAACTCTAAAGCATTTAGTTGACCATGACCTACTTAGTGATCTCTCTAACCCTAATTATGAGAACCTCCATGACCATGAAATTATCTATATGGATGGGGATAATCTGGTGGATATCCTCTTCATACCCTTTATCCTCTCTACTAATGCAAAGCTATAACACCCTTATACGACTTCCTTAGTTGAAACTACCTCAATAGTTGAAAGTAAAGTGAAAAAAACTGCTATATTATATCTTATTGGAAACTTTTATCTCTCTAGCCACAAATTTCCTTGGATTACACATAAATAATATGTGTTTAAACCCTTAGTAGGGTCTTGAAAGGTTAACCCCTCAGAGAAATGGGGTTATGTTGGATAGGACTTTTGCAAAACTCTCTTAAATAACTTTTATAAAAGAAAACTTGAACCAAAAACCATATATATGATATGAGGGGGTTCGTATTATCTCTCCTCTCAGGGTTATTCAATCATGACATGTGTCCTATCAGTGATCTCTTCACTCACTACCACCTTGAGATACGATGATGCCAAAAATGGGGTGACATGACACTAGATATATGTATGCAAAGTATCCTCAAAATTCATCACAATAGTTTCACAATCTAGAAATAGTTTTGAAGCATATTATAGATGGGTCTTGAAATAGATCTTGAAGTCCCTCTCATTAGAACATTCATTTTGAAGGGTAACAGGCTCCTGGAGACTGGTTTCCTTTACAATCGTTTAAAAAACTCTAGTCAGAACTTTTCGTGAATCTTCTCCCATAAGACTGATGAATCCTCACGATCCATAAGGAATAAGAGAAACCATTAACTCATTGCTCCATAAAACTTCATCATAACCAAATAAATCCAATACTACTTCTCATCACATCACATTGATGGTTATCTCCCCCTCCTCTAACCCGTCCACAATCATGGAGTTTAAAATGGAGCCCCCATACTTTTGCAGACACTATAATTGAAACTCTTGGAGTGTCCTCCTCAAATTTTCTTTGTCGGTGAACATTACTCTATGAAAGCCAGCTGTTATATATTGCTAGACACATTCTATGTAAACTATATGAGGACGAAAATTTGGTTCCATACCGAAAAAGTAATAAACTATAAGGGACTTCTAAACCAGAAATATAGAATATCATGATTTATTTAATTATTTATTTATTCAAGGGTTAACATAAACCCACGGTTTTGCGATTTCAAACAGAGGTGAAAAGAAGAATTATACATTGTACTTTCTTATTGATCTACCGTGAAACCAATATCACTTCACTTTGTAGGCTCAGTAAACATAATGGTTTGTGTATCATATCACAGGGGGCATAAATACTCATGTCTCATTAGGTATCCATTATTTAAATTTCATTATAAACATAGATGAATCCATTTCTATTCCAACTCATGCAATTATCACCTCTGGATACTTGTAAAATCCATCCTATCACTCTACATGAACCCTCTAAACCACTCTGTCACTACCCCTCTCTCAACGGTACCCCTCATAGTCTAAAAATGAGATAAGGGAGACAATGACAATAAAAGAATGCCTCTAATAGGACATGGGTTGGAGAATATCAATGAGGGTATATCATACATACAAATGTGAGGAATTACCTAATAATATATAAGGAATTATAGATAAGATATAAACACCCAACTGAACTTTCTCAAGATAAAATAAAAATATCCCAAGTAAATACATGTAATTTCATAAAACTGAACAACTATAAAGGAAACTACAAGTAAAAAATATATAAACTTGGAAATTACCATAAAGATAAAATATCTCACAGAAAATTACTAGCTAGTAATATCCTACCCAACCAACAAATAGCTCTAGTTGTACTAATAATAGTTTATATGGTATTGGGTGAGCATAACAGGTATACTATGTAGGATCCTCCTTGGAGCCTCTCTTGAAAAATATAATGAAAGACAACTAAATCCTAAGGAATAATAAGTGAATCTATCTCATCACCTAACCATTTTTACTAATTTCTCAAAATTTCCAGGGAAATATATTTGTATATATCAAATAAAAGAAATCATATAATATAATATCAAAATAAAGTATGACACTACCACTTTTACACTAGTTTTCCACTCTACCCCATATTTTCATGGCCTAATCCATCTCTCCCCAAAAATACTACTATAAGACACTTACTACAATGTATAAAATTATGCATCCCAAGTATCACATAATCGCATCACCACCATGCACTTCATGCGTCAAATAATCCCATAAAATATCCATATTGTAACCATGAAGCTTATGGGATCCACCACAACTGGTATGTCATGCATTATTCCTCAAGCTATCGTATCTCATATACCTCATTAATTTAATAATATATATGATACTATATCTATAGATACATGTGTGTAAAATAACTATAAGACATTACACCCCTCTATACACATATATGAATAAAGGTAACCATCGTGCATTGAATTATGTTATTATACCATAAGAAGAGAGCAGGCCACAGGTTTTAGTCATCAATATTTTCCATTCCAACCTGGATATTGGAGAAAATACCCTCTTAGAATCCACTTGGTGTCCTTAATCATACTGACATGGGAAGGGTAGTGTATGAAATTACAAAACATACCTGATATAATATATCTCACAAGTACACTATGGGAATTAACATAGTCTTATGCTCAACTATAGATATTTTCCATCATACACATAACAACCAAAACTAGGGACTAGATATCCTATGTGCATAAAATAAAAAAAATAATAATTTTATATTTCTATTTATTTCCATTAAATGATAATTATTTCATTAAAAATTAATTCACATTATTCCATTTATCATTTCATTAACCACCAACCAAAGTCCATTCGCTCTAGGCATAATTCAAATGAATCTAAAGTTCTAAAAGATAATTAATATCTTCATCCCATTGAAGAACCAAACTCTTGGGTAAAAATCATTAATTATTATCATTTAGTATTTCCAGGTACTCTAGGAAATATCCTAAGTTACCATATATGAGATTCATAACAAAGAACAACCAGCTAGCTCAATATGAGGGGAAAGAAATGCATGAAAAAAATCCCAATCATTTTAACCTTAAGATGATTTATTAAAAAGAAAGAATCTTTGATTTTATCATAATAATGGGAAATCCCATCTTCAACCCAATTTCATCCCCAACACCACCGTGCATGTCACAATTCCTCCCTTCACCACATGCATCAACTACTTCGACAAGCCTACGGCTCCTTACCCATATCTCATCAACCATAATCCATCCTTGGATCACATCACATAACATAGAAAGTATCACATCCAAATAAAACAGAAACTGATGAAAAAAAACAAATTCATTAGGGAATCTATACCCTAAAGACAAGGCCTCCAGTATTCACATGAAAACATTCTTTCTCAGTTCAAAACATTCATCTTTATAAAAAACTATTTTTAACCACATTTAATTAACCAATTCATTATCACAGGTTTCAACTATGGGTAGCCTAAGGAATTATCTATTAAAATCTATAAATTAGTTAAAATTACTTTCAAGCATAAATTACAGTTTTAACAAATATAAAGCAAGAATAATTCTATTAACATGCATCATTGTTATTCTGACGACTTTTACATATTTCTTTTTAATACATTGAAGATTCCATTAATATATAGGGGGAAATTATAATTTCAACTTGTGTTAAGCATCACCTTGATTTCCATAAAACATAAGAATAATGATTTATAAAAACATGTCTCTTTAAATCTTAAGGGAACCAACATTTATACCTTTATGTTCTTAACCATTTTCATCTAATTAACATGATAAACCGTGGAAAAAAATATATTAAAAAATAATAAACTTATGTAGAACACAATCTCGTAAAATGAGAGACAAACTGTTATCATGGTTGAAAAAATAGTGAGATCACTAGAATCATAAATCATTTATTTTCATTATTCTAGTTTAATCTTCATTATTGTTAATTTTACCATCACACAAAGAGATAAATAATAATTAATTTATGATTAAGAATAAAATAATTAGAAAATAAATATAGCACCTACCTTAAGGATTTTAAAATTCTATAAAAAAGAAAAAAACAGTAACATTGATCTCTAATCACCTCTACAACAAAGAAAACCACAAAACTCCATGAGCACTGCACCATAACCATTCCAATAGAGATCAAAATAACTATATAAGAACAATTTTTATTATCTATCATAGCATGGAAAGATAAAATTGGAGGAAATAAAACTGATTAGAGAAGAAATTACAACATAAAGAGGGAAAACCATAGAATCACAATAAATCTAACATGAGAAATTGAGGATCAATCCCTTTCGAAAGGTACTTGAAACTCCTTGAGAGAGATCCTCTAGTTTCATAGGATTGGAGAGAATCGTAGGATTTCTCATAAAAACAAGGGTATAATTATCTTTATTAAAATAATTCCACAATATTAATGGGTTATTCACATCATTAAAGGTTCACAATTTAAGACTCATAAAAAACTCATCACCTTGATCTAAAAACATTGATAAAATAATGTCATGAACTTTATGTTCACATCATGAGTTTTTAGAGACATATGTATCAAATCAAAAACTCATCCATTCAAGTCATGAATATATTATACATATTAGGAATCACACCCCATGGACCACTCTTATCAATACATGAAAAACACTTTGGGCTGTAAACTTCTTAATCATTATGTAAACAATATTTCACTTTATAAAATCCCAATGGGACCAATTTTCTACTAAAAAATTCCACCAAAACCAATTTAGATTTCCTCTAAGAACCATTGGCTTAGAAAAAATGTAATGGAATGAGATAAAAAGGTTCTATCCCTTAAAAAACCATTCCATATAACTAATATCATAAACGGGAATTATATCAATAGATTACATGACAACACAAATAATCACATGGAAAATAACAACTAGTTTCATAATGCTGTAATGCATAATATCAGACATCATAATGATACTGTCAAGCCCTTCTATGTGAAAATCATACATAAATAGGAGAGGGATATGCCAAATAACCAAGCTAGTTTTCCTCATGAGGCCTAACTAATATTTGAGGGGATGTAATGGTCCCTGATCATAACATACAAAGTCTAATGAATTGATTATATAATATAAATTAATAGCAATTTAATACATAATCAATATAAAAATAATATTGAAGACTTATGAAATGTTAATATTCTCCCCATTATGTAAATAAAAAAAATAGAATAATTCATCCAAAGAAATAACTTGGATGGTACAATTTGATTATATCCCCAATAAATCATAGGAATCATCAAATAATATTGACATAAATAAGAATAACTTTAAATGATTATTCTGGACATTCCTTGAAAACCTAAAAAAATATAATTTTCTTTGGATAAAATTTTATGTAATAATTTACATAATATGTATATATAATTCCTTTATTTTAAAACAACCATGATAAATTTTAAATAAATATTAAAATAAAATAATATTTATGAAGGTTGTAATGTCTATTCATTCTATAATTGTAAAAACAATGATTTTTTGAAACCTTTTCGTAAATAGGGAAAAGTACATGATTTAGAAAACACCAAGAAGATTCCTTGTAAAAAATGAAAATAAAGTAAAATATGGGTTATAAATTAAATTAAATAATTAACTTATCATATAAAATAACATTATTGATTAAATTTTATGAATCATGGTCATGAAATAAATGTTCATCATCCAAAGGGGAAATTAAGAAAACCTTTAAACAAAACCACGTACTTGATCGTATTGAGTACCAATGAGAGGAAAAGGAAAGAAAAACATATAAAATTCATTTATAACTAGAGATTAATAAAATACATGGACTTAGAGAGAATAATTTATTTTAATGGAAATCTAATCATAAAGAGTCCTGATTAAAAATGGTATTATAGTATAAACCCTTACCTCAGAATTTCTCTTGGTCAGAAACATTTTATACTCATGAATAATCACTTTATATTTATAAAATACTTTAATAAGAACCCTATTCACCTATATTTAATTTTTATGTACCATTTATAATAATTTTGTTTATATAAATTGAACAGTGCTGATTTATATTGATAACAAAAGGTTGTTCGGTCAATTTCTACAAAATTACTTTGGTTTGTTGACCTTAGTTGAAGTTGTAATGAAATGGTTCCATAATATTAATAATGTTATTAATTTGATGAATATAATTATATAATATTTACTAATCATACTTAAATTGTAGTAATTGAAATACAAATCACATCATTGTATGGATGATTTCGTCTGTATGTATGGATGAACAACATTATCATTCTCCAAATAGATGGAAGAGAAATAAGGTATATGATATCCAATATTTAAATAATCATAATTATGTCATAAAAATAAAATATATTAATTAGTTTCATCTTTTTAACCATCCCAGAAAAGTGGGGGTGAAAAATGAATTACATCGTTATGTGGAGACATTAGGACATAGATACAAAAGTATATGGTTTTCATTTTCCATCAGATGGAAAGGATATGGAAAATAGATTTCAAATTGACATAAAAACCTTTGTATAATTAATATATTTATATACTTATTTTAATATGGTTATTGATGATGTTGATGTGGTTTAAGAAGAAAGTAACTTGAAAATGCTCATAAATAATATATACCTCTTATTTTCGTAACATCCTTTAGCTCCCACCATAATCCTTCTTGAAGTGGTATATTGGTGAGACCATGACCTCTAATAAATGATTAGGTATTTTGGGATGGTATTTTTTTAGGTATTGGTTTATATGAGTGAATCAATTAGTGTGGAAACATTTTGAGAGGTGGTACCCTTTTATAAGTAATATGGGTAGAAATATAGTAAATTCTATAAACTTTATTATAAAATATATGTATTACTCAATTCAAGTGGCTAAAAAATTTAATATACTTGAATATTATCAATAAAATTTATATATATAGCAAAAAATATGGTTAATAATGTTTTTTATTTATCTTGAAGATTTATCCCTTTATTTTAATCATTTTAACTCATATTACGCCTAACCATAGTCATAAATATTTAACATGGATACTATTTATTATTAACAAAAAAATATTTTTCCTTATTTCATATAGTTATGTTTTTTTAAAATAAGGAATCAATTTTAAAATATTTAATTTATATAAGTTTTAGAGATAATTTTATTATTTTTTCACATGGTAAAAAGAAAATATTTTTTATAAAAACATTTCTTTGAAGCATGAAAATGAATTTACAAGATAATAAAGTATAATGTTGATTCAAATTGAATTAACTTATTTATATTAAAAAAATGATTATTTATATTTAAAATTTAACCAAAAACAAAACTATCCATGTGAATATTTTATTAATAGATATGAAATAAAAACAATTTTTATTTAAGTAAATACATTTCTTAGATTACAAAAATGTTAAGAATACAATTATATGTTCAATATTTAATTTTTATAGGATTAATATTACTTACCCATTTATTTATTTATTTATTTAATAAAAATTGTTACATAAAATTTCATTGTATTTTTATAAAATTGCAATGTCATTAAAGTGACAGTTTTTGTAAAATCAGTATTATTCACTATTTAGAAAAAAGGTCAACTATTTCTAAAGATCTCAAAAGTTCAACCTAAGATAATTTTTCCACGATTAATTAAAAATGAAATTAATTTGATAAAATTAAATCTACAAAACACTTTAATTTAGTTCTTCATATCATTTTTGAATAAATTTACATCATTGTACTATTTATTATTTTTAAAAGAAGAGCTTCCTTATTATAACTGAAACTCAAGTGTTATATTATTTCCTCCATTAAATATTTACTCCTAAAAATTTATATAATATCACCTCATGAGTATATGTGGGTAGTTATTAAATATAACTTATTTATGATCCCATTTTACCTCTTATATTTTATTATTTCTCTAAATTTCCTTCTCCAATTAAGTCACCTAATTCTGAAACACTTATTATCTAGTATTATGAATCAGGATAGGCTATTTACAATATGGTAATTTAGGTTCTAATTATACTTCCCCATATTCAAGTACACATGTTTGGTCTAGAATATACTATATTAATAAATAGATATGGAGCACATCATTAACTTTAGAGAGAGTAGGTGTCATTGTCAAATAGAAATCGACAACTCCAATTTATTCCACAACATAAAATTGCCTTTTATACCTAGAACATAGTTTCCCATTCTTTCCAACACTTATAACAACATTTTATGGATATACCTACAAAAAAACATGATTATCCACTTGAAATTCAAAATCCGACCTTGATTATGGGTATATATCTTTGGTCTACTTTGAGCTTACTTAATATAAATATCAATATTTGTTGTTGTTGTATTATTAATATGTTATAGTCATAAATTATTTTTTTCACCTAAATAATCCCTATAAGTTGGTGAACAAAATAATTTCCTCTAAAATTATTCATATGGTTACCTTAGAATTATTTAATATTCATTATTATTATATGTGAATTCCACTAAAGGTAAATACTGATCCAATATACCTACAGAGTAAAGTGAGCATAACCTCAACATGTCTTCAAATGTCTAGATAGTTTGTTAAGACTTCCCTTAAATGTGAGGATGATATAAGGTTATCAAATATACCTTAGATTCAAAATCCATCTGAATACACTTTAATAATATGGACGTAAACTATGGTTCATGGTCAGATAAAATCTCAATAGGTGCATCATGAGGTCTCACAACATCATTAATATTGATCCATGTAAGGTGCTCAGAAGGTAGACCTTTCCTTACAGTGAGTAAATTTTTTACTTGTTAATGTGATCAATAATAACACATATGAATTCATTTTTTCTTTTAGTTTTTTTAAATCAAGTGTAAAAGTCCATAGTAACATCATTTTATTACCACAGAGGATCAATTAGAGGTTTTATGGCTCCTTTTGGATGTTTTCTATAAGTGTTTACCTATTTAAAAAACATGAATCTGAAAACATTGTATGAAATTTCATGTTTCATATTATTCTACTACAAATGTTCATTCACGTTACATTTTTTTCTACCTTGGTTAATATTGAAATTTTACTTGTGATCATCATCTAATAATTATCATTTTAGTTCATACATGGATATAACACATAGCCACTTTGAAAATTTCAATATACCATAATTATAGATGAAGTATACCAACATCACATCATTATAAACATTGATTATTTTAATATTCATTCCATAAATCTAGGAATATTATTATTTAATCTAATAGGTATGGTTCAATAATCAATTGAAATAAATATGATGATTTATCTTCTGAAATGATACCCATATCTAGATTTACCAATTCCATAAATATAAGATCGTTTTTAATTATCATTATAGTAAAATCCCCATGATATTTCCTAATAAATTCATCAACCAACTTATCTACCTTTTGAGGGAGGTATTATATTTAGAAATCATAATCCTTGAGTAGTTTTTTCCACCCACTTTTTTTATGTTTATCTATTTCAATGAAAATATATATTTTAAGCTTTTATAATCCATATAAATTTCACATATTTCAGTATAAAGTTAATTATACTAAACCATCAATGAAAATATTATAGTTATAAACTCAAGAACATAGGTTGGATAATTCTAATTTTGAATCATTATCTTTATTTATGCATAGATAATAACTGTGTCATTTTATTTAATGGCACATCCAAGCCCCTTATTTATTGCATCAGTAAATAAAAAAAATCCATCCTTTTACCATAGTAAAATAAATATTGGTTCAATCACCAATATCCTCTCTAATTCTTATAAATTTTATTTACATTATTCTAATTATATAAACATAACACCTTTATATGTTAACTTAGTTAACAGATTATCTAATCAAGTATATTTTAACAAATAATCAATAGTAACATACTAGTCTATAGATACTATTTAAATTTATTATATTTGGTTTTTCAGGCTATTCCCTCAAGGAATTTATCTTTTAATTACCAACTAATATTCCATCCTTAGAGATAATATGGCCAAGAAAAGAAATATCAAGATGCTAGAATTTAAATTTTCTAAATTTTTCATATAAGTCATTTTCTCTAATATTCTTAAAATTTATTCCAAATTTCTTTGTATTCTAATCACTAATTTTAGCTTTTCCCATGATATCATCAATAAATACCAAAATGAAATTATTGAGATAATCCTTCAATACTCTATTCATTGGATTCATAAAAAGAACAGGGTGCATTTTCAATTCAAATAGAATTACTATAAATTCATAATATATATACCACTTATGAAAAAAAAGCCTTTGGAATATATTATTTATTTACATGTATTTGATGATATCTAGAAAAAAGATCAGTCTTTCAAAAGTACTGATCTCTATGAATTTTATCGAACAAGTTTCCAATTTAAGGTAAATGATACTTGTTTTTATAATAATGGTATTTATGTCCCTATAATAAATGAAAAACCTCACATAACCATCATTATTCTTAAATAATAATAAGGGATCTCTATAGTGAAACACAGGGGTGTATAAATCCCTTATCACACAACTCTTATAGTTATTTATTCTATTCAACAAATTCCACTTTTTCTATATAATAGGGAGCATTGAAATTGGGTATAAATCAGAGAAAAGATCAATGGAAAACAAAAATTCCAACTAAGGTGGGTTTCTAGGTTGTTCTTCAAGAAACACAATAATTTATTCCTGAAAAATAGGTTCATACTCTATTCTAGGTAAACCCTTCCCATTCACAGGTTATGTATCCTCTTTTTATATAATAATTTCATTAAGGATAACTACTAGAGGTGGATTGAAACTTGATTAAAATTTTGCTGTATTTTATCTAAAGAAAAAATATTCCACATATACATCATGAATCCTAATATTATTCTTTTATAAATAAATATTCACATTTTAACTTTAAATATAATCTATACCTAGGATTATATCAAAGTCATCAATAGGAATAATAATAAAGTTTTCAAATTGGGTATGCCTATGTATCATAATAGGGATTGACTAATATATCTTTTTTCAATAATATTTCCCATGGAAATCATGATTGAGAACTCCCTTCTTAATGATTTATGGAAATATCAAATTTTATTCGAAAACATATAAGATTTAAAAGAGTGAAATGATTTGGAATAAGATAAGGCATTAACTACATTTGATGTTAAGATATAGGTACCTAAGAATATATATTTAGGAACTTCAACCTTAGTTATATTTATCAGATAATATTATTCTTTCTCCTGTGGTCTTTTATAAGGAAAATTTAATTGATTATTCATGAATTCAATCAAATAGTTCCCTATCTCCATGTAGTTTAAGAATTGGACGTTGGTGAATTCTATCTTGCAGTTTCAATCATAGGATCGATGGAATTTATCTCGAAACATGAAGTAATATCCCATTAAAATCATGAATTTTCCACAGAATTTCATTCAAAAAGTATAAAAAACTATAAATTCCACCATTTACTTCCACCCTATTTATGTATTTCTTTTTTTAGCGTTCTAATCCACAATATTACTTTCCTTTTTCCCGTGAAAAATTTAATACTTTGAGAATTCTTTCTCTCTATTGTTAGAACTTCATACTATATCCTCATTTTTCTATGCGAGTAATTACCTTGGAAGGCTAGGCTTTATCCCATAAAAGAAGTAATAAATCATACTTATTTTATTCTGTACATAATATGAAACTTGAATTTCTTACCATGTAAAGGTGAATTCATATTCATAAACATTTTCTCCTTCACTTTTCCTTAGATTGAGTAATTTACTATCAATATTATATAATTCCACATAAAGAATTAATATTGGGAACAATATATAATTGAACTTATTTCACTCTATATAATTCATCTCTCCAACTCCTTAGTGTTATGTATGAATTACAACCATTGATTAGTATCTCACTTAAGATGATAAACATTCATGATAAATTTCTCTCTTTCACTACATCCCAAAGTGACAAATATCATCTATTGTGACTTTATCTATTTCATATATACTATTGAATTTTTAATATCATTTATTTTTTGGGTTTTCTATCATAAGAAATGGTCCCAAATTATTACACCTTGTGGGGGATTCGGAGGATGATCCATGTGGTTCATTACCTGAGTTGGATTATATAATGTATTAATAATTTGTTAAACTCCATATCCATCTTCATTGTCTTACCTAGTAGTTAAATCCCTAAATAGATCACATGAATTGATATGCTTTCTATTCCTTCCACTAGACACTATTTTTAAACAATTAGATATTCAAAAATTAGCTCATAACATTTTGATTTTTTAATCATAGGGTAAAATTATATATCCAGGGAATGACTTAGAATAAATGAATATTTATGTGTAGAAAATATCAAAATAATAATCTTAGTTTTTTTGGGTTTATCATTAAATTATATATATTTTTCAAATCTTTTATAATGGTTTCCAATGATTGTGTGAGTCGAGAAAAGTGTATCTTGTGGGAGTGCCTAATGAGGTTTGTAGTCTTCGGCCCACTCATCATGCACTGAGTGAAGACCAACTGAACACTCATCCATAATTTTTTGGTTATTTACCCCAAGCATAATATGTGTTGAAACCTCATCCACATTTCATTACACTGTCACGACCCGTCCTCGGGGCCTGTGCCGTGACTACCCCAAGCCCACCATCCAGAGGCCAGGGGCTGGCGACTAGCACCAAGGTGTAATTCCCGATAAAAAGGGAAGGCATTGCCTTTATATAGTAAACAAACACACGTAGTAAGCAAGCAGAAGTAAACAATAATTAAAAATGGGTACAATAGTAAGTGTGGAAATGTAAGTGGGCCAGAATACAAACCCAAACTGAAAGTAAAGTACAACTGAAAAGAAAGTACAACAACTGAAAGTAAAGAGGCAATGTCGAGCCGTCCTATGGTAGTCCCACCTGAAGGGTGGGTACAGATAGCCACCTCAGCTCCTCGGGTCTAGCCGTCCGCTCCGTGTACGTCTCACCCAGTGGTCCACCTCCAGCTACTGACTACTCCACTAGCCTCAACCGTGATCAGCGCTTTCCGTCGTCAGCATCCAACACAACGTAGTGTGGGCATAGCCCGTGTAGGGTTGAGTATAAGCTACTCAGTAGGGACCCCGAGACCCCCGAAGGACTCCCAGAATCCACAAAGGATGATCCAAAAAGGAAAGATACAATCACGAAGTAACATCCGACACTGCTTAGGTATATTCCCATACATATACCAAAGTCATCAATTCCAATTTGGCTCCAACATCCGAGCCCATGTTCGATCACGTCCACACAGCATATCACAACACAATTCACATAGGAAATCAAGTCAATCATATCGAAGATAATGATTAAAAATCAAGATTTAGCTCACACGGGTATAATTCTTCATAAGACGATAGAGATGATATGATGTAGCCACTGATTCATATAAGACGTTGGACCCACATAGGATTGATAGGTACTAACCCCTGCAATGACCCACACAGGATTGGACCCACACAGGATCTGTAGGCGCTGTCCCACACAGGACCGCTAAGCGCTGAACCACACAAAATCTAACCCACATAGGATCAGTAGCACTGATCCACTTAGGATCGATGAGAGCTGTAGTCGTCCCCGTCGAATCCACGGAGGATTTATGTACAGTCGTCTTCGTCCTCGCAGTCGCAGCCAGCTCTAGGGTTCCCGCACAGAGCAAGATCGTTCGGGAGGGTCCGCTCCATGAGCCGAGGGGCTGATACATCAAATGACATGATGTCTAGATTTGATGTATCCAAAAGATCTGTATCGTCAATAGGAACTCAACGACACAGACGGCGCGTCAATCGGATGACCGGTCTGAGAGTTATTGGCTTTTTCGTCTTAGGGGATGGGTTTTTTTTAAGTGAAAACCAACCCGACCATACTCCAACTGCATCCAAACCTCGAGTAGAGTAAACCCAAAGGTCTGTCTCACTAAGATGAATCCATCAAAGTCGACGGCACGTCAATCGGATGTCCGGAGCTCAAGTTATAAGCGTTTCCACTCCGAAGGCCCGGCTGGTTTCGTGTACGAACCAACCCGGACGAACCCAATGTTCTCCGAAACCTTGTGTGTAATATACCAAAATGACCATCTCGATCCAAGGATTGCATCGCAGCTGACGGTACATCGATTGGAGGTCCGTAATCCAAGTTATGGGCAAAAGACCAAAAGAGGTCCGGGAATAGGGGGTTCGGGCCCGGTCCGACCCAGCCCGATACCCCCAGGGTCGGCCCGGGTCTAGGTTCGACCTACTTGGGCACGGCCCGGCCTGGAGGCTCAGCTAGGCGGCTCGGCCAAGCGATGAGGGGGGGGGGGGGGGGGGCCGGGGGCGCTGCCCCCCCCCCCGCTTTGTCAAACCGCAACCCCCATGTGGGGGGGCACTCCTACTGGCCAGCCAGGGGTTACGACCCCCCGACTCTTCCCCCTGACCGGCCAGCCGGCTGTTGCCACCACGGGACTGGGGCGGTCCCGTCCCCCTACTCCGACACTGGTGGCCGGAAACAGGCTGTCGTTCCCTACTCTGCCACGGCCCCGCTCCAGCCGCGGTGCCTTCGTGGTTCTCCGGCGCGGCACGACGATGCCATGGTTTGGTTCGTCTTCAATGACACGGCGCGACAGTGCTGCTCTTCTCCGCCATTTCTTTCATATTTCCCACACGGTGCTTCGGCACCGCGTTGCCTTTCTCATGCCGCAAACAATATCAAACAACCCAAGGGGAGAGGAGGATCAGCCGTGTTCGTGCGGTCTGACCTCCTCCCTTTATTGCGATAACAGGAGGCCCAAATAAGGCGATAAATCAACAATGAAAGTAATCAGGAACAAATGAATTAATAATCCCCTACCTCGAGCATAGTCTTCGAATGAGGTTTGTTGTAGAAAGGGACGTCACGGAATTGATCGTTGTCGAAGAAGGTTCCGTACACGTGGAAAGAAGGAACAAAAGGATGAGCGTCGGGTCGTCGATAGCCGAGGAAGGAATATCTCTCCGTCGTCCGTCGTCAGAAGTCGGCGTTCTTCGTGTTCTTCACGTTCTTCGTCGAGGAAGAATAACTTCAAGAACTTGAGAAAAATCTCCCCAAGCATTCACCCACAACAAACCTCTTAATAAAATAAGACTTGTCTTATTTTATTAACACACAAGCCAATGCCTTTGAAATTCAAAATTGAAACAATAAATTAATCGAATTAATAGAAACGTTTAAACCGCCAAATTAAAATAGGCGTTTCATACTAAGTTAAACGCAAGAGTTGACTTCCACTTAATGTGGCTGCGAGTATGTTACCATATTAAAGGAGGGGTTTTAGGAAGAAAAGAAATGGTGGGGCTCGTGTGGGTCCCACCTCACAATTATCCTACCTAGTGGGTAGGATATTGTGGGTCCCACTTCATCCACTTAGCCTAGGTTAATAAAAATAAAATAAAATTGGTTGCACCACTTTTATTTTATTCCTTTACTTAACCCCAAAATTTTAAAACCACACTTGAGCAAACGCACCTACGAAAAAGGTGTTTCTAAGCAATTACCAGTGCTGCGATTCCATCGGTGTTCGCAGATTTCGATTCTGAACACCAGTTCAAAAGTTAGGAAAACCCGCTCGTTCGTTCACTAAACATACCTGAGCTAAACATTGGAAAATGATTCCCAGCACAAAGGGCCTCAAAATCAGGTGCCGTCAGAAACCGCGTTCTTGTAAAACTCCCAAGAAAATTAAGAAAAAAATTTCCTTGAATTTTACGGGTCTTTACATCACTCCCACCTCAGGACTTTATGTCCCCGTAATGATACATCATAAACTAGGGAAACAAATATGGGTACTGAGCACACATCCGAGCCTCCCGCTCCTAGGTGCTCTCTTGGAGGTTCCCGCGCTGCCATCTGATGCGCAATAGAGGAATTGATTGTCCACGTAGGACCCACTCCTGTCGATCCTCAATATCCACTGGGACCTCCGCAAAAGTCACCCCATCATCAACATCCAGCTCCCCATGGTCAATGATATGCATCGTGTCATGCACGTATCTCCTCAGCTGAGACACGTGAAAGTCGTCGTGTACCCGGTGCAACTGAGGTGGTAGAGTCAAGCAATAACCCACCTCGCCAATCCTACTGAGGACCTGGAATGGTCCGATGAAGCATGGAGACAACTTGCCACCTCAGCCAAATCTCCATAATACACATCGAGGTGTGACCCGCGAGAAGACGTGGTCTCTATCCTCGAACTCTAGTGGCCTCCGCCTCCTATCAGCATAAGACATCTGCCGGCTCTGAGCTGTCCTCATCTGCTCCTGGTTGACCTGGACCTTCTATATCGTGGTCTGGACCATCTCCAGTCCCACAAGTACTGACACCCCAGGGTCTGTCCAGCACAACGGTGATCTACATGTTCGTACTTAAAATGCCTCGTATGGTGCCATCCTGATGGTGGAGTGGTAGCTGTTGTTGTACGCGAACTCCACCAAGGGTAGGAGGTCCTCCCAGCTGCGACCAAAGTCGAGGACACATGCACGGAGCATGTCCTCGAGAGTCTGAATGGTAAAATCCATCTGACCATCTGTCTGGGGGTGAAAGGAGGTGCTCAGATGTAGCTGCGTCCTGAACGCCTCCTACAAACCCTTCCAAAGCCGGGAAGTAAAGTGAGCATCTCGATCGGAGACGATAGATGATGGAACACCATGAAGCCATACAATCTCTTGAACGTAGAGAAGTCCCATGCTCTCCACTGAGTCCTGCTCTCTAATGGGTAAGAAGTGAGCCAACATGGTGAGTCGGTCTACAATCACCCAAATAGTGTCGTGACCTCTGGAAGTGCGTGGAAGTCCAGTCACAAAGTCCATAGATATGCCATCCCACTTCCACTCCCGGACCTCCAAGGGCTGTACCAAGCCTGCTGGTACCTGGTGCTCTGCCTTCACCTGCTGGCAGATGAGTCATCGAGAAATGAACTCTGCCACAACCTTCTTCATGCCCGGCCACCAGTGCTATCATCTGAGATCCGGGTACATCTTCGCCACTCCAGGATGTACTGCCAAAGGGGAAGTGTGAAACTCTCCCAACACCTCCTCTCCTAAAGCAACTGGTACCAAGGTATGTCATCTGAAAACAATGTCGTGCTCTCCTACAGAGAAACCATCAGGTGCCTGTCCTGAGGATATCTATGCATGCCGTGTCTCACAGTCAGTGTCCCCACGCTGTGCCTCTCTGACCCGTTGCAGTAGTGGATGAGTGACTGTGAGTGACTGAAGAAAGGCTTCTCCATCTCTATCCGTGAAGGATATCTGCAAAGCGGTTAGCTGCTCTGTCGCCTCCCCAAGTATCTGAATGTCCATCCTCATGCTGAGAGCATCAAATACCACGTTCCCATTTCTAGGAGAGTAGACTATCTCAAAGTAATAGTCCTGGAGGAACTCGAGCCATCGCCGTTGTCTCAGGTTTAGGTCCTTTTGTGAGAAGATGTAGCTGAGACTCTAATGGCTAGAATAGACTGTAAAGCACTCTCCCATCAGATAGTGTCACCACATCTTCAGAGCGAAGACCACTGCTGCTAACTCCAGGTCATGGGTAGCGTAGTTCTGCTCATGCTGCCTCAACTGTCATGATCCATAGGCGATCACGACCCGCTCCTACATCAAGACATATCCGAGTCCGATCCCTGCTGCATCGCAGTAAACTACGTACCCAACTCCCTTCTCTGGTAGCCTCAAGATAGGCGCTCTGGTCAATCTTTGTCTCAGCTTTTGTAAGATCTGCTAACATCAGTCTGACCACACAAATGGTTTCCCCTTCTTCATCAAAGCTGGGAGTGGTTCCTCAACTCTGGAGAAGTCTGGCACAAATATCTGGTAGTGCCCAGCTGGTCCCAAGAAACTATGCACCTCCGTCACGCTCTTGGGTGGCTCTCAAGCTAGCATTGCCTCGATCTTCATAGGATCCACTGAAAATACCGCCTTAGAGATGACGTGTCCAAAGAAGTGGACCTCGCATATCCAGAACTGAAACTTCAAGAGATTACCATAAAGTTGGTGCTCTCAGAGTGTGTCCAGTACAACCTGCAAGTGGTAGGCATGCTCCTCCTTAGTCATCGAGTATATCAAAATGTCTTCGATCAAGACCACGACAAATTGATCGAGGTATGTCTGAAAGATCATGTTCATGAGGCCCATGAACAATGTTGGCTCATTGGTTACGCCGAATGGAATAACCAAGAACTCATAGTGGCCATACCGACATCTGAAGGCCGTCTTCTTGACATCCTTGTCCCGAACTCTGAGCTGATGATAGCCTGACCTGAGGTCTATCTTCGAGAACCACCATGCTCCCTTGAGCTGATCGAAGAGGTCTTCAATCCTTGGTAGCGGATACTTGATCCTCACAGTCACCTGGTTCAGGCGACGATAGTCGACTCAAATTCGCAAGCTCCCGTCCGCCTTCTTGGCAAACAATACCAGGGAAGCCCAGGTTGAAACACTGGGTTAGATGAATCCCTTTCCCTGCAAGTCCTCCAACTGTACCCATATCTCTCAATGCTTGGCGGGAGCCATCCAATATGTTGGGGTGGATATCGGGGCCGTCCCGGGGTACATGTCAATATAAAAGTCTACCTCTCTGCGAGGAGGTAGTCCCCGAACATTGTCGGCGAAAACGTCCGCATACTGATCCACCACTGTAGGAAAACTAGGACTCCACAAGTCAACTGCTCCTAGGATGAGGCTATCCAACTGATGAGTGATGGGATGTCCTCTCCTCTACGAGAATCCATCCTGTGCTGCAAAGGCTCCTTTCTCACCGGTGAAGGTGAACCTGCTCCTGTCAGTGCGTACACACCGCACCTTGTGCCTAATACACTCAATCTGAGCATGGACTGTGGACAACCAATCCATGCCCAAGATGACATCGTAAGGCCTCGACGCCGCTACAAGAAGATCCCAGCTGAAGCTCTCGCCTCCTAGAGTAAGCTCACACTGCCGGCACTAGTGCCTAATCATCGAGTCTGCTCCCGTAGGAGTCTCTAGCCATAAGGATTGATCCAACGGCTCCGTCAGAATCTCCAAGATTTGAATAAGAGAAACGACTATGAAAGAATGACTCACTCCTGTGTCCATAGGAACTGCATAAAGGGTGGAATAGACAAATATAATACCTCAAATCATCTCGGGCTCTTTTTGGTCATAGGCCTCTGCTGCCTGAATTTGTGCCTGTCTCTGCCCGCCAGCTCCCTAGGGTCGGGGTGGACCTCTTGGTGGTGGTGGTGGTAGAGCCTTATAGCGTCTCCCACCACCTACTGCTCGGTCAGCTCCTCTGCCTCGTCCACTTGCTCCCTGTGGACTGCCATGGTTGACCCTCTGCCTCTGCCTGGGTGGTCCCTCAACCGTCTGCTGCTCCTCGGCACGACGGGTCGGGCAGTCACGAGCCATGTGGCCCTGCCCGCCGCATGCGTAGCACTGTCTGCCTCCCGAAAGACTGGCTCTATGCTGAGTGCCCCACACCTCTGAGCCAGTATCCTGAGGTCGTCTACCTGAGGGTCTGGTCTGCCTAGACCCAAGAGTCATTCGTTGACTGCCTGCTGCAGAAGGCTGTGCTACGTGCCACCCTTCGGTAGGCCTCGCTGCTGATGTAGGCTTAGCAAGGAAGCTCTCGATGGGAAGGGCTCGCTCCAGTACCCCTGCCTATGTCGGAATGCTGAGGGAGATCAACGATGCCCTAATCTCATTCCTCAATCCCTTCTCGAAGGTCCGGAACCAGATGAATGGGTCCCGTACCATGTCCGTCGAATAGCGCGAGAGGTCGATAAATCTCACCAAGTACTGGGCGACCGTCAAGATGCCCTACCACAACTGTAGTAGTTCCTTGATGCGCACCACACAGAGGGTGGATGGGACAAACTCCGGGCGGAAGAGGCTCTCAAAGTCCGTCCAGAGTAGAGACGCCTAGTCATGCACCTGGAGCATCAAGCTCCACCATCTGCCTGCTGCCTCATGTGGGAGGCTCGCTGCGAGGATCACCATGAGATCAGCTGGTGTCCCAACTAACCTGAAAAATCGTACAACTGCCTCCTGCCAATCCTCGGCTGCCTGAGGGTTCGTCTCCCTGCAGAACCTGGGCGGTCGCTGATGCTGAAACTCATGCAGTGCACTAAGGCGATGTGCACTGTCAGCGGATGGGGCTGGTAGCATTGGTGGCTTGACGGGTAGAGGTACCGCCGGTGCATCTGCTATCAAAGGGCCCTGTACCAAGGCCTCGTCGCTCTATGGGCTATCATCCCGGACAACGCTCGAAACCCTAGCTAGCTGCCGTTGTGGGGCCATCCTGAAAAGAAACAGGTGTGCCACGGTCAAACAATATATTTGGTGAGCTGACACAAAGTAATAAAAAATAAAACATGAAACACACATGAAATCAATGTTTTCGTGCATTATGTCGGAAATCAGAAGTCAGGGTCCTGGTGTACGGATACGTTGGCCGTTACACCAACACTGGACTCCCTGGACTGATAACCACACTCAATACTCTTAACACTATTGATTCACATAGAAAAAGATCAGAGTCCTGAGTGATACGCTAGAACCGAACTCCTCTGATAACAATTTGTCACGAAACATCCTCAGGGCCCGTTCCGTGACTACCCCAAGCTCGACTTCCATAGCCCAGGGGCTGGCGACTAGCACCAAGGCATAATTCCCGATAAAAAGGGAAGGCATTGCCTTTATATAGTAAACAAACACACAGAGTAAGCAAGTAGAAGTAAACACTAAGTAAAACTGGGTACAATAGTAAGTGTGGAAAAGTAAGTGGGCTAGAATACAAACCCAAACTGAAAGTAAAGTACAACTGAAAAGAATGTACAACAACTGAAAGTAACGCGGAAACGTCGAGCCGTCCTCTGGTAGTCCCACCTGAAGGGTGGGTACAGATAGCCACCTCAGCAACTCGGGTCCAGCCGTCCGCTCTGTGTACGTCCCGCCCAGTGGTCCACCTCCAGGTACCGACTGTTCCACTAGACTCAACCACAATCAACGCTGTCTTTCGTCTGCATCCAACACAACGTAGTGCAGGCATAGCTCGTGCAGGGGTGAGTATAAGATACTCAGTAGGGACCCCGAGACCCCTGAAGGTCTCCCAAAATCCAAAAAGGATGATACACAAAGTAAAGATACAATCACGAAGTGACATCCATCATTTCTTAGTTATATGCCCATACATATACCTAAGTCATCAATTCCAGTTTGGCTCCAACATCCGAGCCCAAGTACGATCACGTTAACACAGGATAACACAACACAATCCACATAGGAAATCAAGTCAATCATATTGAAGATAATGATTGAAAATCAAGATTAATCTCACACAGGTATACTTCTTCGCAAGACGATAGGGATGATTAGATGTAGCCACTGATTCATTTAAGACATCGGACCCACACAGGATCGATAGGTACTAACCCCCGCAATGACCCACACAGGATCGGACCCACACAGGATCTGTAGGCACTGGCCCACACAGGACCACTGAGCACTGACCCACACAGGATCTGACCCACATAGGATCGGTTGCACTGATCCACGTAGGATCGCTGAGTGTTGTAGTTGTCGCCGTCGAATCCACGGAGGATTTCTGTACAGTCGTCTTCGTCGTCGCAGTCACAGCCAGCTCTGGGGTTCCCGCACACAGCAAGCTCGTTCGAGAGGGTCCGCTCCACGAGCCAAGGGGCTGATACATCAACTGACACGAAGTCCGGAGTTGATGTACAAAAAATCTCTGTATCGTCAACAGGAACTCAATGACATAGACGGCGCGTCAATCGGACGCCCGATCAGAGAGTTATTGGCTTTTTCGTCCCAGGGGCCCAGTTGTTTTTTAAGTCAAAACCAACCCGAACATACTCCAACTACATCCAAACCTCGAGCAGAGTAAGCCAAAAGGTCCGTCTCACTAAGAGGAATCCATAAAAGTTGACGGAACATCAATCAGACATCCGGAGCTCAAGTTATAAGCGTTTCCGCTCCGAAGGCCCGGTTGGTTTCGTGTACGAACCAACCCGGCCGAACCCAAAGTTCTCAGAAACCTTGAGTGTAATATACCAAAACGACCGCCTCGATCCAAGGATCACATCGCAGCTGACAGTGCGTCGATCTGAGGCCCGAAACCCATGTTATGGGCAAACGACCAAAAGAGGTCCGGGAATAGGGGGTTTGGGCCCGGTCCGACCTGGCCCGATACCCCCAAGGCGGCCCGAACCGGGTCGACCTGACCCGGGTCCGGCCTGATTGGGCACGGTCTGGCCTGGCGGCTCGACCAGGTGGCTCGGCCATAACGGCCGAGCGAAGAGGGGGGGGGGGGGGAGGGCGAGGCACTGCCCCCCCCCCCACGTTGTGAAACCGCGACCCCCCATGTGGGGGGCCGCTCCTACTGGCCAGCTTGGGATTATGACCCCCGGCACATCCCCCTAACCTTCAGGCCCGCACCGGCCGACCGACTACTGCCGCCATGGGACCGGGGCGGTCCCATCCCCCTGCTCCGACGCCGGTGGCTGGAAACCGGCCGCCGTTCCCTGCTCCGCTGCGGCCTATGGCCGCGGCCTTGGTCTGTCCGGCGCGGCGCGATGGCACCACACCCCTCCGCCGCTGCCCCGCTCTGGCCACGGTGCCTTCGTGGTTCTCCGGTGCGGTGCGACGGCATCACGATTTGGTTCATCTTCAACGGCGCGGTGCGACGGCACTGCGCTTCTCTGACCTTTCTTTAATATTTCTGGCATGGTGCTTCGGCACTGCATTGCCTTGCTCATACTGCAAACAATATCAAACAATCCAAGGGGAGAGGAGGATCGGCCGTGTTCGTCTGGTTTGACCTCCACCCGTTATTGTGATAACATGCGGCCCAAATAAGACGATAAATCAACGAAGAATGTAATCAGGAACAAATGAAATAATAATCCCCTACCACGAGCGTAGTCGTCGAACGAGGTTTGTTGCGGAAAGGGACGTCACGGAATTGATCGTCACGGAAGAAAGTTCCGTACACGTTGACAGAGATCGTCCAAGGGGGAATGGTGTCTCCCTTCATTTGACGCAGAAAGAAGGAATGAAAGGATGAGTTTCGGGTAATCGATCTCCGAGGAAGGCGTCTCTCACCGTCGTCCATCATCGGAGGTCAACGTTTTTTGCGTTTTTTGCGTTCTTCGTCGAGGAAGATGAACTTCAAGAAAATGAGAAAAATCTCCCCAAGCCTTCACGTACAACGAACCTCTTAATAAAATAAGACTTGTCTTATTTTATTAACACACAAGCCAACACCTTTGAAATTCAAAATTGAAACAATCAATTAATTTAATTAATAGAAACTTTTAAACCGCTAAATTAAAAGAGGCGTTTCATACTAAGTTAAACGCTAGAGTTGACTTCCACTTAATGGGGGTGCGGGTGCGTTACCTTTTTAAAGGAGGGTGTTTAGGAAGAAAAGAAACGGTGGGGCTCGTGTGGGTCCCAACTAACAATTATCCTACCTAGTGGGTAGGATATTGTGGGTCCCACTTCATCCACTTAGCTTAGGTTAATAAAAATAAAATAAAATTGGTTGCACCACTTTTATTTTATTCCTTTACTTAATCCCAAAATTTAAAAAACACACCCGAGAAAACGCAACTCTAGAAAAGGTGTTTTGAAGCAATTACCGGCGCTGTGATTCCATCGGTGTCCTCGGATTTCGATTCCGAGCACCGGTTCAAAAGTTAGGAAAACCCACTCATTCGTTCACTGAATGTACCTGAGCTAAACTTTGGAAAATGATTCCCGGCACACCGGGCCTCAGAATCAGGTGCTGTCGGAAACTGCGTTCTAGTAAAATTCCAAAGAAAATTAAGAAAAAAATTTCCTTGATTTTTACGGGTCTTTACATACCCTAACATTGATTTCATTTCTAGGAAGCCACACATTCTCTACTAGACCAAAAATTTATGATATGATTAAATACACACACACATATCCAGTGTATTCCCTAGGGTTATAGTCTTTTATCTATGTTTTCCTAAATCTATTTCCCATGTTTTATACTAAACATCCTTTTTATACTAACTATAACACCCTATCCCTAGTAACTGATAGCTTGTGGTTATCTTACTATATTGGCATAAGATACAATACATTTCATCACAAAGGATTAAATGGTTTAAAATTCATGGGAGAATAGAAACATACATGATTATTACATTACATTTGAAAACATAAAACATAAGTCAAAATTATTGTGATAAATTTATTATTTCTTGTAATATATCCCTGAAATAATTCATATATATCTTATTTGTATCTAGAGTAAATGAAGAGATAATAAATGTTGAGGTTTGATGATCAGTAAGGGAATTCATACAATAGAAGCTACCATATGATAAATAATAATTTATAATATGGTAGGGATATAAAAATAAATATGTCAAAAAACTAAAATCATAAGTGTGAAATATAATCATGGATGATATAACAACATAAGAAATTCCAAGTATAATAATAACTAGTTTCATAATGATAGAATACATAATGTCAATCATCACAATCTTATTATCAAGTTTAAATGACATGAACTCATAAAAAAATAGGTAAGGACTATTTCAATTACCCAAACAAGTTTATCTCATGGGACCTACATATGCATTGAGGGGCTATTTTAGGCCTGAACCATCACTTACTATGTCCAATGCATTCATAAAATAAAAAAAATGAATAAAAATTTAATATATAGTAAACATAAATAGTCATACTAAAAAACTAGAATATAAAATTTAAATATTTTACCTAGATAATAAATATAATAGTTTGATCATAATCTATTCAATGAAAAAAAGAGGATGGTATCATTTGATTATATCCTTAGTAAATAATAATCATCATCAAAGGATGTTTATGTAAATTATAATATATATAGAAGAACATTTAAACCTAAGAATGAGAAAAATATTATTTTATATTGATAAAATTTTAAATAATTTTTTTTAAATATTTAAATAATTCCATTATATGAAAATAAACATGAGAAATTATAAATTAACCTTGAATGAAAGGAAGATTTATGATGGTGGGAAAATCTGTTCAGCTGGTATATGTAAAAACAAATATTTTATTCTAATATTTTCTAAAATTTTAAAGGTGACTTTTTAGGAAAATTACAGGAACGTACCTTTTAAAATCTAGAAAATAATTTCAAATATATGATTTAAAAATCAATTTAAAAAAATTATTTTATTATAGAAAATAAAATTACTGATAGAATTTAAAGAAACACTGACATAGAAGAAAGAGTTCATTGACCAAAGAAAAAATAAAAACAGCTTTGATAAAAAAATGTACCTGTCGAATTACGTACCAAATAGAAGAAAATAAAAATAAAACATGTAAAATACATAGATTAACATATTAGAATAAAATAAACATAGTTTATAATAAAAATAACTTATAATCACCTTTAATCGATATTTAAAGATACACATTCCCAAATATAAATGATAGTATAGAATAAACACATACCTCTGAATTTCAGTAGGTTGAGATGTTATATACTCATAAATGGTAAATTTAATTTAACTAAATACTTTCTAAGAATCTATTTCATATATATTTTTAATGATGTTTTGAAATTATTTGGATTCTATTTATTGAATAGTTCTTGATTACACTGACTACCTAAGGTTGTTTGGTCAATTTCTCCAAAATTTATTTGGTATATTGACCATGTATTAGTGTTTCATGAACTAGTTTAATCATATATAGAATGTTAATAATGTAATAAATATAATGAAATTCTATTTTATAACCATTCATGCATGGTGGTAGTAGAAAAAGAAATCACATCACTTCACCAAGGTGGTAGTGCACACATATGCATGAACGTCACTATCATTCCCCAACAGATAGAAGGGTAAGAAGGTAAATGATATCTTATATTTATAGAATTATAATTTTTTTTAAATACCATATATATATTTATTATTTTCATCTTTATAAAAATCTATGTAAAGTGGTGATTAAAAAATAATTACACTGCTATGTGGGGATGGTATGTCGTATGTACACACGAGCGATGTTTTTATTTTTCATAGGATAGAAAGAAGATAGAAAATTGTTTTAACATTAACATAAGTACGTATTAGTTTTATATACTTATTTAATTATGTTATTATGTAAATTTAATATTTTTAGGATGTTTAATAAGAAAGGAACTTCTAAAATATAAGTAAGAACATATACCACTTTTATTGTAACCTATAATGGCTTACTCATTAATTCTTTTTAAAGTTGTATTTTTTTAGAAGATGAAATCAAGGATATTGGAATGGAATTATGGAAGTTATTTGGGTAGTTATTTGTCAATATAATTGGTTTATGTAGTGTGGAGAAGAGTGGAGTTGGGTTTCCCTTTAATAGGTGAAGTTGGTGGAAATCTTTTAAATACTTGAACATTTATTATATAATATATTTCCTATTCAAGGAAAGTGGCTTTAAATTTTTATATATTCAAATTTAATAAGTTTATAGTCATAATAAAACCAAAAAATGTGTATTAATAATGTTTTTTGGTCATCTTGAATCTTTATCCCATTATTTTAACCCTTTTAACTTGTTTTACCTACAACCGAAGTGATAATTATTTAACATGGTGATTATGAATTATAAAAAAAATCATATTGGAGTTAATAATATTATTAGTTATGATTATTAAAATTATAGAATGTATTTTACAAGATTCAATTTATAGAATTGGAAAAAATTACTTTTAGTCTTTGATTATAAAATACATCAAACCCCGTTTTGAGAAAAATGTTTATTTTAAGAATAAAAATGATTTTATAGAAAAATAAATTATAAAATTTATTCTAATAAAAATAATTAAATTATTTAAAATCCTTGGTGGATTATTATTATTTCAAAAAAAACCAAGGTAACTGTTAATATAACTCCTTAAGGGGGAGGAACTAAAATTACTTTTTATTTGAACAAAAATATTTCTTAGACATTTAAATGTGAAGCATATATTTATAAGTTCCACAATGTATTTTCATATGAATTATATTAATTATTAAATATTTATTTCATTTATAAAAAAGTATCATAAAATTTCATGTAATTCTTATATAATTATAATGTTATAAAATTGACAGTTTTTTAAAAAAATCCTCTTTTTTTCACTCTTCACTAAAAAATAAACTATTTCTAAAAGATAATAAAAAATACCCATTTCCAAATTTTTACATGAATAAATTAAAAAATGTAATTAATTTTATAAAATTATATCTATAAAATTTATTTATTTTGGTTTTAATAACATTCTGGAATAAATATATGTGAATTATGTTATTATTTCATTTGAAATAAAATTTTACTATAATTGAAGGTATAGTGTTATATTAATCCTTAACATGCTTAACCAAGAGATAAATTATAACATTAAGTTTCAATTTTAATCCTTATATCTCTATCTCAGAATAAATTTGTGAACATATCTATAATCTAACATATTTTGGGAATATACTCCAACTTCACATCTCCATTATCAACTTTCTCTTTTATGAAATTATATTTTATATCATAATGTTTTGATTTGGAGGGTTGGGTTATTGGAAATATCAATTTTATTTTTATTATCATGCATTTTTTTAGAATAAAACATTAAATCCTAAAGTTTTGCTTTCATCCACAACATCTGTGAACATGAATGGGTGGAATTAACATACTTTTTTTAGTTATACTCAAGTGATCGTACTTTATTTATCAACATTTCAAATCACACACATTTCTCCTAAAAAGAAACTTCATCCTGATGTTAAATTTATATAATCATAATCTTAGTCCTTAAAAACATCTGAGAAACACAGTAAGTTAAATTCTCCATTTATTTTTTACATCAAGTATTAGCTGAATGCATCTTTTATATACATGGAAATTATTTTTTAAGAGAACATGTTTGATTCAATTAGATGAATTTTATATAGATTAAAAAATCAACTTGATAAAAAATATCTGATTTTTATGAAGTATGATAAATAGTTCTTAGGATTACCTTCTAGTAGTTTTAATGATTCAGACTTTTCCCTTATTCATCATTTCTCTGCTTCACACTAACTGTCATAGATGTGGATACTTTTTTTAAATTTTCCATTCCAAATTTATTCAAAAATTACCAAGAATATATTTCCAAGATAAAAAATATATTTTTATTTCTATAGAAAATATAATCCTATAAATAAATCCATTTATATGATAATTTAAATTTTTAGATACATACTATTTTTAATTGAAATTTATTCATAAAAATACACCTGGTCACTTGTAAAAAATATGTCATCAACATATAAAATGAAAATCATAGTACCTATAATCATCATGTTACTCAATAAAAACATTTTCTTAACTATCAAGTATAAAACCAGCATGTTACTCAATAAAAACTTTTTATTCAAGATCTACATTCAAAAAATATGAAATTTCATCCAATTGAAAAACATTATAGATTCTATAAGATTGAATAGACCATAACATTATGAGTGATTAACGTCTTATAATAGGAGTTCCATTTTCTTTATGTTTTATTCTTTCCACCTGTGAATAACCTTTGAAAAATAATATGGAATTATTCCTTATGATCTCACAATTTTAATAGATCTTATTTATGAGCACCCATTTGGTTCTGATTTCATTTTTTCCCTATGTTCTAGGAATGAGATCCCATGTCTATGTTTTCTCAATTTTATTTCCCTCTTCATTCATTCTTTAACCATTCATTGAGATTGATAGCCTTTGTTAATCTTTTTAGTTTAATTTTTGAAATGAATGCTATTTTATTTTCAGACCTTAACTTCAATATGGTCTTCACTATATATTCCTAAATTTTGATAATGTTGTCATATTCAAATTTTTTTTAAAACTTCTGATATTTTAGTCATTTTCAATCTAAAACACTTTTATCTTTATTATACTGGTCAGTGTAAGTATTAACCCATTTATGTTTACAACAATCTCCCTTTTCATTTGTAAAAGCCCTAGAAAAATGAAATTTAAAAGACTAAATGTTCCAACTAATGTCACTCATGTGGAAGTATGTTTCAAAAAATACATTATTAGAACTGCATAGTAAAGCATGTTTGGCCAGATGTAGTTTTAGGATCTATGACATCTTGAGAAGTTTTCGAAGCTGTATGTGAGTTAGGAAAAAATACTTTAAGAGAACATGTGTTGGATTAAGGGGGAAAACATTATTCTAATAGTTTAACCCAATAGTTAATAATATATGGTGATAAAATAATCAAACCCAGGTATTATAGGAGACTAATTTGTTCATATGACCAGTTTCATGTCCTAGGGAGTTCAGGTTAAGGAATCATTTGTTTTTCTAAAATATTCATGTCTTCGTAAATTAATTCATCAAAATATTCCTCAACTACTTCCTTTAATCTAGGTTTTTATAAATTTATTTCACATTATAATATTCAACCATCATGTGAATCAATTTATTCTAGAACTTGTAACTTCTCTATTTGATGAATAACCCATGAATATTCTTTCCTCAATATTTCCATGAAATATTCCTAAATCCTAATTTTTTTCTCTTCATAAAACATAGAAAATTAAAAAAAGGGTTGTAATTCACTCTATTTTCTCAATTGTACAATATTTCATAAGTATTATTATTTGAATTTATCCTCTACAATCATATTTTTAAATATGAACACTTATATTCAGAAATTTTATCTTGGTTATTTTTTATTTCTTATTTAGCAAGCATGGTGCTTCCCTATTCAAACTATTCTTCCTCTTCAAAACATTATTTCATTGAGGAGTCTAAGGAGCACAATATTGATTTTTAATCCCATTATTATAAAGATAGTATTCAAACTAATTTCTAGTGAACTGCCATGATTTTATAATTCTCAAAATCATAATATATACCCCTAGTGCTTTCTCAAAATCCATTATAAATATATCAAACATTTCCTTGGGTTTATATTTGTGTTTCATTAACATCACATTAGTTATCCTAATGGTATAATAAATTCAAATGGTAGTGTAGAGATAACATTTAATGGATTAATGACTTATTGGTCCATATTAATGCGAATGAATAAGTTCATGTGGTAAGGTGTAATGAATCTATATATTTTTATGAATTGTATAAGGAATATACCCCTTTCGAAATATTTATCCAGTAAAATATATTTCTTTTTTAAATTAGGAAAGGCATCTAAATAACTATTACTTTAATATTATAAAAAAATATATCACACAATATGACCAATCCCAATATTCCATTACCTTTTTCATCTTAATTACATAGATAAAAAGAGTTACTCGGATGACCAATTCAGAAGAGGTTATACTTTTTATTTCTCCATTAGTGATAATTCTCCCATATTTTTATTACTTGAAGATATACAAGGTTTAATTAAAAATAACATCCTCAAAATAATAAAAATTTTGGCTTATTCCTAATAAATTTTGGTTATTCCCATTAACAAATAAAACATAATTGTAGTTCATTGTCCAAATTTTAATTTTAGCCAATCTATTTCCTCTTAGTTTTAATGAGCTATAATTTACAAATGTCACACTACCTATATGATTATTTTAATTGTGTTTTATAATTTTTTAGCACAATTAATATTTCCTGAATAACCACAATAAATAATTTTTATATTACTTTTTCTGTTAGATATAAAAGAAAATTAAACCGTTAGCTAATTTTCTTCTAACATATTTTTCTGAAATTATATTCCTTATTCAACATAATAAACTAGTATAAGAGATTTTCAATAATGTTTTTCAAAATAACTACACCATTGGTCAAATATACCATAATTGTTTTCTTAACACTAAAAAATATGTTATTATACTTGTTAAAATTTTATTCATAGAATTATTCTTTATGAATTTTCTCTTCATCTTCATAATTTTTATTCTTTTCCTTTTATGTCCCCCCTAAATTCATGTGTACCATAATGGAGTATAATTTTATATGCATAACTATAAAATTCATCCCTAAATATTACACATCACTAATATAATCCTCTGAAAATTAATCTCTCATATTGTTATGATATTTGTTTAATAAGAGGTTTTTTATGTTCATTTATATTTCCTGCTCCCTTTCACCATTTTCTTTTACAGTTTTTTCTCTAAAATATGCAATTATCATAGTTTGATATATAAGAATATTTATCATTTTTTTCATCGTAAAAACTCACTCAATTTAATTATTACAACTTTTATTGTTTGAAGAAGAAAATTTATTTTCAAGATCAGCTGAAACATGATTAAATTGACCTTATAGGAAATATTTGATAACATAATTAGATGATTTGTCTTTAACTTCCATAACATTGATTAAATATTCATAACCTTTTTTATAGTATTTCAGCTTCAAGATGTCTTACCTATGTCTAAGTTCACTTTACTTCTTTTAATGGATTTTTTTCATCAATATCTTTCACTCTCTATCTTACTCTAAAACAATAAAATTATTCTTTTTTTATATTTTAATGTTATTATCTTCCATTCTAAAAACACATATTTTATATCATTATTTTTTTGTATTTTCTCTTTAATAGATTGAATAAATTTTTGAGTTTAATATTTTTTCTAAAAATATTCCTTATGTTATGCTTTCAGCATATATTCTAAGTATATCCCCTCACCTTAATCATCATCATAACATGATGTTTAATTACATTTTTCAACATGAACCCTAAAGTTCCCAAGTTTTTATGGACTGACATCTTTATAATGACTACTTAAAGTTTAGTAGTCTTACCTTTATTTATTAAATATACTTATCTTTATCATTCTAGGAAATTATTTCCTATTATAAGAATATTTTTAAATTATTTTTAATTTTTATCCCATTATTTTCTCCATGGTTTTTTGTATTTGAGATAAGAGATAAAATAATTTTTTACCCTTAATCCTTCTCTTACTCAACTTCCAATCCACTAGTTTAATCTCCTTCCAATTATGTAATTTTAATCTTTATCTTACCTACTAATGAAATATACACCTTGATCTTATTGTTAATTTTTGAACCATTTCTAATCTTATACAGGATATATATATATATATATAGTTTAATTCATTAAGAAATAATTTATCTCTATATTTTAATGTAAATACTTTAGCATCAAAACTATAATGAATGTTTTTCATTGATTTCTAAATGATATTATAATCTTTGCGAGTATCTATGAATCCTATGATGTTGTTGACGATATAATTTCCTCTTATAATGTAATTATCATTATTTTATACATAAATCGTCTTCAAATATTCAAACTTAATTTTTTATATATGTAAATTTTATTTCTTGATTTTCACATTCTATTCAATGAGGATTTCTGGTTTTTCTCAAAACTCATTAGTAGTTTGAAGCCTCGTCACCTTTGTATGTACTATAACTAATAAGGAAATGAGAATAAAATTACATTAATTTCTATCCACCTCTACGTATCTATTATCATAAAAATTTATAAGATAATATTTCAAAATTAGTGTAAATATTATCAAAGTGACATAAAATACTTCTATTCCAAGTGAAAGAATATAGAGAGTTAATTTATTATTCCATCAAGGATAATTCTTTCCATAGAATTAAAGAACACATATACTATTTACTAATTTTATATTCTCCACCTCAACCAAATTCAGGGTATTATATAGGAAACCTTGGTTTCTATAATACCACTAGAAGTGTCTAGTAGCATGATATACTATTGAGAAGGGTATTTGAATCAATGGAACTATTTTTTAATTTAATTTAACTTGAAATTACTCATTTTGAATTGTTATATCCCATTTCATTTCAACCATACATATCACTCTTACTTGTATGAAATAAAAATATAAATCAACTCAAGTCACATTGGTTTTATATGTTTTTTCTCAATGTGTATATTTTTTCCTTAATCTATTTGGTATTAAATGCATAAATGTTTTTCCAACAATATAGAATATGCTAACAATAGGGAAGTTATAAACCTAAACCCTAGGGATCTATTACCCATCCCACACATGTCTTCCGATAAGGAATCATCATTTTAAAAAAATCCCAATAATTATGTCTCAAGGTGATTTATTATAATGATTACCACTAGTTTACAAATTCACCCCCAAAAAATGATAAAGGCCACTTTACCTTCTTGTTACTTGTGTAATAATATCTGATCTAACATTATGATTTTTCTATAAGACCCAACACCTTCTCATAACCTAAATTTACTAAACTTAACCATAAAAAACTCCAACATTCGGTCATATTACTCAATGTTCATCAAGAATTAAATTTCATTTTCTTTTATACATAAATTCTATAGAATAATATATATTATCTATTTTCCTATATAATATTTCAAAACATTTTGGTTGGGGATATATATATTTATAAAAAAATCATCATTATAAATCCATAAATGAATTCACCCTTTGTCTAATAAACATTCCACTGATAAATTTGTGTAAAATAGGGTAAAGGATTTGAAAATGTTGTTTACCTAATTCTTTAGTCAACCACCATCAATTATTTAAAAGAAATCATAATTTTAATTGATCAAATATCTTGAAAATATCAATGTTAAGAACTATAAAACCCCCTAAAAATCTCAACTCAATATAAAATTTTATAATCATAATTTTTTATTTTTAATTCCATTTCAACATCGCCATCGTGACTACGAATTCACATAAATTGTAGAGACCCTAAGCTTGACGTACATGGACATTACATTACTTTTGCGGAATACTTAGTACATAACAAAAACACACACACAAGGATCGTAATAGTTTAGTGTCTTTGGAAACTTGGAACGTAATCTTCTAAACGTGGTGAAAGATCTTCAACATCTCCCATAAAGATCTTTTTTTTAACCTAAAACCTTTCTTTATATCCTGGGGAAAAGAAAACATAAAAGGGTGAGCTCAAATGCTCAGTAAGGGTAAACAAAAGAAATATCAATCACATAATTTTCATAAGAACATAACATTTTTGGAAATCTTAACCTGCAAAAGAGAGCATAATTTCATAACATGGGATAAATCATAGTAGTGAAAATGAAACCCTTACTTAAAACATTACTCATTGTGGCATACACACATAATCATAGAGAATCATTTCTTGTTAGTCAAGACTCATTGCCAAGACTATCTTAGTGAACAAAGTCCCTTTCTGAATCGAGTAATCCTCGTTTCAGTCCTGTTTCTCTGAACCGGTATAACCTACCATTCCAGCCATGTCTATCTCATGAGATATGAAATCTTTACCCAATGCATTGGAGGGAGATATAGGTCCCACCCATCTCATAATGATACCATTCTTATGTGTGCCACAAAATCATAAATCATACATCATTGCATAACCCATGTAATAAAAAAATGGGATTCTTAAACAACATGACATCATAAAACCATTCATATAAGATAAAGGAATTCATAAACATAATTCCATCACAACATAGTCAAATCAATGTAAAAATATGGATAGAAACAGAACCCTTTATTATCTTAGATGGAAAATAATTTTGATAAAACACTTGAAATGAATTCTTGAGGAAAATATCCTTTCTTCTTCAAAATCAATTTCTTTTCACAAAACATCATACAATTTTAAAAGAAAGAGATTTTATTAAAAATAGCCATGAAATATTTTGGAGGAAGGTTCATGAAAATAAGGCTTTATAAAACCGTAAAAATCCGTTCGTTCCGTATAAGTTAAAAAAAACATTCTTCGTACTTTTGTCGGAAAAGTCAAAAAGTACCTCGTACGGAAAAACGACAAAAGATTCCTTTCATATTCTTTACTAAAAACTCACCTAAGGGTAAAATTGGATTTAAACTATTGCAAGTGGATGGAAACAATATTACATATTGAGGGAACATGGATGTGGATGATAAAATACACCCCAGTAAATACTTACGAATAAACAATCTCGAATAAAAATGAGATTGTGATATTTTCCCTTACCTTAGGTCCGACTTGCTTTGTACGTGTCCGAACCTCCTGTATAATGATTTACAGAATGTTATTGACTTATTACAGAATCATATTCATTGTTATGATATCATATATGGTTCTCTTATGGCTTTATATTACCCGGTATTTTGTAAATTCATGTTAAAGTAGCATTTTGGGTAAAATCGTCTTATTTGTCGTTCGTGTTTTTAACTTGTAATTATTAATATGATTACTTGGATCATGATTACTTAAATCCAGAATGTAAAACATTATTTATATATAATATATATTCAGAATATACATATATATATAATATATTGTTAATGGAATGAAATACACCGTTCATGGAGACGGTAGTCCGTACGTACGCATGAACGCTGTTTTCGTTTCCTTATTGAATTGAATGGAATTAAGTAGATGACATACATATAAATATACATAATTCCAGTATCATTATTATGTAATATATTTCATTAGAACTTATTATATATACTTTATAATCATTCATTAATGGTTAATCATTGAAAATGAATCTCATCGCGTCGTGGAGACGGTAGTCCGTACGTACGCACGAGCGATGATATCGTTCCCATGGTCGTGGAATTGTGTTTAACTGTATGTATACTATTTCAGTATCAATATAACTTTATAATAATCATATATAGTTACTCATTACACCTTTATACCCATCCTATTAAGGTGGTGGCGGAAAATAGATTACACCACGGCGTGGAGACGGTATTCCGTACGTACGCACGCGCGGTGATTTCCTTTTTCCGTAGGATGGTTAGAAGGTTAATTAGAGTTGTTTCATATTTATAATAACATATCAGTATATAAGAAATACTTATGTTATTACTTTATCATGAAACAACTAAAGAAGAATAAGTTGAAGAAGAAAGAAATTGAAAAAGATCGGTAATGGATATTACCTCTTCTTTGAAGTGCTTCTTTGAGACCTCCTTTTAGGGAACTAAAATTGGTCTTTTAAGAAGACCAGGACCTCTAGGATGATACTAGGGAAGTGGAGAGGAGAAAATGGCAGGGGTTGGCCGAGCTTGAGTGCTCAATTTGGTGTGAGGAGGAGGGGGAGGAGGTGTCCTTTTATAAGGGAGGAGAGGGGCACCTTAGGAATATCTCAAAATATTATTTTATATTAAAGTCAAAATCGGTTTATAATGGTTCCAAAGGGTCTTATTTCGAAGATAAGGTGGGGAGGGGTCTAAATCCTATCAAACAATAGAATTTAGACAAGTTTAGGATATTATTTTAACCTTATCAATTAGATTTAACTCTAAGTTAAATAATTTAACTTTTACCATGTCTTTTTGTTTTCTTTCACTATATGGTTAATAAACTTACTATAACATGCCAAACGAACCCCAAATTGTTTATTATTAATATATATATCCTTATCTAAGTCATGTGGCCGAACCTTAGATTTTTAGGAATACAATAACAATTAATAATATAATATTTGATTTAAAAACTATTTTGTGTCAATTTTGACACTATTTGATATATGATTTTTGTGAAAGTCATAACAAAATTAAATGTTCGAACCAAGTTGATTAAATCAACATTAATATATCATAGTAACCTAGAAAATTAGTGGAATTCATAAAAAATCTCAAATTACATTTATTTTGGTGTTTATAACATCAATTATGTCAATATTTCATTAATAAGATAATTACTGCATCATCGTTGTGTCATAAATAAATTTAATTATTTTATGTCTAAAAATTACAAATAAAATACCATCATTTAGGAAATCTTTTTATCTTTCTAATGAATATTTACAATCGAATTTATCTTATGTATAACCCCATATTAAAAATGATTTACTTATTAAACTTTGATTTTAACTATTTTAACCTTTCTTTAAATAAATTAATAATAAATGTCCTAATCTAATCCAAGTGGGCCTAAATGGTCATATTTTATTCCTAAGTTTGTTTTTGGTCGAATTACACTTGTCCAATAGAATTAGGACATGTGTTAGGGTAATAGTAATATCATATTTACCCTTAGTTACCCTATTTACTATTAACCGCGGTAAAAAAAGTAAAAAGTTACTATTCACCAAAAAATTATTTTCATCTCATTGAACCACATTTTAGTCCTTGATATTAACCGTGTCTCTCGGATTTTCGAAATTCCATTCACAGAAGCGGTAAAATTAAGTTTTATGCAAAATTCAGTTTTTAACCTACCACTTAGTAGTTTCACTATTCATCAAAAATTGATGTTTTTCAGAACAATGCCAAAATTTCATCCCAAGCTATATTTCATATTCCGAATTCAAAAATGAAGTCTATTTTACCAAATTCATAACATAAAAGTTGCATTAATTAATTTTATAATTAAATCCCGCTGTTAAAACAAATAGCGTGTTTTTAAGAAACAATATCTATCAAAAGATTGACACTTGTTTATGTCTAGTTTAAATGTGAAACTACATCCAATGACCAACATTGTATTAAATTGTAAAAATATATTCTAAATATACTTTAAAACCACTCAAATTAATGATTTATCACTATTAATTATTTCGATTAAAAAAGTTGTTTTTAATTATAATTTAGTAATTTTCACTATTCATCAGAATATGAAAGTTATCCGAAAAGTACCAAAATTTCACCTTAGGCTAAATTCGATACTCCGAATCCAAAAATAAAGTTCATTTTGAAAAATAAGATTTATTGGATTTCAAAAAGTGGTTATTACTATTCATAACGGCTAGTTTTAATAATATTTTTATAGCATATCGTTGTTTAGTGAAACTCGGTATTGCGTACTACACACGCTATCGAGGAAGGTCGCGATTGCGTGTAATGCAAGTCAAGTCAAGGATGTGTGTTGTGCAAGCTCATTTTGGTGTAGCGTACAACACAAGACATTAATAAAATTAAAAAGAATATTTTTTTATAAAATCTTGGGCTGTTACATTCTACCCCCCTTAAAATGAATTTTGCCCTCGAAATTCATCGGGGTTATAAATGGTTTACTATTTGAAAGTTTCTTTAATAGAAACCCACATCGTAAAAGGGAATACCAAAACTTGGCTTTAAAAACTAAAGTATGAAATGTAACGATTACCCAAATAAACTATTCACTGGGTTTCCACATAGGTGAAAATATGGATATGGAAGAGAAATCTAATCATCATGTTCTGATGGAGAGTGGTAGAGAACATGGCTATGGAAAATCCAGTAATCACAAATCCATAAATTTGTGACGATCTAAGGTACCATCTGATTCATCATGTATAAGATCACTAGGACATCATTTTTGGTTTTCAAGATCATTTCCCTAAAGTTGAAAATTTAAATTAGAATAAATACTTACTTTATTTTGATACAATATCACTGTTGTTCGTGCCTTGAACAATTTCCACTTCATCTCTTAAATAAATGAAGTTGAATTTGTTATTCGTGAAGTGTTAGCAGATCATGTGATAGAATGACGGGTCATTCCATCTGTCTCAAACAAAAGGTAAGCAAAAGTTATTAAATATACATAAGTCATTCTATAGTGAGATTAATCATATATAGTTCCTAAAATGGACTTATACTTCATATATCATACTGCTTAATATAATTAAACTAGTTTCTACTAAACAGGGACTTCCTGTAGGCCAGTGGTAGGCGATAAAGGCCAGTCGTACTTCGGTTGTGGGTTCGATTCCTACAGCCTTGTCCGAAGCGATGGGTTGTCGCCCGTCCTGCAGGTTGTCCCTTTTTCTAAAACTACGTTACTATAACATCCCATCAATAATATCGAAAATCTTCTATCCTTAAACAATACTAACTTATGTCCAACATAATCCAGTCTAATCTTTAGGCTTATACATAATACTGCAGTCCACTCTCATAATATAGTGACATCGATTATCAGAGATTTAATACTGTCGTTGATCCCCACATATCATAAGATATGTCTTGTTGGTCACATTCCAAACATTCAAAGTCCTTAATCGTGTATTCTCTTGAATACCTTAGTGAAAACATGAGTGCAGTTAAAAGTTAACACTTTCCACATACCAAAATCCTCAAAATTCTATATACTCAAACCATGATATCACTTAGTCCTTATATCAATCATGAGCTCATGAATACTATTAAACATTTAATTTTCTCCTTATCCCTTCATTATGCGCATATCATCTACATTCCAAAATTATCTGGATAACCTTTCATGGATACTGGTAACATTAATCATACACTTTCAAAACACAAGGAAAGACAACAGTGTAACAATCCATAGATGTCTCTTTATTCCAAAATTACACATGATAAACATGTAATCATTCCACTACATTCTCAAACCATTGACCGAGCTTCAAAAATTCTTTCATCTCACATATCATTTGTAGTCTCTTCATCATCATCCACATAAATACTACCCATATGACCATACTGATTCTCTTCATTAGTCTTTCCCTTAGGGCATTTGTTTGCATAATGCCCACACATTCCACATTTAAAACACTTAACCATTTTTGACGTCGTAGCAATACCATTATCCTCATCCATGGTGTTAACCGACCCTTTTCCTTTGCACTTACTTGCTTTGTGTCCTTCTTTTCCACACCCAAAGCATCTTCCAGTTCCCTTGAAACATTCTCCTTGATGCCTCTTCCCACATGATTTACATAGGGGAAATTGAACTTTCTTTACTCTATGATCATCATGGAACTCCATCTTTCTCTTATTAGTCGAGTCAGGAAACTTACCAAATTTTACTTTTTTGATCATATTGTGAGATTGCTGATTCGGCATAATAATGATGTTTGGACATCCAAATCCCATTTCATTTGGTTGCTCATGAAGAATATCATTCCATTGTCCATCATATCCTCCATTATTGTGAATCATCTTGTTTCCAGCCATTTTCTAAAACCCAAACAGAATAGTGTTAGATGCAAAAATCATAATAAAGGGGGAGTAACTTAAATATCTATCATCTTTGGTTTAATCTAATATCGTTACCATAGTTCCAGGACTATATCCTATACGTATACTTATCCTTAGGGGCATCCCTAGATATACCTTAGAAATATCTCTAGGGATCTCACTAACGTTTTCGCATCCTAGTTTCCAAAGGTTGACTAAACCTTTCCTCTGATACCAACTGTAGAGACCCGAAGCTTGACGTACATGGACATTACATTACTTTTGCGGAATACTTAGTACATAACAAAAACACACACACAAGGATCGTAATAGTTTAGTGTCTTTGGAAACTTGGAACGTAATCTTCTAAACGTGGTGAAAGATCTTCAACATCTCCCATAAAGATCTTTTTTTTAACCTAAAACCTTTCTTTATATCCTGGGGAAAAGAAAACATAAAAGGGTGAGCTCAAATGCTCAGTAAGGGTAAACAAAAGAAATATCAATCACATAATTTTCATAAGAACATAACATTTTTGGAAATCTTAACCTGCAAAAGAGAGCATAATTTCATAACATGGGATAAATCATAGTAGTGAAAATGAAACCCTTACTTAAAACATTACTCATTGTGGCATACACACATAATCATAGAGAATCATTTCTTGTTAGTCAAGACTCATTGCCAAGACTATCTTAGTGAACAAAGTCCCTTTCTGAATCGAGTAATCCTCGTTTCAGTCCTGTTTCTCTGAACCGGTATAACCTACCATTCCAGCCATGTCTATCTCATGAGATATGAAATCTTTACCCAATGCATTGGAGGGAGATATAGGTCCCACCCATCTCATAATGATACCATTCTTATGTGTGCCACAAAATCATAAATCATACATCATTGCATAACCCATGTAATAAAAAAATGGGATTCTTAAACAACATGACATCATAAAACCATTCATATAAGATAAAGGAATTCATAAACATAATTCCATCACAACATAGTCAAATCAATGTAAAAATATGGATAGAAACAGAACCCTTTATTATCTTAGATGGAAAATAATTTTGATAAAACACTTGAAATGAATTCTTGAGGAAAATATCCTTTCTTCTTCAAAATCAATTTCTTTTCACAAAACATCATACAATTTTAAAAGAAAGAGATTTTATTAAAAATAGCCATGAAATATTTTGGAGGAAGGTTCATGAAAATAAGGCTTTATAAAACCGTAAAAATCCGTTCGTTCCGTATAAGTTAAAAAAAACATTCTTCGTACTTTTGTCGGAAAAGTCAAAAAGTACCTCGTACGGAAAAACGACAAAAGATTCCTTTCATATTCTTTACTAAAAACTCACCTAAGGGTAAAATTGGATTTAAACTATTGCAAGTGGATGGAAACAATATTACATATTGAGGGAACATGGATGTGGATGATAAAATACACCCCAGTAAATACTTACGAATAAACAATCTCGAATAAAAATGAGATTGTGATATTTTCCCTTACCTTAGGTCCGACTTGCTTTGTACGTGTCCGAACCTCCTGTATAATGATTTACATAATGTTATTGACTTATTACAGAATCATATTCATTGTTATGATATCATATATGGTTCTCTTATGGCTTTATATTACCCGGCCTTTTGTAAATTCATGTTAAAGTAGCATTTTGGGTAAAATCGTCTTATTTGTCGTTCGTGTTTTTAACTTGTAATTATTAATATGATTACTTGGATCATGATTACTTAAATCCAGAATGTAAAACATGATTTATATATAATATATATTCAGAATATACATATATATATATAATATATTGTTAATGGAATGAAATACACCGTTCATGGAGACGGTAGTCCGTACGTACGCATGAACGCTGTTTTCGTTTCCTTATTGAATTGAATGGAATTAAGTAGATGACATACATATAAATATACATAATTCCAGTATCATTATTATGTAATATATTTCATTAGAACTTATTATATATACTTTATAATCATTCATTAATGGTTAATCATTGAAAATGAATCTCATCGCGTCGTGGAGACGGTAGTCCGTACGTACGCACGAGCGATGATATCGTTCCCATGGTCGTGGAATTGTGTTTAACTGTATGTATACTATTTCAGTATCAATATAACTTTATAATAATCATATATAGTTACTCATTACACCTTTATACCCATCCTATTAAGGTGGTGGCGGAAAATAGATTACACCACGGCGTGGAGACGGTATTCCGTACGTACGCACGCGCGGTGATTTCCTTTTTCCGTAGGATGGTTAGAAGGTTAATTAGAGTTGTTTCATATTTATAATAACATATCAGTATATAAGAAATACTGATGTTATTACTTTATCATGAAACAACTAAAGAAGAATAAGTTGAAGAAGAAAGAAATTGAAAAAGATCGGTAATGGATATTACCTCTTCTTTGAAGTGCATCTTTGAGACCTCCTTTTAGGGAACTAAAATTGGTCTTTTAAGAAGACCAGGACCTCTAGGATGATACTAGGGAAGTGGAGAGGAGAAAATGGCAGGGGTTGGCCGAGCTTGAGTGCTCAATTTGGTGTGAGGAGGAGGGGGAGGAGGTGTCCTTTTATAAGGGAGGAGAGGGGCACCTTAGGAATATCTCAAAATATTATTTTATATTAAAGTCAAAATCGGTTTATAATGGTTCCAAGGGTCTTATTTCGAAGCTAAGGTGGGGAGGGGTCTAAATCCTATCAACCAATAGAATTTAGACAAGTTTAGGATATTATTTTAACCTTATCAATTAGATTTAACTCTAAGTTAAATAATTTAACTTTTACCATGTCTTTTTGTTTTCTTTCACTATATGGTTAATAAACTTACTATAACATGCCAAACGAACCCCAAATTGTTTATTATTAATATATATATCCTTATCTAAGTCATTTGGCCGAACCTTAGATTTTTAGGAATACAATAACAATTAATAATATAATATTTGATTTAAAAACTATTTTGTGTCAATTTTGACACTATTTGATATATGATTTTTGTGAAAGTCATAACAGAATTAAATGTTCGAACCAAGTTTATTAAATCAACATTAATATATCATAGTAACCTAGAAAATTAGTGGAATTCATAAAAAATCTCAAATTACATTTATTTTGGTGTTTATAACATCAATTATGTCAATATTTCATTAATAAGATAATTACTGCATCATCATTGTGTCATAAATAAATTAAATTCTTTTATGTCTAAAAATTACAAATAAAATACCATCATGTAGGAAATCTTTTTAGCTTTCTAATGAATATTTACAATCGAATTTATCTTATGTATAACCCCATATTAAAAATGATTTACTTATTAAACTTTGATTTTAACTATTTTAACCTTTCTTTAAATAAATTAATAATAAATGTCCTAATCTAATCCAAGTGGGCCTAAATGGTCATATTTTATTCCTAAGTTTGTTTTTGGTCGAATTACACTTGTCCAATAAAATTAGGACATGTGTTAGGGTAATAGTAATATCATATTTACCCTTAGTTACCCTATTTACTATTAACCGCGGTAAAAAAAGTAAAAAGTTACTATTCACCAAAAAATTATTTTCATCTCATTGAACCACATTTTAGTCCTTGATATTAACCGTGTCTCTCGGATTTTCGAAATTCCATTCACAGAAGCGGTAAAATTAAGTTTTATGCAAAATTCAGTTTTTAACCTACCACTTAGTAGTTTCACTATTCATCAAAAATTGATGTTTTTCAGAACAATGCCAAAATTTCATCCCAAGCTATATTTCATATTCCGAATTCAAAAATGAAGTCTATTTTACCAAATTCATAACATAAAAGTTGCATTAATTAATTTTATAATTAAATCCCGCTGTTAAAACAAATAGCGTGTTTTTAAGAAACAATATCTATCAAAAGATTGACACTTGTTTATGTCTAGTTTAAATGTGAAACTACATCCAATGACCAACATTGTATTAAATTGTAAAAATATATTCTAAATATACTTTAAAACCACTCAAATTAATGATTTATCACTATTAATTATTTCGATTAAAAAAGTTGTTTTTAATTATAATTTAGTAATTTTCACTATTCATCAGAATATGAAAGTTATCCGAAAAGTACCAAAATTTCACCTTAGGATAAATTCGATACTCCGAATCCAAAAATAAAGTTCATTTTGAAAAATAAGATTTACTGGATTTCAAAAAGTGGTTATTACTATTCATAACGGCTAGTTTTAATAATATTTTTATAGCATATCGTTGTTTAGTGAAACTCGGTATTGCGTACTACACACGCTATCGAGGAAGGTCGCGATTGCGTGTAATGCAAGTCAAGTCAAGGATGTGTGTTGTGCAAGCTCATTTTGGTGTAGCGTACAACACAAGACATTAATAAAATTAAAAAGAATATTTTTTTATAAAATCTTGGGCTGTTACATAAATAATATGTGAAATATCACAGAATTTTATGGTTCATTAAATTTATGTTATTTATGTACCTTTGTGCCAAAGAATCATCCATAAAATTTCAATTTTCAAACTTAACTTGACCTTTATTTTTATGTTCCATTATTCCACTTTCATAGGTCAAATGCATCACTAAAACTCTTGTATAAGACATAATTACTTTATTCTTCTTAAATTTTGAGTTTCTCAATATGATTCTAGAATAAGTTTTTAAATATCTAGTTGTAAATCCTTATATTTGAAATTTTTAATGTCACTTTATTTGTATGGGATTTTAGTTTTCCACTTTCCTAATTTTTAACATAATAAAAACACATATGTATTCATGTACTGTTTTTTTACTTTGGATCATTTTTGTGAAATGTTTTGAAATTATCTTCTATTTGAAAATTTATAATGTACCTATGTTGTATTAATTACATTATTTATTTCAACATAAACCACTAATCATCTTACTTCTATATACATTATTATATTCTAGACTCACCAATAACCATAAACTGATCTCAAATATTTATAGTGATTTCTACTTTGAAATATTAGTGTAGAAACTTCTAAAATTAACTTATGAACCATTTTGATAGATAATTTTACACTACTAAATTATTATGTAGGATCTGTATATAATAATTTTCCTTTTGGACAATATATTATGATGTAACTTACGAATTATCTCTAATTCAATGATTTTTTCATAAGGATAAATGATACTTATGAATACTTCCAAATGTCAAAATAAATCATAAATACTAAGTCCTTTGTTAAAAATTCATATAACTACAACTTTTGAAAGATTCACAATGAATAATTTTATACTTGAAATATCTGGATACTCAATTCATCACTAGGAAATCATAACATCTTGTTTTAGAACATGGTAAATTATAGATAAAAATCACATTACCTCATATTATATTGTCCAGATTTAGACCTCCCGAAATATAGACTTCATCTTCAACTTTTTCTCAAACACATTCTCTCATATAAGGTTGATAAAAAATGCAACACATCCTCAATACCATAGTAATTATTGTGGTTTATTCAGCACATATTGGCACAAGTTCCAATGGTATTACACATTGATGAATAGTAAGTAAATTTTTCAACTGGAAATACAATATGACATGCCCATATGAAGAACTTCTAATGAAATATAAGAACTAAATTTTCCCAAAAAATACCACCAGACATGGACTAACCTATGAAATAAATTTCAATCCATTTTAATGAATACATATAAAATGAATACAAAATATATTACAGGGATACATAAATACAATTGATAAAGTCTTTGTGGCCAGTACACATATCCATACATGAAGAAAAATAACCATTTATCTCCTTATGTCATGTGTATGCGTCATCATCACACCATGAACAGAGTTTTAAAATAAATCTATAGTATAACTCAAATCCAAATAAAGTAACTTTCTATAATTTTATGAAGGAATAAAATACTAATCTACATGACACCATAGATTTTCATGTAGGGATATTGTATGAAACTTGTACAATACCTCTGATGATTCTATAAATTTATATTTATAATAGAATTGGTGAATAATATATTGAAATTAAAGAGAAAAAATTATGATATTTTAAAGAAGATGATTTTAAAAAAAAAAGTCAATTTTACATCAAACACCAAAATAATAAATTATTTATGATGTGTTTCTTTTCATGTTAATATATTGAAATTTTCACACACACCAAATCTCATTTCTATGAAAATATTTTTAGAATTACATTTCATAAAAAGATATATAGAATTCATATATACATATTTTTTTAAAGAAATATAAAAAATTATTGAATATACTACTAGGATATAAAGGTGAGTATCTTATGGTCTATGTATAAATAATAGATTCATTCTACTAACTATAATGAAAACCACTAATCTCCAATAGGGGGTATCCTAAGTGATTTATGCAATTAATGGATTCAAAACAAAGGGATATAATTACTCAGAGTGAAATAATAACAAAAATTATGTAATAGATAAATAATGAGTTGTGGAATTCTAACACAATACTTTACTAGGTATAGGGTTATAGCTTCTATGTGGTTTAAAAAATAACAAGAAAATAAAAAATTTATAAAATATCTATTTTAATATTTCCTACCTGCACATATAGAAATAACTCATTCACATCAATAATGATCCATTCCATTGCAAAAAAATTAAAAAAATAAACTATATCAATAATTTGTGAATATAAAAATCGTACTATGAAATAAAACTTCCCTTTATCCAACCATTTTCAATCACTACATCTAATAAATGTAGATTTTTGAAATAATAGAAAACTAAAATTTTAAAATAATCGATAACTATTAATGTAAACTAGATTTAATTAAATAATAAAAATAAATTTATTGATAAAAAAATCATATTTAAAATCCCCAATAATGGAAGGATATAGAAAATGAAAGGAAATCACCATGTTGTCTTCAACGAATAATATTGATCAGATATAAGTAGTATAATACGCCATTTTAAACACAATCGAATCCTAAAAATACATCATTTAGAATAAAATGATAATTTTAAAGAATTTACTGAAGCTAAAAAAGTAGGAACACTTACTTTTGTATCATAGGATGGTGGAATGTGTAATATATTGGTCTAAGAAAGACATCCATTGACCTGTTCTGAGATTCCATGTGTCCTCATGTGTCCTCACCTATATTCCAGAGGCTACCAACTACAAATAAGGTTTGTTAATAAGACATAAGGAGACTATAACCTCATTATAATCATATAAAATTACAACTTAATAAAAATAAAATCCACTAAATAGATAATAATTCCATATAATATGAAAACACAATATAATCCAACCGGAATAAATATCATACATGGTGTTATAATAAATGAACTCATATAATAATATACTAGTCAGGATACATAAAACTGATCTATTAATGGTGGATAATATACAAGGTATACTTAAATGATCAATAAATGAATAAAGGATCTACTTTTACAAGTCCCCTAGCTCCCTTGAAATATTTTTCCAAAACATCGACAAGGTAGTCCAACATAATCACTTATACTAGGGAAACTTTTCTAATATGTTTCCCAAAGATAGGTCACACACATCCACAAAATTTCACATGCACATTGTGAGAATTAAACTCATCATGATATCATAAATATCCCCTGATATATATAGGTATATAAGTGCATGCATATACAATATAAAATAGAAATAGTAAAATGCAACATATTTCAAACATTAATTCAGGATGCTTTTACTAAACTACCATGAATCTCACCACTAAATTTATATTCTTTTATAGGTATTTTTTTGCAATTGTCATTCCCATAAATCATTTTGGATTATATTTTAATGGGTTTCTTGGTGGAACTACCTATAATTTTTCTAGTCTATAATATCATCAAATAATTGCTAAAAATATATTGAATGCCTGCTAAACCAAGAGTAATTCTCAAGTCATGGGTTTGAAGATAAAATAGTTTAGAAGAATTAACCCATTATAACATGTGACCAATGTATCCTATTTAATAATTAATATATTGATATCTCAATTGAGTTATGCGTACCATCATGTAATACATATCCAATATATCATGTGGGAGAGAAGTACCATCTTGGATTTTATTCTCAAATATCTTAGGTAGCTGATGTATCTTATCCTAGAAACAATATCCAAATATCTAAAATGGAAGATGTATACTAGTTAAGAGTTTATACACCAATATCTCAGGTGAAAAATTCCTCTCATCTTTCAAATACAATAAAAATCACTCTTTGGAATATCATACCATCCTAGTTATAATACTTTGAATAATAGATTAGAGTTGTACCCAACATAGATTATTTTATTAGGGATTCCTAGCATTTGTTATTCTAATTGTAGGATAGTTGAATTACCCCATCATAGGATACACCAACCTAGTAGAAATTTGGTGAAACTACACCCAACCCAATATTATATACCCAAATAATTTGTGGCATAAATGTATTTTATATGGAGTAGAACTTTTCCTTTTTTTTGATTTTATGATTCTATTTTCACACTCCCATTGTTATATTTGGAATATTATTTTCCCCCTCACATCATTCAATAATATTTTCATTATTTTTATTATTTCTTATTATTATTCATTATTATTATTTGTTTATTATTTTTTACTATTACTATATTGTTCTCATATTTTTTATTAGAAAAATTTTCTAAGTACATGATATTATGTTTTATTCTTGGGTATTGGATATATAATACATATTATTTATGGATACGAGAATGTATAACATAGGGAATTTTGGGTTAATGCTAAAATATAATGTCTTTATAAGAGTTGGATAATATCATACATATTAATATTTTATCTAAGGAAAATATTTTATTTATTGTGGAAAGAATATTATTTATTTACATAATAGAAATTTCTCTAGGTCAAAACCTCTCATATGAAATTATATTTCTTATGTATTAGCTCAAATTTATTTCACATTGAATTTTTTGAATTGTGGTCAAGTATAATATGTAATGCCCTGACCCCCGTTACCCAGATTCGGTGCATTATTACATAACATTAGCATGATCACAAAAGATCAACTCTCGAAAGACTGATTAGTTTAGTAGCCTGGGAAGCACTAGATATATTCAGAAGTTTTACATTGCATCATAAAGTGAAAAAACTACAACAAAATCTTGTCTTCCTATCCCCTCATAATATCCATGCACTTCATTCATAAAATACTTCTTCACATCCTAGTAAATATAAAACATTGAAATGGGTGAGCTTAGATGCCTAGTAAGGATAACAATATAGTAGAAACATTCATAAATAAACAGAAACACTTAAGGCAATGTATAACTAAAACAAAAGCCTTTTAAACTTGAACTTCAGAATAATATGGAAAAGATAAAGTTAAATTATTCCATTTACTTATTCACATGGATATTCTACTAGTCGAATAATCACATGCAATATTAACAACCCCTTTCATAATGATGGAATGCATAATGCCAGACTATCATAACCACATAGTCAAGGCCTTGAGCCAAGACTACAAATAAGATTTTGTCAAGGCCTTGTGCCAAGACACTAGTTTGTCTCATGAGACCTACCAATTAATCTAGGAGCTATAGCGGGCTCCACCCATCACTTATTAAGTCCAATGTATTCCTTATATGAGCAGGTTTAAACATAAACATTCATATTAAAACTTGCATACAAAATGTCAATACTTTCTTCATAAACCATGAATGGTATAAATGTAACACATCCATAGTCAAATATATCACAAAAACTTCAATACTATATGGATGTTTTTTATAATAATAAATCAACTTCAAATAAGCTTAAAATCCATCAAATGATGTTGACATATATGAAAACAAAACTATTTGAGAGAATATCTCTTTTTTGAAATCATTTAAAAGTCCCATAATTATAAAATAAAAAATTTACTTTCAAAATATTCTTAAAATAGTGTAAGGTAAGATTCAAAAATTTTATAATAGAATAAAATAACCGCACTCACCGTATATGTTAAAAAACAACATTCTTACCTTAATTCTGTCGAAAAGGTTAAAAAGGACCTTGTTTGGAAAACGACGGAATGATTCCATTATAAAAATCTTATAAAAAGTAAAACGAAGGTATAAATGACTTTAACTCGTAGTCCATAAAATAGTAATAATGATTTGAAATAAATTTTTAAAAAACATAGATGTGGATGATAAAGAGGTCCCAATAGATAATTACGTATAAACACCTCAGATAATGAAGAGATTGTGAAATAAACCCTTACCTTGTAATTTTCCTTAGTTGAGGGTAGGTTAACCTCATGTATAATAGTTAAATAATTGTTATTAAATTATCCAAGAATCATATACATAAATATGATATCATATATGATCTTTTAATATTGCTTTGTTAATAATATTTTAGTATTATCGTCGTTTCGGGTGTTCACTTACTCCTTTTCCTTTATATGTTTTGTTACATAAGCCATGTTTGTTATCCACATGTTGTGTCTTATTCATATCCAGAATGATATCAAGTCCTTAAACATTATTTTTAATCATCAAATGAAAATTATTCTTTAATGGATACGATGAGGAATGAATCTCATCGTGTTCGGGGAGACGGTAATCCGTACGTACGCACGAGCGATAATATCACTATTTGGATACTAAAATAATATTTAATTGGATGGTGTATAATATATACAGAATAATTATCATGGTATATTTATTATTTAAATGAATTAAACATCATTATTATATCCATCCAAATAATAATTTATTGAATAACAATTACACCACGACGAGGAGACTATAGGCCGTACGTACGCACGTATGGTGACATGTAATTCAAAGGATGGATAGAATACAGAATATGGTTGTACCATATTTATAATAACATCAGATTATTTAGAAGATACTGGGGTTATTATTTTAGAATGGAAATAACAAATAATGAAGAAGTGGAAGAAGAAAGGAACTTGAAAGAGGGTGGGGAAAACATTACCACATTTTCGGGGTCTTCCTTTTGATTTGATCAAAAGGGATCCTTAGGATGGATTTAGGATCAAACTAAGGACTCTAAGTTAAATTGAGGGAAGTTGAGATAATATTTGGTCAGGGTTTGGACGAGCCAAAATGCTTTGAAGGTATGAATTTTAGATAATGGGGAGTTACCTTTTATAAGAGGGGTGAGGGGCACCTTAGGAAAAGCTAGAAATATTATTTTATAATAAATTCATATCCGGTTTCTAATGGCTCCAAAGTGATTTATTTATATGATATGGTAGTTATGGTTATAAAACCTTTCAACCAATAGATTTTAGACAGGTTTGGGTCACTATATTAGCCTTATCATTTATATTTAACTCTAAGTTAAATAGTTTGACATTTACCATGTCTCTTTGTATTTTTTTGGAATTGAATATCAATTAATACTATAATATTTTTTTTAAAAACTCTTTCATGTCAATTTTGACACAATTTGGTATTTTGTTTTTTCTAAATTCATTACAGTATAATTACATCAAAACTAATTGATTTATTCAACCCTAACATGTAATAGTAACCTATAAAATTCGTGGCATTCATTATAAGTCTCAAATTATATTTATTTGTGTATTTATAATATCAATTATTTTGATATTTCAGTAATAAGGTAATTACTGCATCATCATTGTGTCATAAATAAATTAAATTATTTAATGTATAAAAATTATAAATAAAATACCATTATGTAGGAAATATTTTTATCTTTATAATGAATATTTATAATCTAATTTATCTTATGTATAACCCTATATTAAAAATGTTTTAGTTATTAAACTTTGATTTAACTCTTTTAACTCTTATTTGAATTAAATAATAATAAATGTCATAATCTAATAAAAGTGGACCAAATAGGTTCATATTTTATTCCTAAGGTTTTTTTGGTCGAATTATACATAGCCAATAGAATTAGGACATGTGTTAGGCTAATAATAATATCATTTTTACCCTTAATTACCGTATTTACATTTAAACGTGGTAAATAAAAGTAAAAAGTTACTATTCACCAATAATTATTTTTATCTTATTGTACCACATTTTAATCCTTGATATTAACTGTGTCCCTTGTATTTTCTAAATTTCACTCACAGAAGGGGTAAAATTAAGTATTATGTGAAATTGCAAATTCTACTAGTAGATGGGTAAAAGACAGTGAAAAGTTCAATAAAATTTTTATATATAAAAAAAATTGTAAATTGACTCCGATGAATTATATTGAACTTATATAGGTATTATGTATCTATTTTGAGCTAAAATATATTTAAATGAAATAAATAATTATTTACATAAAAATTCGGTTTTAAACTACAACTAAGTGTTTTTCACTATTCATCAAAAATTGAATGTTTTCAGAAAAATACCAAAAATTCACCCTAAGCTAATTTCGATATTCTGAATCCAAAAATGAAGTCCATTTTGAATGATAAAATTTATAAAATTTCAAAAAGTGGGTATTACTATTCATAATGGTTAGTTTGATTGGTTGTGGTGTGTGTTAGAACTCGAAGTCACATACAACACATGCTACTGTATTATTCAAAGAGAAGCGTACTGTGGAAGCTTGGGGGTGTTACATTATCCCCTCCAAATAATTTCATCCTCGAAATTTCTAGAATATTACCGCATAAAAATTCTTTGGTAGTTCTTCATGATAAGTTCCTCAGGTTACCACTTTGCCTCTTTCATCTTATGGTTTTTCCCTAGAACTTTTACCATACAAGTCATCTGGTTTTCCATCACTTGTTCTCTAGTATCACGAATCCTGACAGGCACTTCACAATAAGATAGATCAGGTTCCAGTTCTACTTCTTCATAAGTGAATATATGCGTTGGGTCAGGCATTGATTTTCTCAATAGTGATACATGGAACACATCGTGAACTTTAGAGACACTTGGAGGCATTGCCAACTGGTTTACTATAGCCCCAATTCGTTCTAGAATTTAGAAAGGTCTGATGTACCTAGGACTCAATTTTCCCTTCTTTCGGAAACGTATAACACCCTTCTATGGAGATACCATCAAGAAAACATGATCTCCTACCTAAAATTCCAAATCCTTCATTCGGTTATCGGTATAGCTCTTCTGCCTACTTTGAGCTGCTTTGATGTGGTTTTGGATTACCTTCACCTTTTCTATCTTTTCCTCCACCATTTCTGGGCCAATGAGTTTTCTTTCACCAAAATCATCCCAATAGGTTGGTGTGTGACATCTATTTCTGTAAAACTCTTCATATGGTGCCATCTGAATAATTGAATGGAAGCTATTGTTATAGGAAAATTCTACCAGAGGTAAATATTGATCCTACATACCCTGAAAATCAATTGAGAAAGATATCACCATGTCTTCTAAGGTTTGAATAGTCTGTTCTGATTGTCTATCAGATTGGGGGTGGTAGGCAGTGCTCAAACGAAGTTCAGTATCCAGGGATTTTTGAAGAATTTTCCAATATTGTGAAGTAAAATGGGGATCACGATCAGAAACAATCGATAGGGGTAATCCATGAAGTCTCCCAAATTCATTAATATATATTCTTTCTAGACGTTCAAGTGGTAGATCTTCTCTTATAGCAATAAAATGTGCTGACTTGGTAAGACAATCAACAATGACCCATATTGCATCATTACTTCTAGGAGTCTTTGGTAGCCCCATGACAAAGTCTATCGTAATATTATCCTATTTCCACTCAGGTATAGGAAGAGGTTTCATGTCTCCTACAGGCTATTACCTTCCAACATTCACTTGTTGATAAACCATACATATTGACACAAAATCATAAATCTCCCTCCTCATGTTGTCCCACCAAAAATGTTCCTTCAAAGCCCTATACATTTTGGTGCTCCCATGGTGTATAGAGAAATTGGAACTATGAGCATCCTCCAACAATTTCATTTTTAGATTAGGTATATTGGGAATACAAAGTCTCTTCCCAAATTTCAAAATTCTATCTTCATACACAAAGTCACTCAATATCCCAACATTCACAGCTTGAATCTTCTTTTTAAATTCTTCATCATCAGTCTGAGATGTCTTAATATATTCTAGTAAATATAGTTTAGCAACCATTTGAAAAATGTACCGATGTTTCACCTTCCATGGTGATTCCCATATCCATCATTACTAGATCTATGAAAATAAGATCCATCTCAACTCTCATTTTGTTCAAAACTCTATGATCCTTTCTTCTCAAAGTATCTGCCACCTTATTTGCCTTCCCCTGGTGGTAGTGTATCGTGCAATCATAATAATGGAGTAATTCAAGCCATATCCTTTGCGTCATGTTGAGTTATTTCAGTGAGAAAATGTACTTAAAACTCTTGTGATCGGTATATATCTCACATTTTATACCATAAATATAATGTCTCCATATATTCAAAGAAAATATTACAGCATCTAACTCAAGATCATGAGTAGGATAGTTTTTCTCATGAATTTTTAGCTATCGTGATGCATAGGCAATAACCCTATCGTTCTGCATAAGGACACAACCAAGTCCTTTCTTTGAAGCATCACTATAAATAACAAACCCATAATTCCCCAATGGTAGAGTCAATATAAGATAATTGACTAATATTTTCTTCAGTTCTTTGAAACCTTCTTCAAACTCTTTTGTCCAAACAAATTTAACCCCTTTACGTGTGATCTTTGTTAATGGGTTAGCCAACCGGGAAACATTCTGGGCTAAATATAGATAATAACCTACTAAACCAATAAAACTACGTACCTTAGCTATACTCATTGGTGGTGGACATTCATTGATTTCTCTTTTTGTAGAAGTATCAATAGAGATTCCATCCTTATAGACAATATGGCCAAGAAAAGAAATCACTTGAATCCATAATTCACACTTGATAAACTTCCTATATAATTCATGTCTTTTTAGAGTTTTCAATATAATTCACAATTGATTTTCATGATATTCATAACTTTTTAAGTATACCAAGATATCATCAATAAATACCACTACAAAGTCATCAAGATATTCATTGAAAACTCTATTCATTAGATCCATGAAAAAAGAGGATGCATTAGTCAACCCAAAAGGCATTACTGTAAACTCGTAATGCACATACCTGGTTCGAAATGTTGTCATTGGAATGTCTTCCTTCTTCACACCCAACTGATGATATCTAGATCTAAGGCCAATCTTTGAAAAGTATTGAGCTCCATGTCATTGGTCAAAAAAATCATCAATGCGAGGTAGGGGATACTTGTTCTTTATTATTTTAGCATTGATCTTTCTATAGTCGATACATATCCTCATAGATCCATATTTCTTCTTAACAAAAAGGACAGGGGATCCCCATAGAGAAACACTAGGGAAAATAAATCCACTATTACTCAATTCCTCTAGTTGTTTCTTTAGTTCAACTAATTCCACTGTGGTCATTCTATAAGGTGTATTCGATATAGGCCTTGAACCAGGAATTAAATCAATGGAAAACTCAATTTCTCATTCTGGAGGATGTCCAGGTAAATCCTCCATAAACACAACTACATATTCTTTCACAATAGGTACATCCTCTATTTGATCATTCATTTCCTCACCAACAATTATTTCATTCTCTTCCTCACCGATAATTGAATTTAGTTGAGCTACTGGTGGTGGATCTAGATAGGAATCAAGTGGTGACGATTTTGTTCTAAAGATAAGGTGTTCTTTATCAGCATTATCAAAAATCGTAACTTCCTTCTTCTTACAATAAATATTCACATCATGGTCTAAAACCCAATCCATACCGAGGATTATATCAAATTCAATCATGGGTATGATGATGAGATCAGCAGATAAAGAACATTTATGTGCTCTAATGGGGTCTGATTCACAAAACTTTGTTGCAATGATACTTCCCATAAGAATTTACTGACAACTCCCTTGTTAAAAAAATTGGAAATATCTAATTTTCTTAGAAAACTGGGAAGATATAAAACAATGCGATGATCCATAATCAAATAAATCATTTGCTAAACTTGAGGAAACCATTAAATTACCTTCCACCATGTCTTTCGGAGCATCCTCCTCAGCAGTAGTGATAACATAAGATTTTCCTTGATCCCTTGGACTTTTCTGAGGAAAGTTCCCCTTACGCTTAGGACATTCATTTTCATAATGTCCCATATCCCTACAATTTTATAATTAAACATCGGTAGCTTCTTTCTTCCCCTTGTAATCATGAGATTAGTGGCATTTTTAACCACACTTGTAACAGATTCCCATTCCTTTTAAAAAAGTACCAGGGTTTTTCTTCCCACATTTAAAACAAGTTGGATATTCAAATTTTCCATTCTCACCTTATTTGCATTTCTAGAGTGATCAGCAGATCTCTTCTTCTCTTTCTTTGCTTTGAAGTCACAAGTCTTAGAGAATTATTTTTCTGTCTTGATAGCACATGAGACAATATCTTCGTATGACGAGAAGGATTTTGAGACTAATGCTCTATGGAGAAACGGTTTTAACCCATAAATGAGACGACCAATCTTACTTCTTGGGTTACATTTATAATCTACAGCATGCCATGCTATCCTTGTAAAGTTAGACTCATACATTGCAACATTCTCATCCTCCTTTTTCCTCAGACTCTAAAATTGTCTTTCCATATCCTCCTGATGGTCATGTAAAAAGTATTTTTGTAAGAAAATCTCTTTTAACTCCCTCCATTCTATATTTTATACTTCATCATCTTCCTTGGTGTTTTGAATCAATGACCTCCATTGATCAGCATCTCCATTGAGGCGGTAAACTGCCATGAAAACTTTTTCCCTTTTGCTACTCCCTAAAGTGTGGAATATTTTCTGTAAGGAATTTATCCATTGCTCAGCCACTAATAGATTTGTACTCCCATTTAATGTCAGTTGTTGTTTCCTCATAAAGCGAACTAACATTGATCCTCCACGCTGTGGATCTGGGTGCTCCATACGGGAGAGGTTATTATCTATAACCTGAGTGAGTTGTCCCAGTATGGTGATTAACTGAATAGCACCAGTTGCATCACCAGCTCCACTATAATTATCTTGAGCATGAGAGAAATCTTGACATCGAGTGCGTGCGTTGATACGGTTTCCATTACTTCCACTAGGCTCTATTTCAAAACAATGGTATAAAATAGATCTGTTTATGAATCAAAATACATAATTCCATACCTGTAAAACACTCAACATAAATTGAACTATTTATGGATATAATCCATAATCATAAAAAAAATGTTTTCTTTGAGGAAGTATATACTCTTAAACCCTTCATAATGGTTTTTAAATAAAATTAGAATTTTCCTAAGCATATCCCTCGGGAGTGTCATAACCAAGAGTGCCGCAAGGCCCATTGTCGTGCACTAGTTCCCATTCAAGTCTAGCTTAAAGCAATGTTTTCGAGTTTTAACCCTAAGTACATCTGTACTAGAGCCGCCTCTACCTACTCGTATCCAGACAGGGATGTATTGCTGGTAAAACTCATAAAATCACTACAATACCAAAATTCTAGGAAGTTTTTCTATATTAATCCTCAAAGTATATCTTTGGGCTATGTTCTCTAATCGGATTTTATCAAAATCTAGCTTCCAAGGTTTGTACTAAACCACCTCTGATACCAACTGTAATGCCCCAACCCCATTTACCCAGAGTCGGTGCATTATTACAGAACATTGGCATGATCAAAAATGATGAATTCTTGAAATAATGATTTGTTTAGTAGCCTTGGAAGCACTAGATATATTCATATGTTATAAATTACATCATAAAGTGAAAAAAACTACTACAACATCTTGTCTTCATATCCCCTCATACTATCCCTGGAGGTCATTCATAAAATACTTATTCACATCCTGAGAAAAATAAAACATTGAAAGGGGTGAGCTCAGATACTCAGTAAGGATAACAATATAGTGGAAAATTTCATAAATAAACATAAACACTTAAGCCAATGTATAACTAAAATAAAATCCTTTTAAACATGAATATCAGCATAATATAGAAAAGATAAAATGAAATAATGTCATTTACTTATTCACATGGATATTCTACTAGTCGAATAATCACCTACAATATCAATAACCACTTTCATAATGATGGAATTCATAATGCCAGACTATCATAACCACATAGTCAAGGCCTTATGCCAAGATTATAAATTAGATGTTGTCAAGGCCTTGTGACAAGTCCCTAGTTTTTATCATGAGACCTACGGATGCATTGAGGAGCTATAACAGTCTCCACCCGTCACTTATTAATTCCAATTCATTCTTCATATGAACATGTGTAAATATAAAAATTCATATTAAAACTATCATATGAAATGTTAATAATTTCTTCATAAACCATGAATAGTATAAAAATAACACATCCACCATCAAACATATCACAAAACTTTCAATACTATATCAAAGTTTTGTATTATAACAAATAAACTCCAAATAAGCTTAAAATCCATCAATGGATGTGGATATAAATGAAAACAAAGCTATTTTATAGAAATATCTCTTTTTTTAAATCATTTAAAAGTCACATAATTATAAAAAAAAACATTTACTTTAAAAATATTCTTATAATCTTGTAAGGGAAGATTCAACGATTTTATAATGTCAGAAACTAGCCGCACCCACCTTATAAGTTAAAGAAAGACATTCTTACCTTAATTCGGTCGAAAAGGTTAAAAAGGACATTGTTTGAAAAACGACAGAAAGAATAATTTATAAACATCTTATAAAAAGTCAAATGACGGTATAAATGACTTTAACCCAAAGTCTGTAAAATAGTATTAATGATTTGAAATAAAATTTTAATAAACATTGATGTGGATGATTAAGAGGTCCTAGTAGATAATTACGTATAAACAACCTTGGATAATGAAGAGACTGTGAAATAAACCCTTACCTTGTACTTTTCCTTAGTCGAGGGTAGGTTAAAATCCTGTATAATAGTTAAATCATTGTTATTAAATTATAAATGAATCATATACATAAATATGATATCATATATGATCTTTTAATGTTGCTTTGTTAATAATATTTTAGTATTATCGTTGTTTCAGGTGTTCACTTACTCGTTTTATTTTATATGTTTTGTTACAGAAGCCGAGTTTGTTATCTATAGGTTGTATCTTATTCATATCCAGAATGATATCATGTCTTTAAACAATATTTTTAATCATAAAATGAAAATTAGTCTTGAATGGATACGATGGGGAATGAATCTCATCGCGTTCGTGGAGACGGTAATCCGTAAGTACGCATGAGTGACAATATAATTATTTTGATATTAAAATAACATATAATTGTATGGTGTATCATATATAAAGAATCATTATCATGTTATATTTATTATTTACATGAATTACACATAATTATTATACCCATCCAAATAATAATTTATTGAATAACAATTACACCATGACGTGGAGACGGTAGGCCATACGTACGCACATATGGTGACATGTCATTCAAAGGATGTATAGAATACAGAATATGATTGTACCATACTTATAATAACATCATAGTATATAGAATATACTGTAGTTATTATTTTATAATGTAAATAACAATGAATGATGAAGTGGAAGAAGAAAGGAACTTGAAAGAGGGTGGTGAAAACATTACCTCTTCTTCAGGTTTTTACTTTTGATTTGATCAAAAGGGATTCTTATGATGAATTTATGATCATAATAAGACCTCTATATTGAAGTGAGGAAAGTTTAGAGAATATTTGGGCAGGGGATGGCCGATCAAAAAGGCTTTGAAGGTATGAATTTGAGAGAAGGGGTAGTCCCCTTTTATAAGAGGGGTGAGGGGCACCTTAGGAAAAGCTCGAAATATTATTTTATAATAAATTCATATTAGGTTTTTAATTGATACAAAGTGTTTTATTTATAGGATAAGGTGGTTATGTGTATAAATCCTTCAAACTAATATATTTTAGATAGGTCTGGGTCACTATATTAACCTTATCATTTATATTTAACTCTTAGTTAAATAGTTTGACATTTACCATGTCTCTTTGTATTTTTATATTATATGGTTAATAAACGTACTATAAACATCCAAGAGGACCCCAAGTGGTCCATTAATGATACAAATATCATTATATATGTCGCTTTGACGATCCATATATTTTTAATAATTGAATATCAATTAATAATATAATATTTGTTTTAAAAACTCTTTTTTGTCAATTTTGACACTATTTGGTATTTTGTTTTCTATAAATTTATTACAGCATTATTACTTCTAACCTACTTCATTTAATCAACCCTAACATGTCATAGTAACCTATAAAATTCGTGGAATTCTTTAAAAGTCTCATATTATATTTATTTGGGTATTTATAATATCAATTATTTTAATATTTCACTAATAAGGTAATTTATGCATCAACATTGTGTCATAAATAATTTAAATTATTTAATTTCTCAAAATTATAAATAAAATACCATTATGTAGGAAATATTTTTATCTTTCTAATGAATATTTATAATCGTATTTATATTATGTATAACCCTATATTAAAAATGTATTAGTTATTAAACATTGATTTTAACTCTTTTAACTCTTCTTTGAATTAAATAATAATAAATGTCCTAATCTAATCCAAGTAGACCAAAGAGGTTCATATTTTATTCCTAAGTTTTTTTGGTCGAATTATACTTAGAAAATAGAATTAGTACATGTGTTAGGGTAATAATAATATCATTTTTATCCTTAATTACACTATTTACATTTAAGAGTGGTAAATAAATGTAAGAAGTTACTATTCACCAAAAATTATTTTTATCTTATTGAACCACATTTTACTCCTTGATATTAACCGTATCTCTCGAATTTTCAAAATTACACTCACAGAAGCGGTAAAATTATGTTTTATGTGAAATTTCAAATTCTCCTAGGAGATTGGTAAAAGACGGTGAAAAGTTCAATAAACTTTTTATATATCTAAAATTATTATAAAATGACTCCAATGAATTATATTAACCTTATATAGGTATTATGTATCTATTATAACCGAAAATAAATTTAAATAAAGTAAATAATTATTTAAATAAAAATTCGGTTTTAAACTATAACTCAGTGATTTTCACTATTCATCAAAAATTGAATGTTTTTAGAACAATACCAAATATTCTCCCTAATATATTTTTGATATTAAGAATCAAAAAATGAAGTCCATTTTGAAATATAAAATTTATATGATTTCAGAAAGTGGGTATTACTATTCATAACAGCTAGTTTGATTGGTTGTGGTGTGTGTTAGAACTCGAAGGTGCATACAACACACACTACTATATTATTCAAAGAGAAGCATATCGTGGAAGCTTGGGGTGTTACATAATATTTTACATATTACATTGAAGGAGAATATATTTTTTAATATGGTTAAATATTGATATTTTTACTAATTTATTTATATTATACATTTTAGTTAATCTTATGCATTTATTTTTGGAAGTTAATATATTTTGTATTTTTTTTAGAAGAAAAAAAATTACTTATCAGTTCAGTTTTAGGATCATTCGGAAATAAAATTATCTTAAGTATTGAGGATTATTTCTAAGTCAAATATATTTCATATGATTTTCCACTGAGAATATATTACATATTCATGAAAAACATTGTATGTCAAGCTCAATTGAGATTTCAAAGGTTAATGATTCAGAATTTAAAGACTATAAAGATAGATTTATGATTGAATTCATAATTATCAATCAAAATAAATGATAGTTAGATAATTATTTTCTATTAAACCATAATTATATTTATCATTCAGGATTATATTAATCTATTTCTATAAATATTGATTAATCTTTAATAGAAAATTAAGTGTAGCTTTTTGATTAATTAAAACGATGATTTAATGAGGCCTAAAAATATTTTTTTCAAGTATTCTTTATGGGAAATCATATATGTCAAATGAATATTATTTCAATGGTATAATATTTATTATTTTATTTTTTGTTTTTAAAGATATATTCTTCGGTAATGTATTGCTCTAACAGTAATGGATATTCAATGAAAGAGTATTTTCCAACATTAAAGTAGTTTTTTTTCAAAAGATGATTTCTCCATAAATAGAGACAAAGAAAAAAAATATACCTATAAATATTGTGTTATACATTGAATGATTCTGATCACAATCCCCACTTCTATTCTTCACAAGATATCAAAATATATAAATTCATTAAAGAATTTTCGATTTTATACCTATTAACTCCGTCACTATTCAAATTGTATTTTTTGGATTATAATTTTTTTAACTTTTCTACTATTATTAGATTATGAATGGTCTATTATTTTCCATAAAAAATGAATTTTATATTGGTTTATACCTCTCTAAAAGTCATGGTCCTATCACCAAGTTATAACTACCCCTTAAAATCTAGGTTTGTGTATTTGTATATACCTTCGCTATAAAAGAATGGTTGTAATTGGGTTATGAATATCCTTCAACAGTCATGATTTAGTTTGTTTCATACCACCATGGGAGTAGAGGGGTGTGAATGGTACACATAGGTTATTTTGAATATGAATTAATATAAATTTTTCATGTGTTAAAATTTTACTTTTCCATATATTTTTTTGAAAAGAAAATGTGTTATTTTAGCCCCCCTCTTGAATCTCATTCTTTTTAAATTCCTTGGGAATAACTGGTATTTGAGCATTCCCATATAAGTATTGTTTTAATACAATATATTATTTTATACTAAATAATGCGTATCTGAGCATTGTAACTTTGGATTATATATTTTTTCAAACGTTTTACATGACTTGATAATTTAAGGGAAGGATCTATTTAAATATTGTAACAACTAAGCCCCACTAACATCACAGGTACCCTAGATTTTTAATATGGTTACCGGTTTTTATCCCTCAAGACGCCACCAATTTCTTCACATAAATGTGTTTTACCATCCCTGGGACCCACCCACATGCCTTAACAGATCATCAGACTAATGACTATCAACACAGGAAAACACAAGTATTTCAGTGTGCATTTTTCCTTACTCACAAACACCCCAGATAAAATCCCCTGGATATTTCACATCCTAAAACTATTGCTAGAAAATCTCTCTTAACTATGGAGTTCTAATCTAGTAGGCTTTAAAAAATAAAGGTGTAAATTTTTGACATTGGTGGTAACATTTATCCTTTTAATAATTTTTCATTATTTGGTGTTAGATTCTCTCCAATTTTAGTAGAAACATATCTTTTTTGGACCCTATATTTCAATAGAGGTAGATCCAATATACTTTTGGCTAGGAAGACCATCTTATACAACTATTACAATTGGGTCCCGAGGATATCATAGTCATACCACCTTTTTAATATGGCTTTTGAGTCCTATCCCACCAAGTGGCACTAGTTTCCCCACAAACATATGTATCCCCCTCTCTCCGGCCCGCCCATGTGCATGAAAAAAGAATTAGACTGAGGGATTTCCTCACATGACAACACATGTTCTTTCAGTGGACTTTGTGCTCACTCAAACACACCATGGGAGACATCCACAGAGGTCACCCATACTAACACTAATACATTCCAAGATCATATTACTATGGTGATCTAAATAGGTTGTATCATGAAAAGAAATGTTCATCTTATTGGAAGTGGTAGTAAACTTTAGTCTTTTAACACTATTTTTAGGTTATTAGTTTAATTATAATAACCTATTTCCATATGATGTAATTTTTTTTGAAAATTTGTATTTTTTAATTTTCAAAGGGGCTAAAATTTTAGTCCTGTATTTGTATGGGAATTAAAATTTTGGGAACAAATTAAGAGTTGTATTTTTTGAGGAGGAACAAGGCACCAATGGTGTAATTAAGGATTATGTGAACATCAAAAGAAGGGCCAGATAGTTGCACTACTAGTATGAAACATCCCATAGTTAATAACTACACATTGGAAGGCCCTTAGGGTGTCAGTGGGATGGAAAATTTCCAAGAAACACTATTAGGGACACCATCCATTTAGTGACCAAAAATAGACCGACCTATGTTCCCAAATTGACTAGTTAGTGGAATTTTAGTTGGTTTTTAAGCAATAGGGATGGGCTACAAATTTCACCATTTAGACACTCATTGTGCTTGAAGAGGAAATGGGTTACAGGGGATGCCATTCATCTAAGACACTCCCTCTCTTATACTTATTTGTACCCCTTTTCTTATGGGTGTCATTAGAAGAGTTTAAATGGATATTTCAGGTATCCATCTCCTTCATTCAATTGTTCTTAATTTCTTTATCATCTTTCTTGAATTTTGCATCCATCTATTAGGGATTCAAGTGATGATTCCACCAATTTTTTTTGAAATCATCATGATATGATGAGGATTTTTTTATTTATTATCTATAGAGAATCCTTTAATGATATCCTCTTATCAACATTCACTGGTTCAATGAAGGTTTGTGAAAATACGATTTATTTCCATTTTTCCTTTAAATTAAAATAAATCAATAATTGGATTGGTGACAAATGCTAAGAATTTTTCTTAGATTGAATATGAGTGAACTCCATGGGTCATTGAATAGTGTTTGGTTATTGATTCGTCATTTCTAGAGTGTCCAATGAGTTTTTAAAAATTGGTCCTCTTTTCAATTTAGATGGGTACATTATTATGAAAGTTATAATTAATTGTTTTGGAACAAATTTCTTGAGTTAGTTCATTCGGTGAGTTACTGATGGCTAGTAGAATATGTATGGGCTTGGACGATGCATTGTAATATTTGTAAGAGTCTTTGGGATATGTAATTAAATGGGAATGATTAATTTGAAGAAGTTAGTCCTTAGTACATTCATTCTAGTTTATGATTTTCATAGTAGCATTTGATATGTGGTCTCTCAAACTTAGGTGATCAACCTTAAAGTTAAATTACTTTCTGAATAAATAAATTGGATTTTTAAAATTTCTTATTAATTAATCTATAGATCTAAATAAATGAAGATGCTTACATATGGACTGCATAATATTTCTGAGGCCACTATAGAACCTAAGACACCATCTCAGTACATTGGACCCTGATATATGAGATTATGAGAAATTAAAATATTCCTTTTGACCTTTAAAATAATTGATAGGTTTGATTGTGATTAGTGTGATATAGTAGCCCTTACGTAGGACTCTTTGCCCACCTCCCTATAGTGGTGTGAAATTACTTGAGTGGAGTATCTTGAGTAGGCCATGTGACTAACATTGATATACATTAGATCCATTGTCTTATTGAGGTGGTTTGGGTGAGGATACCACCCTATTACATTCTAAGTAATTAAGATGGGCCATAAACTATCTCCGTTTTGTTTTTATATAGGGTTTTCCATATTAAACCAGTGAGATAGTAAGAGGACTGTGACTATTTTTGTGATTGTTCTACACTCAATTTATGGGTTTTAACCCTAGGATAGAGTATGATTATGAAATACACCAAGTGGGATACCATTTTTGTGATGTGACTAGAGTTACCCAAGTATGATTCTTGTTTTTTGTAGTGACCTAGGGAACCCTATGTGGGTATTGTTTCTATGAAATAATTTATGGGATCCCAAAAAGTATCCCAATAATATGTTGACCTAGTAAAGGGGTTGCAATGATAAAAGGTTCCACCTTATAACCAAGATCAATGATTTAAGTTTGTTCATATATGGAGTGTTGGGTCAAGCTCTTAGGAGTCCGGTCATGGTTTGTATGACAAGACAACTAGATGAACACTAGTGTTATTGAAATATATATATAGGGTTTATTATTTGATCATGGAGTAGTATAGAAAAATACATAAAGAGTACCTTTTAGTATATATATAAAAAACCTCTTATAGTTTGTTTGTAATACTATTGAAAACTCCACTTGTAAGGAGGTATATGATACTAATTAAAAATTACCTATTAGGGAGGTATATGCTACTAAATAAAACCCTAATAGTAGGGTGGTATATGATACTGCTAGTGGGTATTCCATGGATTTTGAGTTGTGATTATAATATTTCAGGTATTAGGATAGGTCCTGACATGTGCTAGATTTTATAGATTGTGGAGTCTTTGGTGGGAATAGTCAAGTCTCCCACACTACTGGATCTCAGTTTCTGAAAACCATTATATATTGGGATAGGTAATTCCTCAGGGTGTGATTCCATCATAAAGCATTCCCCATGTCATTATCATTTATACTAGTTTGAGTTTATCCATTTGTTCATTATCACTGTATTTAGGGTTAAAATACACCAAGATCATTATTATGGTTGGCCCAGTTATTGTGACATGTTTAGAGACATGCCAACACTTTCTAAAATAAGTATGGTCAATTAGAGTTGTGAACTAGAGGATAGATGGTGGTTTATTTATTTACATTCACTAGTTATTTATTTATTAGATTTTTCCACATGAATATATCACTATATTTTAATCATGTATAGTTCTTCATTGGAGGTTCCCTACTAAGTTTTGTACTCACACCCTACTCAGACATCCATGGAATTTGGGTACCTGAGCATTCTTCACATATTGTAGCTACGAGTTGGGATGATGCATGGTGAGGTTGATTGTCAATATGGATAGCTCATACTAGGAAAGAGACCAAGAAAAGTATGGATTTAAGTTTTAGTAGATCCTTTTATTTTATTTCATTGGTTGTTTAGTATATGTTATCAAACCAGTGGGCGATCAAGTATGTAGGATTGGGTGCATGTTTACACATTTCATATTATTATTGTTGGGTGTTGTATCTATCTAGTGTACTCTAGTAATTTTATACTATATATGATAATTATTTATTTATTTCATTATTTTTTACTCTACTCTATATGGTATAGAATCTCCATGGTTCCTATTTGGACCCCCATTATTAGTTAGCAATATTTGGCATTTGGGGAGGAGCTCCTGAGGTCATGTGGTTTTACTGGTCCAATTATTATTCTTAGTGATCTGGGTTGGGATATAACAAAGTGGTATTATAGGTTTTTTTATTTTTCATTATATATGGGATATTGTTGACATAAGATATATGAATGTGTGAGTGCATGGGTGGGATTTTGTATCTTGTTATGTGATATTATAGTTTTATATATGATCTCACTACATGTTAATCACATAGTTTTGAAAATTTATTTTTATTGATATTTCCCTTGGACCTTATATACAAGAGGTATCTGAGGCATCATGATTAGGAATATAGGATTCACATAATATTTCTTCCTTCTAGTATTATTTTTTATCATCGACTATTGATGTTAAATTGATTAAAGTTTTAAAAATATCTAATTTTATGTTTTCCTGTTTAGGTTCTTGGTTTCATTATAATTATATAGACCTCCATTTATATGTATTTTCTACATATGGAAAGTTATGTGGAACAATGATGTGATGTGTGTGGACAACGATGAGAAAGAAAATGTAGTCCCCTATGCGTGGGAGGTGCAATGACTCTAGTAGATAAATAAAGGCATTGGATTTCTTTATAATAATCCCCTTATGGGTCATCAATAGCCAGGTTCAACTATCTAAAGTGTCTATAACAAAAAATAAGAATTTTTTCTATATATATTAAAATGAAATTATACTTAACCAAACAATGTGACTATGATTCGATGGATACAAATCATGGAAGGGTGATTTCATAATAAATGTATGTATGTCCTTGATTAGAATGTGCTTTTAAAGGTATTAGTCCAATTTTTGGATTCACAATAAGAATCAGTGACTTGTAAGATGATGGTGTTTTCATGAAATTCTAATATGTTGATATTGAACCATTGAGTGGGTGTTTTTATGTATGTTTACCTTGTATGGATCCTATGGTCTTTGGAACCATGATGTTTTTTCATGAGTTTTTACCCTTAAAAGATCCAGTTTGTGGGATATGTGGGAGGACCCACTGTTCTTTGAATATGAGTAAGGATTTAGTGTGTTGGTTCCTAATGCCCGCCTGTCATGGGGCATGGAAAAACAATATTTTATTTACCTAAGTATAGTATAGCAGTTGATCCTAGGTAGTCTTCCAAAAAAGAGTTAAAACAAAACAACGTTGTCACCTTTTGTTGGTTTTCTGAAAAATATTGGTTTTAATTAATTTTAATGACTATGAGAGAAACAAAAATCTTGAATTTATTTGTTTTAACAAATGATAAAGACGGCTATCAGATTGGGTTTGGCTAGACCTAGTGTTGTGCCATCATGGTCTCCAAATTTATCAGTTCTTCTTCCTTAAACTAGTAAGAGAGAGATTCATCTATCGAGTCCTCTCTCTCCCTTGGTAAGACAGATGTGATGAGAATTTTCCTTTCTAAAACCTTATATTGGTCTATCATCCTTAAAATGTGTTTAGGGTTGTACAAGGTCACTTGATTAATTAGAGCAATCCCATACCAGAAATTGTTATTCTCTAATAAACCAAGATTTCGACATACAATCCTACAGACGTGCTTGACATCCGCCGAGCAATCACCACCCAACCCTAATCTTGTTCCACCATATATAGATTAGAATTGGGTGGAGGGAGATGTGATCATCGACCAAAACAATTTATAATTTCAAAATCAAAACCTAACACTACCACAATTGGAATTTAATACTGAATTAAGAATTGAACCCCGAATAAGAAAGAAGAAGAAATTTGATTTCATTTCAACCACGAGAACTCAAGCACACACATAGGTCCATCCTACCCTCTTTATGATCAATCAAATGAATCTACCCCTCCATGGATGGGGTAAGAGAGATGATGTGGGAGAGTAGAGACATTTTAATGTAAAGAAAAATAAAAGAAAGAAACAGAATGATGTTGAAGGATAATTTCCCCGAGTATACCTTGGATTCCTCCCGTCTCTGGTTGCAGTGTCGAACTCCTCCTTCAGAATTGGTGAACTCCTTTTTATATAGGCCAAAGGGTTTCCATTCCCCTATTTTCAAATTTAAGATCTTCATAATTCCTCTTTAATATTTGCGTCAAAATATATCCATCGCATGTTTGACCATTTTTGGCCAAATTAATGGGAGAAATTTTTGTATGGTTTCTTTTTGAAAGATATTCCAAAATATCATTAACATTTCATACAAATATTTCATATTCATCCTCCCTATATAGCATGAGATATGGCCAATTTAATTGGAGCATTTATTCTGTATGAATGTTTCCTTTTTTCATTTTCCAAAATTTCAGCATCCATGGTCCACCTTAATGAAGGGAAATATTCATTATACTCAAAATCTACACTCCAAATTTAATTATTGTAACACCCCAAGCTTCTACGGTACGTTTCCCTTCGAATAATGCGATAGCGTGTGTTGTACGCAACCTCGAGTTCTAACACACACCACAACTAATTAAACTAGCCGTTGTGAATAGTAATACCTACTTTTTGAAATAATATATATTCTATATTTCAAAATGGACTTCATTTTTGGATTCAGAATATCAAAATTAGCCTAGGGTGAAATTTTGGTACATTTTGGATAACTTTCATATTTTGATGAATAGTGAAAATTTCTAAATTTTAATTAAAAACAACTTTTTTAATCAAAATAATTAATAGTGATAAATTATGAATTTGAGTGGTTTTAAAGTATATTTAGAATATATTTTTACCATTCAATTTAATGTTTATCATTGGACATAATTTTACAATTAAACCGAACATAAACACGTGTCAATCTTTTGATAGTTATTATCTCTTAAAAACACGCTTTTTGTTTTGACAGCGGGAATTAATTTTAAATTAATTTCTGCCACTTATGTGTTTTGAATTTAGGAAAATGGATTCCATATTTGGAATCAGGATGTTCAAATTGTGTAAATAGGTAACTTTTATTTTTAGACATTTTGAATAGTTACTGTGGTAAATATTTTATTTACCATGGTTAAAGGGTAAATCCGGTAAATAAGGGTTAAAAAAATAATATTATAATAATACAAAATTACCCTAAAACGTGTCCTAACCTTATTGGTGGACACATACCCGACCATGGGCATCCTTTGGTCAATTTGGGGACCCCTTGGAGCCACTTGTATGTGGTAGGGACACTTTATATTAATAAAGTTAAAATAAAAATAAAAATGGCATAAGCTTACATCTTTTAGAAGAACAATTTTTACATAGGGTTATACATGTTGGATTTTCGATTATAAATATTCATTAGAAAGCTAAAAAGATTTCCTACATAATGATATTTTATTTATAATTTTTAGACATTATATAATTTATTTTATTTATGACACAATGATGATGCAGTAATTACTAAAATAGTGAAAAATAAAAATAATTGATCTTATAAATACCCAAATAAATATAATATGAAACTTTTAATGAATTAAACTAATTTTCTAGGATAATATGATATATTAGGATTGATTTAATTGACTTTGTTCGAAGTAATAAATCTGTTATGAGTTTCAAAAAAATCAACTAATGAATAGTGTCAAAATTGACATAAAAGAATTCTTAAAACAAATATTATATTATTAATTGATATTAAATTCCTAAAAATCTAAGGTTCGGCCAAGAGACTTATATCATGATAGGTTAATCATTAATGGACCACTTTGGGGTCTCTTGGATGTATATAGTAAGTTTATTAACCATAATATATAAAATACAAAGAGACATTGTAAAAGTGAAACTAATTAACTTAGAGTTAATACTTAAAGATAAGGTTAATATAAGTACCCAAACCTGTCTAAATTCTATTGGATGAGTTTATTTAGACCTATCCCCACCTCATCATTTGAATATTCAACTTTGGAGCCTTTAGAAACCGAATATGAATTTATTATAAATTAATATTTCTTGCTTTTCCAAAAGTGCCCCTCACCCCTCTTATAAAAGGGAACTCCTCCTTCTCATTTCTTCACACCTTCAAAGCCTTTTGGCTCGGCCAAACTCTGACCAAATAATCTCCCAACATCCCTCACTTAAACCTAGAGGCATTAGTTTGATCAGAAAGCCAACCTAAGGAGCCCTTTTGATCAAATCAAAAGGAAGAACCCGAAGAAGAGGTAATGATTTCACCACCCTTCTCCAAGTTCATTTCTTCTTCCACTTCTTCTTCCTTTGTTCTTACCATTCTGAAATAATAACTCCAGTATCTCACATATACTGTGATGTTATTATAAATATGGTCCAATCATATTCAGTATTCTATCCACCCTTTGAATAACATGTCACCATACGTGCGTACGTACGGCTTACCGTCTCCACGTCGTGGTGTAATTGTTATTCAATATAATATTATTTGGATGGGTATAATAATGATGTGTAACTCATGTAAATAATAAATATAACATGTTAATGATTCTGTATATATGATATACCATCCATTTATATATTATTTTAATATCAAAAGAATGATATTGTCGCTCGTGCGTACGTACGGACTACCGTCTCCACGAACGCGATGAGATTCATTCTCCATCGTATCCATTCAAGTATAATTATCATTTGATGATTTAAAAATGATGTTTAAGGACTGTATATCATTCTGGATATGAATAAGATACAACAACCATGGCTTATGTAACAAAACATATAAAAGAAAATGAGTAAGTTAACTCCCGAAACGACGATAATTCTAAGATATTATTAACAAATCAATGTTAAAAGATCATATATGATATCATATTAATATATATGATTCTTGTATAATTTAATAACAACTATTTCACCATTATACAGGAGGTTAACCTACCCCAACCAAGGAAAAAGTACAAGGTAAGGGTTATTTCACAATCTCTTCATTATCCGAGGTTGTATTATACGTAATAATCTACTGGGATCTCTTTATCATCAACATCCATGTTTCTTCGAAATGTATTTCAAAAAATTTTTACTATTTACAAGAATATGGGTTAAAGTCATTTATACCCTTGTTTGACTTTTTATAAGAGTTTTATAAAGGAATCTTTCCGTCGTTTTCAAAACAAGGTCCTTTTTAACCTTTTCGACGGAATTGAGGTAAGAATGTTTTTTTAACTTATACGGCGGGTGCGGTTATTTTCCGCCGTTATAAAATTGTCGAAGCTTTACATATAAGCTTATAAGAATATTTTCAAAGAAAATGTTTTATTTTATATGGATCTTAAATGATTTCAAAATAAAAGGAGATACTTCTTTAAAAAGAATTTTGATTTCATCTATGTCAACATCCTTTGATGGATTTTAAGATTATTTGAAGTTGATTTATTATGATACAAAACTTCTATATTGTATTGAAGGTTTTGTGATATGTTTGACTGTGGATGTGCTATTTTTATACCATTCATAGTTTATGGTGAAATTATTGACATTTCGTATGCTAGTTTTAATACGAATGTTTATGTTATGTTTAAACCTTTTCATATGGGAATGCATTGGACTTAATAAGTGACGGGTGGAGCCCGCTATAGCTCCTCGATGCATCGGTAGGTCTCATGAGACAAACTAGTGTCTTGGCACAAGGCCTTGACAAAATCTTATTTGTAGTCTTGGCACGAGGCCTTGGCTATGTGGTTATGATAGTCTGGCATTATGCATTCCAACATTATGAAAGTGGTTATTGATTTTTGCATGTGATTATTCGTTTAGTAGAATATCCATGTGAATAAGTAAATGGCATTATTTCATTTTATTTATGCCATACCATGTTGAAAGTTCGTATTTAAAAGGCTTTTGTTTTAGTTATACATTGCCTTAAATGTTTATTCTTATTTATGAAAGTTTCCACCTTATTTTTATCCTTACTGGGCATTTGAGCTCACCCCTTTTCTATGTTTTATTTTTCCCAGGATGTGAAGAAGTAAGTTATGAATGACCTGCAGGGATATTATGTGGGGATATGAGTGTAGATTATGGAGACATTATGTTGTTGTAGTAGTTTTTCATTTTATGATGTAATGTAAAACTTTATGATTATATCTAGTGTTTCCAAGGCTACTAAACCAATCGGTCTTTCGAGATTTGATCTTTCTTGTGATCATGCCAATGTTATGTAATAATGCACCGACTCTGGGTAATTGGGGTCGGGGCGTTACAGTTGGTATCAGAGGAAGTTTAGTACAAACCTTGGAAGCTAGATTTAGATAAACTCTGATTAGAGCACGTAGACCTAAGATGAACTTTGAGGATTAGTATAGAAGAACTTCCTAGAAATTTTGGTATTGTAGAGATTTTGTGAGTTTTTCGAGCAATACATCCCTGTCTGGATACAAGCAGGTAGAGGCGGCTCTGGAACAGATGTACCTAGGGGTAAAACCCGAAAACACCGCTTTGAGCTAGACTCGAACGGGAACTGGTGCACGACAACGGGCCTTGCTGCACTCTTGGTTACGACACTCCCGGGGGATATGCTTAGGACAACTCTCACTTTCTTTACAAATCATTATGAAGGGTTTATGAGTATATACTTCCTCAAAGAAAACATATTTATGATTATGGATTATATCCATAGATAGTTCAATTTATGTTAAGTGTTTTATAAGTATGGGATTATGTATTTTGATTCATAAACTGATCTAGTTTATGCCATTGTTTAGAAATGGCGCCTAGTGGAAGAAATGGAAACCGTATCAATGCACGCACTCCATGTAGGGATTGCCCTCCTGCTCAAGATAATTATAGTGGGGCTGGTGATGCAACTGGTGCTGATCAGCTAATCACCGTACTGGGACAACTTTCTCAGGTTATGAATAATAACCTTACCCGTATGGAGCACCCTGATCCGCAGCGTGGAGGATCAATGTTAGATCGATTCATGAGACAACAACCACCAACGTTCAATGGAAGTACAAATCCCTTAGTAGCTGAGCAATGGATATTTTCCCTAGAGAAAATATTTCAGGCTTTGGGGAGTAGTGAAAGGGAAAAAGTTACCATGGCAGTTTACCGCCTCACTGGAGATGCTGATCAATGGTGGTCATTGATTCAAAACATGAAGGAAGATGATGAAGTATCAAACATGGAATGGAGGGAGTTCAAAGATCTGTTTTTAGAAAAATACTTTCCTCGCGACCATCGAGCAGATATGGAAAGGCAATTTCTGAGTCTGAGACAAAAGGAGGATGAGAATGTCACAAAGTATGAGGCTAACTTTACAAGGTTAGCGAGGTATGCTGGAGATTATATTCGCAACCCAAGAAGTAAGATTGATCGTTTCTTTGATGGGTTAAAACCATTTCTCCGTCGAGCATTAGTCTCACAATCCTTTTCGTCGTACGAAGACATTGTCTCATGTGCTATCAAGACCGAAAAAGAATTCTCTAAGTCTTATGACTTTAAAGCGAAGCAAGAGAAGAAGAGACCTGATGATCAATCTGGGAATGGAAATAAGGGGAAGAAGGGAAAGGTTGAATATCCATCTTGTGGTAAATGCGGGAAGAAACATCCTGGTACTTGCTTGAAGGGAATGGGAGTCTGTTACAAGTGTGGTGAAAAAGGCCACCAAGCTCATGATTGCAAGGGGAAGAAGGAAGCTACCAACGTTTAGTGCTACAATTGCAGGGAGATGGGGCATTATGCAAATGCATGTCCTAAGCGTCAGGAGAACTTACCTCAGAAAAGGCCAAGGGATCAAGGCCAGACTTATGCTATCACTACTGCAGAGGTAGAAGCTCCAAAAGACGTGGTGGCATGTAATTTAATGGTTTCCTCAAGTTTAGCAAATGCATTATTTGATTCTGGATCATCGCATTGTTTCATATCTTCCCAGTTTGCTAAGAAAATTAGATATTTCCAATTTGATTTAATAAGGGAGTTGTCAGTTAAAACTCCTAAGGGAAGTATCATTGCAACAAAGTTTTGTGAATCAGTCCCCATTAGAGCACATAAATTTTCTTTATCTGCTGATTTCATCGTCATACCTATGATTGAGTTTGATATAATCCTCGGTATGGACTGGCTTTCGGACTATGATGCGAAGATTTATTGTAAGAAGAAAGAGGTTACGATTCTTGATGATAATGATAAGGAACACCTTATTTTTAGAGAAGAATCGTCACCACCTAATTCTTATTTAGACCCACCCCCAGTAGCTCAACTTAATTCAATTATTGGGGAGGAAGAGAATGAAATAACTGTCGGTGAGGAAAGGAATGTTCAAATAGAGGATGTACCTGTTGTGAAAGAATTTGTAGATGTATTTCCGGAAGATTTACCTGGACATCCTCCAGAACGAGAAGTTGAGTTTTCTATTGATTTGATTCCTGGATCAAGGCCTATATCGAAGACCCCTTATAGAATGGCCACTGTAGAGTTAGTCGAACTAAAGAAACAACTAGAGGAATTGAGTAATAAGGGATTTATTCTCCCTAGTGTTTCTCCATGGGGAGCCCCTGTTCTTTTTGTTAAAAAGAAAGATGGATCTATGAGGTTATGTATCGACTACAGGGAGATCAATGCTATAACGATAAAGAACAAGTATCCCCTACCTTGTATTGATGATTTATTTGACCAACTGCATGGAGCTCAATACTTTTCAAAGATTGACCTTCGATCTGGATACCATCAGTTGTGTGTAAAGAAGGAAGACATTCCGAAGACAGCATTTCGAACCAGGTACGGGCATTACGAGTTTACTGTAATGCCGTTTGGATTGACTAATGCACCCTCTGTATTCATGGATCTGATGAATAGAGTTTTCAAGGAGTATCTCGATGAATTTGTGGTAGTATTTATTGATGATATATTGGTATACTCCAAAACCTATGAAGATCATGAAAATCACTTGCGCATTATCTTGAAGACTCTGAGGAGGCATGACTTATATGGAAAGTTTAGCAAGTGTGAATTCTGGCTTCAAGAGATTTCTTTTCTTGGACATATTGTCTCTAAAGATGGAATCTCTGTTGATCCTTCTAAGACCAAGGCAATCCAAGAATGGCCAGCACCTACGAGTATAACTGAGGTACGTAGTTTTATTGGCTTGGCAGGTTATTATCGACGTTTCGTCCAGAATTTTGCCCGATTGGCTAACCCATTAACGAAGCTCACACGTAAAGGGGTTAAATTTGTTTGGACAAAAGAGTGTGAGGAATGTTTCGAAGAACTGAAGAGAAGATTAGTCAATGCTCCTATATTGACTCTACCATCGGGGAATGATGGGTTCGTTATTTATAGTGATGCATCAAAGAAAGGACTTGGTTGTGTCCTTATGCAGAATGATAGAGTTATTGCCTATGCATCACGACAGTTGAAAATTCATGAACAAAACTATCCTACTCATGATCTTGAGTTAGCAGCTGTGATCTTTGCTTTGAAGATATGGAGGCACTACCTCTATGGTGAAAAATGTGAGATTTATACTGATCACAAGAGTTTGAAGTATATTTTCTCACAAAAATAACTCAACATGAGGCAAAGGAGATGGCTTGAATTACTCAAGGATTATGATTGTACGATACACTACCACCCGGGGAAGGCAAACAAGGTGGCAGATGCTTTGAGTAGAAAAGACCATGGAGTTTTGAACAATATGAGAATTGAAAGGGATCCAATTTTCATGGATCTAGTGAAGATGGACATGGGAATAACCAGGGAAGGTGAAACATCAATGCTTTTTCAAATGGTTGCCAAACCATCTTTACTAGAAAAGATTAAGAGTTCTCAGACCGATGATGAAGAATTTCAGAAGAAGATTAAAGCTGTGAATGATGGGAGATTGAGAGACTTTGTGTATGAAGATGGAATTTTGAAATTCGGGAAGAGACTTTGTGTTCCCAATATACCTGATCTAAAAAGGGAATTGCTGGATGACGCTCATAGTTCCAATTTCTCTATACACCCTGGGAGCACCAAAATGTATAGAGATTTGAAGGAACATTTTTGGTGGGACAACATGAAGAGGGAGATTGCTGATTTTGTGTCAAGATGTATGGTTTGTCAACAAGTGAAAGCTGGAAGGCAACAGCCTAGAGGAGTCATGCAACCTCTTCCCATACCAGAGTGGAAATGGGACAATATTACAATGGACTTTGTCATGGGGCTACCAAAGACTCCTAGAAGGAACGATGCAATATGGGTTATTGTTGATCGTCTTACCAAGTCAGCACATTTTCTTGCTATAAGAGAAGATCTACCCCTGGAACGTCTAGCAAGACTATATATTAATGAAGTTGTGAGACTTCATGGAGTACCCCTATCAATTGTTTCGGATCGTGATCCCCGTTTTACTTCAAGGTTTTGGAAAAGTCTTCAGAAATCCCTGGATACTGAACTTCATTTGAGCACTGCTTACCACCCTCAGACAGACGGACAATCAGAACGGACTATTCAGACCTTAGAAGACATGTTGAGATCTTGCTCACTTGATTTTCAGGGTATGTGGGATCAATATTTACCTCTGGTAGAATTTTCCTATAACAATAGCTTCCATTCGAGTATACAAATGACACCATATGAAGCGTTATACGGAAAGAGATGTCGTACACCAACCTGTTGGGATGACGTTGGTGAAAGAAAACTTGTAGGCCCAGAACTGGTGGAGGAAACGGTGGAAAAGGTGAAGGTAATCCAAAATCACATCAAAGCAGCTCAAAGTAGGCAGAAGAGCTATGCCGATAATCGAAGGAAGGATTTGGAATTTCAAGTCGGTGATCATGTTTTCCTAAAGGTATCTCCGTGGAAGGGAGTCATACGTTTTGGTAAGAAAGGTAAATTGAGTCCCAGGTACATCGGACCTTTCGAAATTCTAGAACGAATTGGGGCTGTAGCTTACCGATTGGCAATGCCGCCAAGTCTCTCCAAAGTTCACGATGTGTTCCACGTATCTCTGTTGAGAAAATACATGCCTGACCCAACGCATGTACTCACCTATGAGGAATTAGAACTGGAACCCGATCTGTCTTATTGCGAAGAGCCCGTCAGGATTCTTGATACAAGAGAACAAGTACTGAGAAACCGGACGACGCGTCTGGTAAAAGTTTTGTGGAGAAATCATAAAATGGAAGAGGCAACGTGGGAACCCGAGGAACTTATGATGAAGAACCACCCGAGTCTTTTTATGCAGTAATACCCTAGAAATTGCGAGGACGCAATTATTTGAAGGAGGGGAGAATGTAACACCCCAAGCTTCTACGGTACGTTTCCCTTCGAATAATGCGATAGCGTGTGTTGTACGCAACCTCGAGTTCTAACACACACCACAACTAATTAAACTAGCCGTTGTGAATAGTAATACCTACTTTTTGAAATCATATATATTCTATATTTCAAAATGGACTTCATTTTTGGATTCAGAATATCAAAATTATCCTAGGGTGAAATTTTGGTACTTTTCGGATAACTTTCATATTTTGATGAATAGTGAAAATTTCTAAATTTTAATTAAAAACAACTTTTTTAATCAAAATAATTAATAGTGATAAATTATGAATTTGAGTGGTTTTAAAGTATATTTAGAATATATTTTTACCATTCAATTTAATGTTTATCATTGGACATAATTTTACAATTAAACCGAACATAAACACGTGTCAATCTTTTGATAGTTATTATCTCTTAAAAACACGCTTTTTGTTTTGACAGCGGGAATTAATTTTAAATTAATTTCTGCCACTTCTGTGTTTTGAATTTAGGAAAATGGATTCCATATTTGGAATCAGGATGTTCAAATTGTGTAAATAGGTAACTTTTATTTTTAGACATTTTGAATAGTTACTGTGGTAAATATTTTATTTACCATGGTTAAAGGGTAAATCCGGTAAATAAGGGTTAAAAAAATAATATTATAATAATAAACAATTACCCTAAAACGTGTCCTAACCTTATTGGTGGACACATACCCGACCATGGGCATCCTTTGGTCAATTTGGGGACCCCTTGGAGCCACTTGTATGTGGTAGGGACACTTTATATTAATAAAGTTAAAATAAAAATAAAAATGGCATAAGCTTACATCTTTTAGAAGAACAATTTTTAACTAGGGTTATACATGTTGGATTTTCGATTATAAATATTCATTAGAAAGCTAAAAAGATTTCCTACATAATGATATTTTATTTATAATTTTTAGACATTATATAATTTATTTTATTTATGACACAATGATGATGCAGTAATTACTAAAATAGTGAAAAATAAAAATAATTGATCTTATAAATACCCAAATAAATATAATATGAAACTTTTAATGAATTAAACTAATTTTCTAGGATAATATGATATATTAGGATTGATTTAATTGACTTTGTTCGAAGTAATAAATCTGTTATGAGTTTCAAAACAATCAACTAATGAATAGTGTCAAAATTGACATAAAAGAATTCTTAAAACAAATATTATATTATTAATTGATATTAAATTCCTAAAAATCTAAGGTTCGGCCAAGAGACTTATATCATGATATGTTAATCATTAATGGACCACTTGGGGGTCTCTTGGATGTATATAGTAAGTTTATTAACCATAATATATAAAATACAAAGAGACATTGTAAAAGTGAAACTAATTAACTTAGAGTTAATACTTAAAGATAAGGTTAATATAAGTACCCAAACCTGTCTAAATTCTATTGGATGAGTTTCTTTCGACCTATCCCCACCTCATCATTTGAATAGTCAACTTTGGAGCCTTTAGAAACCGAATATGAATTTATTATAAATTAATATTTCTTGCTTTTCCAAAAGTGCCCCTCACCCCTCTTATAAAAGGGAACTCCTCCTTCTCATTTCTTCACACCTTCAAAGCCTTTTGGCTCGGCCAAACTCTGACCAAATACTCTCCCAACATCCCTCACTTCAACCTAGAGGCATTAGTTTGATCAGAAAGCCAACCTAAGGAGCCCTTTTGATCAAATCAAAAGGAAGAACCCGAAGAAGAGGTAATGATTTCACCACCCTTCTCCAAGTTCATTTCTTCTTCCACTTCTTCTTGCTTTGTTCTTACCATTCTGAAATAATAACTCCAGTATCTCACATATACTGTGATGTTATTATAAATATGGTACAATCATATTCAGTATTCTATCCACCCTTTGAATAACATGTCACCATACGTGCGTACGTACGGCTTACCGTCTCCACGTCGTGGTGTAATTGTTATTCAATATAATATTATTTGGATGGTTATAATAATGATGTGTAACTCATGTAAATAATAAATATAACATGTTAATGATTCTGTATATATGATATACCATCCATTTATATATTATTTTAATATCAAAAGAATGATATTGTCGCTCGTGCGTACGTACGGACTACCGTCTCCACGAACGCGATGAGATTCATTCTCCATCGTATCCATTCAAGTATAATTATCATTTGATGATTTAAAAATGATGTTTAAGGACTGTATATCATTCTGGATATGAATAAGATACAACAACCATGGCTTATGTTACAAAACATATAAAAGAAAATGAGTAAGTTAACTCCCGAAACGACGATAATTCTAAGATATTATTAACAAATCAATGTTAAAAGATCATATATGATATCATATTAATATATATGATTCTTGTATAATTTAATAACAACTATTTCACCATTATACAGGAGGTTAACCTACCCCAACCAAGGAAAAAGTACAAGGTAAGGGTTATTTCACAATCTCTTCATTATCCGAGGTTGTATTATACGTAATAATCTACTGGGATCTCTTTATCATCAACATCCATGTTTCTTCGAAATGTATTTCAAAACATTTTTACTATTTACAAGAATATGGGTTAAAGTCATTTATACCCTTGTTTGACTTTTTATAAGAGTTTTATAAAGGAATCTTTCCGTCGTTTTCAAAACAAGGTCCTTTTTAACCTTTTCGACGGAATTGAGGTAAGAATGTTTTTTTAACTTATACGGCGGGTGCGGTTATTTTCCGCCGTTATAAAATTGTCGAAGCTTTACATATAAGCTTATAAGAATATTTTCAAAGAAAATGTTTTATTTTATATGGATCTTAAATGATTTCAAAATAAAAGGAGATACTTCTTTAGAAAGAATTTTGATTTCATCTATGTCAACATCCTTTGATGGATTTTAAGATTATTTGAAGTTGATTTATTATGATACAAAACTTCTATATTGTATTGAAGGTTTTGTGATATGTTTGACTGTGGATGTGCTATTTTTATACCATTCATAGTTTATGGTGAAATTATTGACATTTCGTATGCTAGTTTTAATACGAATGTTTATGTTATGTTTAAAACTTTTCATATGGGAATGCATTGGACTTAATAAGTGACGGGTGGAGCCCGCTATAGCTCCTCGATGCATCGGTAGGTCTCATGAGACAAACTAGTGTCTTGGCACAAGGCCTTGACAAAATCTTATTTGTAGTCTTGGCACGAGGCCTTGGCTATGTGGTTATGATAGTCTGGCATTATGCATTCCAACATTATGAAAGTGGTTATTGATTTTTGCATGTGATTATTCGTTTAGTAGAATATCCATGTGAATAAGTAAATGGCATTATTTCATTTTATTTATGCCATACCATGTTGAAAGTTCGTATTTAAAAGGCTTTTGTTTTAGTTATACATTGCCTTAAATGTTTATTCTTATTTATGAAAGTTTCCACCTTATTGTTATCCTTACTGGGCATTTGAGCTCACCCCTTTTCTATGTTTTATTTTTCCCAGGATGTGAAGAAGTAAGTTATGAATGACCTGCAGGGATATTATGTGGGGATATGAGTGTAGATTATGGAGACATTATGTTGTTGTAGTAGTTTTTCATTTTATGATGTAATGTAAAACTTTATGATTATATCCAGTGTTTCCAAGGCTACTAAACCAATCGGTCTTTCGAGATTTGATCTTTCTTGTGATCATGCCAATGTTATGTAATAATGCACCGACTCTGGGTAACTGGGGTCGGGGCGTTACAATTATTGTTCCAATCCAATTGTAATCACATAAATGGAATGTATGTAGACCGATTTATGATCAATTTATTGAGGTGGGGTCCACGCAGTCTTCCAGAATAATTTTCCAACTTGATTGAGTTTTTCAGACCCATGGATGGCCTAATTAAATCCTAGTTCAAAAAAAAGGATAAAGAAAATAAATATATAAACCCAATAAAAAAGTAGTAACATCAATTAGATTTAAATTTTAAAAGATATGCATGAATTACCAAAGTGATTAAAATCAGTCAATATTTCCAAATTAAGCATTTTTTCAATTTTTTCCCAAGACACATCATAAATCAAAAATTGATTTAATTAAGTCAAATTGTACAATTTTTAGGAATTAAAACATTTAATTACATAAAAAAAATGATGAAAATAATATATCTATCAATTCCCCCACACTTAAACTATTCTTTTCCTAAAGCATAAAATATCAACATGGAATTGAAAGGGCACCAATGTCACCAATATTTAAATTTCAATGAAATAAAATAAAATGATTATAAATGTCCAATAAAATTTTCAGTTGCACAAAAATATCAATTTAATTTCCCATTTTTCAAAGAAATAAAAAATTTATGCATTTTACTTTTCCCCTTTGAAAAATGATGGAGCTTCTCCTTTTATTCATTCAATCTGCCCAATTTATTATTATTAAAAATGCGAAATCATGATCTACCTATCTTTTGAATCGTTTCTCTCATAAATCATGATTCAATTAATAGTGGAGTTATTCTCATATCATGAGAACATGCTTCTTATCTAAAGGCTTGTAAATGAACTACTTTCTCCACTTTGTAAAGACAAAATGCACATAAAATCATGAGGAATTGCAATAAATGTTCAAATGACTCTATGGCTTAGGGTTGGTGGGTAAATGATTGAAATAATTTAATTCCAGAAGTAGGAGGTTTGACTCTTAAATGAAAGTAATGATTAATGAAGTGAAAACATAGGATGAACCTCACTAAAATTCGATTTGATAATGTGAAACACAACACCAGCCCCTTTTAATGACATGGGTCATGAGTCAATAAATGATTAAAAATTATTATATCATCCACATTCTCCTCCTCTTTTTTAATTTTTTTTGTAAAGCTCCAGAAAGGAAGAACTTTATTTTTCTCTTTTTTTTAAATCTCCAAAAAGGCATAGCTTTATTTTCTCATTTTTAAGGATAACTGGATGAAATGAAAGAAACATAATTAAATAATGGCTCATGCCCAAATTTCTAATAATGCATCACCCAAAATGATGACACACACCTCAAACCACCCACAAATGATACACATACCAATGAACACACATGAAAGGCCCTTCCCCCACACTCAAACTTGAAATATTCATGAAAATATACTAAAAGTTGAGGTATGTAAGGAAATATAAGCTTGTAATGTAGCTTAAAACTATAAGGAAATTTATGGATTCTATGGGTTAACGAAGGATAAATGTAAGGGTGGGTCTTAGGTAAAACATTGGCTAGCCAATGTATTGCCTTAATCATTTTAAATGTGTTTTTTCGCAGTCATGGATTTGAAAAGTTTCAATTCAAATTCTGGTAGGTGGCACGTCCCAAGATCACTCATGAAATATGCTAAAAATAAAATAGGAATTATTTGGTCTTGGAATCCTCTCAGGAATGGGAATATGATATTTGAAAATCACTCATGGAATGATTAATAATAACAAATTAATTCACATGAATTTTAGAAATTCAAAGAATGAAGGATGGAAGGGAAATTTCATTTACATGAATCAATTAATTCCCTCAAATCATGAGTCCTTATTTCAATATCCTTGCTTCACTTTAATCATCCAATTATCCATTTTAATCATTCAATGCCATTAACATTGAAATATAAAACAAGGAATCACATAATTTCTTTGAAACTCATGTCTCCTAGATAAGTCAAGTAAAACATGAATTCAAGCACGGGTGTGCATTTTTTAATTAACTATTTAAAAGACTTAAAATGTAGGGAACAAAGTGAGATATTATAGAATTGAAACTCTTACTCCCCTTTCAAAGGGATGCTTTTCTTCATGAAGTGTAATCCCATTACGGCTTCTTCATTAATGGACTTGAGATATAAGAATGAAATCAATTGATAGTGCATGCTTGTTCAATAATGCTAGAAAACGACTAAGAGGACAAGTGGACAATGGGGGGAAAATGCGGGTTGCCTCTGGGTACCTCATTTGTTTAATGTCATTGGCTCAAATGAAAAAATATATTTTTTTTGAAAAATCCTAGACTACAAGATTCCCTATGCCACACTTAATTAATGCAGTGTCCTCAATTCCTGTAAATGGATTTAACAAGTCATAATATTTGAAAATTAATCACAGCAATTATTTAACTGTAAAAGAGAGGTGCGACCTGACTTATTTGAAGTGCAACATTGAGTTAAGCTCCTAAGTGTTTCACTCTGAAATACTACAAAAAAAGAAAACATAAGATATTTTTTTGAAAGAAACAAAAGTATATATAGGATGAGAATAGAAGGATAGATCTTGGTTTCATCCCCCAAGTGGGCCCTGGATTTTGACTGCCTCTTGATGGGCAGTACCAGCTGTTATCCATAATCTGATGGTGGGTGGATCATCTTTCTCATGAACCAAGCTGAATTCTTCTTTACAGCATGGACTTGTTGAGGACTCTATGGATATAGTACACCAAGACCACCCCCATTGTAATGAGATACAACATTAATGGTGGTGTTAGGAAAATGAATGAGTCCTCCTCTTCCATATCTACCACTTGCATAATTTCTTCTTCATTCACTAATGCTTTATCAAGATATGCCTCATCCATGGAATAATTAAAGGGAATTTCAGATTGTACGTCTATTTGAAAAAACATTATAGCATGCAGAATCATTATAAAATACATCCCTTTGAATGTCTAAACATTGCGCCTCTATTTCCTGAGGAAAAGAGACTTTCCTCCCTTCTTGAACACCCTCCAATAAATGTTCAACATGTTCTGGGAGCTCAAGATATTCCTCTTTAGTTGAATCTTATTTTTCATCATCCTCCTTCAAGTAAATAAAACTGTTGTCTGAATCTGAAAAATTAAAACAAGGGGAGTTAATACACAATTTAGTTTTAACAAGATCAAAATATAATGAGTACATGAAATGATTATATCTCCGAGTTTGTTCATCTTCAATATCTTCTTCATTAGAAAGAACCTCTTGGAGTTGAGTGGTAGCAGTTAGAGGTAGGGAGTCAGTCTCCACTAATTCTTGGATCTCTATAGAAAAATCAGGGAAGTCTATGTGGAGATATTATTGGACCTTGTAAACTTCATAAAATTCAGGAAAGTAATGGGAGAACTCAGTTATCTCTCGGGCCATCGCTTAATTTGTTTTTCATGTCCTCCCTCAGGCCATTTATGAATTCATTGAATGTCTGTTCCCCCTTATTTGACTTCCAAAATAACCTCACCTGTCTTACAAGAAAAGAAACCCCATCCTCCATGGGCAAGGGTGAGTCAATAATTGGTTCTTTCATTGGTGGGTAATTGTTCCATGAATTAAAGAAATAATCATTTAAAAAAACATGGAAAATTTTTTTTTTAATTTTTTTTTTTAAATTTGAAAAAGGTAAAATATTTATAATTAGTTTGTGGCACTACCTCCACAGGAACATCGCCAATATTAATGCATTCCTGTCATGGGGTGTGGAAAAACAATATTTTATTTACCTATGTATAATATAACAGTTGATCCTAGGTAGTCTCCCAAAGAGGAGTGCACACAAATAAAGGTTGTCACTTTTTGTTGGTTTTCTGAAAAATATTGGTTTTAATTAATTTGAATGACTATGAGAGAAACAAAAATCTTGACTTTATTGGTTTTAACAAATGATAACGATGGTGATTGGATTGGGTTCGGCTAGACCTAGTGTTCTGCCATCATGGTTTCCAAATTTATCTCTTCTTCTTCCTTAAACTGGTAAGAGAGTGATTCATCTACCGAGTCCTCTCTCTCCCTCGGTAAGATAGATGTGGTGAGAATTTTCCTTTCTAAAACATTAGATTGGTCTATCCTCCTTCCAATGTGTTTTGGGTTTTATAAGGTCTCTTGATTAATTAGAGTAATCCCAGAGCTGGAATTGTTATTCTCTATGAAACCAAGATTTCGACACACAATCCTACACACGTGCTTGACAACCACTGAGAAATCACCACCTAACCCTGATTTTGTTCCACTGTATACAGATTAGAATTGGGCGGAGGGAGATGTGATCATCGACCAAAGCAATTTATAATTTTAGAATGAAAACCTAACACTAAAGCATTTGGAATTTAATACTGAATTAGAATTGAAACCAGAATAAGAAAGAAGAAGAAATTTGATTTCATTTCAAGAAAAAGAACTCAAGAACACAAATAGGTCCAGACTCCCCTGTTTCTGATCACTCAAATGAATCTACCCGTCCATGTATGGGGTAAGCGATATGATGTAAGAGAGGATAGACATTTTAATGTAAAGAAAAATAAAATAAAGAAATAGAATGATTCAGAAGGAGAATTTCCTCAAGTATCCCTTAGATTCCTCCCATATTTGGTTGGGGTTTCAAACTCCTCCTTAATAATGGGTTAACTCCTATTTATATAGGCCAAGGTGGTGTCATCCTCTGGTCTTCAAATTTAATATCTTCATAATTCATCTTTAAGATTTACTGCAAATTCTGTCCATCACAAGATTGACCATGTTCGGCCAATTTAATGGAAGAAATTTGGGATGGTTTCTTCTTAAAAGATCTTCCAAAATTTCTTTAACGTTTCATCCCAAAATTTCAAATTAATCCTCCCTGTATAGCATGAGATATGGCCAATTTAATTAGAGCATTTATTCTAGATGAATGTTTCCTTTTTTCATTTCCCAAAATTTCAGCATCCATGGTCCTCCTTAATGAAGTGAAATCTTCATATTTCTCAACATCCAAACTCCAAATTTAATTTTCATTCCAATACAATTGGAATCACATAAATGGATTTTATTTAGAACTATTTATGATCAATTTATTGAGGTGGGGTCCACACAGTCTTCCAGAATAAGTTTCCAACTTGATTGAATTTTTCGGACCCATGGATAGCCTAATTAAATCCCGGTTAAAAAACAAAGAATTAAGACAACAAATATATTAACCGAAAAACAAATAAATCACATCAATTGGAATTAAATTTTAAAATATATTCATGAATTACCAAAGTGATTAAAATCTATCAATATTTCCAAATTAAGCAGTTTTCCAATTTTAGCCCAAAACACATCATAAATCCAAAATTGATGTAATTAACTCAACCTGTTCAATTTTTGGGGATTAGAACATATTATTTCATATAAAAAATTATGAAAATATTATCTCTATCAATTCCTAACTATATTCAAGGGAAACCCCTGAGAGGAATTGGATCGATCTTATAATTTCCCTTAGAGATAACAATCATGGGTAAGTGATTATATAGAGACCAGTACATAGAAGATTATATTTATTATATGGGAGGTATGGAGGGTGATGATACATTGGGTTTATATAAGAGAATATCCTTCAGTTTTGAATATTTTGCTAGAGGTTGGATTTTAAGGGAAGGATCATTTTGGTGCCTAACCATATAATTTATAGGTTTGTTTTGGAATGTTTTAAGTGAGTGGAGAACACTCATGGTTATGAAATGAATTTTTTTTCTTAAAGTCATGTGACATATCATGGAACATGTAATGTTCTTCCTATTGAATTGGTGTGTTAAGGTAACCTTTTCTTATTGAAATTGACATGAAAGAGGCATTTTTAGCTATTTTCTTATTCATTTGATTCATGTTTTGGTGTGTTATGAATCATGGGATAATTATATAGGGATATGTTTGGGTGGTATGGGGGTGTGTTCCTGTTTCACTTCAATGAGGTTATTTTGAATCATGTTGTTCACATGGGGACCTGTTTAATTCAAAATCGATTATTGTCATGGGTTTGAAGAGGAATAATGGTGTTTTTGGAATTTATTATTTCCCTAGTAGGGTTTGAATTATGGTGATCATGAATTGGGAGGAGCTTCACATTTATTATTATGTATGGAACTGATGAGGTTGAGCCGTAGAGTGGTTAGAGGATTTGGCCCTCATTATTTATTGGTTTTTAAGGATGCTAAATGATGATATCCCTATTATCTAGGAATGGGTAGTGACCTGAAATTCATCATCATGACTCAGTTACGAAAGATCTTGACCATGCTTCTTGTTATGTTTGGTGGTATATGGCCCATGGGCTGCGATGATTAGGAATCTGATCTAGTGATATGATGAAAAACACACTACTATGGTGGGCAATGTGATGTCTCGTATGGTGATAAAATAATTACAACAGAGGGATCTATGGTGTGTGAAACTGGAAATTAGTTTGTCATTATGTAATTTTTAAGATAGTGATAAAATAGATTCGATTTAATATCTATTCCTTGATGAATACCAGATTTGGAGTTTCAGATGTGATATTGGATGGAGTCTGAGCATCAATGTCAGACATGGTAAAATTTTGTGTTGATCTGAAGGAGTTTGAATCGAAAATTCATCTAGGGTTCTTGTATATCCTGAAAATGGACTTGGTTTTTGGGGTTGAAACTATGTTAATTACATTGGATGTTTGTATTATACTTATTGGTCATATTCTAATAATCATGGGATGCCTTTAGAGAAAAAGGTTTCATGATCAGGTGATTCGAATCATATTTCCTACTAAAGCCTATCATTTTTTAGACAGGTTAGTAAGAGGATTTCCAACCATTACGTTTTCATGTAACTGGGTGCAGGTATCTGGAAGCTGTATTATGATCATCATTTTGGATAGGAAGAGTACATTTTAGGAAATGGATATGGATTTTAGAGAAGAAGATAACATGTTTGTATAATGTTTAGATGGTTATAGAACATCCATTTGGATTTTAATTTTCATAAAAGGAATTTTTTATGGCATTCATCCTATCCTATTATAGTTTTTTAGGTATGGTGTATTAGGGTTCATGTATATCATGTCCTCTAACTAGTAAAAATGTATTGTGGTAGGTCATTCTAATGATGGGAGGCACAGTGGATCTTAATTTTATGTTATGGGTTGTATCATGTAATTGAATGAACCATCTGTCGATGCGTAAATAGGGTGTTTATGAGATGATATCATGGGATAAACTAGTTTAGGTAGGAACCATCTCAATTTTTTAGTGATGGTTATGAGTGGTGTATTTTGGTTTAAAAAAAAGTCCCCTAAATTTTTATTTAAGATATACATGCTCATTCGGTCTTTGGTTATAGGAATTGATGAGTTGATCATGAGTTCTTGACCTGGGTAAGTTGATATCGATGTTGGAATGTTCAATGAGACTTCTCAAGGATGAGATGTTTTATGTTGGGGAGTTTATTAGAACTCTCTTCCATATGGACTTTAATTTTTTCTTAAAATTTAATCTTTTTAATTCATGGAGGGATCATAATTTTAAATCAATATTTTTAATGGAATTAAGAGGTAGGGAACATTTGGATAAGGAAAAATCCTTAAATTGTTTCATTGAGGGTTTAGTGAACATCACTTGAAGAGTTTTGTAATTTCCCCTTGTCCGGAACTCTCTCACGTGGCCAAAATTGGTTAGTAACGAGACCTCAAGCACTCAACGTTCGTCCTCTGAGGTTCTTACCTGAAGGGTAGGTACATACCGTCTCCTCACCACTCCACGTTCGTCTGTCTCCCCCATGTACCATCATGATACAAATTCCACCTCCGTGTACCTCAATTAGGTATATGCCCAAACATATACCTAAGTTATCAAGTAACACATCTCAATCATTTGGAAAACACAAAGTTACTGACTCATCTCACACAGGTATACAACTTTTGTTGAGAGTTAGAGATGATTAGATGTAGCCACTAAATCATCTTTTATGTTGAACCCACATAGGATCCAGGAACAAAAATCAGAACTGTAGAACCCACACAGGATCCAGGAACATTATCCGAGTTGTCGAACCCACACAGGATCCAAGAACAGTAGAAAGAGCTGTCGAACCCACCTAGGATCTAGGAACAGTAGTCAGAGCTGTCGAACCCACATAGGATCCAGGAGTAGTAGTCGGAGCTATCGAACCCACGTCTGATCTAGGAATAGTAGTCAGAGCTATTGAACCCATGTAGGATTTAGGAATAGTAGTTGGAGCGGTCGAACCCACATAGGATCCAAGAACAGTAGTCAGAGCGCAGCCAGCCACAGGGTTCCGCACATAGCATTCTTGATTCCAGGAGGGTCCTCTCCTCAAGCCAAGTGTCGATACATCAACCACCCTAAATTCTCAAGTTGATGTATCCAAAATATACCTCTTTCCAAAACAAAACCAATGCGACAGACGGTGCGTCAATAGGACGCCCGGTCTGAGAGTTATTTGAATTTCCATTCCAAGGGCCCGGTTGGATTTACATTCAATCCAACATGGCCATACCCCGACTAAGTCTAAACCTCGAGTGGGGTATACCAAAATAACTATCACCTTCCAAGGTTTCCATCACCGTAGACGGTTCTTCAATCGGATGCACGTAGCTCATGTTACGGGAAATAGAGTGGAAAATAGGTCAAGCGGGTCCGGAACCGGTCTGGCTAAGTCGTACCGACCCGCCCCGACTCGGGTGCGGACTGGGGTCCGACCCCATCCACAGGGGCGGCCCGGGCTGCGAGGTGGGATTTTCCTATGTAGGGTCTGGCCCATGCTAGGACCGGCCCGCACTGGGTCCAGCCCGCGCGCGGTTCGGTCCGCGCTGGGTCAGGCCCGCGCTTGGTCCGGCCTATGCGGGGCTCGGCCCACGTGAGGCCCGCAGTTGGCGGCCTGTTGTGTCCTCTCCAGCCACATCCACACGGGAGTTCGCACCCTCTGGAATCCTGAATGTCATAGCCATTTGGGTGGGTGAAAAACCGGCGCCACGTGGTAAAGGTCTACATCATGCGAGACCCACGCGATGGGTCTCGCTCCTCCCGGATGGCTGAGTGGCCAGCCGCCTCCTGTGTGGCACAGTTTCACCATGCCTTATCCAACAATCCAGCTGCTCGAGCCACCGGTCCTTCTCGCGGTCGGCCTTGCACTGGCCTCTTTTGCACCGCTACAGCCAGTCAGTCACGTCCCTCTCCTTCGGTGGCACCGTTGCACTACCGCTATCCACGCGGATGGAGAGAGTGTTGGCCTCTCTTCCTTCATTCCACCGATGTCATTCACCGGTTCCGATCGCCAATGAATCTTCTATGGGTCACCGGATGAGTTTTGGTGGCCCGATTCTCATTCTGGAAGTAGTCGCGCACTCTGTGGGACATCGCCTTCATTCCAAAACCATTGTTGATGATAATTGCTCATCCCGGACTCATGCTGCATTTAGCGTCAAAATCCACAAAGTTTGGCGGAGGGGTCAGGCTGGGTTTTTTCGGCCCGCACCCTCCGCATTAGGGTGATCGCATGTGGCTTCGAATTATAATCCTAGATGGAAAACGAATAATGAGAAACAAAAAAAAGTTCGATCCCCTACCTTTTTTCGTTGTTCATTGACAGAGTCTTGAGGAAGAAGACGGTGTTTTCGTTGTTCTTTGTGTCTGCTACGCACTTCCAATCCAAGATCGTGTGTTAGTTTGTTGACAATGATGAGGAAGAAAGATCGGTCGAAGACGTCCCACGTCAAAGGGGGTTCTGAGGAAGAAAGTCGGAGACACTCCATTTCGGTGTTATTTCTTGGAAGAACGCTTTCTTCTTTCTTCGTTGGCGAAAGATTTTCTCCCTAAGCTCTCTCCTTTCTCCCAATATCCACATAAAGACAAATTCCAACCTAAAATAATGGATTAAGATAATCTATTATTTAATTTTTGGAACTTGGGTCGATTAATTAAATGTTAAGGATTTGGTACATTAAGTGTTAGGGGATTTGAAGAGGCTCCCCTACACTTAATGCAAGGTGGAGGGTTTCTCCCCATTAAAGGGGAGTTTCAAGGAGGTCTAACCCCGGGTGGTCCCCACTAGAATAAAAAAGAAGAGGAGGTATAGACCTTGGGTGGACCCCACTTTCATAACCTATAATGGGAGGTTAAGGTGTGTTGGTCCCATCTCCAACTTCCACATGGGGATTTTTACTAACTAATAAAAATAATGTTTACACAACATTATTTTTATTTAATTCATTCACTAAAACCCCAAAAACTAACTTTTATTTCTGACCATCTGTCATCGAGGTGAAAGTATTCTTAAGAGAATATCAGCACTGAGAGTTCAACGGTGCCCTTGGATTTCAATTCCAAGCACTGGTTCAAAAGCTATAAAAACCCGCTAATACCATTACTGAACATTCCTGAACAAAACATCAAAAATTGATTCCAGGCACACCGGGCCTCAGAATCATGTGCCTTCAATTTTCACGGACTCGTAAAATTCCCATGTATTTATGAAAAAAAAATTCCCTAGATTTCCGGATCTTTAAATTTTCCCCATATCATGACTTTTACATCTCTTTAAGCTAAAAATTGAACTAAGAAAACAAGTGGGGGTACTGAGCACGTGTATGATCCTCCCGCTCTCATGTGCTTTCCTAGAGGTTCTCGTGCTGCCATCCAATGCGCACCAGCGGTATCAATCATCCACGAATGACCCGCTTCTGTCGATACTCAATCTCCACTGGGACCTCTGTAAAATTCACCCCATCATCGCCATCCAACTCTCCATGGTCAATGATGTGAGAAGGATCATGCACGTATCTCCTCAGCTGGGTTACATGGAATAAGTCGTGCACGTGGTGCAACTGAGGTGGAAGAGCTAAGCGATAATCTACCTCGCCAACTTTATTGAGGACCTGTAAGGGTATGATGAAATGTGGATATAACTTGTCACCTTGTCCAAATATCCATAGACCTCGTCGGGGTGAAACATGTAGAAAGATGTGGTCACCATCCTCAAACTCCAGAGGTCTCTATCTCCTATCAGAATATCACTTATGCCTGCTCTGTGCTGTCTTCATCCACTCCTGTATGATCTGCACCTTCTCTGTGGTAGCTCATACCATCTCTGGTCCCACTAGTGCTGACTCCCCAGGGTCAGTCCAGCACAAGTGTGATCTGAAAGGTCACCCATATAATGCCTCAAAAGGTGCCATCCCAATGGTGGAGTGATAGTTTTTATTATATGAAAACTCAACCAAAGGTAATTGATCCTCCCAACTACGACCGAAGTTGAGGACACAAGCACGCAACATGTCCTCAAGGGTCTGAATGATCTACTTAGTCTGACCATCTGTCTGAGGATGGAAGGAAGTTCTCAAATGAAGCTGCGTCCCGAATGCCTCTTGCAACCCCTTCCATAAATAGGAAGTAAAATGTGTGTCACGATCAGAGACAATAGAAAAATGTTCTCTATATAGCCGGACAATCTCTTACACGTAGAGGCATCCCAAGCTCTCTACTGAACCCTGCTCTCTGATTGGTAGTAAGTGGGCCGACCTGGTGAGTCAGTCTACGATCACCCAAATCGAGTCATGACCTTTAGATGAATGTGGAAGACCTATCATGAAGTCCATGGATATCCCATACCACTTCCACTCTGGGACATATAAAGGCTGAACCAAGCCTGCTGGTACCTGATGCTCCGCCTTCACTTGCTGACAAGTGAGGCATCGAGAGACAAACTCCGCTACTGCCCTCTTTATACATGGCCACCTGTGTTGTCATCTGAGGTCCTAATATATCTTCGCCACTACTGGATATACCACTATAGGGGAAGTGAGGAACTCCCTCAACACTTCCTTCTGAAGTGCCACTGGTACCAAGGTACGTCCTCTGAAGAGGATGATGTGCTCCCCACCTTTAAAAAATCCATTAGTTGCATGCCCTGTGGATATATGATCATGTCGTGTATCGCAGTCAACGTCTCCGTGTTTATCCTCTTTTACTCACTGATGAAGTGGGGGAGTGACTGTTAGAGACCAAAGGAATGCTTCTCCATCACTATCCAGAAAGGATATATATAAAGCAGCCAACTGCTCTATCATCTCACCTAGCAGTTGTATACCATATCTCTTACTGATTTCATCTGCTACAACATTCCCTTTCCCAGGAGTATAGACTATCTCAAAGTCATAGTCCTAGAAGAATTCAATCCATCGCCTCTATCTCAGGTTCAGGTCCTTCTGAGAGAAGATATACCTGAGACTCTGGTTGTCAGAGTGGACTGTGAAACGCTCGCCCGTCAGATAGTGTCGCCACATCTTCAAGGAGAGAACCACTGCTTATAACTCTAGGTCATTGGTGGAGTAGTTCTGCTCATGCAGTCTCAGAAACCATAAATGATCATTACTCACTCCTACATCAGGACACATCCGAGTCTGGTCCCTGATGTGTCAAAGTAAACTACGTACCCTATGCCCTCCTCTGGAAGCCTCATGATGGGGGCACTAGTCAGCCTCTGCCTCAACTCTTGAAAGCTCTACTAGTATCTCTTTGACCATAAAAAGGGTTTCCCCTTCTTCGTCAAGGATGATAGGGGTGTTGTAACTCTGGAGAAGTCTGGTAAAAACCTCTGGTAATATCCATCCAAACCCAGAAAACTCCATACCTCCATCACACTTATGGGTGGATCCTAAGAAAGTACCACCTCAATATTCCCTGGATCTACTGCAACTCTAGCCTATGAGATGACATGTCCCATAAAGGGAACCTCTCAGATCCAAAACTGGAAATTAGAGAGCTTACCATAAAGATGGTGTTCTCAGAGTGTGTCTAGTACTACTTGAAAATGGTAGGCATGCTCCTCCTCAGTAGTTGAGTAGATCAGAATTCCGTCGATGAAGACTATGAAAAAGTGATCGTGGTATGGCTGGAAAATCCTGTTAATGAGTCCCATGAACACTGCTGAAGCGTTGGTTACACCGAATGGTATAACCAAGAACTCGTAGTGGTCATAATGACATCTAAAGGTCATCTTATACACATCCTTATCTCGAACTCTGAGCTGGTGATAGCATGATCTGAGGTCTATCTCTGAGAACCATTGTGCTCTCTTCAGTTGATCAAAGAGGTCATTAATCCTCGGGCATGGGTACTTTTTATTTACGGTCACCTGGTTCAAGTGAGGGTAGTTGGCACAAAGGCTCAAGCTTCCATCCACCTTCTTGGTGAACAAGATCTGGGCTGCTTGGGGAGAAACACTGGGCTGGATGAATCCCTTCCCCTGCAAGTCCTCTAGTTTTACCCGCAGATCACGAAGCTCAGCAAAATCCATCCGATATGCTGGTGTAGATATCGGTGTCATCCGAAGGTACATGTCAATTTAAAAGTCCACTTCTCTATGAGGAGGTAGTCCCGAGACATCTTTAGGGAAAACATCCACGTACTGGTCCACCAATACAGGATAATTAACACTCTCCACATCAACTACTCTAAGGGTATGGCAAGCCAACTGATTAGTGATCGGCTTCACCCTCCTCTGAGAGTAAGTCTGTCCTATACTGCAAAGGCTCCCTTCTCTCCGGTGAAGGTGAACCGGGTCCCATCCATGCGGACACACAACACTTAGCTCCTAATACAGTCAATCTGATCATAGAATGTAGATAACCGGTCCATACCCAAGATAACGTCGTATTGCCTCGATACCGCTACAAGGACATCCCATCCGAAGCTCTCACCTCCTAGAGTAAGCTCACACTACCGATACTAGTGCCTAATCGTCGAGTCTTCTCCCATAAAATTATGTAGCCGTATGGATTGAGCCAACAACTCCTTTGGAATCTCCGAGCTCCAAATGAGGGTAGTGGAAATGAATGAGTGACTGTCACCTGTGTCTAGAAGAACTGTAGCTAAGGTGGAGTAGACATAGACCGTAATCATCTCCATAGAGCCATGATCATATGCCTCAGCTACCTAGAGCTGAGCTCTCCCCTCTCCACCTGCTCCCTATGGTCAGGGTGGACCTCCTGGTGGTGATGGTGGTAACACCTCGTAACGTCGTCTACCGCCAGCTACACAACCATCTCCTCATCTATGTCTACCTGTGGCATACGGATCACCTCGATGGAACCTCTGCCTTTGCCTGGGAGGTCCCTCAACTGTCTGTTGATCATCCGAATGGTGGTTCGGATAGTCACGAGCCATGTAACCCTTCCCACCACATGTGAAACACTGCCTTTTCCTCAAATGGCTGGCTCTATCTCATGTGCATTGCACAACCGAACATGTGTCCTGAGTTCATCCATTGGATGGTCAAGTACGCTTGGATCTCTACGACATATGTCTGCTACCTTTTGCAGAAGACTCCGTTACGTGACGCCCGGTGCTGGGTCTCGCTGCTGGTGACTGCTCAGCAATGACACCCTCCACTAAGAGGGCTCTCTCTAACACCCTGCCTACTTCGGGATGCTGAGGGAGATCATCAAATCTCTGATCTCTCACATGATCCCCTACTCGAATGTCTGAGCCGTGAAGAATGGGTCCTGCCCCATGTCTGTAGAGTAGCACAAGAGATCGGTGAATCTCGCTGAGTATTGTGCCACCGTCATGATACCCTATTATAGATGAAGTAACTCATGTATACACACTGTACATAGAGTGGCTGGGACAAACTCCACCCAAAACAGACTCTCGAAGTCTGCCCCTAGTAGTGTTTCCTCATCATGCGCCTAGAGCATCTGGCTCCACCATCTAACTGCTTCTTCCTGAAGGAGACTCTCGGAAAGGATCACCATAAGGTCGGCTGGTGTCCCTACCATCTAACAGCCCGAAGGCCTTGATTTTTTTTATTAAATTATAAATCCCACTTTTAAGGGATGAAGGGGGTGAAAACCCGAAGACATCATGGACATAGGACAATAACACTGAAAGATAGAAAGAGTAAGACAAAAATGGCACCACTGAACAACTCATCCCCAACATTTGACCTTTAAGAAACTCTCCATCGTTTCTAGGATAATCGGCAAGCAACTACCCTGTGGCGGCTAGGGTTTCCCATTGTTTCTTCTTCCCCCTCCCCCTTCGTCCCAGTTCGACTCGTGGCTCCTCTGGTTTCAGCTCATCGTGGGTGTGGTCTGGCTTCAGTGGGGTGCGTCTGCATCCGGTGGGTTCGGTCTCCGGCTCACGCTCCTGGCGACGTCGCTCGGCTCGGCGTGTCGCTCCCAAGGATGAGGTTCTCAGACGTTCGTCCCGGCGTGCTGTTGACGGTGTGGATCGGCACGGTCTCATTTCGGAGTGTCTCAGAATTTCGGTGCCGACGGTGGATCCAGTTCGGTGAGTTCATCGTGACCTAGCCATACTTACGGCAGGTTCCTATGTGGCTCGACGTCTGTTCTGCGGTTCCAGAAGGGGGAGGATTTTGGCTTTGGATTCTGTGATTTTTTTGCAGGTTTTTCGTTTTGGATTCTGGATTTTTCCGGTGCTTCTGGATATCATCGATTGGATGTGAATCGGTTCGGTTTTCGGGTGTGGTGCGACGGTTTCGGCGATAATGGATTCAACGTTGATGAGTAGCTGTGATGATGAATTTGGCGTTGTTTGTCCTCGAAAGCGCAAGGCTGGAGGAGTGCTTCTAGAATTCGTTTTGAAATTTTAATGCGGAACTTTTGAATTTTCTGCGGATCATGGTGCGTCATCCTCATTTTGGTTTCTTTGACGTCTTTTGTGGATGGATTCTTCCGAGGTCCATTTCATTTCGCTCGAAGGCTGGGTGAATTCCATTGGAGTTTGCCGATGGGAGGATTTGGGCCGGTGTCGATGGTCGTGCCAGGGGACGTTCAAGGTAAACCTTTCTGAGGTTTGGCCAGCTTTTTTGATGTTCTTGTGCCCTGGATCATGGATTCTTGGACATTTCCTTTGGGTTTTTTGATGTTTTTGTGTAATGGTGAAAGTGGTTGTATTGGAATCATGTAGTGGGGTACCGGGAACCCATAAACCGGCTTTTGAAAATGAAAAAAAAAATGATTAGCATCAACTACTCTGTGTTAAAACACAAGCCCGATCCGATGGCTGATGCCATACCCCCTCAAACCACCAAATCCAAAATAACTTTGTAAAGATGAAAATCTAGCTATGAAACCTCCTGAATTCGGTTCAGGAAGTCACATCCGGTATCACAAACTTCCCACCATTGAAAATCAATCCATTCGAGCATACTGTACTACGAAACAAGAACAACCAATGCAATCCAAGTGGTTCATCACAATAATAACCTTACTTCTCCTCCATATAATCAGCACAAAAAATCCCCATCACCGCCATCAGCCATGCACACAGAGACCACAAAGTTCGTCCAAGGAACCCCCTGCCGGAGCACATCACAGACGACAGACTAGCCCCTTCGCCACGGATTAGAAACACGACCCCAATGAAAAAGATCACGGTCTACATTGTAGAAGAAGGGTTGGACAACATGGGCACAGAAGAGGATGAACATATCCCTAAGAGGAATCACAACCCCATCACTACAGACCCACGCCTCTAGAGCTCAACCCCACGACACGTAGAATTACGACCCCAAGCTACACCAGAGAACATCCGCAAAACTGTAGAACAAGAAGAACTGCAGCCCAATGCACCGGAAAGAAAACTCCTTTGTCACAAAGACAAGACCCCGATGCACTAGATCTAGACCTTACCTCCACAGATAACTGAACCGCAACCCAGGTGAACTAAATCAAAAACCCCCTCACCACAAAGTAGGTTCGCGACCCCAATGCCACACTAGATTGCAACCCCATGTCACGGAAGAGTCAATCCACCAACCCGAAGACATAAAAAACCAAAAACACCCACTCCAAAAAAGGCCAGATTCTGAGCCTTGAAATCAGGCCGCCCTTCACGGCTGGAGCAGCCGCCACACCTTGAGGACGCTGGAAGGACCGAGGAGGAATCGCCGTAATTAGAGCGAAGCTGGGAAGAAGAAGGCGATGAGAAGGAGACCTAATTTTTTGCGCCCTTTACGAGCTCATTCCCCCTGGTGTCCCTACAAGTCTAAATACTCTCACCATAGCCTCCAGCCAATCCTCAGCTTCCTGCAGGTCTGTCTCGCCCCTGTACCTGTGTGGCCTCTAGCGCTGGAACTCATGAAACGAGCTCAGGTGGCATGCACTCTCTACTGCTGGGGCTGGTGGCATCGGTGGCCCAACAGGTAGTGGTACCACATGTGCCTCCTCTGTGATAGGGACCTGCACCGAGGCCTCGTCAATCGGTGGGCTTCCATCTCATACAAAGCCTGAAACCCTGGATGGCTGTCTGCGTGGAGGCATCATGAAAAGAAACAGGTGCGCCACGGTCAAAAAGTTATATCTGGTGAGATGACTCAAAGAGATAACAAAGAAAACTCTTCAAAACACACATGCAATCAGTGTTTACATGCACTAAATCGGAAATAAGAATTCAGGTTCTTGGTTTATGGATATGTCAGCCGCCGCTCCAACAGTGGATGCCCTGAACTGAGAACCACAATCAGTACCCTCAAAAATATTTCTTCATAGAAAAGATCAGAGTCGTATGTTCTGTGGTAGAACTAACACCTCTGATACCAATTTGTCACAAACCGTCCCTAGGGGCCCATGCCGTGACTACACCCAACCCTCCATCCATAGGCCAAGTGCTAGAGACTAGTACCAAAGAAGAATTCCATACTATTGGGAAGGCATTGACTTTATAACCTGTAATCACACACAGCAGATACGATCACAAGTAAACTGAATAACCAAACAGTGAGTATAGTAAGTGAAAATGGGCCAGAATACAAGCTCAACTGGAAAGTACAAGAAACTGAAGGTACAAGTACAACTAAGGAAATAGGAAAAACAGTCTCTGATTCATCCTCTGAGGTTCCTACCTGTAGCCTAGTTACAGATCGTCTCCTCAGCACTCCACATCCGTCCGCCTCCTCCGTGTACTGTCACGCTGCAAGGTCCACCTCTGGGTACCGTCCAGTCCTGGTACTCTCAGTCTCGGTCAGCATTTACCTTCATCTGCATCCAACACAATGAGGTGTTGGCATAGACTGTGTAGGGGTGAGTATAATGATACTCAGTATGGACCCCGAGACCCTCAAGGTCTCACAAAATCCAACACGGATAAATCACAAGGTATGAAACTAAAAAATAACCCCAATTATGTATATACCCATACATATTTAAAAGTTATCAAGTAATCAATCTTAATCATGAGGAAAAAAAAGTTACTGACTCAGCAAACACAAGTATACAACTTTTGTAGAGAGTTAAATATGATTAGATGTATCCACTAAATCATTTATTCTGTCGAACCCACACAAGATCCTGGAAAACAAATCAGAACCGTCTAACCCATAAAAGATCTAGGAACAATATCAGAGCTATCAAACCCACACATGATCTAGGAATTGTAGATAGAGCTGTCAAACCCACACAGGATCCAGGAATAGTAGTTAGAGCTGTCAAACCCACGTAAGATCCAGGAACAGTAGTCGGAGTTGTGAAACCCACATAGGATCCAGTAATAATAGTCGGAGCTATCGAAACCATATAGGATTCAGGAACAGTAGTCGGAGCTGTCGAACCCATGTAGGATCTAAGAATAATAGTCAGAGCGTAGCCAACCACAGGGTTCCGCACATAGCATGCTTGATTCCAGGAGGGTCCGCTCCTCAAGCCATGTTTTGATACAGCAACTTGCACTAAGTCCAATGTTGATGTATCCAAAAGATATTTCTTTCCAAAAGAAACCCAATGCGACAGACGGTGCATCAATCAGACACTCGGTCTAAGAGTTATTGGTATTTCCGTTCTGAGGGTCTAGATGGATTTACCTTCGATCCAACCCGGCCGTACCACAACTGTGTCCAATCCTTGAGAGTGTTATACCAAAAAAATATCTCCTTCCAATGTTTTTGTTGCCGTAGACAGTTCATCAATCGGACGAACGTAGCTAATGTTATGGGAAAATAGTGTAATATATGTCAAGCGGGTCAGGGTGCGGTCCGGCCCATTCAGTCCGAACCAGTCAGTGGGTCTGACCCGATCTGAGGTGGTGGCCCGGCCTGCGAGGGCATCCCATCCCTCGTTGGGTTCGATCCGCAGCTGGTGGCCCATGGGGTCTACCCTAGCCGCGTCAAGGGGGGAGGCCGCACCCCCTGGAATCCCGAACAGCTTAGCCGTTCAGGTGGGTTCAAAACTGGTGCCATGTGGTGACGATATGTGTCACCTGGGACCCACGTGACGGGTCTTGCTCCTCCCGGCTGGCCGCACGGCCAGCCGCCTCCTGCACAGTGCAGTTGCTCCATGCCTCCTCCGTCGACCTGGTGGCATGGGCCGCCAGTCCTTCTCGCGACCTACCTTGCGCTGGACGCCGCTGCCCCGTGATGACCAGTCGGTTGTGGCCCTCTCCTCTGACAGTGCAGTTGCACCGCCGCTGTCCACATGGACAGTCAGAGTGTCAGTTACCCTTCCTTCATCCCACTGGTGTCGTTTGCCAGTTCCAGTCGCCAGTGAATCTTCCGCTGGACACCGGACGAGTTTCGGGGGCCTGATTCTCATTCCGGAAGTAGTTGCGCACTCCATGGGACGTTGCCTTTGTTCCGAAACCATTGTTCACGAGAATCTCTCATCACGGACTCATGCTGCATTTAGCATAAAAATTCACAAAGTAAGGCGGAGGGGTCGGGCCATGTTTGTTCAGCCCGCACCCTCTGCGTTAGGGTGATAGCATGTGGCCTCGAATTATAATCCTCGACGAAAAACGAAGAACAAGAAACAAAACAAAGTTCGAATCCCTACCTTTGTTCATTGTTTGTTGACATAGTCACGGGGAAGAAGATAGTGTTGTCATCGTTCTTCGCATCCACCACGCACTTCCAATCTAATCTCGTTCTTTGTTTAGTTGATGACGATGAGGAGGAAAGATCAGTCGAAGACGTCCCACATTGAAGGGGCTTTCGAGGAATAATGTCAGAGAAGCATTACGCAGTTGTGCTTCATTGGAAGTACATGTTCTTCATTCTTTGTTGGCGAGTGTTTTTCTTGCTAATCTCTCTCCTTTCTCCCAGGCTCCACCAAAAGACAAATGCCAACCCAAAATAATGGATTAAGTTAATATATTATTTAATTGTTAGAACTAAATTCAAAATGGGCGGATTAATTAAATGTGAAGGATTTGGCACATTAAGTGTTAGGGGAGTTGAAGAGGCTACCCTACACATAATGGAAGGTGGAGTGTTTCTCCCCATTAAAAAAGAGTTTCAAGGGGGTTTAACCCCGGGTTGTCCCCATCACAATAAACAAGAAGAGGAGGTTTATACCTCGGGTGGGCCCCACCTCTATAACCTCTCATTGGAGGTTAAGGTGCAGTGGTCCCAACTCCAAACTCCACATGGAGATTTTAACCAACTAATAAAAATATAGTTTACACAACATTATTTTTATTTAATTCATTCACTAAAAACCCAAAAAATAACTTTTATTTCCGAACATCTATCGTCGAGGTGAATGTTATCTTAAGAAAATATCGGCACAGTGAGTTCAACGGTGCCCTTGGGTTTCAATTCCGAGCACTGGTTCAATAGTTATAAAAAACCTACAAGTATGTTTACTGAACGTACCCGAACAAAAGTTCAAAAATTGATTCCGGGCACACTGGGCCTCAGAATCACACACCGTCAATTTTCACAGATTCATAAAATTCCCATTTATTTTAGAAAAAAAATTCCAAGGAATTTCTAGAGCTTTACAACAATCATTTCACCATCAACAAGTCCATTCCCTCACTATTATCATTTCATTATGTACCTCTGGGTATATCCTGCTATATAAGCATTTCAACATGTGTCACTAGGCATAGACTACTATTTAAGCATTTCATCATGTGTCATTGGGAATATCTTCCTATATAAGCATTTCATACTTTGATAAAATCCCTATATATAATCATTCCAGTATCAACTCAACAATTCATCACTAAAATGATATCAAAATAGCACATCATTATCATCAATCTTTAATTATGAAATTTACCATTTTTTTCAGTTACCCTTTTTTATTATATATTAAATTTTCAACATCCATGTCAATATCCCATAATTTATTACCAAATTGATTCTATATCAAGAAATAACCCACAATATCATATTATTCTTAATAAAATTTAAAACATTATCCATATTCTTATTATTCAATGTTTCTCTCACTCAAGCAGTATCCTTAACTAAGGTTGCACCAACAATTAAATACAAAGGGATCCAAACAATATTCCAATCTATGATTTATCATTTATCAGTAAATTAATTAATTATAGTGAAAGTTACATCTTCTAAATCAAAATATAGCACATACTATAATTAAAAGGATCTTAATGTTAGGTTTTAAACCACCTACCTTTTAACGGTGATGAATAAAACAATTCCAATAAAAAATTACAACATGGATGATGGTGGAAATGATCACAAGAAGCACTAGAGATCATATGAATGATCATGATGTATAAAATGGATGAATTGTATCCCAAATTCCTTGAATTCACCATGGGATTTAGAGGAGGAGATGATGCAGTAGATGAATGAAAAACACAAGTGTTGTGCATCTGTAAAATACCACATCCTGTGACTTACACAATGTGTAAATATATTACATAGTGTGTAATCCTTACTTATGAGTCATGCTGAAACCCCTTCACCTCAGCTTAATTTTAACCCGAACCAACATTTAAATTTTGTGAACTAGGTTCATGAAATTTAACCACTATAAATCATGAAACAGTTTATGATATGTTTCTAGAGGCAGTTATATTTTTTGTAACAAGTATATGATGTTTAAATTCCATGAAAACATCATTAATCCATGTTTCCATAGAAAGTACCCAAATCACCATTGACCCCTCCCAAACTCATAGAAAACCTTCGTAATCCCATTTAACATATTTATATCTGGACTCCATTATTTAAATCAAACATTCATCCCCAAAATTTAGGTCACGTTTTCCTAAAAAGGTTCTCTGTTTCTGAATAAGACATGACTAATAAGGTCTAACAAAGAATAAAGACTCAACAAATATAGGTTAAAAAAACTCAAAGAGGGATGTACCTTGAAAAATAAGGGATATTACAACATCCCCACCATATAACATCTCATCCATGAACTACTCCAAGAATCATTGTAGGGTATTACAAAACAATTATAGCCATTTTTCTCACATGTAAAACTCTCTCTCCCATCCATCCTCATAAACACACCCATGATGCCACTACACTCAAACCAAAGGCATAGTATCACCCTAAAGGTACTCCTCACTATTGTCCACAATTTATATCAGATTATCCTCAAAGGAAACATCATCACAAATCTTAATGTCCCAGATGTATACAAAATAATATGTGTCAGGATAATATCACTGATGATATGACACATGAAACACATCAGGAATAGAGCTATAGTAAAGTGGAATAGCTAATAGGTATGAAACTGGACTGCACTTATCCACTATCTCAAATAGACTAAAAAACTTGGGTACCAACATTCTCTATTTTCTAATACGACATTTCCCCAACCTAGTATACACATGAAGAAAAATACGATGACCAACCTCAAACTCCAAAGGTTATCCCACGGTTATCGTATGATTTCTTCCTACACTACATGGTCAACAACTACCTCCTGATCAATTGAACCTTCTCAGATATATCCTTCAAGAGATTAGGTCCAACTAGAACTCACTCACCTACCTCCAACCAATAAATAGGTGAACAACTTAGAGTTCTATAAGAATCCTCAAAAGGTTCCATCTGGATTGATGCCTAGAATCTATTATTATATTTAAAATCCACATGTATCATATATTGATCCCACGAACCACTGAAATCCAAAACACAAGCTCATAACATATCATTTAGAACATTAATAGTCAACTCTAATTGATAATTAGTAAGAGGATGATGGATTGTGATAAAAAAACCTTCGATACCAAAGACTTTTTAAGACCCAACTAGAACCATGATGTGAAATGAGGATCTATAGGTAAAATTATACCCCTTGGAATTTCATGCAAACAAAATAGCTCATAAATTTAAAAAAATACCCAGATCATTGAATTTATAGCTCTCCCTATTAGGTAAGAAGTTGGAGAACTTCATCATTAGATCCACGGTCACCTATAATGCATCATTCTTATGTGTTTTTGGGCAATAATGCCACAAAATCCATAGCAACATCATCTAATTTCAACTCTGGAATGGGTAGAGGCTGTAACAGCCTATCTAGACACTAATTCTCATCTTTCACTTGCCGATGGGTGAAACATCTCACCATATATCCCGCAACCTCCTTCTTCATTTTAGACATCCATTATTATCTACGAAGATCATGATATATCTTTTTTAGACCAGGATGTACCACCCTTATAGAATCATGAAGCTCTCCCATCAACTACTTGTGAGAACCGATAAGAACACATAATCATCAACATAAAATACTATAATTTGCACTTCTAAGAGACCATCCCAATAGTGGATCCCCACTATATAAGCTATCAATCTAAACTAATACATATAATTCAATAACTAATTCGTCTTGATACATTCAAAAATCACTTTTATAACATATTTCAAAGTCATAGATACACCTCTTTGAGGGTTTTGTTCATTAATCTATGTTTTTTAAATCTAGTTTCCAAGGTTTCTACTAAAATTTATTTAATACCTACTATAATTCCCTAACCCCAAAAGCTCGAAGCTTGGGCATTATTTTATTACATTTACATAATTATATGAAATCTAAACATAAATGACTGAAGAATTTAGCATTATTGGAAATCTAGATTAGATACATTATTCCAATAATACATTGGGAAAAAAATAAAACATGTTCAATATAAAATGAAATACAATGCATCCTGGAAAGCTTATATAATGTTTTCTTCTTCATAACCTGGGGAAAAGAAATATATGAAAGGGGTGATCTTAGATTATCATTAAGCGTAAATAATATTGTGAAAGTAATCATAAACATAAACACTAGGAATGGTGAGAAAATAAAAACACATGAATTTTAAATATACTTGAGAATAATAAGGAATGAATAAAATCTGATTAAATAAGGCCATAATAAAACATAACCATGGATATTCTACTAGTCGAATAATCACATGGATTATCAGTTAACGGATTCATAATGAGGTAAATGAATAAATATGGATATATAAAACATACCTTCAAGGATTTATGCCCAGAATCTATCAAGTATTCATGCTATAATCTATTATTTTCATGCATAAATTCCAAGAATCTATTATTGTCAAGGCTTTATGCAAAGAATTTATTTAATGGGTATGGCCTTATCCAAAAGCATATCTAGTTTGTATCATGATACTTACCGATACACCGAGGGTCTATAAAGGGCCACATCTGACACTTACTATGTCCAATGAATTCCTCATATAAAAGGGATAAAACATAAACAACATATACATTCATATTAAACCTAACATATGAAATGTATATCACTTTCCCCAATCATTAAACATAACACTATCCCTTCAATGTAATATGGTGAATGGTATCAAGATAGATAATATATAGTAAAACTGATCATAAAACAATCAATAAAATATAGAATATGATATCATAAAATATTAATCTCAGTTAAACATAAGAATAAAAAACAGTGTAGAAATAGATGAAAATACTCGTATAAAATCATCGATTAATTACTAAGATAAATATTATTTTACATTGAAAATAAGAAGTCTTTTGAAAAAATATTTTTATTAAACCATTAGTGAATTAAGGTTGTTTTTTCATAACAAAATCATTTATTTTAGAAAAATGATTGGGTCTTAAAATAGATTATAGAATGAATTTGAAAATTGGTAATAATTCGTGTAGTTTCTTTGAAATGGTCTTGTTTATCAGGAAGATTTTCTGAAGGATATTTTTAAAACATGAAACTCCACATAATATAAAGAAGGGGTTTTATTATCACATATATATAAGACTTAAAATAGAATTTACAAGGAGTAAATTATAATAATTATGAATTTCTTTGAGGTAGTTAGGGAATTAGAGTAACCTGAAAGAAAATGGAGGTTCTAGTATAAAACTCATACCACATTGTAATGAGTCAAATCATATTCTCCAAAATTAATAATCATGAAATGATTCTTCAAAATACATTAAAATAAAAATATTTATGATATGGTTCATTAATGGGTAGTATACATACACCATACATGATAAATAGTGGTGAATAAGTAATATATCAAAAATGTGGAAGTGAGATGCAGAAACCTGTACCTTATGTCCGAACGTGTTCTGAACTTGACCTTAACATACTAGATAATGAAATTAAATCCAATAAATAAATAATTAAAAACATTATATACATTTATTTTATTTATTATAAATTTATTAAGTTTATTTATTGCATTTCGGATGAGTTATAGAGTTTAATTTAATCATTCTGGAGCATTAATTGTCTTGGTTGTCCTGATCGGTTCACTTGTTTATACGTAATGGAGTTCATGTGGAATGGATATAATTCTACAGAATTAAATTTTTATATTATTATTGGACATAAAGAAATGTAAATTGTTATATATATCATTTGGTTACATGGTTTGAGGATTAATTATTAGATAAATTATTTAGTGATAATTGTTTAGATTTTTACGGCGTTTTTTTGATGACAACAAGCTAGTTTTGATCTATTATTCGGTATCATGTAAAAAAATATAGTTCTAGAATCATTAAATAAGATAAAATAAACATTTTATAATCTGGTTAAACCATAAAAACTATTTCATGACTAGCCTTGAAGAAGTAACTGAAGAATTAAATTTCATCGTCCACGAAGGTTGTAAATCGGGACCTCTCGTGCGATGATTTTGTTTTTAAAATAAAAGAGATAGAGAGTAAGGATATAGACGATGGTTCTTCCATTAATGTGATTTAATTACATTATATTGATGATACTAGACTTATCATGATCATTGGGACATATGAGGTGAGGAGATGATAAAAAACTAATGGAAATTGAAATGAAATTAAAAGAAAAAAGAAGAGAATTTTACCTCTTGAATACAAATCCTTGAGAATCTTCTTAAGGGAATGGGTTTTGGACTTTTGGAAAGACCAAGAGATCATAGAAGTGGGTAGGGATCAGGGAAGAGTATTTGGAAAGAAAATTGAGACACTTAAAGGCTAATATGAGTGGGGATAAGTGGCAGTGAGGGGTAGTTTTTATAGTGGAGTAGATGGGTAATTTGTGTATATCTTATTCACTATTTAATTATTTTTCTTATGATTTGAAATGTTGTTGATTATTTGTAAAAAATAGTATTAAGTGAATGTGAGTTCAAACCAATGTCCATTTCTATCATCCATGACTCCATCATGATGCAAAAATTTCATTTATTTACTACATTTCGTAAATTATCGAATTATTTTATTCACAAAAAATTCAAGTTTTTTTAAAAAATCCCAAAAAATCACCCTAACCATTTTTACATGTGTAAAATTAAAAAAATTGATTCATTTTATCAAAATAATTTTCTATATATGCGAAATTTATTTTTTTATTAAATTCATTATTTTTTTGAAAAAAATACAATTTTTAAATTTAAAAATGATTTTATAATACTTTAAAAAATTAATTCAGGTATCATAAAATTATCTTATAATTTTATATAAACAATATATTTATTTGAGAATACATTTTATGAAAATGAATTTTATTTTAAATAAATTTATTAATTTGAAATCGTAATTAAATATTTATTGCTCACAAAAATACCAACACGTAATTTTTAATTTTTGAAAAATTCACTCTCATTTATAAGGTGCCTAAATTTTATTTAGAATTTCATGGGATATGATACTCTTCATAAGGGTTAGGTTACAATTAAAAAGGGTAAAATTACTATTCATAAGTGTACATTTCTATTAATAAGGGTCAAAATACTATTCACCAAAAAATTAAGTTGATCATATTAGATTATAAAAAACATTGTTATCGAAACTGTGTAAGTCCATTTTTCAGAAGTCAAATAACAAATGTGAGAAAAATTAGTTTAACAACTAGTTTATAACTATAACTCTGTTGTTTCACAGAGACTCGGTTTTGTGTGTATATAAGATATCTAATGAATTAAAATTATTTGTAATAAAATAAACCATAAAATCATGGGGTGTCATATTAATAGTGAATACATTCATAACACAATTTAGTATTTATAAAAATAATTATAATACTCAATATATATATATATATATAATTCTTTAAAATATTAAATTAGAAAATTTAATGATAAAAATGAATCAAATAGATAGATTAATATTAAAAAAATATTTCCCAAAACATGATATTGTGAAATAATATTTGTTTGTTTAGATTATTAATTAATTAATTTTAATGCTTTAAATTATAATTATTTATAAGTATTATTATTAATTAAAACACTTAATTTTAGATTCTATTTTTCAGAATTGTGTATATTTAAAATTATAAAACAAATTACGCAGATGTTACAATAATTATAAAAAAATAAAAACTTAAATATCCTATGTATAATGAAATTTTATTATTTTTATGGAACCACCATTACTCACTATATTTTTTTATCAAATTTTAAATTAAAGTATCACTCTTGTATACATCGACACTATAGTATACATGTTGAAATATAAACAATTTTCCATAAATATATTTCATGTATGGTTATTATGATGGTTTTAATGTTTATATATATAATTTATTATATAATTATTCTTCTATAATTATAATTTCATATATACCTTATTACCATTCAATTCATTTGAAAATGATAACATTGTTTTTTCATACAAGCAGACTACTTCAACCATAGAGAATTGTGATGTTTACACTTTACACCGATCGTAATAAGGAGATATTTAATGAATATATATGATATGTATGATATATATGATATAATAATTATTCTATAAATCTAAATTAGTATTTAAATTAATTTCTTTCCTTATGTCAAACAGTGAAAAAAGGTTCATGTACATGTACAACTTATCAGCTTCATCTACGGTGCAATTCATTTTTATATCTCTACCTTTTAGGAATGAATATAAATATAAGTATATTTATATTTATATAATGAATATATATTATAATTATATAATTATTAAAAATATTATGTGATGTAATCATGGTAAAATTATATCGACCAGAATTACTGGACTGAATGTTCTCATGAAAAACAAAATAGCTAACACACTAAAATGATACTTTTAATAAGAAATTACTAATAAATGGGTGTTGAAATTTTATAAGTGGATAATATATGATGTTATAAGTATCTGAAATATTTTGGTATATAATTATAAGAAATTTAAATTTATTATAAAATTAGTTAAATGCATTATCGAAGAATGTTGAACTTTAAGGGATGGATGTTACATTCTCACTGTTTATCAGGATTATTTATGAATTATTTATAATGATAAACTTTTATGACATTTCTCTCAAAAATACAATTAATTTAATTTTAATCTAGTTATTTCTCAATATTACATTTTTTTTCTTTCATTTTACTCACTTTAATAACTCAATAGACCAAAATAATTTTTTAAGGAAACCTTACTTTATTTAACCCTTCACTCAAACATATTTTTCTTCCATGTCCATGTTTTCATTAAAGAAATTACAAGAATATTTTTAATATTGTCCTCTAATTTTTTAAATTCATATTTTACCATCATTTACTATTTTAAAAATGGTCTAAATTGAATATTCTTATCATTTTTAATGGATTACTTTTGAATTTTTACTAAAAATGCGATAGGAATATTTTTTTTGATTTACAGAACATGGATAAAATTTCCCACTATCATGAATGATAAAATATTTGTACATTAAATTTTCATATTGTAAGGTTATTTTCAAAGTATTTTTCCCTTATAATATTTTGGGAATTTTTAGATTTAAAAAAAAAAATTAAAGTGCAGATTGTATTTTCGTCCAGAATTGTTTTAGAGATCTTTTAAATGAATTTTTCAATTATGATTATATCTTTTGATATTACTTATGATTTACTGAGGATATTATCCGATGATATGATCCAATTTATTTTTTAGATGTATTATTATTAAAATAATTTAATGATGATTCTATGAACCATGTTTCATTCTAAGGGGAGAATTACATTATTATGAAGCCATTATAGAAAAAAGATTTATCTTAAGTTATACTATGATAAAATGATGAATGTTTATGAAACCCATTTTCTTTACTCATGTTATGAAATGATGGTTGTTTTATGATCTTATAAAACACATATATATTATATTTATTATGTGATGGGTGAGATTGAAATTATACAGCCCTCCAATGCATTGGGTAAATATGTATATCTTAGGAGATAATAGGGAATAGAAAGTGGAGTGAATCCAATTCGGTGAGGGACTCTGTACACTATGATATTGTTGGGAGTGAATGTTGAATATGGATATAATGTATTGATGAGTGAACCTAATCAACTATCATAGTCTAGTTGTGATCCATGACTACTAAGGAAATTATTTTTATATACTTATTTTTATTCCACAAAGTGATGTATTATTTCAATGTTATTCTATCACAACTCTTATTTAGGGATTTCTTCATGATTCATGTTACATAAACTAGTAATATTTATTCTATGACTCAATATTACGATATATGATATTCATGGTATGTTTTTCAAATTTTAATCCCGTGTTCTCATAAGATTAATCTCATGATATGATTAAGTGATCATTGATATCTTCTTTTTTTACTCTTACTTAGCATTTGATCTCACTATTTGTTTTGTTTTATTTTCGATAGTTATTAAGAAAATAATTTAATTGGGGTGTGTATAAAAATAGTAATATGAGTTAATATCATTATATGATTTATTTAAGATCATTCATGACATAAGAAGATTGTGTATCTAGTCTCTAAAGACAATAAATATTTACAGTCTTTAGGAATGTATTTATAAAATATATTGAATATTCCAATATTAAGATGTAATATCTATGTATGAAAAGTATAGGTCGCAATAGTTTATATTATAGGATAGGTTTAGTCAACAATTCGATATTATTGTTATAAAACTATTGAGAAAATAATGGGGATAAGTATAATTATAGGATAATGTCCGAATGTGTTGGTAATTACCAAGTATAACCTAGTTTAAACACAATATTTCATAGATTGAAAAAAGGTTTCTTTATTTATAAATCCTATAAATAATATTTTTCATGATTATGTGGTATCTATAATGATTCTTTATTCTCATTATATGATTTTTAGTTTTAGTAAAAGGATTGAAGTCAAAAAGAACCATGTTAATGCTGAATATTATAGAAAATACAATGATTTCCCTCCTAATATACCAAATGTTATGGGATATTGAATAAAAAAACTAGTTTTTATGATTATGAATCTTTATCAACCCAATAATCTGGTTGAGCTTCCAAAACATCAAAGGAATGAACAACAATATTTTGAGTCCTTCATGAGGAAACACTGACCTTTATTTAGTGGATATATTGATAAACTAGATGTAGATAAATGGATCAGTACTAATGAAAATATGTTTTCGATTATCCTTATATTGAAAGAAGAAAATTTTATTTGGGTTATTTATTATTTATAAGGAGAAATAGTTCAATTTGATTATCTTATCCAGAACACAATCCAACAAAAATAAATTGACTCCAAGGAGTTGGATGAGTTTAAGAGCTTATTTTTTAAAAATTTATTTCATTGAATTTTTCATGAGAAAATGGAGAAGAAATCCCTTCAGCTAAAGAAGAAGGATGTTGAATCTATCATCACCTATAAGAAAATTTTACTAGACTTTTTAGGTATGATTTTGGTGTTATCATGAAACCTAAAATTAATATTGATTTATTATTAAGTGTATTAAATTCAAGTCACTAAAGGGTGTCATTCATAAGATACTTCAGTAGCTATGAATAAATCATTCTATGTGTTATTAATGTTAAGATGAATACTAGAGTTACCAATAAATATTGTAGTTTTGACATTAAAATAAATATGTAATTTAAGGAAAACTATAATAATAAAAATTATTGATAGGATAAGACAAGATTAATTTATTTTAAAAGTGTGGAATGAAATATGTAGGAAATTATATTAAGGGGACTATCAAATATTACAATTATTGAAAGAACTATCTTCAGTAAATTGAACGATGAACTGATGAGATGAATAAATTTTATAATAATGGACAAAAATCACCACAAAATGTACCATCCACACTCTAGTGATTCAAAAGCAAGGACATTAGACTTATACAAACCAATTATAAAATACAAAGGTTAGTTATGATGATAAGCATTAGAAACTACTTATTTTTAGAGACAAAGGTAATTATCATGTGATCACTATTGTTGATGTGGTATATAATAAAGAAGTTGTGAAATGTTTACTTACCCTACACTCTAGAATAGTTAATGTATAATTTTATTCTATATATACCCGCAATTTTGAATTTGAATAATTTTATAAGTTTGTTATAGAGAAACCTCAATGATTAGATGTTTATTTAGTAGTGAAAACTCTTAATGTTAAGATTATATCATCTCAAGTCTATGATTCTTATTCAATTAAAGTTAGTGGGAATTTTCTTCTTGAACTATTTTTATCCTCCCTTCGGTTGAATTTGATAATATATTGGGAATGGATTTGATTTCATTTCATAAATACCATATCAAATAATGAGGAAGGTAATTCACATTTTATATTATGAACGAATCAATGATCGTCTATCAGTGTTATGGTAAATATGAACATCTGGTGAAAATTCTATCCATTTTATAGGTCTTAGTTATTTTATAAAAAGGGTAATTATCTAATATTTTGGGGTAGAAACTCAAAATCAATGATATACCTATTGTTAGATAATTTCTTGATGTATTTGTAGAATATTTACCTCTTCTTCCTTTGAATCACGATGTTTAGTTTATAATTGAACTCAAACTCAATGCTTCACCTATTTAAAAAAACTCGTTAAATAGGGGACATAATTGAGTATCATGAATTTAATAAGAGATACCAGGTGAATGTTTATAATGGAATCATTCATCTATGTTTGGAACCATGGGGTGAACCTATTTTTTCTGTTAAGAAGTAAGTTGGATCGATGCAACTATGCATCGATTATTGGGAACTGAACAAGATAACAATCATGAATAAGTTTCTCCTACCCTATATTGATAACTTGTTTGATAAAAAAAGGATAGAAATATTTTTCAAATAATTATCTTTGATCTTGAAACAATTAGTTTAGGGAGAAAATTAATTACATATATAAGAAATTATTCCATATGTGGTATAAACACTTTGAATTTATAGTGATTCCAATTAGTCTTAATAATTCATCTTATATAATCATGGATTTAATGAATATATTCTTTAGATATTACCTCTATCAGTTTTGGGAAATCCTTATAGATGATAATATTATATATTCAAAGATAAAGGGGGAGTATGAACATCATTTTAGGATCGTTTTTAAGACCCTGAGAAAGGAGAAGTAGTATGTGAAATTTACCAAATGTGAATTTTGGATTCAAAAATATTCACTCATGGTTTATATAATCTCTTCATAGGGTATATCAATGCATCCATCGTAGATGAAATTTATTGATTATTGTCCGAGTCTAAATTTTTTGAATGAGATCTATTGTTTTCATTACATGGATAGATATTATTGAATCATTTTTTAGAATTTCTCATTGATTCCCAATCCACTCATCAAGATAAATTGGAAAAGATCCAGGTTACTTTGAATTGATGAATGTGATAAAAATTTAAATAAACTTAAGATAAGGTTAGTTAATGCCCCTATGCTTACAGTAACCTGTGATGGAAAATTGTTTTTTCTATAGTGATTCATCAATGTGGGGAACGAGATTTTCCCTTATTCAAAATGATATAGTGATAAATTATTCCTCATAAAAACTAAAGGATCCAAAGAAAAATTAGAAAACTCGTTATTTGGGGATAAATGTGGAAATTGTTTCAGTAAATATACCAATGTATTATCTTTATAGATAAATGTGTGAAATATATACTTATCATAATAGTTTAAAGTATATATTCACTCAATAAGAGAAGAATATTTTCTAGAGAATATGGTTGGAATTGATTAAATATTGTGACTGCACAATAACTTCCACCATAGGAAAGAAAACTAGTTGGTAGATGCTCTAAGGTGATATAATCATGTTAGTTTATTTATAATGAGGATCACAAAGGATCTAGTGTTTCTAGATTTACAAAGGATGGATCTAGAAATTTTGATATAAGGGTAGAAATATTGATATAATTGTAGAAATATTATCTTTCTTAAAAGAGTGCCTATCCATCTATTCTTATGAATATTTAACAGGTGTGGAAAGAGGATGTGGAGTTGCAAAATAATTTATGAAATTTTAATGAGTTTAAGATTTGTTATGATTGAATGATCAGGTTAGGAGCCGTGTATGTGTTCCATCCTACCAGATTTTTAGTATCTGTTGGATAAAGATCATTGATCATAGTTCATAATTATATATTTATATTGGAAATAAAAAAATGAATAGATATTTGAAAGATTATTTTCTATGGGAAAATATAAAGATATATATTTCAGATTTTGTATCTTAGTGAATGATATGTCAACAAGTTAATGTGGAGAGACATATGTATAATGGGGTGTTAGAACTATTACCCATAATAGAATGAAATTGGGAAAACATCACTATGAATTTTATCATCAGAATACCAAAAACATCTAAAGCCCATAATGATATTTTCATTATAATCAATCACATTAAAAATTCATTTTAGTTCATTATTATCAAAAAATATTTCACTCTTTATCTAATTTTTATAATATACATTAAAGAAGTTGAATGGTAGCACGAGGTACCAATTTCTATTGTATCTAATCATGATCTAACTTTTACCTCAATGTTTTTTCATTGTCTTCAACAAGATATGAACATGGAGTTTATTTTCAGTAATACATGTCATTCTTAGATAAGTGTTTAATATGGTAGATTTATTCAAACCCTAGAAGATATTTTCAGATCTTATTCTCTGGATTTCAAAGGTGGTTGGGATCGACACCTTCCTCTAGTCTTGTTTTCTTATAACAATAGCTTTCACTCGTTCAATTGGATAAATTTTAATGAATCCGTATATTGAAATATGTGTAGAAAACCAATATTTTGTTTTTGGTGATGGAGAAGGAAAACTATTGGGATGTGAGCCAGCTGAGGAAATAGTAATGAAATTTAGAAGCATTCAGCAGCACATTAAGGAATATTATAGTCCATAGAAAATTTATTCTAAAAACAATTCAAGAAATATAAAAGTTGAAGTTGGTGAGATTTTATTCATACATATTTCTACATGGAAGAAAATTATCAAATCAGAAATAAGGTAAAACTGATCCCGGAGTATATTGTCCCCTTTGAGATTTTTAAAAATTTAAGGATGGTGTCTTACCACTTGGTGCTTCCACCAAAGTGACCACAAGTAAATTATATGTTCCTTATATCTATATTGATGGATTACATACCTAATCCATCATTTGTAATAAACTCACAGGTTATACCAATAGAATATAATATTTTCTATGAAGAACAACCAGTAAAAAACATGGATCATACAGATAATGTGCTACATAACGGGACCACTCAGTTTATATTCTCTGGAGGAATCCAAATTTTCAAGAAGCTACACGGAAACCCATGGATGTGATAAAGTTAATATATCCTCATTTTTATCTTTATGTGTGATGGAATACAAAGGTTAAAATTCATTCTAAGTGTATATAATGTAACACCTCAATATTTTTTAATATATTTCTCTTTAGATAAATTTAATTTCTTTGATATATTTCTTTTCAGGAAACAATAATTTTATATAAACAGTGGAAAACTGTTGAAATGTTTTTATATGAAAATTTCATCATTTTGGAAATCGGTATGTCAATATTATTTTATAATGAAGTTTTCTAATTTTTCAAAAAAAATTATTTTTCCAGTTATTGGTGAAAAATATCAATTTTGTAAACAACTCATTTATTTTCCTTTATTTTTGTAATTTAAAAGTCTAATTATATTTAATGATAATTTTATATAAGAGACATTTTATTTACAATAGTTTTATTAAATCTATTATAATTATCATTTTACATGGTTTTGATATAATTCAATTTTTATGCATGAAAACACAATTTGCTGGAAAACAGTTTTGTGTCACATTTTGTGGGTTTATTTTTAAATTTATTTCTTTAATTTATAGAAATTTAATTTGATAATATGGATTCCATATTTGAATTTTTGAGGTTAAAAATCAGTAAATATTACTCTTTTATTTTAGGTATTATAAATTGTAACTGTGAATAAAAAGTTTCGGCTCGGTAAAGGGTAAATTAGGTAATTATGATAAAAAATAATGTGATAAAACAATAAAAATATACCAAAAAACATTCTTTTTAATTTATTTTATGTGAGGAATTATACCATATCCATCCAAAATTTGGATACATGGATTGCTTTCCATTTTATCTTGGTGAATACATTTATATAATTTTAAGTAATTAAGATTACAAAATGTCACTCTCTTGCTTGTATTTTTTTATAAGTTCACATTGGGATTATAATATGTTATAAATGAATATGAAAATTTATTTTTAACATAAATAGTTTTTTCAAAGTGAATTAATATTTATTTTTTAGTAATGGTATAATTAACTTAAATTCTTACACTACATCGGCACTGTATTTGTTCTTGTAATAGAAAAATAAAATAAATAATTTTAAAAATATTTAAAGTAATAATATTTTGATAAAATATATGTTTCCATTAATTTTATAGATAAATTTATCTTTTATTTGTGTGTTAAAGTATTATATTAAACTACCATATTATTCTTGATGTCTTTAAAGTCACATTATATGAATAGTGTCAAAAATGACATTAATGATATTTTTGAAAAATAATATTTATAAAATTATTTATAAATCATAAAAATATTAAACAATGACAAGGTGGATAATATATGGTTGAAAATTTCATCCCTTTTACATTTATGATCCTATTTTCAACTTATAAGTTAAATTATAACCCTTTTAACATTGAAAATTTTATTTCCATATTTAAGGCTAAAACTAGTTAACTAAGGGGTTGAACCAAAAGGAAATGTTTAAACTACCCCATAAACTAAAAAATGATTTATTTAATGTAATTATTATAACCATATACTATCTTATATTTAAAATTATGACCACATTGTACCAATAATATATTAAAATGGATTTATTATATTTAAATGTTTTTATTAATTTCATATGTGTCTTTTCCAACCCTTAAAAATGGGCACCCCCTCTTTCTCTTATTTACACCACTTTGAGATATATATATATTAGCCCAAAATATACCAATTATCTTATAAAATCCCATATACATTAATTTTATTATCTAGTATTCTAAAAAGACCATTCCATGTGTCCTAAAAAATTGATTTGAAGGAGCCATGCCGAAGAAGAGGTAATCATGATATCTGACCTATTTCAATTCATATCTCCTTATACCTCCATTGTTTATGTGGTATTCATAATAAAATAATAAATTCATAATAATAAATATTCTAAAATTTTATTATGATTATAGAACCAAAATTATTCAACCAATTCTCAATCAAATGGGAAACAAAATTATCACTCGTGTATACGTGTGGACTACCATATCCACGTAGTAATACAATTCATTTTACTTAACCAAATTTCATAATGAGTATTATTTTGGGGTTAATTTTTATAAATTATACTTGTTATATAATTTTTCTCCAAAAATTATAGTAAAATATCTTCCTTCTTACCTTCCCACCCTTTGGGAAATGATAACACTTATCGTGTATACGTGTGGCCTATAACTTCAAAATTGATATATGATTCAGTTTTCATTTCTAATTTGCATGACTGGTAATAAGGATAGATTTTATTTATATATATGATATATATGAATAATTATCATTATTTACAGATGAATAATTACTTATCTTTCTTTTTTTCATCCACATAATACTGAAAACAGTGTTCATGTATACGTACGACCTACAGTCTCCATGAATGGTGTAATTCATTTTTCAATATCTACATTTAATATGTTGATATATATATATATATATAATGGATATATATGATATTTTTATCATTATTAACATTCTGGAGATAATGTAACAATGATCAAATACACAGTTTCAGAACTACTGAATTGAAACTCACATGAACAAAACAATTAACACCTAGAAACAAAGATTTTAATAAGGAATTATTAATAAATAGTTGTTTATATGATATAAGGGGATCATATATGATATTTATAGTATTTAAATTATTCATTTATATATGTATAATAAATTAAAATTTATTATAGAGTATGTTAAAAGTTTTTTCGAAGTAAGTTGAACTTAGGTAAGATATTTTTGTAAAAATATCATTATTTATCAAAATTATTTATAATTAAGTTTATGATGTTAGAATTTTATTTTATACCTATCTATAATACCAATAATTTTATTCTACATAGTTAATTTCAATATATTAAAAGTTTTAATTTAATTTTCCTCTATTTTAGAACACAAGAGACTAAAAAAATATTTTAAGGAAATAGAGCATTATTTCTCTCTTTGGAAGAAAATATTTTTCTTGAATATCAATGTTTTTAAATAAAATATAAATAATGTTTTTAACAATACCCTATGATTGATTTAATTTATTTTTACCCCTGTTTTAATTTTTAAAAAGTCTTATAAAATCAGTCTTCTTTTTGTTTTTCAATTTAGGTACTATGAGTTTTTACCAGAAATGTGAATGGAATATTTGTTTTAATGTACACAGAATGAATGAAATTTACCACTATCATGAACAATAAATGATTTTAAGCTCAATTTAAAATATTCAATGTTTATTTTCAAAGAAATTATTTATTTAATATTTGTGAAATTTTTAGATTTTGAAAAAAAAATTGAAAATGGTATTTTCCTCAAGAAATGTTTCAATGATCTTTTAAAGAAATGTTTCATCAATTATAACATACGTTGATGTTACATATGATTTACTAAGGATATGATCCAATGATACCATCAACATTAATATTTTGTATTTCTTATGATGATGATGATTTAAAAATGATTCGATGAAACATTTTCATTCATATAGGTAAATTATGATATAATAAAACATTTACGAAACCTCTTTATTTTCTATAGGTTATATTATAATGAAATATTTATTTAAGATGTTGCCTTTACATGAGTTATGGTATGATGAAATTTTTGTGATATTATTTCACATAAGTATATGATTTTTATTATATGATGGGTGGGCTAGAAATTATATAGTCTTCCAATTCAATAGGTAAAGACAGATATATCATGATATAATAAAGAATTTAATGGGTAGTAAACCCAGTTTAGTAAATGAATTTTTCCACTATGATAATATTGGAAGTGAAACTTAATGTAGGATATGGTGTATTAAGTATTGAATCTAATCTTATATGGTAGAATTGAAAGTGATCCTTGACTTCTATGTAATTGATTTTCTATTCTTATTTGTATTCTGTAAACGGATGTCTTATTCCATTGTTATTCCCTTATAGATTATTTTATTTTATTTATTTGTGTTTCATTTCTTATGAGCTATTGTGATTAATTCAATGAATCAATATTATGATATATGATATCCATTGTATGGTTTCAGAATATTAAGATCATGTTATCATACCCATAATATCATGTAATGCATATGTGATCATTGGTATCTTTCTTGTTTTCCCTTATTGATCATCTAAGTTCACCCTTTATTATGTTTCCTTTACTATGGTTATGAAGAATGGTTTATGGTATGGTGTGTCTAAGAAGAGTAATATATTGGAAGATCTTTATGGTAGATGTTTATGATATTTTATGAAGTAATTATTTTTTGCAGATAGTCTACAAAGTCTATAAACCATTAGGGTCCTCAAGCATGTACTTGTAAAATATATTGAATATTCTTCTATTAAAAAGTAATATCTATGTTCGATAAGTATGGGTAACTGTAGTCAGAATCATATAATAGGTTTTTTCAATATCTAAAGATTAGTTTTAGAAAAATTTAGTAGAAACCATGGGGATATGTCTATGTATTGGATAACATCCTAATGTTTTGGTAATAACCTTGGAAAACCTATGTTAAATATAAGGTTTCATAAATTAAAAATAAGGTGTTAAGATTTATGAATCCTAAATATAATGTTTTCTATGATTATGTGTTTTCCAAAATCATTACTATCTATCACACTTTGTTTATTGGTTTTAGTCAATGAATGGAACATGAAGGAATCCTGTTAGAACTAAATCTGATAGACAATGTAATGATTTTACTCATGAGTAACCAAATTTTAGGGAAGTTGGACTGAAAAAACATTGCGGTTATGTAATGTTTTAATACTATGAATCATGGTAACCTTACAAACAATAAAATTAGGAAACAATATTCTATTGATTCATTTATGAGGAAACATCTAGATTGTTTTAGTGGTTTTGTAGATCCAATTTTTACTGAGAAATGGATCATTTCCACTGAAAATATTTTTTCCATTCTCTAGCGTTCAAAGCCCCAAAAATGTTTTATTGTTGTTTATAATTTGGATGTTGAATCATATAAATGGTGGACTCTTATTAAGAACATAATATAGTAGGAAGGAATTTACTTTATGGAGTTGAATGAGTTTAAGAGATTTTTTTTCAATGCGTACATTCCTCATATTCTTTATAAAAAATATAGAATGAATTCATTAAGATAAATGAGAAATTTTATGAATTAATTATCACTTATAAGGAAGATTTTAAAATACATGGGAGTTATTATTTTTTCATTATCATCGAACCTGAATAAAATATCGATCGATTGTTCAGTGGCATAAATCCAAGTCTCTAAAGGGTGTTATCCATAAAATAATTCAGTATCTATAAATAATTTTTTTATGTGTCATGAAGGTGGATATTAATATTATATTTATCCATTAATATCATGGTTTTGATAAGAAAATAAAGAGGTAAGTAAAATGATATTCTAAAAATAAAAAACATGGGGAGAAGAAGATGATATTTCCATTATGTTCAATGTGTGTAAGAAAGCATGAAGGAAATTGTATTAAGGGGATTGGTAAATGTTTTATGTGTGTAAAGTAAGGTGATTGGGAAAAAAATATTGAATTGATTGCAAGAAGAATTTACCTATTGAGGGAGATAACACACCACAAAATACAAAACCCACACTATAGTGTTTCAAATTAAAGGAGTATGTAAATAATGTAAAACAGTTATCAAATATAATTATTAATAATGTTGATTATAAACATTATTAACCTATTTTGTCTAGAGATAATGGAAACTCTCATGAGTTCGATATTATTATTGTGGAGTATGATAAAAAAGAGGTGAATGGTGTACTTACCATCAAATCTAGAACTACTAATATATTATTTGATTCTGGATATGGCCACACATTTATATTCGAATAATTTTTTAAGTGTTTTACAATATGTACCACCCTAAGATTTTATGAATTGTTTCATTTTTAAAAAATTTATTTTCCTTAGTATATTGTGTTACATGAAAAACCATGATTAAATGAACCGTGATATTCTTTGAAAATATTATTTAAATATGGATATTATAACATAGTCATTAAATTGTCAGGTGTGAATAAGACAAAATAAATTATGAGAAATTTATATTTTATAAATTTATAAAATAAATTCATTAGTTATAAACTAATAATAAATTAATATAAAAATCATTTGAGGGTAAAATAGAGTTTTTTTGAAGAACTACTTTTATATGTATATTGTGTTTTTATAATAATAAATTAAATTATTCATTATTTTTTAACAGATTTAATGAATTTTACATATTCTATATTCTATAAAAATCAACATTCATCTAATATTTTTTCTATGGATCAAAGATGAATAAATATACTTTTATTTATTATAATTGTATTTTTCAAGAAAGTGGGTGTCATCCCATTTTTCTCACTTATTTTAAAATAATTTTTTTTTAATTATAGAAATTTAATCTTGAATAATATTTTAAAATTTTTGAACTAGGGGAATAAATTTTTTTAAAATGGTCCCTTTTATTTTTGTTCATTACGAATATTAATCGCGATAAAATTTATCTCCTTGAAAAATAGTAAATTGGGTTAACCTAAGTATAACTAACTTTTAATTCCTATATTTTATAACTTAATTCATATTGGATGAAATTAATTTATACCTTATCACCTTATTCTATAATTTTAATTTTTTAGAGAACTTTTACATTAAAATGACCTATATAATATTTTAAGAAAAGAAAAATACAAAATTTCACTCTCTTACTTTTAAAAATATCATCTGTGTTCACTTAGGTAAAAATGAATGTTGTGAGTAAATTTTAATGGATTTTTTTGAAAATTAAATTTTTTTATCGATCGTAAATAATTTATAATTTTTATTAATAATATAATTACCTTAAGGATTTCACAATGCCGACATAGTATTTCTTAAATTAAAATAATAATATTATAATTAAATTTAGAAATATTAAAATTAATATAATTGGAGTGAGTTATAGTGATCCCAAAATTTAATTGATTAATATGACATATAAATGTTATCTTAATGGATTTCATTCTAATTCTATAGTTTAATTGATGTCATTTAATTCATATTAAATGAATACTTAAAAAATGACTATGTTAATAATTTTTGAAAACAATATTTCATTTAGTTAGTTAAAAATCATAAAAATATTAAAACATGTTATGGTCTAACAAATTCATCCCTTGACAATTTATGTTCCCATTATTTCTTATTATGTAAAATTATATCCCTTTATGTTTAAAAAATTCTTAAATACTGTTATGATTAAAATTGGTAAACCATGGGGCTAAACAAAATGATATAGTTTAAAATGACACAAAAACTAATCAAAATTTCATTGGATGACTTAATTCATACCTTATCATATTTTTATTAGAATATATATATATATATATTTGTTGAATTATTTTTCTAGGGAATGAATTAATTTTATTTTACTATTTTTTAATTCAATGTACACCATTTCCCTACCTTATAAAAGGACACCCCTTTTCTCTCTTTTTTAGAAAACGTTTTTGGAACTAGGTCAACCAAATACTTCCCATTTCTCTAATAAAAATACTTATCCATATGATAGAGGTGATATTATTCCCTAAATACCATCCCATGTTTCCTTAAGAAATAACCTAATTAAGGTCTCTTGAAGAAGTGGTAATTGTATAACCTGACCATTTTCAATTTATTTCTACTTCTACCTCCTATAAATTTATCGTATTATCATAAAATAATTTCTTATGTACCATTAGTATACTAAAATTTTGTTATGTTTATTAAATCACAATTATCCACACTCTTTTTAATGTGATTCAAATTTTTCATACAAATATATACAATCCTAACAGATTATTATTCATTACATTACATATAAATCCATGCTAGAATCACACAATTTCATTTACTTTGGGAATATGGAAACATAAAAAACTAGTTCACAGGTGAACTGCATCATCTCCCACTAAGATTATCAAATCTAGAACCCTTATTAGACTTATCATACCTAAATAATTACATCATATCCTAGGGATAAATAGATAATAAAGGGTATGTTCAGAGTCATAGTACGGGTAAAGAAGGGAGATATCAATGATCACATAAGAATGACATGAGCATAAGGGTACGAGATCATGAGATTAAGATTTCAAAAACATACCCAATATATCAAAGATCATAAATTTGATTCCATTCATAAATATTTTTATTTCATAAGATATGAATCATACATGAATCAAATTACATAATCCATGAGAGTATAAATTTGGTATATGAAAAATATTTGTGGCATACACACAATCTTATAACATCATGAACATGCATAAATAGAAACAGGTTCACTCACTTCATTAAGGACATGACATCAGGACCTCACATAATCCTATGGGCATGAAATTAATATCATGAATAAACATGTGAACATAAAATCCATTTCATGCATAACATATCATGACCCAATTCATTGGAGGGAGATATATTCCCTGCCCATACTTGGTTATAACAGGACAATTATCCTTGGTTATAATGTAATCACCTTATTTGGTTATAACATAACCATAATCCTTGGTTATAACATAAAAATTGTCCTTAGTTATAACTTAACCACCATCACATAATGAAACCCATAAATATTTTTTTCATGAAATCATAAAAGATTCATCATATCAGAACCCACTAAAAGAAATGGGTATCAAAAACATTTCCTCATACTATATCCTATGAAAAAACAATGGTTTTCATAAAAATATTATCATTATAAATATAATCTAGAGGGATAATAAATATGGTATATTTGGATAATATCCCTAGAATAAAATCAATAACATTAAAGGATGTCATCTTAAAAGGAAAATGATATTTAAAGATCACTTGAAACATTTTTGAGGAAAATAACCATTATTGGAAAATCACTTTTTAAAAACAATTATATACTAATTTTGAAAATAAACATCTATGAAAATAAACATTCAAACATATAAATTAATCTTTAAATCATTGGTTGGTCTTGTAATTTGAAAATTATGTTCAATTCATACATGTTAAAAAGATATTCTTTTCACTTTTTCATGAAAAGTGAAACGAGCCTTATTTTAAAAATGAAATGAACAGACCTTTTCAAAAAATTATTAAAAAGTGAAAAATTGCTAAATATGTATTTCAATAATAATATTAGAATATTAAAACTTAATTTAAATCATTTTATGAAAAAAATAAAACATTATAAAAAGGGTTTTTGATCGAAGGGAGAAATAAAGTCATTTTAATTTTGAAAATAATATTTTAGAATATTGGGTTTATAAAGAGAGTAAAATTAATAAAAAACATTCATTGTTAGTAAATAAATATTTGATAATAATATTTATTAATTTCAGGAGAAATATATTATAAGGTTTCATCATTAAAATCATAATCATAAACAAAAATGATAAACAGTGAGACTGACTGACTGAATGACCCGAAGGCCTAAATTTTTATTTATTTATTTGATAAAAACCCTTTTAAGGAATAAAGGAGTAAAACCACAAAAAAATTAATGGAAATACGTACATCAACAAAAATAAAAGGACAAATCCGAGAGTAATACTACTTAGACATACCCCTCCCCAGCATAATCAAATAGTGGGACGGTAAGATCAAACCCTTACCACATTGGTAACTTTTAAATACAATATCCTTTGAATAATAACATCAAAATAAATATTAAATATCATTAATATAAGGTTATTCATGATATTAAATTTCAAAGGGTATTTATATACACCTCATAAAATAACATAGGTTCATATCAAAACAAATGTCTCAAAGAAGACAAATTGAGACAAAAATACCTTACCTTAAGACTAGAAATTATTTTTACATGTTTGAACGTTCAATATAATAAATATATTTTTATTTAAAGCAATTATATAACCATATTTAAATATATAATTCCATATATGATATACTTATGACATATTATTACCCTTTTATTAAAAATTCATTATTATACCCTCATTTCAGGTAATAACTTCTTTATTATTCATATATGCTTTGATTTTGTATTTTCAGTCCTTTTACATTGATCATGGTTACATTAACTCCATAAATTTATCCATGATATAAATATCATATATATTTAATCTACATTTATTTATAGTAACCCGTAAAAGTTACATATATAAAATGAAAAACATTGTTCATGGAGACGATTGGTCGTACGTACGCATGAATATTGGTTCTATTTTTTCAATTGAAGAAATTAGAGAAAAATAAATAATATATTAAATTAAAAGAATCATTTTTTATTCCATATATATAAATTATATTCTTTAAATTTACTATTTTTACCTTCATGCAAATCATCAGTGAAAAGAAAATCACATCGCTTCATGAGGCGGTAATCTGTTGTATACACAAATGAGGTTATCGTATACCCCAAGAAATGTAAGGTAAGAATTTTTATATGATATAATATTTATAGGAGTATAAATATGTTATAAATATCATATATATTCATTTAATATATCCTTATTAACATCCATGTAAAAAAATTAAAAACACTTTGTATAGGTTCATGAGGTGGTAGTCTGCCATACTTACGTGCAACATTATTGTTTTCCAATGAGTTGGTATATAAGAAGTTAGTTTTGGTATGATGTTTAAATACATATTATAATTTCATAAATATAATATATAATTATTAAATCCATTATTATATCCGGTCGTGATAGGAGGTGATGGAAAATGAATTCCATCAGTTCGTGAGGCGGCAGCCCATCGTACACATGTTCAAAAATTTCATTTCCCATTTCATTGAATAAGATATAGAAATAGGTTATTACAATAACATAATAACATATGATTATATGATATCTAATTGTGTTATTCCATCATTAGAATAGTAATTTATGGAGGTGTAGGAAGAAATAAAACAAAATTAAAGGTTAATAATTTTACCTCTTCTTTAGAGAACCACTTTAGGCTTATACCAAAATCCTTATCAAGAGGATATCCTAATAAAATAAAGGAATAATAAAGGTGTATATGAATATATAGAATATATTTTTCTATGTTTTGGATTTAAAAAAATCTATTTTAAAGTTTTAATATGAGAGAATAAGGTGTGTCCTTTTATAACCGGGGGAGATGACACACACGAAAGTTTTGAGAAGAATAGAGTGTACCAACATTTTTATCCTGAACAAACTCTCTAAAATGAGTCATTATCAAACATTAAAGGTTATAACACAAATATATATCCATAAAATTGGTTTTTAGAAGTATCTAAGTCATTTTACCCCTTAGCATATTAGTTTAAGCACTAGTAAACTCGTTTAATCCTTAACCAAATTAATTAATTTTTTCTTTTTTACTATCCATTAGGGTAAAATATTTAGTTGAACATATTAGAAAATTTTAATCTCTATTATTTAAAATATTGAATCCATTTTACAGATTCCATTCACATAATATAAATTATTTAATTTAAAATTAAACTAGCCAATGCGATGAAAAAATGGTTTTCCAAAGAAAAAATCTTGGAATGATTAAAATTTTTTCATACAAAAATTCAATATTAAATTTCATACCAAAAAATAAATGGGAATAATTATTATATAACTAATATAATTTTAATTTTTAAACCATTTTAAAATAATGTGGAACCTTATAAATTCTTTAAATGAAATGTAATTTCCAATTAAAACCAGTATTTCTCACTATTCATAAAAAATAACTTCTGAGAAAAATCCCAAACATTCACCCAAAGATATTTTTTACATGTATATTTAAAAAATAGAATTAATTGTTTTAAAATATATTTTATAAAAGTTTGAAAAATTAATTTTATATTTTTTTTACAAAAATAAATAAAAATATATTTTTTAAAAGGACATTTTTGAAGCATATAACTACTTTAATAAACATTAGGTACTTATTTATAAATACATTTTCATTATATAAAAACATTAAACTTAATTTTAAAAATTTATTTATTCGTATTCATACTCAAAAATTTAGCTGCTAGGTTATAATTTTAAATTTTTAATACTAATATTAACATTATATTGTGATTCGTTCAAACTTGGTGTTTCATGTAACATAAGTTATCGAAGAAATTACATTATTTAAAAAAATATATTTATTGAAAAATCTATATGTTACAATATAACCCCCTTAAAATTAATTTCACCTTTTAAATTCATCACTCTGATATAAAAAATGAGGATCGTTATGCCTCATTATATCCTTGGGTTCACACATAGATTCTTTAATTTGGTGGTTTTTGCTACAGAACATTGATCATATGAGTGGTCTTGAGTTTGTATATTTCTCTCCATTCAATGTAGAATATACACATTTTATTCCTCATAATAAATATCATGGTCCATAGGTATGACCCTTGAGTTCATTACATGTGAAGGATTAGGTATGTACTTCTTTATGATAGATACATGGAACACATCCTGGACTTGAGAGAGGTTTAGTGAAAGTGTCAGTCGATAATATATCATCTTCATACGATCAAAAATTTAAAGGTACGATATACCTATGTCTTAGTTGATTTTTTTTCCAAATTTTATTACCTTATTCTATGAATAAATTCTTAGAAACACCATGTTAAAATATTCATGTAGTTGGGGCTTGTCTTAGTGGTAAGCACCCCATAATATTACATAAAAAATGGGGGTTCAAAACCCATTGGGAATAGGTACTGTAGTAGTAAAATAGAGGTACTGTAGTAGCAGTGGTACGGAAGATCATCATGTACTGTAGTGGCGGTAGGGAACTGTAGTAGTGTCGGTACTGTGTGGGTACTGTAGCAGGCGGGTTACTATTCACAGAATGGGCATCGAGCCAAATATTTGGGCATGTGGGCTAGTAATGGGATACATGCCCACTAGGCCTTAGAGCTATGTAATGGGTCTCCTTCTACCCAATTAAAAGAGTTCTCTGATTTTATTTAATAATAAAATGAGACTTCGACCCTAACCTTTTTTACCATGGTACCAAATTCAAATTCCATATCACACCAATGACTATCAGCATAATTTTTTTGTTGACTTTGGGTTTCCCTTATGTGTTCAAGAATGGTTAAAAAATTCCCTACAATTTATTCATCTATATGAGGTCCTAATAGATTTATTTCTATAACTTAAATCCAATATGTTGCAGTTCTACACTTATTTCCATAAATTTCCTTACAAGGATCCATCTGAATGCTCAAGTGAAAGCTATTATTGTATGATAACTCAACCAAAGAAAGGTATTGATACCAACCACATTTCAATCCATAGAATAATATCTAAATATATACTATAGGGTTTGAATTGTTCTCTAAAACATACCATCTATTTGAGTATGATATGAAATTTTGAAACTCAACTCTATATCAAGAGCCTACTGACGACTTCATTAGAACTTTGAGGTAAGCCACATATCATGATCAAGCACAATGTAATTTTGTAATCCATGAAACCTTACCACTTCCTTAAGATATATAATATAAAGATAATACATATATAAATCTTCTTTAATAGAAATGTATTTTGATTAATTTTTTAGGCAATCAAATATAACACATATAGAATTATTCCCTTTAGATGTTTTCGGGATTTTAATGATAAAATCAGTAGTGATGTTTTCCCTTTTCAATTATTTTATGGTTAACGGTTATAAAATCTTCTTATATTGTTTATATTATCCTTAACTAGTTTACACAACAAAAACATAGATACAAAAGATTCAATATCTATCTTCTCTTTTCCCTACGGGAAACACCTTTTCAAATATCAACACATATTTGTACTTCCATGATGAATAATGAATGAAGAACTATGAAACTCCTCTAAATTATACTTCTTTAAAACTAGTATTGATGAAAAAAATACACAGTTCCCAAACCATATTAATTCATCATAATCAATGTTGATATCTGAAACATTTATAACATTATTTGGAAACTATAAATCATCCTTCACTTCCACTTTAATATTTACTTGGATAGATGGTTAAACACTCATCTGTGAAAGGTATGATTTCTCCCCTTCAATAAGGCTTTCCATTTCCATCCTTTAAAAATCCAAAAATATTTTTTTTGCGATCCTCATCATGGATATGAAAGTATGATCCTTTCAACTCAAATCATCTACGACCTTGTTTGCTTTATAAGGGTGGAAATCTATTGAGCAGTCATAATCTTTAATCAACTCTAACCATATTCTCAAGTGCATGTTAAACTCATTCTATGGGAATATATATTTAAATATTTTGTGGTTAGGATTTATATCACACTTTTCTCTAAAAATATAATGCCTCCATATTTTTAATGCAAAAATTATTGCAGCTAACCCTAAATCATGGGTCACATAACATTGGTCATGAACCTTCAATTTTTGAGTGGCATAATCTATGACCATGTCATTATTTATGATAACACATATCAATCCCATCATGGATGCATAACTATAGATTAAAAACCTTCTCCACTATAAGGAAATGTGATAACATGTTTTCTAACAAATATTCTCTTCAGTTCCATAAAACTTTCATCCAATTTATGAATCCAGATGAACCTTTCTCTCCTCAATGTTAACATGGTAATTGGAGTAGACAGTCATGAGAAATTATTCACAAATCTTTGATCATACCCATCCAAAATAAGAATAATTTTTAACTTAGTAACCATGGTTTTCTTAGGTCAATTTCAAATAGCCCCAATCTTTAATGGATCCACACATATACCCTTTATTGAGATTATATAACCAAAAAATGAAAGCTTTTATAGATAAAATTCACAATGTGTAAATTTTTCTTACATTTTATCCCTCAATAGGGTCTTCAGTATAATTCTCATGTTTTATTCATTCTATTCCTTTATCATTGAATATATAAGAATTCCGTCTATAAATACTACCACAAACTAATCAAGGTAATCGATAAAGACTCTATTAATTAAATCCATGAAGACAATGGTGGAATTAATAAGAAAAAATTGAATCACTATATAATCGTAGTATCCAAATCTTTTAAGGAATGTTGACTTCGGAATAACCTCCATATTGACCCTCAATTGAAGACATATAGAATAATGTTTAATATTATAAAAGTACTAAGCCCCATATAGTTGATCCAATAATTCATCAATATAGGGTAGAGGATAGTTGTTCTTGATTGCGTTCTTATTCAGTTCATGGTACTCAATTAAAAGTCACATCTATCCATATTTATTCATAATAAATAGAACATGTGCACCATCAGGAGAACTACTTGACTTAATTAATCTCATATCTAGGTTATCCTAATGTTTCTTCTTTTATTCCTACAACTAAATCATGGAAATTCTATAGGTAATCTTTAAAATATGCGTGGAACCATGTTTGTGTTCTATTAAGAACTTAAGTTCATATTTTGATTAAATACTAGAAAACTCTTAATTAAAGATATAAGAAAACTTTTGTATAATAGTAATATCATCGATGTTGAGATTCTCTCAAATAACCTTACGTAATTGTACCTTTTGAATGGGAATCAAGATCCATAAAATGGATGTGATCTCTATCAGATGTTCATATCTATATTCGTACTGATAGATGATCGTAGTTTGGTTTGAAATATAAAATTTGAATTCCCTTCATTGTAAATTTATGTGGTTTTATGTATATAAATCCAATTCATGACTAAAATAACATAAAATTCATCCAGAGGAAGAATAATGTGGTTTTCATGAAACATATTCACACAAACTTCAATCAGATAAGAATCATAGACTTGAGTTATGATCATCATACCATTAGGGGTTTTCACTGAAAATTCAAAATACAATTATTGAGGATAGTAATTATTATTTCTATATACTTTTAGTGATATAAAATAATTTATATTTACTAATATGAAAGAGGGTATTTAAATATTTGAGCATACCATTCACCACCCCAATTTCATTTTTCTATCTTCAAAACCTTAATAAAACCAGAATGGTAAGCATGACGGTTATTGGTTGAAGAGTATTAATGATTTTTGGTATGGACTAGTTTTTTTTATTGAAGTGTAAATTATAAACTATCCAAAGTCACAAAATAAAAAAATAGTCAGCCTGAACATCAAGAATCATTTATTATAGTGATCGATCAATCATAGGACATCTGAATCATGAATGATTATTTTCAATCTATGATACCATAGGTTTATCCTAGGTCATTAATATTTATCATTTATTCAAAATCCAACATTTTGGTTTATAAATATTTTGGGAATTTCAAAAACATATCCCATAGGAGTGTCAAATCAGGTGCGTGGAAAGGCGCGTTGTCATGCACCATGTGATTATCGAGTCCAACTGAATGTTCATTTTTTAATGTTTTAACCCTAGGTATAACTATGCTAGAACCACATCCACTTATAGTATACTAACTTGGATGTAATTTATTAGAAACCACTCACTTTATCCTCCCCAAAATTCTAAGATATTTTCTATTAATTAGACTTATCCTTATGGATCTCACTAATGTTTTCTCATCATAGTTTCTAAATTTTAACTAAAAATTTCTTGGATACCAACTTTAGTGACCAAAAGTTTTCATAAATTGATATAAGACCTTGTTATGTGTATGTTCATTACATTACATAATGATCCATTCCATAATAATATAGGTCAAGTTCCTTCAAAAACATTGAAATATAAACAAATGGTTCATAGGTGAGCTATATATTCTCTCACTAAGTTCATCATATCTAAAACCCTATTTAGACTTGTCATACATAAATAATTTCTTAATAAACTATGTAATAATCGATAATAATGGGTGATATCAAATTCTTAGCAAGGTTAAATTAGGGAGATATGAATGACCACATAAAAAATAAATGAGTATAAAGGTTTGAGAACATGATCTTAACATTTGAAAACCATAACTTTCATATATTAGATCATAAAATTGAGTCATTGAATAAATCATGGATATTTATAAGACATTAATCATAAAGGAATAAAAGTACATAAGGTATGAGAACATCACATTGGTATAATACATGGACTTGTGTTATAAACACAAGTTTATAACAGTTGAACATTTATAAATAGAAACAGGTTCACTCTTTTCCTTAAGGACATGAAATCAGACCCTCACATAATCATATAAAAATGAAAGCAGGTCTATTAAAAAACTTTTGAACTTGAAATCTTTTTCATGCAGAACATATCATTGCCTAACAAATTTTGGGGATATATAAGTCCCACCCATCCTTGGTTATAACGTGACCACTTTCCTTGGTTATAAAATAACCTATTTCCTACGTTATAACATAACCACCATCCTTGGTTATAATGTTACCACTATAAAAAAATGAAAACAAAAAATATGTGATCCACAAGACCATAAAACATTCATCATATCCTTGGTTTCATAATAATTTAACCATATAAACACACGTAGAAATAGAACAGGTTTCATAAACATCTTGTTATCATAATAATTAACCATCTAGATGAAGAATATATATTATCATTGGATAATATCCCTAATAAAACTTCAGTATTATCAATGCATGTCATCTTAGTTGGAAAAATATTTTTAAATATCACTTGAAATATTTTTTCATGAAAATATCTTTTCTTTTAAAATCATATTTTAAAACTAAAAATTCATAAAATATTTTGGAAATTATTTTATTTGAAAATAATATTTGAAACGTAAAATGTAATCATTAAAAAATTTAGTTCTCATGATGGTGGGAAATTCTATTCATGTTGTACAAGTTAAAACAGAGATTCTTTTCACATTGATAGTACAATCCAAACAACCATTGTTTTGAAAATGAAATAAATATTCCTTTTAATTTTTTAATGGTTGGGGCCGAAGCCTCATTTATTATTAAAGAAAAGCAAATACATCTTTAACTGGGTAGAGGGAGACCCATTACATAGCCCAAAGGCATAGTGGGCATTTAGCCCATTATATCGCCCGTATGCCCAATTTTTAGGTCCAAAGCCCATTCTGTGAATAGTACTATTACAGTACCCATGCTGCTACAATACTGCACAGTACCTGCCACTACTACAATACTATACCACCTCTACAGTGCCTTACATTGTTTCCGCTACTATAGTACGCTACAATACTCCTATAGTACCCTCCGCCGAATGGGTTTTGAACCCCCATTTATCATGTAGAATTAAGGGGTGCATACCACTAAGCCAAACCCCAACTACACTTTTTTTAAATTTTTTCTATAAAAAGTCACAACTGGGAAAAAAATGAAATCAAAAAATCTTTTTTGAATAATATAATTTTATTTAAATCATTTTTATAAAATATTGTCATGGAAGAAAAAGGGTTTTTGGCTGAAGAGAAAAATTAATTTGGTTTTTTTTAAAAACATTCTTTTGGAATTGTGAGTGTATAAAGAGATGATAATTCAGGGAAAACATTATTATAAATAAATAACCGTAGGATTGATATATTAATTAATTTATTTATTAATGTATCTGAAGGTTACGTCACCTAAAAAATTATCATAAACAATCTCGATAAATAATGAGATTGCAACATTATAGCCTTACTAATTTTTTAACTTTTGAATCATAAACCCCATTAAATCATAACAAATAAAAAGAAAATTTAAATATTATGAATATAATTATATTAATTATTTCACATTTAAAATTTTTATTATATAAAAATCATTAATGAATATAGGTGAATTTCACAATACATGTCTCAAATAAGGAAAATTGAGACAAATATACCTTACCTTAAGTCTTAACCTCCTTCGTACACATTTGAACCTCATTTATAATAAATATTGATTAATTATAAAAAAATTATAGAGAAATTTTAATATATATTATACAATATATTATTTACATATGACCTTTTATTACTCGTTTATTTATAATTCCTTGTTAAAATCACGTTTCTGGTAATACCTGATTTTTTATGAATGTTTTGATTTGATATTTTTTTTGAATTTTACATTTATAATAGTTAAATTATATCTATAACATTAACCATTATGTTAATATTATATTTATTCAGCACACATGTATTTATATTAACCCATAAAATTTAGATTTAGAAAATGGAATACACTGTTCATAGAGACGGTAGGTCATACGTACAGATGAATATTGTTTCCATTTTCTTAAAGGATGAAATAAAATAAATATAAATAATATATTAACTTTAAATAAGCATTTATATAAAATATATATCGCATGTATGTATTAAATTTACCCTTATTATATTCCATGCAATGAGTTAGTGAAAAAAACTGTAACACTTCATGAGGCGATAGTCCGACGTACACACAACTGGCATTATCATATCCCTCAAATAATAGAAATTAATATGGAATATGTGATATTATTATTTGATAAGTATAATTATGTTAAAAATATCATAAATATTCATTCAATCATTTCTTATTACCATCCATGTAAACAAAAAATGAAAAACACATTACATCTATCTGCAAGGTGGTAGTCCGTCGTACACATAAGCGATGTTAATGTTTTCCAATTATTTGGGAGGTAAGAATATATATATGTGGTATTATAATTAAAAATTTATAATAATATCATAAATATAATATATAAAAATTGAATCCATCGTTATATTCATTCGTGATAGGAGGTTATGGAAAACGAACAACATAAGTTTGCGAGGCAGTTGTCCTCTTTAGACATGATAAAAAATTTTGTTTCTCATTTTATGAATGATGAGATGAATATAGGTTATTACATTAAAATAATAACATATTTTTACATGATAGATACTATTTTTATTTTATCTTCACAATTTATTAATATTTTAAATAGGTGTAGGAAGAAATAATTCAAAACACAAGGTTATGATTTTTACCTCTTATTTGGAGAACCACTTTTTGTTTATACATAAATACTTCTTAATAGTATTTTATAATAAATAAAAGGATTATAGTATGTGTATAAGAAATTTGGGAATATATTTGGGTAGGTATTTGGTGAACCAATTGGGTTTGAAAGTGTGAAAAAGAGAGGAGAGTGGATGGCCTTTTATAAGTGGGAGAGAGGGCACGAATGAAATTTTTGAAAAGATTAAAGTGTACCCATGTTTCACACATACTGAAAGGCTCCAAAATTTTCCATTCATGAAAATTATAGGTGATAAGTTTTAAATATGAAAATATTTTGTCCTGACTAAATTTATAATTCATATTACCACTTTTCTTTTTTTAACCCGATCGTAAACCCATTTTGACCTTAACCACTGTAATTAATTTTTATTGTTTTTACTATTTATTATGGTAAAAATTTATGATAAACTTATTATATAATATTTAATATTCTAATTCCAAATAATGAATAAATTGTTTCTAATTTCATTATCAAAATTCTAAAAAATTAAGTTAAAATTAAACGTTCAGACGTGGTGAAAAAAAAAGGTTTCCCGAAGAGAAAATCATCAAAAGATTTAAATTTTATCATAAAATAATTCAATATGAAATATATTAACATCCACTAAATTTAATTAGATATAAAACAATTATTGAATTTTACTTTTAAAATCATTTTATAAAAAAGTGGAACCTTATAAATTCTTTAATTGAAAAGATTGCTTTCAATAAAAACTTGAATTTTCACTATTCATCAAAAAATTAATATTTTTAGAAAAATAAAAAAACACCTAAAGATAATTTTTATAGGTATATTTATAAAATAATTTTTTTATATAAAATTTCAACAAATTTCAAATTTTAATTTTCTTATTTGTTCACAAAAAGCAATAAAAATTATTTTTTTGAGAAAACATTATTTTCGAAGCATGTAAATATGTTACTAAAAATTATGTTCTTAATTATAAATAAATTTTATTTCTATGAAAGAATTATACTTAAATTTCAAAATGTTTTTATTCCTATTCATACCACCAAATTTATCCAATTGGTTATAATATCCACGTTTAAAAAACTAATATTAATAGTATATCATGAATCTTTAAAACTCAGTGTTGCGTATAACAAAATGCTTAAAAGAATTTCAATTGTTAAAAAAATCATAAAAAATCATGGTTTTATACTTTTTCATCAAATGAGAAGTGAAAGTATCACTCGTGCATACGTATGACTTACCGTCTCCATGTATCACCACAATTAATTTTTCACCATGGTCTTTTATGGATAAGTATTATGATTGGTTTAAGGCTTACATGTGAAATTTATAATATAATTATGCCACTATAATTAAAATATAGTATCTACCTTATTTCATTACAATCCCATATAAAATGATAATGTCTCTCATGTGTGTGTGGACTATCACCTCCATAAAGAAATGTGATTCGTTTTCCATTTCCACTTTACATGGATAGTAACAAAGATGGATTTATTGATTATATATCATATACATGATATAATAATGATTATGATAAGGTGAAATATTATTTAAATTTTTTATTTTCATCCCTTAAAAATTAACAACATCATTAATGTCTATGCACGTCCTACTATTTCCATGAACCATGTGATTTATTTTTCTATCTCTAGGTTTTCAGGATGAATCTAAATATATATATATATATATATATTGAATTCATATGATATTTATTTTATGATTAAAATTATATATATAATGAAACCATTATCCATGTTTAGGGACTACAACTACCGAACCAAAACGAACATGAAAAACAAAGTAGATTTCACCCAGAATAATGATTTTAATAAAGAATTGTTAATAAATTGGAGATAAAAGATTATAATAAAACCATATATGTTATAATATATATGATTAGGATTATTTAATAGTTTCATAAAATATATGTATTTATTATTCAGGAGGTTCCAACACATATGAAGGATGTCTAACCTGGGGTAATAGTTTATTTCACAATTTCATCATTATTTAGGATTATTTATCTTTATGTATCCCCTGGGGAAATTATATAATATTTATATATTAAACCACATATATTTTATTATCCTATGTTAGTTTTTATAAGTTATAATTTTTCATTTCATTTTTCTCTCTTTAATTACTCAAGATACTGAAATAATGTTTATAAGGAAAACAAATCTTGTTTTTTCTACTCAACTAAGAATCATTTCCTTCCATGTCCATATTTTACCTAAATTATAAAAAATAATGTTTTTAATATTATAAAATGATTTACTAGTGAAATATTTAACCATTTTTTAGTATTAAAAAAATTAAAATTAAAATTCTTTTCTTCTTCCAAACATTGTACTTTTTTTCCTTTTACAAAATTTTGAAAGGAATTCTTTTTTAACAAATATTCCATGAACATAATTTTCCACCATCCTAGCTACTCAATGATTAAAATATCCCTTTATAGGTTTCAAATGTTATTTTTAATGAAAATATTTTATTTAATATATTTTAAATTGTTAGATAAGTGATTTCAAAGTGAAAAGGGTATTTTCCTCAATAAAATTTCTAATGATCCTTTTAAGGTGCTTTCATCTTTGTCAATATAATTTTTTGAATCATATTCCTTATTGAGAATATAATATAATAATATCATCCTTCATATATATTTATGTGGGTTATGATATTTTTTATTAGGAAATGTATTGAAATTTTTTATTCTAGTTCTGCTAATATGGAAAATTTTCAATTTTTAAAGAATATTGATTAAGTTGTATTATTTATTAATCTGATGAATACATTGGACTTATTATATTATCTTTGGGTAATAGAGCTACACTGACCCTCAATGCATCAATAGGTTTCCAAAGACAAAAGATATTGGGTTTTTTTATTCCTTAAGCATTTATTTATATTTTTTACCATAAATCCTTCACCGAATTTGTAGATGTATTAGTACAGGTCGTCAATTATATGTTTTAGTTGTCCAAAATTTTGTAATCCATCATTGTGAAATTAATTATTTATTTTCTTGTGATTATTCGAATAGTTTTGATATCCATGGATAATTTTAAGCTCATGTTATTATTTGTATATAATTATTCGATCATCATTTCTTCATTCCATATTATTTAAGCCTTATTAATCCCATGTAGCTTCTGTGGTATTCATTCCATTAATGAGAATCTGACCTTATCTATGTATTATATTTAACTTCTATAGGATGCCACGAAGTGTTTCATTATTTATATATAAAGACATGACATAGGAAAAAATGACGATCCTAAAGAAAATATATGCTATATTTTATTATTTCTAGTTAATTTTGGATTCAAGCATGTATCTAGTTTACCAATACTACTAAAATATTCATTCTATTGGGATGTAATCACTTGTTTCTAGTAGCAATGTGATAATTTAACCATTGGATATAGTTTTTGAGGGTCAGAGTATTTATAGTTGTATTAGATGATGTTTAATAGAAACATTGGGAATTATATTTAGGAAAATATATACTAAGAAATGTAACCCTTTAATGAACTTTGGGAATATTTCCAAAGAAACCGTGATTTTTATTTTGAGATTAGTAATAAATAAAGATTCATTTTATGTTATGTATATCACTAGTTTTAAGATTATTTATTATTTTCCATAATATTATGATTTAATCTAGTGTAAGACATTGTTATGATGTGGTGACTATTAAAACTAATGAAAACTATATTAATGCATGTAATCCATGTTGGTGTTACCCTCTTGAGGAAGATAATAAAATTAGAGCTAGATATGAAGCTAGAACTGAAAAAATTATATCTATATTAGAGAAGATGACTCTGGTTATGACTAATATCCTTTCCCATATAGAGTAGCCTACTGATAAAAAATACAGTGTAACAATGTTATATTGGTTTATGCATCAGCAACCTCCATTGTTCATTATGACTATAAATCCATTTATAGCTAAGAAATGGATATGTTCCTTAGAGGAGTTATTTCTCACTTTTTCATGTAATGAAAATGAGAAGATTTTTAGGGCAGTTAATTATTCCTTAGAGGATTCAAATCTATAATGTTCATTGATTTAAACCTCGAAGGATGAGGATAAAATAATGAGCATAGAATTTAAGGATTATAAACAAATTTTCATTGAAAAATACTTCCCTTGTGAACAAGGAGTATATATAGAGAGAAAATTCTTGAGTCTAAGATAAAAGGCAGAGAAAATTGTTAATATGTATGGAGTAAACTTTACAAGGAAAAAAATTTATGTTTTTTACTATGTACATAATCCAAAGAGTGAGATTTTATATTTATTTGATGGGTTAAAGTTAATACTTTGAAGGGAACTAGTATGCCAAGCATTATCATCATATGAGGATATAGTTCATCTGCTATAAAGATTCATAACAATTTATCCAAGCCATATGGATTTGAAAAAAGACAGAAATGAAGAGTTTGGAATGGAAAAAATTGATAAGAGGAAGAATGTAAAGATTAATTTTTTAACATATGGTACTTAGGGAAGGAAATACTTTTGTACATTCATAACAGAAAAAGGAGTTTTCTTCAAGTGTGGATAAGAAGTCCATAATTCTTAAGAATTAAATTGTAAAGGAGAATCCATAAATGTGTAGTGATTTAACTATAAATAGATGAGAAATTATTCCAACCAATCCCCAAAACGTCAACATAACATGCCACAAAACAACCGAATGGGTGAGGTCCAAGTATATTCAATTACTACATCTGATTTGGAAGTTTATTAAAATTTGGTGAAAGGTAATGTTATCATCCACTCTAGTATTGAAAATATTTTATTTGATTATATTTCTACCCACTCTTTTATTTATGAAGCATTTTCTAAAGCATATCACATCACCACCTCAAAAATTAGGTATTTAACCTATAATGAAAGCTTCTAAAGTTATAATGAATGAATCTTAGGTCTATAAATCCCCTCTTAGAGAATATTTTAGGAATTTTCTTCATACAAGTCTTATTATAATTCCTATATATATATTTGTTGTAATTTTTATAATGGATTGGATACTAACCATATCAATTTTTAATGATAGGAATTTACATTCGATATTACAAATAAACCTTCAATCGTCTATCAGTGTGAGGATAAACCTGAAAAAAACTGGAATTTACTTATATTATATAAGTTTTATAACCTAATAATGAGGATTATTTATCTCACATGTATGGGGATAAACCCACCAATGAAAATGTGACAAATTTTCAAGAATATACAGATGTATTTATTGAATACTTGCTTAGTCTTTCCCCAGAATGTAAAGTTGAGTTTTCAATATTACTTATACATGGTGCTACGCCTATTTCAAAAACTCTATATAGAATGTCCCCGATTGAGTTGATTGAATTAAAAAAAATAAACTATAGGAGAATCTTGGTAAGGTGTTCATTCATCCAAGTACTTCTCTGTGGGGTGAACCTGTTTGTTTTTTGAAGAACAAATGTGGGTCAATACATCTTTTCATTGACTATTCAGAACATAACAAGATCACTATTAAGAAAAAATATCTTATACCCCGTAACAATGGTTTGTTTGGCCAATTATGAGGAGATCCATGTTTTTTTAAGATTGATCTTTGATCTGGATATAATTAGCTAAGGATCAATAAGGTGGATATACCGAAGAAAGTATTACGTACGGGGTATGGTCATCATTAATTTATAGTAACACCATTTGGACTTACCAATGCTCATGTTATCTTCATGGAATTAATTAATAGAGTATTAAGATATTACATTGATCATGTTTTGATAGTATTTATAGATGATATTATCATTTATTTTAAGAGTATTTAAGAGCACAAAGAACGTATTTTAATAGTGATAAAGTCCCCGGGAAAGGATAAGTTTTTATTGATAAATTTACAAATTGTGAATTTTGGTGTCAAAAAGATTGATTCTTGGGTCTTATAATCTCAAGTAAGGGTATTTCAATGGATCCTTAAAATATTGAAGTTATTGAGAAATGATCAAGACCAACCATGGTAACCAAGATCCATATATTTATTTGGTTGGATGGATACTACTGATATTTTGTGAGATATTTCTCATGGTTATCTAATCCACTCACTATATTGACTCATAGGTGTGTTATGTTTTTAAAGATAAATTATTGTGAATTGAATTTTAAAGAAACAGAGATACAGTTTGTTAGTGCACCTGTAATAATACTAACCTAATATGTAGAAGGGTTTCTTTATCTATATTGATGTAACAAATAAGTTATTTCACACTTTCCTTATGAAAAATGACATGGTGATAGAATATGCATCTATCAAATTAAAAAAACCTTAAAAAAATTACCTGACCCATGATTTGAAGTTATTAGTGGAAATTTTAACATTGATGATATAGAGGAATTATCATTATAGTTAAATGTGTGACATGTATACTTATTATAAAATCTATATATTTACACAAAAATATTTAAAATTTTCTTAAGAAGATGGTTGGATTTGATCAAATATTATGGTTACTAAATACATTACCACCCTAGGAAGGTGAATAAGGTGGATGATTCTCTAATTCAGAAATACCATTCTAGTTTTTTCCATGATAGTGATTAAAAAGATACAATATTTATGGATTTTAAAAATATGGATCTTGAATCTATAAATAAAATTGGAATGATATTATCTTTTTCAAATAAATATTCAACCATCCATGCATGATAGAATTAAGAATACAAATGAGGAAGACATTGAATTATTGAAGAATGAGAGGAATGTTCTTGAGTCCATCCCTGATCATACTGGAATGATAATGCTCTGGAACTAAATATGTGTCCCATAAATACCATAAATACAGAAATTTCTATTGGTGAATGTCATAGTTCATCATTCTATATTCAGCCTAGAATTACAAAGATGTATAGGGATATAAAAGAGTATTTCCAGTGGTACTACATGAAGATAGATATTGTAGATTGTGTATCTTGGTCCTTGGTATATCAACAAGTTAAGTCTTGGAATCATAATTTTTATGGGATATTGTAACAATTACTCATAATGGAATATAAATCTAAATACATCACCATGGATTTTGTAGTCAGACTCCCCAAAACGTCAAAAGAACATAATATTGTTTTGGTTGTAGTTAGTCTCTTTATGAGGTCAGAACACGTCATTCAAATTAGAGAATATTTATATCTAGATCAAAATTCCAAAATATATATTAAGGATGTGTTAATGTTACATGGATACCACATTCTATTATATCTAAATAGGATCTGAGGTTTACCTTGACGTTCTAGTAATGTCTTCAGTGATATCTATATATAGAGTTGAGTTTTAGTACTACTAATCATCCTTATACATATGACCAGTCTGAGAGGACCATTCAAAATCTATAATAAATTCTGAGATCTTACTATATTAATTTCAAATGTCTTTGGGATCAACACCTTTGTTGGATGAAATTTTCTTATAATAATAACTTTCAGTCAACAATTTAGAATATGATTTATGGAACTTTTTATGTTAGGAATTTCATAAATCTAAAAAGTTATGATGAGTATAGAGAAACAATCCTATTGGTACATGATCTAGTTGAGGAAATTTAAGATAAGGTTTAATCCATTCAAGAACACATAAGGGGAACTCAGAGTTGAAAAAAACATTCTATTAATAATCATCATTGAGATCTTGAGTTCAAAGTTAGTGACATGGTATTCAAATGAATATATACATAGATAAATGTTATGATATTTGGAAATATGGGAAATTTGATTCCATGTTATATTGGTCCCTCCTGAATTCTTGTTCATATCAATATAATAGATTACCATTTATTGCTTCCAATGAATCTCTCCTTATAAAGTACATACATGATATTTCACATTTACTAAACTCAAAAGTCATACAAATAGAGAAATATATATATTATGAGGATCAATCGGTAGAGATTATGGATCATAGAGTGGAATTACTACGAAACAAGAAAACTATCCTTGTCGATTTTTTGTAGCAAAATCAAAAAACTAAGGAAGCAGCATGGGAACCTGAGAATGTTTTAAGACTGAAGTATCCTCAATTGTTCATATCAGAGTGATATAATTTTGGGAGAGAAAGTCTTATAAAGGGGTAAAATGTAACACCCTGGGAATTTATTTCACATTTCTTTTTAAATAAATTTAATTTCTTTAGTAACTTGTGTTACATGCAACACTTAGTTTAAAAGAACCACAATCTGATATTTAAATATTATTTAAATTTGATAGTTACAACCTAGAAATTAAATTGGATGGTATTAATATGAGTGAATAAATTATAGAAAATTATGTTTTATACATGTATAAAATTAATTCATTGGTTATCAATTGATTATAAATGAAAAAAAGAAATCTTTTATGGGTAAAATAGATTGTTTTTTGAAAAAATATTTTTATGTGCACAATGTGTTTTCACCTTAATAAATTTAATTGATCAATATTGGTGAATTATTTTAATGAAATTTATATATTATATTTTTTTTCAAATTTTTTTTATCATTTATCAAACATTTTTCTCAGTATGGGATACGAATAAATCTAGATTTATGCTTAAAACTATATTTTTCTAAAAAGAGGTTTCCATTCCATTTTTCTCACTTATTTCAAAATTACATTGTATGACTTATATAAATTGAATTTTGAAAATTAGTTTCCATATTTTTAATCATGGGGATCAAATTTGGTAAATTTGTCCCTTTTATTTTTTTCTCATTATGAATATTAATTGTGTAAAATTGATCACCTCGATAAAGGGTAAGTCGAGTTAAAGTATGTTTAAACAAACATTTAATTCAATCATTTTTCATAGAAATTAGTTTTTGATTAATTATATTTTAATATTATCAAAATTGGATATAATTTTAATTTTTTTAGGCACACTTTTACTGGAAAAGTTCCACTATACTATTTTAAGAAAAGAAAAATACAAAATCTCAGTCTCTTAATTTGAAAAATCTCGTATGATTTCAATTAAGGAAAAAAAATATTCTGAATGAATTTTAATTTTTATTTTTAGAATGATGAAATTATTTTCATGATGGAAATGTATTTATAATTTTTATAAACTGTATAATTTCCGTAAATTCTTCCACAATGTTGACATAATATTTGTACAATTAATAAGAAAATAAAATAAATGATTTTAAAAATATTAAATGTAATATAATTTGATTGAGTTATAGTGTTACTTGAATTATATATATAAATATAACATATTAGTGTTCTTTTAAATTAATATATTTTAATTCCATCTTTGTGTTGATTTATTTAATATCAAATTAAATGAATAGGGTCAAAAATGTCAACAATGATATTTTTGAAAACAATATTTTATTAAACTATATAAAGTTAATATAAATATAAAAATAGTAAAAAGGGTGAAATAAATGATAAAAATATCATCCATTTTAAATTTATGATCAAATTTTTACCTTATAAGTAAAATTATAACCCTTAATGATTAAAAAAGATGTTACCATGGTTAAGATTAATATTAGTTAACCAAGGGGCTAAACCAACAGATAAGGGTTAAAATGAATAAAAAACTATCTAAATTTCTTTTTGAAAAGTTATTTTGATATTATCATCTTTTTCATCAAACAACTGGTAATTTTTAATGATTTTTTGGTAGTTAATTAATTATATTTCAATCTTTTTGGTAATTCCAAGTGTGTCTCCCCCCTTATAAAAAGACACACCTTCCCTCTCTTATTTACACCACTTTGAGAAAAAGAGGTCAACCATGCTCTAATAATTTATATTTTTAAATGCATATATAATTTATAGAGGTATTTATTATCCCAAAATTCCAACCCATGGTTCCTTATTAAATGATCTAAAGGAGGTCTCCCATTGAAGAGGTGATCGTCTTACCTGGACCCTTTCAATTTATTTCTTCTCATACCGCCTCTAAATATATGGTATTTATCATAAAATAATAACTTAAATATCCTAAATATATAAAAATGTCATTATTATTATTATAAATCCATTATTATCCACCCCCAATTCTATCAAATGGGAAAATAATGTATTGCTCATGTGTGCGTATGACTTACCATCTAGACGTAGAGATACAATTAATTTCTCATCACTAACTATTATGGATGGGTATTCTACTGGGTTTAATATTTATATATGATATTTATGATATAATTATTCTTATGTAATTATGATATCATATCATCCTCCTTACCTTCCAATCCATTGAAAAACAATAACATCGATCTTGTGTACATGTGGACTTCCACCTCCATGAACCAATTGGATTCATTTTTCATTTTTAATTTACATGGATGGTAATAATCATTGATTTAATGAATATATATTATATAATTATTATTCTATTAAGGTGAAATACTATTTAAAATTATTTCTATCCAGTTTTTTAAATTTAAAACAGCGTTCAGGTGTACGTACATCCTACGGTCCCCATGAACTGTGTAGTTCGTTTTTATTTCCCTATATTTTATTGATAAATATAAATATATATAATAAATATATATGATATTTATTTCATGGATATAATTCTGGATATGATGTAACTATGATCCATGTACAAGTACCAAAACTAATGAACCAAAAAAAATATGAAAAATGATGTAGTTATCACCCGAAACAATAATTTTAATAAAGAATTGATTGTAAACAGGTGATAAAATATTATGAGTAAATAATGATATGATATATATATTAATATGTTTCTAGAATATATTTATAAAAAATATATATTATTATACAAGATGTTTGAACTCATGTGAAGGAAGTCAAGCCTGCGATATTGGTTTATTTCATAATCTCCTCAATATTCAGGATTGTTTATCTCTAAGTCTCATTTGGTGGGATTATTTGATCTTTATATATTAAAAATAATACATTTTATTATCCTATGGTTGTTTATATAATTTATAAATTTTCATTTTATTTTTATTTCTTTATGTACTCAAGATACCAAAATAATGGTTTTATGGAAAATCATCATTTTGTTCTACCCAATTGAGAATATTTTCTTGCAAGTTTATATTTTCCATGAAATGTATAAAAGAATTTATTTACTATTATATAATGATTTAATAAAGCCATTTTTCCATTTCTATTTTTTAATATAAAATTAATCTTCTTATCATTTTCAAAATGAGGTACTTTTTGACCTCAAAAGTGTGAATGAAATGTTTTCTAACTTATTCAGTATGAACATAATTTCCCGATATCATGAGCACTAAATTATTTGAAAATTCATTAATATATTTTTCTAAAAAATAAAATAAATTTTTTCTTTAATATTTTGGAATCTTTTATATAAGTTATTCAAAGTGAAAAGGATGTTTTCCTCAAGATATTTTCTATGTATCCTTTTAATGTGTTTTCATCTATGTCAACATAATTTATTAAATGTTTAGATTTTTTGAAAATATAATCTAATGATATCATCCACTGTATATTTTGGATGGTTTATGATCATCCTGACTTGGGAAATAATGTGCATTCCATATTAAAATTCTTCTGATATAGGAATTTTTTTATTTTTAATACAAGTTGATTAAGTTGTGTTTTTATATATATGAAGAATGAATTTGTATTATTAGGTGACTAGTGGGACCTAGAATTAAATATCCCCTTTATGAATTTTTAGAACTCATGAGAGAAAATATATTGGGTATTTGGATGATTCCTTAGCTATTTATTTATATGTCTTTACACGAGGCCTTGATAGTATTTGAAGATGTTTTGGCACAAGTCCTCAATGGTATGTTTCAAATTTTTTTTATTCAGTAATCCATAATTATAAAAGGATTTATTGATTTTCATGTGATTATTTGAATAGTTTTTATATACATGAATATGTTCAAGGTTATGTGATTATTTATATGCAATTATTTGATCATCTTTTATTCTTGTCATATTTTCATGCCTTATTTATTCCATGTTAACTTTCATTGTATGAATACTCCTATTAATAATCTGATCTCACCCCTTTCTTATGCTTCCCTTTCCTCAACATTCTATTAAGTATTTTATGATTTTGATGTTTTGATATGATTGACTAAATAATGATGCTCCAAAATAAAATAATATGTTATATTTTATTTTTTCAATGTAATTTGTGATTCAAGCATGTATCTGGTTTTCCATAATTAATAAACTATTTTGTAGCATCTTAGACCCATTTCACTCATTAGTAACCAAACCTAGTTTTCTGGATGGCCTAAAGTGAGCCTCTCCATATGCTAGAGGTTGATTACTAGTAGTGAAGTCCTAAGGTATGTCAACAGGAAGACTATTCCGTCGGGCCATAGTGCAACACAGTGGTATAGAATAATGATAAGAAGTGGAAATAATGATAAATAACCAACAGTGGAATAATAAATCATCTACATAAAATAAATAGGTGGAACAAAATCCATATCATATACAAAAATGATGCTCATGACTTGTGATATGAAAAAATGGAATAGTGGTAAAGGAATATATATCTTTCTATATAGAAATAAAAAAAATACCAAAAAACTGTCCTGTAGCGTTAAAGGAATAATCTTTTTACCCTAATCATGTACTCCATCCTATGCTAAAATTCAAGCATCCAAAGTCAGATGGTTCCATTTTTCCATACCAACATCCAGATGAACTTCTCGTGTAGCAATTAACGGTCTGTACAGGGTGTGAGGTATAATCATTAGGCAAACACCAATGGTGTCTAGTATAATCCAGCTATTGCTTATAAAATTAGTTGTCTGAATGTATAACAATTTTAAAAAATATAAACTATGAATAGGTTAAATCTGGTTCCTAATAGGCACTAGGCTAACACTATCTGCTTTAGCCTAATCCATCAGATCTCTTAATAAGTGATGATATGTCTATATATAAAGATATGTATGTATATATACATGGTATATATATGGAGTGATTTTTATAGCCACATATATATATATACTACTGTTATTCTAGACATGAGACATAACTCATGAATCCATGAATAGGAGAATGAGTCTCATAGAATTTCAAGGGATGCCATGCTCGAGTCTCATGAATCATATGGATCTTCATGCCCAGTTATCTCATTTAATTACAGATTTAATACTCATATATCACATTTAATTTGGAATATCATGCCCTTATATCAAATTTTATTTGGGATTATATGCTCATATGTTATATTTCATTCAGGATCCCATTCCCATATATAACTTTTCATTTGTGATTTCATCCCTATATATCACATTTCATTTCAGAGGCCTTTCCCTATTATCAAATTTAAATGGGATTCCATGCACGTATATCAAATTTCATTTAGAATACCCTACTGTATTTTCACATTTACATGGGATTCCATGCTCGTATATTGCACTTATATGGGACTTCATGCCCATGTATCACACGTAGATGGGACACCTTTCCAGAGTATCAAAAATTTAAGGTATTCCATGCCAGTAATTTACATTTCTATAATAAAATATGATCATAATTTAATACATGCCAATGGTGGAATTGCAATTCATTTAACATACCATTTAACTAAGGGAAATATCCCTTATTCATATGAAATTCTTGTGAAGTGGGCATACCACTCTTTCCCATTTAATTCAAGGTATTCATTCAATCTTGGAATCCTTTCAAGACCACAAAAAGGAAAATTTTAAATCTAATCATTTATCAACTAAAGTAGAATTGCATAATCACACCCTATGGTGTGGCACTTGTTGAGGTGGGGACCTTCGACCATAAATAATGACACATGGGGCATTTCTAACTTGCGTAACAATTTAGATTAATGAAATTTTTAATTTTAAGGAAATTTGTTGAAATTATGGCACGCGAAACAGTGACCCATCTTATAAAATCACTCACCTATTATAAAATAATGTTCAGAACCTCCTTACATAGGTTGGTATATGAACCCTTCTATGCTATCAACATCATATTCAATGTAGAATGGGAGAAATTAGAAAATACACAAACAACCTGTAAATAGAAACATTATCTCACACCAAAATATAACTAAAGATGGTGAGATAAACCAATAAAGGAAGGAATATGAATGAATCTCTTACTTATATGCATCTAAGACACTCTATGGCGAATGAATTTGACAGTAGACAAAGATCCTAGCTCAAATCCTGGGTTGGAGGAAGATGGGAAGCTCCCTTGCATGGGAGAAGATTTTCTCAAGAATGGGGAGGAAAATAAGGGGGAAAACATAAATTAAGGTAGGGGAAGACAATATTTTAAAAAAATTAAGAGTTTTGCGGTTTATATGCATGTTTTTCAAAACTATGCGCCTAAACTATGCATCATCACTTGTTTAGTGGCACTAAGGGTGTGGCCCTATGTGCATGGTTTGGAAAAACTATGAAAAACCTTAAAACCCACTAGGAATCCCTGAATGTCCAAGAGTCTTGAGGTTTATAGTTATAACTAACTGTGTGCCCCAACGTAATTTATTGCAACACCCACATGGTTGAGTCACACTGTTAGCTCTAATTGTGCTCTAACTTTGGAGATCAACATATCATTCAAAAATTTGGAGCTCTGGGATACAAATAAGACATGGACCATCCCAACCCACTCCTTATCCTATTAATCCCATTAATATCATAGAATGAGGGGTATCATAAAGTGAAATAAGTATTTGAATCTATTTGAAAAATTCATGATGTTGCAACCTCCCCTTCTTAACTCATCCTCAAGTTTTCCTTCCGAGGGTGGTGAAACATTATTTGAGAAAAGTTATGTCCACTGTGCATGTATATCATCCCCTCTCTCCCATGTATCATCCTACACACTGTCATGGTTACATAGCACCCATACAAAAGGAACTGTTTCTCCACGTTTATCCTTCATCCTCCGATCAATGATAGGTAAAGGATGCTCCTCAAAGGACACATATTCCTCCAGTTCAATATCCTCAAGATCAAACTAATGAGATGAGTCATAATAAGAGTAGAGTAGCTACGATACACTGAATACATCATTCATTGAATTCTACCTCTACTATAAAGCCAAATGATAGTATACTGGTCTGAATCTCTCCAATATCTCAAAATTCATAAAGTATCTAGGTGATACTTTTTTCTATCTCTGAATCCATTTATGCCCCAATCTTGAATGAAAATGTAACGACCCATGTTTTCATTTAGGTATGCCTAGTGTTTTCTGTTTAAATCCTTTTTTAATATCTGTAAATGTGAATTGTGGCCTACGGATAGTCCTAGGAGCATTTGGGGATTGTTCGGAGCATGGAGATTCGAGAAATGGGAAAACATGGTTGTCCACATGACTACTGAACTTTTAGTACTAACTGTGTGTGGGTAACCATGCATGGAACCTGGTGATCATTAGGTGGTGCGCAATTTGTCTGAAACTGTGAAACCCAAGATGCATGCTAGTGTGAAAAAACTATAGAGGTTGGATGGAGGATTTCCACATGGTTTTCATATGGTTAGTGAAAACATAAGACTTAACAACGTGGGGTCTCTCCCTTGGTAGTGGGAGCCAAAAACTGTGACCCATTGTTCATTCAACAAAACACCCACCCTAGAGAAATTGGTTGGGGTTGAAGAAGTAGCCACACAAATCAAGAGCCAGCATGGAAGAGGCCACTATTTCAGGATGCACTAACTCTGGGCACATCAAACCAGCAATGCAGGGGAACATAGAGAAACAACATGGTCCTCTGGAATAGAGGGAGCTGGACAAGCCTTAACCAAATATAATTGGGAAATCTGAGGTAGACCACGCCCAGAATCATCTGAAGCTCGAGGAGCATTCTGGGAAGCACCAGGATCAGAAGCAACTAACGTTGAGGGGGCATCACTGGGAGATGTCCTCCACCCACCATGCCTTTTGTTCCTGCATAGCAAAAACAAATGTCCTTGGATAGAGCAAGAATGACAGTATCTGGGAGACACCGAGAATACATGGTATTGCCTCCAATCCACCAAACATTGCACTTTTAGGGATACGCTATCTGAGAGGCAAAGGGATATATCCATGTCAACATAGATCTGAGCATTCATAAAATCCTCACCGTAATGGGTACGAGCATCCGAGCAGAGGAAACCCCTGAGTGAGTCCCCAACTACCTTGAGAAGAGCTTCATTCAGGAAGGGCGGGGGAAGACTAGGGAGGAAGACCAAGACTGCAGTGTAGGGTCTCTCCTTCCCGTGGTGGGCCTTCATCGCCACCTTGATAAGAGCTTCATCCATGCGTGGTGTATTGCGCCTCAGTCCTTCGACAGATGGTGCTTCAACCTTTCAAGGTGGCGATGGAGTCCCACCGTGGGAAGGAGAGCCCCCGTGCTGTAGTCTGGGTCTGCCTTCCTGGTCTCCCCCTACCCTTCCAGAATGATTCTCTTCTCAAGTAAATTGGGGAATCGCTTGGGGGTTTCCTTTACTCGGACACTCGTACCCGTTGCGGTGAGGATTTGATGGATGCTCAGATTTGTGTTGATATGGATATATCCCTCCCCCTCTCGGATAGTTTATCCCTGAAAGTGCAAGGTTCAGTGGATTAGAGGTAGGACCATGTTATCCTAGTGTTTCCCAAATACTGTCCTTCTTGCTCTCTCCAAGGACATTCGGTTCAGCTATGCAGGAACCGAAGGCATGGTGGGCGGAGTCCATCTCCCAGCAATGCTCCCTCAATGTCAGTTGCTTCCGAGCTTGGTCCTTCCTAGGACGCTCCTCGAGCTTCAGATGATTATGGGCGTGGTCTACCTTAGATTGCCCAACAAGCATTGGTTAAGGCTTGTCCATATCCCTCTGTTTTGGAAGACCATGTTGTTTTTCTAAGTCCCCCTACATTGTCTGGTTTGATGTGCCTAGAGTTAGTGCATCCTGCAATAGTGGCATCTTCCCTGCCGGCTCTTGCTTTTTGTGGCTACTTGTTCAACCCCAGCCAATTTCTCATGCTCATATATCACACTTATATCGGACTTCATTCCCAAGTTTCACAAGTATATGGGAAACCATTCTAGTTTATCAAAAATATAAGGGATTCCATTCTAGTAATTCACATTTCTATAATAAATAATGATCATACATTAACACATGCCAATGGTGGAATTAAAATTCGTTTAACATGCCATTTAACTAAGGGAAATATCCCTTATTAATATGAAATCCATGTGGAGTGGGCATACCACTCAGTCCCAATTTATTCAAGGTAGTAATTCTATCATGGAATCATGGAAAGACCACATAAAAGTAGAGTTTTCAATCTAAACATTTAATAATTAAAGATGAATTTCATAATCACGCCCTATTGTTTGGAACTTGTTGAGGTGGGGACCTCCAACCATAAAAAATGGAACATGGGGATTTTCTAACATGCCTAACAATTAAGATAAATGAAATTTATAATTTTCTGGCAATTTGTTGAATGTATCACATGAGAAATAGTGATGTATCTTATAAAATGACTTAACTTTTATAAAAAAAATGTACAAAACCACCTAATATATGTTGGTATATGAACCCTTCTCTGATATCAGCTTCATATTCAAAGTAGAACAGGAGAAATTAGAAAATAGACAAATGACCTGTAAATAGTGAACATTAGCTCACACCAAAATATAACAAAATATGGTGGGATAAACCAAGAAAGGAATGAATATGAATAAATCTCTTACTTATTCATATATAGCACACTCAATGGTGAAAGAATTGGACACCAGACAAAGATCATAGCTCAAATCCTAGGTTTGAAGAAGATGGATAGCTCCCACGCTTTGGAGAAGTGTTTCAGAAGAATGGGGAGGAAAATTAAGGGGGAATCCTTAAATTAATGTAGGAGAAGGAAATATTTTCAAAAACAATTAAGAGGTGTGCGGTTTGTATGAAGGTTTTTCAAAACTATGCACCTAAACCATGCATCATCTCTCGTTAAGTGGTACTAAGGGTGTGGCCCTACGTGCATGGTTTGGAAAAACTATGAAAACCCTTACAACCCACTAGGAATCCCTGAATTTCCATGAGTCTTGAGGTTCATAATTATAACTAACTATGTGCCCCTACTTAATTTATTAGGACACCCACATGGTTGAGTTGTACGGTTAGCCCTAACTGTGCGCTAACTGTGGAGCTCAACCTGCCTTTCAAAAATTTGGAGCTATGGGATAAAAATGAGACTTATACCCTCACAACCTACATATCCTCTTAAGACCATTAATATAATAGAATGAGAGATATCATAAACTAAAATTAGTATTTGTAGATATTTGAAAAAGTCGGGACGTTATAACCTCACCTCCTTAACTGGTCCTCAAGTTTTGCTTCCGAGGGTGTGAAACATCATTTGAGAAAAGTTCCATCCATGGTGCATGTATATCAACCTCTCTCTCCTAGGTATCATCCTGCACACTGTCATGATACCATAACACTCACACAAGAGGAACTGTTGCCTCGCGTATCCTTCATCCTCTGATCAATGATAGGTAAAAGATGCTCCTCAAAGGACACATCTTCCTCCAATTCAATATCCTTAAGATCAAAGGAATGAGATGTGTCAGAATAATAATGGAGTAGCTACGATACATTGAAGGCATCATTCATGGAATGGTACCTCTACAGTAAAGCCAACTGATAGTATACTAGCCTGACTCTCTCCAATATCTCAAAATTCATAAAGTAATGAGGTGATACTTTTTCCTATCTCTGAATCTATCTATGAATCAATCTTTGAGAAAATGTAACCACCCATGTTTTCATATAGTTAAGCCTAATTTTTTCAGTTTATATCCTTTTTAATATTGGTAAATCTAAACTATGGCATAAGGATGGTCCTAAGAGCGTTTGGGGATTGTTCAGAGCCTGGGGCCTTATGAAATGGTAAAACAGGGGTAGGCCAAATGACTACCGCACTTTTAGTAATAACTATGGGGGGGTAACCGTGCATGGAACTTGGTGAGCATTAGGTGCCATAGGATTTGTCTGCAACTATGAACCCCAAGATTCATGCTTGTGCGAAAAACTATAGAGGTTGGATGGAGGATTTCCACATGGTTTTCACATGGTTTGGGAAACCGTAAGACTTAAAAATGTGGGGTCTCTCCCTTGGCAGTGGGCATTAGTATGGTTTGCGCACATTTTGGCCAAATTATGCAGTCAAACCATGAACCCCTATTTTTAGGGTTAAATGTCTATTTTTTATTAATGAACATTTTAACTTATTTTGATCTTTCTCCACTAATTTTTGAGTGGATGAGGAGACCTTTCTTCTCTTGTGATCACTTTTCGAAGGCGTAGGATAGCTAGATGTATGATCTCGAGTAATCCCCTTTACATTCTTTTTTTATCTTTAGATGAGTTGCACTATTTAAGTGTTATATCATTTTCTCTATTTTCAGATCATTGGATTGTTTTTAGAGGACCACCAATAAGAAATTTAGAAAGCATTCTTCTAGCCGGAATGTGACACATGCGCCCCCTCATTTTCAAAAAACCCTACCTGTTATTTATTTGGCTACCGTGCGTTCCAAGGTGGAGATCCAAAATCTTGTGTCTCTAGCCCCTGACTCATTATCGTTTCTACCTTCTTCATCTCCCCGCCCTACTTTATAATGGCCTACCGGCTCGGGTTAGTGACCTAGTTCCTTCAAGGATTCCCTATTGGTAACATTCCATGATCATTGTCTCCTTGCTTCCCGATAATCCCTCTGGATTATATGGCGATGTCACGAGATGGACCTTAGACGATTCATGAGATCCCATCATCAGCATTTGATGCTGCTTCCTACTACCTCAAATGGACTCTAGTGACAAGGTTTGGATAGGCCAAACAAGCTCACCCAGTGCTCATAAGGTTTGTTGATTCATTGAATCTGATGGCGCTGGCTAGTGTATCTACTATGCATCATAAATCATTTTGTGTGGTCTTGGACATGGTGTTAAGTCTCCTTGCATGGACATGGTGTCTTATAAGAAGTTATTCTAGGATCCTTGCATGGAATTGGTGTCTTATAAGAAGATAGTATAGGATCCTTCTGTGGGTGAGGTTGCAGATCCGGTTTGTGCCTTTATTTAGCTGCTCCATGGGAAGAATATTATTCAAAGCCTATTGGGGTTCCTACGCCCATTTAATGATCCAGGTACTGCAGGTCATTCCCCACAAACCACCTGTAGTTAAATGAGGGGATCCAAACCTCACTTGAGTGCATTAACAAATACACCTTCTTCTCCTATTATATCTCTGGTTAGTGGTGTTTACACAAGATGTCAATCAAAATGTAATTGGATGTGCTCTTCCTCCAACATAGAAAAGGCCAATATGTCTGGTGCCAAACCCAGACAACTTTGGTTTTAATGTTACCCATTATTATTTTGAACGCCCAGGGTCTGGGGGCCCGAGTGAAAATAGATTCCATAGCTATGGAGATCTAGAACTCTAGGGTCTCCATTTTTGCGGTTCTTGAACCTTAGTAGGGATCCTCCAAAATTGGTGAATTTTATCATGGAATCATAATTCAAGCCTATGATCATGATAACCCATCCAATAGGCATATTTGGATGTTTTGGCAGTGTAATATCACAGTAGATCTAGTCCAAGAAGATGAGCTGGTCGTCACTACTAAAGTGACTACATGTGCAAGCAGTTTGTTTGCTTCCTTTATATATGGCAGTTGTGTTGACTAAAGAAGAGAGATCTTGTGGCATGGTTTACAAGCTTTTGACACAGGCGATTCCACAGGGATAGTTTGAGGGGATTTTAATGTCAAAGTATATCCGAAGCAGAAAACGGGAAGAAGGGAATTTCCCCAGAAGTCTAGTGTGGTCTTTGTGCAATTCATCACCAACATGGGACTTATGGATATAGGATATATAGGTGACTAGTTCACATGGTGAAATAACCAAAGAGGGGGTCGCCATACTTGGTGCCTCCTTGATACATGCTTGGAAAATATTCATGTTATTGCTGCCTACCCTAGTGCAAAGGTCTGACATATGGTATGGGGTATCTGATGATTCACCCTTGCTGATCTCTTTGTCTCCCAACGAGGTGAATAGTGAGTGCTTCATTTTCTCATATCTATGGTCTTGGGTTATCACCACACGGTTAGTGATTCATGATCTAAGCCCTCCCCGGGGAATGCATGGATAATCCTACACAACAACTTGAGACAACAAAAAAACACCATTCAGTCAAGGGTTAGAGAGCACCCCCCCCCCCTCACATGCAAGACATGGATATTCTCAAGATGGATACTGAATGGTTAGAATCCATCCTTGAAGAGGAATATAATGACATGTTGTTTGATGAGATCTCTAGTGAATATGATGTTTTTGTTGAAATGATTTTGTGACAAAACATGAAACTCAAGAGAGATCAATCCTTAAATTGGGTGGTAATCCAAAGGAAAAAATGTCTTCACGAGATAACGCACCCCACGTGCCTCCAGCTTTTCAAACCTTGCCGCCTGTTGAAGTGGTGATCGCAAACTCTTCGGCGGTCTTCACAGACATAAGGATCTCCTATCCTGGCCCCGATCTGTTTTCTGCCGTGCCACTGGAGGTTTCGGCTAAGGTTTTCTAGCAATATTTCTCCTTCAAGGACGCGCTGTGTGGCTCGTCCCAAGCCCAGCAAGCATGCTTCCCCACGATCTATTTTTTCTCTACGATGGTGTCACAGGAGGGTTCTTACATCTCCCTGGAGGTCCCTTCTTCGGCGTTCTTTGTGTTGGGATTTATTGATTTAAAATTTAAATAATGAAGAGAGAGGAAATCATTATTGGAGGGATTTTCTCAACATTAATGGAGGATTTTCTCCCATCATTAATGAAGAGTTATTAAAAATATTAATTGATTGAATAATGATGTAATTATGTATGTTGACCACATTAATGGAGGTATGGGTAGGGTGTCTATATAAGAAGATGTGGTAGCATGTTTTGGAATGTGGGATTGGAAAGATGTAGCCACCAAGAGAGAAACGAGGAAGGGGTTGTTGCGTTTTCGATAACCGGTGTGAAGCGAAGTTGGTGATCACAACAATGATGGTGTTTTGGCAGCGATTATTGAAGATGACAATGATGACGGTGCCATGTATCAAAATTCCTCTTGGTTGTTGATATTAAGCGACGTGTCCCTGTTGTGATGATCGACGGTACGGAAAAAAATGGTACGTTCATGGGTGTCATGTGTCGAGTGAAAAATCCTTCGGTTGCGTTGTAAAAGGCCTTCAAGTGTGATGTGTAAAATTCCTTCGCGTTAAAAAATGCCTTCTGGTGATAAAAATCCTTCGGGGGATATCTTTTCGTCTTGTATGTGTTTCTGCATCGACGACTTCTGCTGTGGTGCCGGGCTCCGTGCCCCAATAGTGGTATCAGAGGGATTGGATGAAGTGCTCGATTCCAAAACACGGTGGCAAGCATCTAGTAGAGCAGCTTATCAAGGACTCAGATATCATCAGAAAATGACGGCGGTATTATTGGTGTTGCTGGAATATCGAAAGTCTTCTTGACCGCAAGTGTCATGCGGCATGTTCCGTTCATTGGGTGATATTCAGAGTTTTGTGGAGTTGGCAATCAAATTGAACCAAACGGTGGAGATGAATGTGAAGTATTTGAATTTTAAATCATTGTGGAGATTTCTGGGATTTATTGATTTAAAATTTAAATATTTAAGGGAGAGGAAATCATTAATGGAGGGATTTTCTAAACATTAATGGAGGATTTTTTTCCCAACATTAATGAAGAATTATTCCCAATATTAATTGATGGAATAATGTTGGAATTAGGAATGTTGACCGCCTTAATGGAGATACAGGAGGGGTGTCTATATGAGAAGATGTGGTACCATGTTTTGGAATGTGGGCTAGCAAAGATGTAGCCGCCAAGAGAGAAATGAGGTAGGGGTTGTCACATTTGAAGAAACCCGTGCGAAGCGAATATGGTGATCACGGCAATGATGGTGTGTTGGCAGCGATGATTGAAGATGACGATGATGACGGTGCCATGTATCGAAAATCCTCTTGGTTGGGGAGATCAAGCGGCGTGTACCTGTTGTGATGATCGGCTGTACGGACAAAAATGGTACGTTCATGGGTGTCGTGTGTTGAGTGAAAAATACCTCCAGTGCATTGTAAAAGGCCTTCGAGTGTGATGTGTAAAATTCCTTCAAGTGATAAAATGCCTTCGCGTGATAAAAAGACTTCGGGTGAAATCTTCTCCTCTTGTCAGTGTTTCTGCATCGACGACCTCTACTGCAGTTCCGGTCTCCGCACTCCAACACTTTGATGCGGTGTAGTGATTCCAGTGCACCCTTGTGGCTCGTTTCAGAGCTGTGAAGCCATTGATCCCAGTATTCAGGCACTCCATGGATTCTTGGGGTTTGAAGGATCATGTGAAAATATCCTCACTCCACTAGAATTCTTTCTGTTTGGTATTGGCTTCGAAGTAGTACTTTGTCCATGTGTGGTGTATTGCGCCTCAGTCCTTGGGCAGATGGTTCTTCATCCATTCAAGGTGGCGATGGAACCCCACCGTAGGAACGAGAGCCCCCACATTGCAGTCTGGGTTTGCCTCCCTGGTCTCCCCCTGCCCTTCCAGAACGAAGCTCTTCTCAAGGAAATTGGGGACTCGCTCGGGGGTTTCCTCTACTTGGTCTCTCGTACCCATTGCGGTGAGGATTTTATGGATTATTGGATCTGTGTTGAGATGGAAATATCCCTCCCCCCTCTCGGATAGCTTATCCTTGAAACTGTAAGGTTAAGTGGAATGGAGGTAGTACCTTGTCTTCTCGGTGTTTCCCAGATACTGTCCTTTTTGATCTCTCCATGGACATTCGGTTCAGCTGTGCAGGAACCAAAGGCATGGTGGGCGGATGCCATCTCCCAGTGACGCTCCCTCAACATCAGTTTCTTCTAATCCTGGTCCTTCCCAGGATGCTCCTCTAGCTTCAGATGATTCTAGGTGTGGTCTACCCCATATTTCCCAATGAGATTTAGTTAAAGCTTGTCCAGCTCTCTCTTTTCCAGAGGACCATGTTGTCTCTCTACACCCCCCTGCATTGTCTGGTTTGATGTTATCGGAGTTAGTGCATCCTACAACAGTGGCCTCTTCCATACTGGCTCTTTCTTTTTGTGGCTATATCTTCAACCCCAGCCAATTTCTCTCTGGTGGGTGTTTGGTTGAAAGAACATTGGGTCACAGATTTAAGCTCCTAGTTGATTAGGAGTAGTCCCCCATCGTGTACATTGTGACTCCTAGTAGTTGCAGATGGCTGAGGGTGCCAGGCCTTTATTTTTCCTTCATCCCCTGGATGTTGTCAGAGAGCAGTCGATGCCCCATGACTCCCAGCCGGTTGTTCGAGTTCCCCTGGCCCCTGTGAATCCAGAACCTCATTCCAGATCCCCCCTAGAACAATGAGAGGGAAAACCATCACAATGGCTTTTACAGTGGCTCAGCCTTCACCTTATCACCATGCATCCAGCCCTGGGGTTTGTAGCTGCTTGAAACTAAAGAAGTTGAGGGAGCAACTGCACTCCCGATTGAGAGAAACCGAAGGGCCTGGGGCATAAGCCAAGCCACAAAATGTTAAAATGTTATCCTTTATTATCTATAACTCCCGGGGCCTCGGATCCCAGGTAAAAAATGATTTCATTTGTATGGAGATAAGGAATAATAATGTGGATCTGATTGCTATTATCAACCACAAGCAGAATCCTTCTAAGATTCAAGAGATTCTCCGCAAGATAATGTTTCATGGTGCCATGAATTCATATCCAGTGAACAATAACATATGGTTATTATGGTCTAAGTGAATTATGGTTGATCTCCTCTGTTCAGGTGACCAGTTCATTACGGCGAAGGTAACGAAGGTTGGGGATAGTGTGTGGGTGTCTTTTGTGTATGGTAGCTGCAACGCCTAGTGTCGTGAACGGTTGTGGAAATATCTTTGTTATTTTGACCCGAGAGATTATCCTTGGCTCGTGGGTGGGGATTTCAACATCATTGTTGATCCTGAGGAGAAGAAGGGCCAAGGGGAATTTCCTAGGAGGGCTAGCTTGGTATTTGGTTACTTAATGGATGAGAATGGTTTTCTTGAATTAGGCTTCTCTGAAGACCCCTTCACATGGTGTAATAATCAAAGAGGCGACATGAGGTTCTAGAGTCGAATTGACCGTTGCCTTACACACATCAATGCCATCTCCATGTTTCCCAATGCCCATGTTAAGCACCTCGTTTGAGGTATCTTAGATTAGTCGCCCCTACTGATCTCCCTATCTCCAAGGCCGAAGACCTCATAGGGATTTGGGTTCTATCACTACTGGACTCACATCCCCAGATACAAACAGATCATTAACGAGTTGTGGGGTGAGCCGACGCAAGGGCACTCGTGGGTTGTAGTTCACAACAAACTATGATGGATGAAGTTGGGGTTGAAGGTGTGGGAAAAGGACCTCCTACCCCTTGATCAAAACATAGAGGAGATGAAGCAAAGAATCAAAAGTCAGGAGTCTATTATGGAAGAGAACTAGAGTGACTTGATGTTTGAGGAGTTCTCTGACAGGAGGAACTCATGGGCAGAGATGATTCTTAAGCAAGAATGTTTGGCATATGAAATATCCAAGATTATGTGGCCTCAGGAGGGTAAGAGGAACTCGAACTTCTTCCATTCTTTCTTCAAGGAAAAAGGCATCCCACGAAACCAAACATTTTTCTTCATAATGTTGAATATACGGATGATAGATATGTGGTGGGGAGCAAGGTGAATATGTTTTTAGGGATCTCTTGGCTGGCCATAACCTAAGGATAGCCATGGGTACCCCAGTGGGAATGCGGCCATTTGGGATGCAGTGGAGAACTATGTTTCTAACAGGGATAATGAATGTTTAAAAATTACTTCAGACAAGGATGAAATCCACTCGACCATGGAAAATATCAATCTAGAGAGTGCCCCAGGCCCTGGTGGCTTCCCCGGTTCTTGGGATTTTTGGGAGGTGGTGAAGGGTGACATCACTGCTGATGTTTAGGACTTCTTTTGGGGGGTAGGCTTCTGAGGGTTGCTTGTGCTACAAACTTAGTGCTCATTCCAAAGTTTAGTGATCCCTCTTCTCTCAGACACTATAGATCTGTGAGTATGTGAAACATCCCCTATAAGATCATGGCTAGTATCATCAACTTGAGGATGTCCAAATTCCTTCCTCATTGGACTTCCATTGTACAACATGGGTTTGTAAAAGGCTGATCCATCCAAGGGGCTATTGGAATGGCTCAAGAGATTTTGAGAGAGATTAACACAAATACCCATGGATCAAACCTGGCTATCAAATTGGATATGAATAAGGCATATGATAGGATGAAGTGGGGATTCATTAACAGAGTTCTTAAAGCAATGGGTTTCTATCATAAGCCCCTAGATCTCATCTTCAAATGTTTCAGCTCCTCTTGGATGGTTGAATCGTTCATGGGAAATACTTTTGGGTTTTCCAAGGCTACCCGAGGGCTTTGTTAGGGGGACACTATCTCTCCCTGCATTTTCATTCTTGCACAGGACACGCTTAGCCATATCATTAGTAGGGGCCTATCTAGTGGTGACATACTTCCTTATCATAGGAAATTGAACCTTCCTCTTATCTCACACCAGATGTTGGTGGATAATAATTTGATCTTCATTAATGGTGGTAAGAGATCGGTAGATGGCATGAAGAGAATTCTTACGAACTATTGCTTCTAGAGTGGACAAGTTATTTATAATGCCAAAAGTAGTCTTTATATCTCTAATAAGTGTCCACCTGGCAGGCCCGCTTCTCTTTTCACAAGGATTGACATGCAACACATATCTTTTCCCATGTATTACCTCATAGATCATATATATTCAGGGAGACTTAGGATTCACGACTTCGATCATATTTTAAGCAGGATCACATATAGGGTTCTCAACTGGAAGAACCGCTTCCTTTCCTTTGGTGGGCGAATTACATTGGTTAATAGTGCACTGACAGCTATCCCCATACATGAATTGACCTCCAATGTTATGCCTAACTGAGTCATTAGAACTGTTTATAGGCTCTTGTCTTGTTTTGTGTGGGATGCTCTTTTTGTAGGGAAGTGTCACTAGGTTGCGTGGGAATGAATGGAAATTACCATATAGGAAGGGGGTGTTGATGTCCGGAGTTTAGACTCCACACTTCATTTTATGTATTCCAAGCTTGCATGAAATGTGATAGAAGGGAATACCCTTTTAGGTAAGTCTATGTCTCAGAGCTAGGTTGGTGACGAGGAGAACACTTGTAGTATTTCATCCAATTTCTGGTCCAGGTTTGATCCCCTCATCAACACCCTTAGACAGAACTCACACTGGATTATGGGGGAATGTAACATTCTATTTTGGAAACATAATTGGTCAGGCTCTGTTATTGGATTTCCAGGTTTCCCAACCCCTTTCTCTCCTTTAAGGAACCCAACTTCCACCCTCTACTTATCAAGGCAGTTCCGCATATAAAACAACAGGATATTTTTGAGTCCATTTCTATTAACTTGGACTCTAACACTTGTGTATTCACCACGTCCTCCTCGATGTGATTATCTACCAAGGAATATCACAGGTTCTTGGTTTCGTTGGGCCATTATGACACCTGGTTTACCACGGTTTGATGAAAACATATTCCATCAAAATATAATTTTATAACACAGAGGATCAAGAATAATGTTGTGGCCACTAATTAGAATGTTGAGAAGGTGGGCATCACTCTTGTCTCCAGATGCCACAGCTGTTGTTGTCTGAGGGAGGAGAGCACTGCCCACTTATTTTCTAAAAGTGATCGAGATGTAGCTATTTGGTCTTTCTTTGGAATCCTCATGGCTTTATCCTCCAGTTTTCATGAGAATGCCTCTTTTTTAGATAGATGGTATCACGGGTTGGATCTTACAGACATGGAGAGGGGGGCACACTCCATGATCTTCAGTGATGGGTGCTGGTTCATATGGAAAGCAAGTAACTAGGATAGATTTGAAGGGGATCTGCTTACAGTATGGGTCATCGTTGTGTGGTCACAGAACCTGCTGGCGAACCTGTTTATGCTTATCCCCATATGGCGGGATGCTCCCTTGTTGAAGCTACTTCAGGTGAGTGAACTCCTGGATAACACCTCCCATAACAGGCCATAGGGACAATGGACACGATGGCGGCCTCGAGTCTCAGGATATAAGCTCAATTCAGATGGCTCAATCAGCTGGGAGAAATGAAAGGCGAGGGAGTGGTCTGGGACATGTGGGGCAGTGTTGTGATGTTTTTCACTACATCTTATGGGAATGGTTCCCCACTCCAGGAAGAGGCCAAAGCATTGCTTATAGGGATCTCTCTTTGCAAGAAGACGAACACCGTGATCACCCAATATGAGACTGATTCCTTGATTCTTCATAACTATCTCAATGGAAAGGGTCACATACCTTGGTCAATTTCATACACGGTTATGAACTGCCTTTCTCTCCTCTACAATATCAAGGTGACTCATACATGTCGTGAGGGGAAGAAAGTTGCAGATCATCTTGCGTCTATTGAAAACACGGGCCCCAACATAACATGTATTACTTCTATTAACCTCTTGAAACCTGAGAGAGTTAACTTGATTAGAGGAGATGCTCTTGGTATACATCACTTCCACCCCCTAGTCCTCTGGTCCTCGTGTATGTTTCTTGTAGCTCGTTGCTTGTCTCATGATGTGTTTCTCATCTCAATTGCTTGTATCAGTGTTTTTCTTATTGAATAAAAATTTACTATTGGATGGAAGAGAGATCGGTAATATGGTGGATCTGAGAAGGTGACCAGAATACAATCTATTTCTATGCCTATATAAAGGAGAAACAATTTATCGTCAAACCCAATATATTTCATGAGGATGTCTCTTACTCTGAAGGACAAAATATCATTGGAGGTATGAATCACTCTCATTTTAAGATACTTCTTGTAGGGCCCAAACCCCATATTCTTGAAAGATATCTGAGAGAAACTGCTGAGTTCATGGAGGTAGTTCTTAACATAGTTTCTAGAGAGGAAAACATAATAATGGAATCAGTTCCTGATGAAAAATTAATTCCAAGGGCCTATGCTTTGATTCAATCCGGAAAGTGCCCTGGGTCCAGATAGATTTTCTGGATCTTTATATAGATATTGTTGGTCCGTAGTTAGGAATGATTAGAATTCGGCCATCCATGACTTCTTTTGTGGATGGTTGCGTCCACGATTCGCATGTGCGATGACTTTAGTTCTCATTCTAAAAATAAAATACCCTTTTTCTCTACGCCACTATAGAATGGTGATCATGTGTAACTTTCCTTATAAATTCCTAAAAGGTGTTATCACCAGAAGACTATCAGTTCATCTTCCATGCTAGATCACTGAGGAGAAACACAATTTTGTCAATGGCCAAACAATCTAGGGGGCCATCGCACTAGACCAACTGGTAATTGGTGGAATAAATCTCAAGGCCCATGGATCAAACATGGAAATTAAAATTGATATGGATAAATCATATGACCTCTTCTAATAGTGATTTATTAAAAAGGTACTAGTTGGTATGGGATTCTCTCCCTGAGCTTCTGATTTAGGTTTTATGTGTTTTACATTATCATGGTAGGCGGTCTATTTTATGGGCCATAGGTTGAGGCAGGGAAACCCCTTATCATTGAGTATATTCATCCTTTCCCAAGTTTTTTTTATCCGCCTTATTAATAGGAGCATGATTAAGGGTGAAATACTCCCTTTCCGAAGCAGAAAGAGTCCCCATTGTATTTCTCATCTTATGTTTGCAGATGACAAAAATAGTTTACTGAATGCTAGAAAAATATCAATCCATAACATCGACATGGTCCTTGAGGAGTATTTTCATTGGAGTGGTATGTTCCTTATTTAGTTGAAGAGGAGGATTTACTTATCTAACAGATGAACAGATCAGCAGTTTACCTCCATATGCAATAGTCGGACCATACAATGTGGGAACATCTAAATGGGGTACCTTGGTGCCCATACTTCTTCAGGTAAATTGTGAATTCACCATTTTGATCATATTCTGAGTAGGATCATGGGTTAGATATTGAACTAGAAAATAACTTTTTATCATATTGAGGTAGGATTGTGTTGGTTAATAGTGTTCCCTCATTTATCCCCATTCATGCACGTTTAGTGGTTAATGTTCAAAAAATAGTCATTTATAATATTGATAAGGTTTTGGCGGTCTTTATTTGGGATGACTATCTTGAGGGGAAAAGGCATTGGGTATCATAGGACCGAAAGGAAAGGCCAACACATGAAAGGGTTTTCAATGTAATAAATCATTTTGAAGCCCTTTATTGCATATATGAATAATTAAAGTGGGAAATATTGGAGAAACATACCCTTTGGGGTAGGTCCATGTCAACCAGATTCTGAGGGGGGCAGAGGTGTCAAGAGGCTTTTCCTCCCCTCCATGGCCTATGATATGTCCCCATATTTCATCCTTGCAGCCTCTAACCCTATGGATTGTGAGGAAAGGGGACATCCTATTTTAGCATCACAATTGAGCTAGGTTACATATTTTTTCCCCTAGTTACCAGGTTCCAAGTAGCATGTTTAGGGAGGCCATCTCTCATCCGACATTCATCAAGGTAGTCCTAGATCTAAACCAACAAGATTTGTTTGACCATATTGACCTAAATACAAAATTAGAGAAATTTATATTCACCACATTTAGCTTAGGTATTTTATTCTTGATGGACTTCCATAGGGAGATGTTCAAATGGAACCAAGCTGCTGGATGGAATGATATTCTTTGGTGCACTTAAATTCGTTCAAAATATAATTTCTTAGTCTGGAGAAAAATGAACCATGCCATTACAACAAACGATAATATAAAATTAATGACTATTCCTCTCACATACATGTGTCCAAGCTATAGGAACCACTGAGAGGATAACTTGAACCCCATGTTCTTTGAATGTGCGTGGGCATGCATGATCTAGAACATATTTCGTGATTTTCCTAATATCTCTAGGATAATCATGAAACTCCATTTTTGAATCAATTGTTTCATGGTATGGGGGATGCGGGTCTAGAAAGGATGGAAAGGGATACACTACTTGTCGTTGGTGTATCTAGCATGCAAGAAATAAATTTCGACATGAGGAGGTGTCTGCAACTAGGAAGACAGTTATCATAAAAACACAAAACCTACAACTCAATATGGTGAAACTTTTCAAGAATTGACATGATGTTCCAACCTTGAGACCGTTGCAGGTGAGTTACCACCCTAAAATTCCTCCAAACACCATTTCCTAGGGACACTAGGTTCGTTGGAACCCCATAGAAATGGGACAAAACATAACACATACGGCTCTTGTATCATTGATGACATGCGTGGGGGGGGGGGGGGTGTTTTACATGACTCTAGGGGAGCTATTTTCTTGTGTTTTACAACTCACTTCAGCAGTGGTCAATCTAACCAGGTTGAAGCCATGTACACCCTCATGGGGTTTCTCCTATGCTGGGACAGAAACATTAATCTAACAGTTGTGGAAATAATCTCCATTATTATTTTCAATTCTAGATGGGGAACATGTAATATTCCATGGACAATCTCTTATATAATCAAAAGGTGAAAAGGATTTTTTTGCAGGAATAACCATGTGTTTCACACATGGCATGAGGAAAACTTGGTTTTATATCACCTAACATCCATAATACTTCATGAATATTGTATTACTTGATTACCATGTTCAAACTTTTTGAGGCATGAGGGGAAGAATCTTATAATAGGGGATGCCCTTGGTCTACATGACTTCAGGCCTCCTTAGTAATTTATTTATATGTTTTCCCTTGTATTCTCTCTAGACTCTTAAAATAACATAAATAAATAATGATGATGATGATGATGAGGTTCATATTAAGAGAGGAGTCATCTACGACCTTTTGGTACATGGTCTCATTATTTTCCACAAATGTTTTGGTGTTATCACAACCTCGTTGTTGTTCCACACTCCTTCTATCACCACATGTTTCCTTAAAATGGATTTTTTCTTTCTAAATTAATATATGCACCTTTTATACTCTTGAGGATAATTATTATGTAAATAGAGGATTTGAACCTCGATCATGGAAACCCATTGTGCGTTCCATCTTGAAATTACCCTTTATAATTAAATGATACAATGTCTGGAATGCCTTCTAAGCATTCAAATTCAATTATAAATAGCGTTTACACCAGTAATATAAATTTTTATGGGACTAGAGTACCTACGAAGTTCTTATTTTGTCTTATGTATGGGATTTACAATATAGGTACTTTCCTTTTTGACAACGACTCCATCAAGTGCTTACTTGAGCCTTGTAAAATGAATTTCCATGTTTTGGTTAATTAAATTGATTGATTAAATGGAATCTATTACCTCATGATGGTTTTCATGATTTAATTAATTAAATGGTTTGATTTAGATGACTTAGAAATGGGTGTGAAGACCATGTTCATCATTGCATGCTTTATCAAATGCTTTATAAGAATTTTAATTCCTTGTTTGTATTTGGGCTTGAATAATATAATGCATGAGATGTAGTGCCTCATGGATTTTGTATTAAATACGATTACACTTTTCATATAGGATATGTAACAATGGTAAGGGTTTTGATGGGAATGAATTTTCGTGCTCCATTACATCGGGTGTTGAGTACGACATCTCATGCCATTGACACTATTTGGACGGTGGGCATGACACACCACAACACTAGTTTTAGGTGTTGGAATGATGACACACTCACCATCTCGAGTGATGAGTAGGACATCTCTCTTTAGTTATGAGATTTAGGGAATGTACCATTTTTGTTGATCTTATAGGATCATTCCGACGAATTATGGTTGACTGAGTTACGCCCTAATCCATCTAGAATATAATATTCCTGGTATATGGATACTTACTCCCACACATACTTATTCCATATAGGTGAATGAAATATATAAGTATACTCTATATATGTTATTACTACATATATAGCTACTATTTAGATCATTATTCTGGCCTTGAGACGAAGTAGTTAAAGCTTCCAGGTGTCCTATTCAGACCTGAGTTGGATGGTATTTATTTATTCGGCATGTTGTTTTTTATTTATTCTTGCAAACTGTTTAGCTATAAGAACTACGTGGATTACATTTAGACACCACTGGTGGTGTCCAACTAAGATTTTATCTCACACCTTACTCAGGATGTCTTTGGTAATCAAGTTGATTACTTGTCTATAGGTACGAATAAGGGAAATCACTCTATTATAAATTCATGATATACTTTACCTATAGTTAGAGCATAGGATCAGAGGACAGAGCATATGTTGGACATGCTAGTGGGGCATCCTTTTGTATTTTTTTAATTTTTGTATAGAATATTGTATATGTCTTTTCCCTGTTCCCATTTTGTATATCATCATTCCATTAATTCATATATATGACACTTCCTTGTGGATTTGGATATTATTTTTCAGTTTCTTTGTTATTTATGATTTCATAGTTTTATTATTACATATTTTATATCTACTTTCCACTACGATGTGTTACTATTCTAGTTTCATTTTAGTGACTATTTATATATGCTTATTTTTTTCTTTTTAATGTTATATATGTTGTTCCACTTTGATATGAGGCTATAATATCCCCACTATACTACTGTTACACCCTCGTTGCTAGTCAATAGCCTCTGTCATATAGGGAGGCACGCTTGGGGCCGTGTGACCCATCGGCTCAGGGAACGTTTTAATTGGATCCAAGTTCGGTATATTACAAAGTGGAATCAGATATATATTCATCCTTTTTCTTACTTTTTGGGTATTAGATAGGAGACTAGGAGTTAATGGGATTTGGAAATGACCTTATGCCTGGACATAGCTATCCCATGTATAGGGTAAACCCAAATTACATGGGATGAAAAATGACAGTTATTAATTATGCCATTTATAGTTCGTATGACTACACCTTTGGGTGAAACCCATGTTTTGTGATGGTATTAATAATGGAATTATTGAAATGTTATTTCTCTTATCTGGGACTGATGAAATGAGGTTGTTGAATTACATGTATATTGATTGTAACAGCCCAAGATTTTATAAAAAAATATTCTTTTTAATTTTATTAATGTCTTGTGTTGTACGCTACACCAAAAGGAGCTTGCACAACACGCATCCTTGTCTTGCCTTGCATTACACGCAATCACGACCTTTCTCGATAGCGTGTGTAATACGCAATACCGAGTTTCACTAAACAATGATGTGCTATTAAAATATTATTAAAACTAGCCGTTATGAATAGTAATAACCACTTTTTAAATTTTAGAAATTTTAACTCTCAAAATGGACTTCATTCTTGGATTCGGAGTATCGAATTTAGCCTAAGGTGAAATTTTGGTACTTTTCGGATAACTTTCATATTCTGATGAATAGTGAAAATTACTAAATTATAATTAAAAACAACTTTTTTAATCGAAATAATTAATAGTGATAAATCATTAATTTGAGTGGTTTTAAAGTATATTTAGAATATATTTTTACAATTTAATACAATGTTGGTCATTGGATGTAATTTCACATTTAAACTAGACATAAACAAGTGTCAATCTTTTGATAGATATTGTTTCTTACAAACACGCTATTTGTTTTAACAGCGGGATTTAATTATAAAATTAATTAATGAAACTTTTATGTTATGAATTTGGTAAAATAGACTTCATTTTTGAATTCGGAATATGAAGTATAGCTTGGGATGAAATTTTGGCATTGTTCTGAAAAACATCAATTTTTGATGAATAGTGAAACTACTAAGTGGTGGGTTAAAAACTGAATTTTGCATAAAACTTAATTTTACCACTTCTGTGAATGGAATTTCGAAAATCCGAGAGACACGGTTAATATCAAGGACTAAAATGTGGTTCAATGAGATGAAAATAATTTTTTGGTGAATAGTAACTTTTTACTTTTTTTACCGCGGTTAATAGTAAATAGGGTAACTAAGGGTAAATATGATATTAATATTACCCTAACACATGTCCTAATTCTATTGGACAAGTGTAATTCTACCAAAACCAAACTTAGGAATAAAATATGACCATTTAGGCCCACTTGGATTAGATTAGGACATTTATTATTAATTTATTTAAAGAAGGGTTAAAATAGTTAAAATCAAAGTTTAATAAGTAAATAATTTTTAATATGGGGTCATACATAAAATAAATTCGATTGTAAATATTCATTAGAAAGCTAAAAGGATTTCCTACATGATGGTATTTTATTTGTATTTTTTAGACATTAAATAATTTAATTTATTTATGACACAACGATGATGCAGTAATTATCTTATTAATGCAATATTGACATAATTGATGTTATAAACACCAAAATAAATGTAATTTGAGATTTTTTATGAATTCCACTAATTTTCTAGGTTACTATGATATATTAATGTTGATTTAATCAACTTGGTTCGAACATTTAATTCTGTTATGACTTTCACAAAAATCATATATCAAATAGTGTCAAAATTGACACAAAATAGTTTTAAATCAAATATTATATTATTAATTGTTATTTTATTCCTAAAAATCTAAGGTTCAGCCAAATGACTTAGATAAGGATATATATATTAATAATAAACAATTTGGGGTTCGTTTGGCATGTTATAGTAAGTGTATTAACCATATAGTGAAAGAAAACAAAAAGACACGGTAAAAGTTAAATTATTTAACTTAGAGTTAAATCTAATTGATAAGGTTAAAATAATATCCTAAACTTGTCTAAATTCTATTGGTTGATAGGATTTCGACCCATCCCCACTTTATCTTCGAAATAAGACCCTTTGGAACCATTATAAACCGATTTTGACTTTAATATAAAATAATATTTTGAGGTATTCCTAAGATGCCCCTCTCCTCCCTTATAAAAGGACACCTCCTCCCCCTCCTCCTCACACCAATTTGAGCACTCAAGCTCGGCCAACCCCTGCCAAAATCTCTTCTCCACTTCCCTAGCAACATCCTAGAGGTTCTGGTCTTCCTCAAAGACCAATTCTAGTTCCCTAAGAGGAGGTCTCAAAAAGGCACTTCAAAGAAGAGATAATTACCGTTACCAATTCTTTCATCTTTATTTCTTCTTCCACTTCTTCTTATTAGGTTGTTTCATTATGAAGTAATAACATCAGTATCACTCATATACTGATATGTTATTATAAGTATGAAACAACCCTATTTCACCATCTATCCATCCTACGGAAAAAGAAATCACCGCGCGTGCGTACGTACGGAATACCGTCTCCACGCCGTGGTGTAATCTATTTTCCACCACCACCTTACATGGATGGGTATAATGGTGTAAAGAATAACTATACATAGTTATTAAAACATCATATTGATTCTGATATATTGTATAATACACTCCAATTCAATTCAATATTTATAGAAATGATAACATCGCTCGTGCGTACGTACGGAATACCGTCTCCACGACGCGATGAGATTCATTCTCCATGTTAACCGTTTAAGAATGATTATAATGTATATATAAGAAATAATAATGAAATATATGAAATTATAAAGCTACTGGATTTATGTATATATATACATATGTATGTCATCTACTTACTTCCATTTCAAGACAATAAGGAAAGGAAAACAGCGTTCATGCGTACGTACGGACTACCGTCTCCATGAACGGTGTTTTTCATTTTATTTATCTACCTATTATATATATATATATACTGAATATATATGATATATAAATCATATTTTATATTCTGGAAGTAAGTAAATCATGATATAAGTAATAATGATGTCAAGAACAACAAGTCAAAACACCTACGATAAATGAAACGATTTTACCCAAAACGCTTCTTTAACATGGAGTTTACAAAAGAACGGGTAATATAATGTCATAAGTGAACCATATATGATATCATAACAATGAATATGATTATGTAATAAGTCAATAACATGATTTAAATCATTATACAGGAGGTTCGGACACTTACAAAGCAAGTCGGACCTAAGGTAAGGGGAATATCACAATCTCATTTTTATCCGAGATTGTTTATTCGTAAGTATTTACTGGGGTGTATCTTATCATCCACATCCATTTTTCCTCAATATGTAATATTATTTACATCCACCTACAATGATTTAAATCCAATTTTACCCTTTGGTGAGTTTTTTGTAAAAGATATGAAAAGAATCTTTTGTCGTTTTTCATACGAGGTACTTTTTGACTTTTCCGACAAAAGTACGAAGAATGTTTTTTTTACTTATACGGCACGAACGGATTTCTACTGTTTTATAAAGCCTTATTTTCATGAAGCATCCTCTAAAAGATTTCATGACTATTTTCAATAAAATCTCTTTCTTTTAAAATTTCATGATGTTTTGTGAAAAGAAATTGATTTTGAAGAAAAAAGGATATTTTCCTCAAGAATTCATTTCAAGTGTTTTATCAAAATTATTTTCCATCTAAGATAATAAAGGGTTCTGTTTCTATCCATATTTTTACATTTATTTGACTATGTTGTGATGGAATTATGTTTATGAATTCCTTTATCTTAGATGGATGGTTTTATGATGTCATGTTGTTTAAGAATCCCATTTTTATTACATGGGTTATGCAATGATGTATGATTTATGATTTTGTGGCACACATAAGAAAGGATTCATTATAAGATGGGTGGGACCTATATCTCCCTCCGATGCATTGGGTAAAGATTTTATGTCTCATGAGATAGACATGGCTGGAATGGTAGGTTATACCGGTTCAGTGAAACAGGACTGAAACGAGGATTACTCGATTCAGAAAGGGACTTTGTCCACTAAGATAGTCTTGGCAATGAGTCTTGACTAACAAGAAATGATTCTCTATGATTATGTGTGTATGCCACAAAGTTTCATGTTTTAAGTTATGATTATTGGGATTACATTTCACTTCTATGATTTAGCCCATGTTATGAAATTATGATCTCTTTTGCAGGTTAAGATTTCCAAAAGCTATGTTCTTATGTATATGATGTGATTGATATTTCTTTTTTTTACCCTTACTGAGCATTTGAGCTCACCCTTTTATGTTTTCTTTTCCCCAGGATATAAAGAAAGGTTTTAGGTAAAAAAAAAGGAATGACCTTTATGGGAGATATTGAAGATCTTTCACCACGAATAGAAGATTACGTTCCGAGTTTCCAAAGACACTAAACTATTACGATCCTTTAGTGTGTGTTTTTGTTATGTACTAAGTATTCCGAAAATGTAATGTAATGTCCATGTACGTCAAGATACGGGTCATTACAGTTGGTATCAGAGGAAAGGTTTAGTCAACCATTGGAAACTAGGATGCGAAAACGTTAGTGAGATCCCTAGAGATATTTCTAAGGTATGTCTAGGGATGCCCCTAAGGATAAGTATACGTATAGGATATAGTCCTAGAACTATGGTAACGATCTTAGAATTTAACCTAAGAAGTTAGATATTTAGGATACTCCCCCTTTGTTATGTTGTTTTCCCTGGCATGATTTTTGCCTCTCACACTATTCTTTTTGGGTTTTAGAAAATGGCTGGAAACAAGGTGATTCACGATAATGGAGGATATGATGGACAATGGAATGATATTTTTCATGAGAAACAAAATAAATGGGATTTGGAAGTCAAAACATCATTATTATGCCGAATCAGCAATCTCATAATATGATCAATAAAGTAAAATTTGGTAAGTTTCCTGACTCGGCTAATAAGAGAAAGATGGAGTTTCATGAAGATCATAGAGGAAAGAAAGTTCAATTTCCCCTATGTAAATCATGTGGGAAGAGGCATCAAGGAGAATGTTTCAAAGGAACTAGAAGATGCTTTGGGTGTGGAAAAGAAGGACACAAAGCAAGTAAGTGCAAAGGAAAAGGTTCAGTTTACACCATGGATGAAGATAATGGTATTGCTACGACATCAACAATGGTTAAATGTTTTAAATGTGGAATGTATGGGCATTATGCAAACCAATGCCCTAAGGGAAAGTCTCATGAAGATAATCAGTATGGTCGTATGGGATGTATTTATGTTGATGATGATGAAGAGACTACAAATGATATGTGAGATGAAAGAATTTTTGAAGCTCGGTCAATGGTTTAAGAATGTAGTGGAATGATTACATGTTTATCATGTATAATGTTGTATAAGTAATCTCATGGTACTATGGAATAAAGAGACATGTAAGGATTGTTACATTGTTGTCTGATTAATGTTACCAGTAACCATGAAAGGTTATTCAGATACTTTTGGAAAGTAGATGATAAGTGCATAATGAATGGATAAGAAGATAATGAGATGTTTGATTGTATTCATGAGCTCATGATTGATATAAGGACTAAGTGATATCATGGTTTGAGTATAGATAATTTTGAGGATTTTGGTATGAGTAAAGTGTTAACTTTTAACTGCATTCAAGTTTTCACTAAGGTTCAATGGGTATTCAAGAGAGTACAAGATTAAGGACTTTGAATGTTTGGAATGTGTCCAACAAGATATATCTTATGATATATGGGGATCAACGATGGTATTAAATCTCTGGTAATCGTTTTCACTATGTTATGAGAATGGACTGCAGTATTATGGATAGGACTAAAGATTGGAATGGATTATGTTGGACATAAGTTTGTATTGTTTAAGGATAGAAGTTTTTTTTCGATACTATGGGATGTTATAGTAATATAGTTTTAAAAAAAGGACAACCTGCAGGACGGGCGACAGCCCATCGCTTCGGACAAGGCTGTGGGAATCGAACCCACAACTGAAGTGCGACTGGCCTTTATCGCCTACCACTGGCCTACAGGAAGTCCCTGTTTAGTAGAAACTAGTTTTATTATATTAAGCAGTATGATATATGAAGTATAAGTCCATTTTAGGAACCATATATGATTAATCTCACTATAGATCGATTTATGCATATAATTTTTGCTAACCTTTTGTTTGAGACAGTTGGAATGACCCGTCATTCTATCACATGATCTGCTAACACTTCACGAATAACAAATTCAACTTCATTTATTTAAGAGATGAAGTGGAAATTGTTCAAGGCACGAACAACAGTGAGATTGTACCAAAATAAAGTAAGTATTTATTAAAATTCAAATTTTCAACTTTAGGGGAAATGAACTTGAAAACCAAAAATGTTGTCCTAGTGATCTTATACCTCATGAATCAGATGGTACCTTATATCATCAAAAATCTATGGATTTGTGATTACTGGCTTTTCCATAGCCATGTTCTCTACCACTCTCCATCAGAACATGATGGTTAGATTTCTCTTCCATATCCATATTTTCACCTATGTGGAAACCCAATGATTAGTTTATTTGGGTAACCGTTACGTTTCATACTTTTGTTTTTAAAGATTGGTTTTGATATTCCTTTTTACGATGTGGGTTTCTATTAAAGAAACTTTCGAATAGTAAACCATTTATAACCCCGACGAATTTCGAGGGCGAAATTCATTTTAAGGGGGGTAGAATGTAACAGCCCAAGATTTTATAAAAAAATATTCTTTTTAATTTTATTAATGTCTTGTGTTGTACGCTACACCAAAAGGAGCTTGCACAACACGCATCCTTGTCTTGCCTTGCATTACACGCAATCACGACCTTTCTCGATAGCGTGTGTAATACGCAATACCGAGTTTCACTAAACAACGATGTGCTATTAAAATATTATTAAAACTAGCCGTTATGAATAGTAATAACCACTTTTTAAATTTTAGAAATTTTAACTCTCAAAATGGACTTCATTCTTGGATTCGGAGTATCGAATTTAGCCTAAGGTGAAATTTTGGTACTTTTCGGATAACTTTCATATTCTGATGAATAGTGAAAATTACTAAATTATAATTAAAAACAACTTTTTTAATCGAAATAATTAATAGTGATAAATCATTAATTTGAGTGGTTTTAAAGTATATTTAGAATATATTTTTACAATTTAATACAATGTTGGTCATTGGATGTAATTTCACATTTAAACTAGACATAAACAAGTGTCAATCTTTTGATAGATATTGTTTCTTACAAACACGCTATTTGTTTTAACAGCGGGATTTAATTATAAAATTAATTAATGCAACTTTTATGTTATGAATTTGGTAAAATAGACTTCATTTTTGAATTCGGAATATGAAGTATAGCTTGGGATGAAATTTTGGCATTGTTCTGAAAAACATCAATTTTTGATGAATAGTGAAACTACTAAGTGGTGGGTTAAAAACTGAATTTTGTATAAAACTTAATTTTACCACTTCTGTGAATGGAATTTCGAAAATCCGAGAGACACGGTTAATATCAAGGACTAAAATGTGGTTCAATGAGATGAAAATAATTTTTTGGTGAATAGTAACTTTTTACTTTTTTTACCGCGGTTAATAGCAAATAGGGTAACTAAGGGTAAATATGATATTAATATTACCCTAACACATGTCCTAATTCTATTGGACAAGTTTAATTCTACCAAAAACAAACTTAGGAATAAAATATGACCATTTAGGCCCACTTGGATTAGATTAGGACATTTATTATTAATTTATTTAAAGAAGGGTTAAAATAGTTAAAATCAAAGTTTAATAAGTAAATAATTTTTAATATGGGGTTATACATAAAATAAATTCGATTGTAAATATTCATTAGAAAGCTAAAAGGATTTCCTACATGATGGTATTTTATTTGTATTTTTTAGACATTAAATAATTTAATTTATTTATGACACAACGATGATGCAGTAATTATCTTATTAATGAAATATTGACATAATTGATGTTATACACACCAAAATAAATGTTATTTGAGATTTTTTATGAATTCCACTACCTTTCTAGGTTACTATGATATATTAATGTTGATTTAATCAACTTGGTTCGAACATTTAATTCTGTTATGACTTTCACAAAAATCATATATCAAATAGTGTCAAAATTGACACAAAATAGTTTTAAATCAAATATTATATTATTAATTGTTATTTTATTCCTAAAAATCTAAGGTTCGGCCAAATGACTTAGATAAGGATATATATATTAATAATAAACAATTTGGGGTTCGTTTGGCATGTTATAGTAAGTGTATTAACCATATAGTGAAAGAAAACAAAAAGACACGGTAAAAGTTAAATTATTTAACTTAGAGTTAAATCTAATTGATAAGGTTAAAATAATATCCTAAACTTGTCTAAATTCTATTGGTTGATAGGATTTCGACCCATCCCCACTTTATCTTCGAAATAAGACCCTTTGGAACCATTATAAACCGATTTTGACTTTAATATAAAATAATATTTTGAGGTATTCCTAAGATGCCCCTCTCCTCCCTTATAAAAGGACACCTCCTCCCCCTCCTCCTCACACCAATTTGAGCACTCAAGCTCGGCCAACCCCTGCCAAAATATCTTCTCCACTTCCCTAGAAACATCCTAGAGGTTCTGGTCTTCCTCAAAGACCAATTCTAGTTCCCTAAGAGGAGGTCTCAAAAAGGCACTTCAAAGAAGAGGTAATTACCGTTACCAATTCTTTCATCTTTATTTCTTCTTCCACTTCTTCTTCTTAGGTTGTTTCATTATGAAGTAATAACATCAGTATCACTCATATACTGATATGTTATTATAAGTATGAAACAACCCTATTTCACCATCTATCCATCCTACGGAAAAAGAAATCACCGCGCGTGCGTACGTACGGAATACTGTCTCCACGCCGTGGTGTAATCTATTTTCCACCACCACCTTACATGGATGGGTATAATGGTGTAAAGAATAACTATACATAGTTATTAAAACATCATAATGATTCTGATATAATGTATAATACACTCCAATTCAATTCAATATTTATAGAAATGATAACATCGCTCGTGCGTACGTACGGAATACCGTCTCCACGACGCGATGAGATTCATTCTCCATGTTAACCGTTTAAGAATGATTATAATGTATATATAAGAAATAATAATGAAATATATGAAATTATAAAGCTACTGGATTTATGTATATATATACATATGTATGTCATCTACTTACTTCCATTTCAAGACAATAAGGAAAGGAAAACAGCGTTCATGCGTACGTACGGACTACCGTCTCCATGAACGGTGTTTTTAATTTTATTTATCTACCTATTATATATATATATATACTGAATATATATGATATATAAATCATATTTTATATTCTGGAAGTAAGTAAATCATGATATAAGTAATAATGATGTCAAGAACAACAAGTCAAAACACCTACGATAAATGAAACGATTTTACCCAAAACGCTTCTTTAACATGGAGTTTACAAAAGAACGGGTAATATAATGTCATAAGTGAACCATATATGATATCATAACAATGAATATGATTATGTAATAAGTCAATAACATGATTTAAATCATTATACAGGAGGTTCGGACACTTACAAAGCAAGTCGGACCTAAGGTAAGGGGAATATCACAATCTCATTTTTATCCGAGATTGTTTATTCGTAAGTATTTACTGGGGTGTATCTTATCATCCACATCCATTTTTCCTCAATATGTAATATTATTTACATCCACCTACAATGTTTTAAATCCAATTTTACCCTTTGGTGAGTTTTTTGTAAAAGATATGAAAAGAATCTTTTGTTGTTTTTCATACGAGGTACTTTTTGACTTTTCCGACAAAAGTACGAAGAATGTTTTTTTTACTTATACGGCATGAACGGATTTCTACTGTTTTATAAAGCCTTATTTTCATGAAGCTTCCTCTAAAAGATTTCATGACTATTTTCAATAAAATCTCTTTCTTTTAAAATTGCATGATGTTTTGTGAAAAGAAATTGATTTTGAAGAAAAAAGGATATTTTCCTCAAGAATTCATTTCAAGTGTTTTATCAAAATTATTTTCCATCTAAGATAATAAAGGGTTCTGTTTCTATCCATATTTTTACATTTATTTGACTATGTTGTGATGGAATTATGTTTATGAATTCCTTTATCTTAGATGGATGGTTTTATGATGTCATGTTGTTTAAGAATCCCATTTTTATTACATGGGTTATGCAATGATGTATGATTTATGATTTTGTGGCACACATAAGAAATGATTCATTATAAGATGGGTGGGACCTATATCTCCCTCCGATGCATTGGGTAAAGATTTTATGTCTCATGAGATAGACATGGCTGGAATGGTAGGTTATACCGGTTCAGTGAAACAGGACTGAAACGAGGATTACTCGATTCAGAAAGGGACTTTGTCCACTAAGATAGTCTTGGCAATGAGTCTTGACTAACAAGAAATGATTCTCTATGATTATGTGTGTATGCCACAAAGTTTCATGTTTTAAGTTATGATTATTGGGATTACATTTCACTTCTATGATTTAGCCCATGTTATGAAATTATGATCTCTTTTGCAGGTTAAGATTTCCAAAAGCTATGTTCTTATGTATATGATGTGATTGATATTTCTTTTTTTTACCCTTACTGAGCATTTGAGCTCACCCTTTTATGTTTTCTTTTCCCCAGGATATAAAGAAAGGTTTTAGGTAAAAAAAAGGAATGACCTTTATGGGAGATATTGAAGATCTTTCACCACGAATAGAAGATTACGTTCCGAGTTTCCAAAGACACTAAACTATTACGATCCTTTAGTGTGTGTTTTTGTTATGTACTAAGTATTCCGAAAATGTAATGTAATGTCCATGTACGTCAAGATACGGGTCTTTACATTGATAGACATAATATGACTAATATGCCATGCCTTTTTCTATGTGATGTTTACCTTACATGTGTATTCTCCTATTGAATATTATTTGTGCCTTGATTGTTATATATAGAAATTTATTGATATTTCTTGAAGGATTGATAAAAAATGAATGACATATTATTGTTCCTTAATTAACCTAATATTTTTTTATAGCATAGGTTAAAGAAGACACCTTAAGTTTCCCAGTTATTTCATGTTGATCCATAGAGCCTCGGCCACATGGGATTGAATGTATTATGGTACTAATTAAGTGGATGGAAATAGTGCTCTACTATAATCCCAAAGATTACTCTTCGATGGAGTTCATACAAAGGGAATGTGAATGGAGTCACCACAAAGAGTGGATGTCAAGCTCCACAGGCTTGCAGAAGCATGATCTGTATCCTCCACAGGCAGTGTAGGGCCTTCCCCAAAAACTCCCTGCAGTGGAATAAGAGGGTAAAAAACTCAGCAGAGTAAATTAACAAATACACAGGACTCACCTATTATATCTTAGGTTAGTGGTGTTTGCATAAGATATCAATCAAAAAGTAATTGGAGGTGCTCTTCCTCCCACCTATAAAAGGCCAATCAGTCTGGTGCCAAAGCTAGACAACTTCCATTTTAATGGTACCCATTTTCATTTGGAATGCCCTTGGTCTAGGTGCCCGGGTGAAAATAGATTCCATAGCTATGGAAATTTAGAACTCTAGGGTCTCTATTTTGGTAGTTCTTGAAACTTAGTAGGAATCCTCCAAAATTAGTGAATTTTATCGTACAATCAGATTGCAGGCCAATGAGCATGATAACCCCTCCAATAGGAATATTTGGATATTTTGATAGAGTAATATCATTGTGGATCTGGTCCAAGAAGATGAGTAGTTCATCACTACTAAATCGACTATAGGTGTGAGTTGTTTGTTTGCTTACTTTATATATGAAAGTTGTGATGTCTAAAGGAGAGAGATCCTGTGGAAATTTCTAAAAGCCTTCGACCTAGGTGAATCCCCATGGATAGTAGGATGGGATTTTAATGTCAAAGTATATTTGGGGGAGAAAAAGGTAAGAGGGGACTTTCCCTGGAAGGCCAGTAAGGACTTTGTGCAATTCATTGCCAACATGGGACTTATGGATACTAGTTATATAGGTTACCAGCTCCAAAGGTGCAATATCCAAAGAGGGAGACACCAAACATAATGCCTTCTTGATAGATGACTAGAAAATATCCATGTTATTGCTACCTACCCCAATGAAAAGGTCTCACATATGCTATGGGTTATATCTGATCATTCACCCTTACTGATCTCTTTATCTCCCAGCTAAGTGAACGTTGAGTGCTTCTTTTCTCCCATATCTGGTCTCAACTACTAGGTTATCACCAGACAATTAGAGATTCGTGATCTAAGACCTCATAAGGGAATGAATGGATAATTCTACACAACAAGTTGGGACATATTAAAAACACCCTATAGTTATGGGTTTGAGAGCACCACCTGCATGCAAGATATGGATATTATCAAGAAAGATATCAACTTGTTATAATCCAACCATGAAAGGACTAAATTATATGTTGTTTGATGAGATCTCTAGTAAAAATAATGGTTTGGATAAAATGATTTTGTGAGAAAACATGAAAATCAAGATAGATCGATAATAAGGTGGCTCCAATAAGGTGACATGAATACAATATATTTCCATTCCTATATAAAGGAGAAATGATGTATCAGCAAACCCAATATATTTCTTGAGGATGTCTCTTAATCTGAAAACCATCATATCATTGAGGTATGGATCACTCTCATTTTATGATACTTTTTACAGGGCCCAAACCCCATATGCCTGAAGGATATTTGAGAGAAAATTTTGAGTTCATGGAGGTAGTTCCTAACACAGTTTTTAGGGGGGTCAACATAATCAAGGAAGAAGTTCCTAATAAGAAAACTTCATGAGCCTACAATGGGATTCAATCCAGAACATTCCCCAGGTCCAGAGAGCTTTCTAGGATCCTTCTATAGAAATTATTGGTTCATTATTAGGAATGATTTGATTATGGTCACAGAAGAATTCTTTCGTGGAGGGAGTCTTCCACGAATCTCATGTGCAATGAATTTAGTGTGCATTCCTAAAATAAAATACCCATATTTTCTATGCCACTATAGATTAGTGATCATGTATAAATTTCCTTATAAATTCATAGAAAGTGTTATCACAAGAAGTCTATCATTTCATTTTCCATGTTGGATCACTATGGAGAAACATGATTTTGTCAATGGCCAAACAATCTCAGGGGGCATCGCCCTAGCCCAAGAAGTAATTGATGGAATTAATCTCAATTCACATGGCTCAAACATGGAAATCAAAATTGTTATGGATAAAGCACAAAACCACCTCAAATGAATATTTATTAACAAAGTACTAGTATGTATGGGATTATCTCCCTATGCTTCTGATTTTATTTTCTTGTGCTTTAGATTATCATGGTAGGTAGTCTATTTTGTGCGGAGAAATCATCATTTCTTCAAAACAACCCTCTAGTTGAGGCAGGGGGTCCCTTATCTCTGAGTATCTTCATGTTTTCCCATGTTTTTATTAGCTGACTTATTAACAGAAGCATGATTAAGGGTGAAATCATCCCTTATGGAAGCAGACTGAGTCCCTAGTGTATTTCTCATCTTATGTTTGCAGATGACATGATTAATTTACTAATTGATATAAAAAGATCAATCCATAGCATCAAAACTACCCTTTGAGGAGTATTTTCATTACAGTGGTATGTTAATTAATTGGGTGAAGAGGAGCCTTAACTTATCGAACAGATGATCAGATAGGCAGATTACCTCCATATGCAACTATCTGACTATAAAAAGAGGTAACTTCCAAATGGGGTACCTTGGTGCACCGATTTCTTTATGTAAATTGCGTATTCACCATTTTGATCATATTTTGAGTAGGATCATGGGTCATATATTGAATGGAAAAAATCTCTTTTTATCCTTCGGAGGTAGGATTCTGTTGGTTAATAGTTATCTATCACATATCCACATTCATGCACTTTCATTGGTTAATATTCCAAAAATAGTCATTTATAATATTTATAAGGTTTTGGCGGGCTTTATTTGGGATGAAATTTCATAGGGGAAAATTCATTGGGTATCATAGGACAGAATGTAAAAGCGAAAATTGGAAATGGGTATCAATGTATGAAATCATTTTTGACACCCTTCATTGAGAGCATGATAAATTAGAGTGGGAAATATTGGACGAGCATAGTGGATGAGGATGATACAACATACCTCTAGTCGATTTTTTTACCCCTGTAGGTTTGGTACAATCATCTTGGATTTACTGACTTTGAGGAATTTCATGGATAGAGATCCAATGAATGTTTTCTTGATGTATTTTCTTAAGGTGATGATCATGTTTTCATTTTATTTTGACGAAAAATGGTACCAGTCACACCGTTTGAGATGTTACCAATGAATCTTTATACATATCCCTTATAAGTACATCCTAGAGTGGAAAATATGTACCAAGATCATTAGTGTCAATTTTGGTGGCCTTGGATGAAGAAATTTATAGCTGAGTTTATATATTGATTCTGAACATTCTAGTTGGCGAAGGCCGATCACTTAATTCTAGATGGTTTAGTTCAACCCCTAGATGTGAAAATGTGGTAACATGATACTATATCCATGTTCTTCATTATAGGACTTCCATGATTATATAGAGATCAGGACACTATATGGGTGATCATAGACCGACTCACCACGTCATCCCACTTCCTAACCATCTATGAGTAGAGTTCAGTGAATTTATTTAGATGGTTTTATATATAGTAGATAGTATGAATTCTTGGAGTTTCTTGGAAAATCATCTTAGACCATGATGCTTTCATAATGTCATAGTTACAAATAGGATTATAAGAAGCCTTTGGGAATTATATGTGGTTGAGAATGATATTTCAACCCCAGACAGATGGTTCAACATAGTGGATTGTTCATGTTCTAGAGGATATGAATCTGGCGTAAATGTTTGAATTATGACATATATGGGAGCATCATCTACCTTTGGTGGAATTTGTGTATTAAAATAGTTTCCAATCCACCATCTTTATGGAACCATTTGAGGCCATTTATGTAAGACCCTATAGGTCATCATTGAGCTAGGCAATGCTATAGGAGAAATTTTTTTGGGACTCGAGTTAGTGCGAGTGATGATAGAGAAGGTGATGATCACATAGGAGTGGAAGATAACATCCCAAATCCATCAGATGACTTATGAAGACTGATGGCATAGGCCCTTTGAATTCAATATGAGGGACCATGTGCTCCTAAAGGGCCGACCTTTATGAAGATTCCAGAGATTTTTCCTTGGAGGAAATTTAACTTCAAGATTAATTATACATTTCAAGACACTATGTAGGGAATGGTTATGTGGTTTAAATATTATCAATATTATAATAGTTAGACAGGGTTCATGATTTATTCTATGTATAAAAACTACAGAGGTATTTGAATGACCAATCACACATGATCGACTGGGGTATGAAAGAGATCATGCATGGAGAAACCACTGTAGAGTACACAGTAGAGATCAAATACAATTAGAAGAAGATCCTTTGTGGGTGAGAGATTACAATTATCCATGTCTATTAGTAGTACAAGAATCATTATGAGATCACCTAGGAGTAGAAATGTAATGCCTAGACCCCAAATTCTAGGATTCGGTGCATTATTTTAATACATGATTAGAAGGAATCAAATCCTGTAGGACCGATCAGTTTAGCAGAGTTGGAAAATAGATTACATATATGAACATTACATTACAATTCTATACATAAAATACAACATAGATAATCCATTGAGAATTCCATTATTCTCATATCATAACCATGTATATAAATAATAATACAGTCTTTTGAATCATGGGAAATTAAAACCTAAGAAAGGGGTGAGATCAGATTCTGAGTAAGGTTAAATAATACAACATAGTCTTTCATAAATAAGAATAAACTTTTATGTAAAGGTATCAAACTAAAACACATGATTTTTTAACATAATCTTCAGAAAAATATGAAAACAATAAATCAAATAATTCCATTTAAAATTTCACATGGACATTCTAATAGTCTAATAATCACATGAAATATCAAGAAATAATTTCATATTAAGGAAATTCATTATTATGGACAACATAACCATATCGTTAAGGCATCATTCCATGACTATTACCATACCATCAAGGCATTGTGCCAAGACAATAGTTTGTCTCATGAGACATACCCATGTATCGAGGGGATATAGTAGGATCTGCCCATTACATACTAAGTCTAATGCATTCCTCATATGAAAAGGGTGAAACATTACATAAGTATTCATATTAAAACTAGTCTACGAAATGCTAGTACTTTAACCATAAACCATGAATGGTATAAAAATAGCATATCTAAAGTCAAACTTATCATAAACTATTCAACACAATATAGAATATTATATCATAATAAATCAACCAAAATCAAGCATAATATCCAACAATGGATGTTGATGTAAATGAAAATAATCTAATAAGATAATTAAAACTATTTCAGAGAAATATTCCTTTGAAAATATTTAAAAGTCATGTGATTAATAAAAGAAGACATTTAGAAGATATTTTTGAATCAAAGTGTCCCATACCACTTTGAAAATTTTGAAATTAATTAAGATTTTAAAACATTCATGTCCATATTAATAAATCCTTAAAACTATTTTGAAAACATGGGAATGGATGATAAAGAAATCTCATTATTTACTTATGAGAAAACAATCTTGGATAGTAATGAAATTGTGAAATTAACCCTTACATTAAAATTAAAAAATATTCCCTCTTGAAAACATTTAAATGAACATAAAATTAACCTAAAATTTCCTTTAAATCCCTTTTATATTCATATAAATAGTTGTGTAAAATAATAATAAGAAAACTGATATGGTGAAAAAATTAATTCTTTAAACATTCAAAGCGTCTCATACCACCTTGAACATTTAAATAATAATCCCGATAACTTAAAATGAATATTTTAATACCATTGAGATAAATTTATTCAAGATATAAACTATAATTGGAGCATTCCATACTCCACACACAAGAAACATGTGTTGAACAAGGCTTTTATATCACAAAAATTAAAAGTGAGACAAACGTCCCTTACTTGAGGTTTGATACTCTACATATGTGTTCAAAAATCCCATATAATTTTTATAAAAAAAATTATTAACTTAAATGAGAATAATTATAATATTTATGATATCATATATAATTATTTTATGACATTATATTACCTATTTATTAACAATTATAAGATAAAGAAATATTTCAGGTAATAATCGCTTTGTTTATCATACGCTTTTTGACTTATTATTCTTGATCATATTACATAGATCATGATTTAATTAATTCAATAATGTATAATATTATTTTTATATCATATTTATTCATAATATAAATATATATAATATATATATATATATGAAATGGAAAACATCGTTCATTGAGATGGTAGGATGTATGTATGGATGAACGCTGTTTCTATTTTCTTATGGTAGTGATTAAAAGTAAGAGAATGACATATATATACATATACATATATATATATATGTTATCCCATTATCATTATTTATTCATATATTTCATACTTATTTTTGATATATATTTTTATTATCATTCTTAAATGGTGAACATGAAAGATGAATCTCATCGCGTCGTGGAGACAGTAAGACGTATATATGCACGATCGACGATATAATTTTCTTTATGGATAAAATGTGTATAATTGGATGGAATATGAATTCAAAAGAAATATTATCACTTTATATTTATTATTTACATCCTTTATATTCATCGTTATACCCATCAAAATAATGTATATATGAAGAACAGTTTATACCACGATGTGGAGATGGTAAACCGTACATACACACGTATGGTGATTATGTTTTTCATAAGATAGTTAAAAGGAGGAATATGGGTTTACCATTATTATAATAAAATATAAGTATATGGATGATACGTTAGTTATTATTTTTGTAGGGAAATAACATAGAAAGATGAAGTAGAAGAAGAATTTTTTTTGAAAGTGGTGATTAAAGAGTTACCTTTTTTTGGTGTCTCCTTTTGATTTGCACAAAAGGACTTTACAGGATGGATTTCTGCCCGAAGTATGGAATCTAGGATGTATTGAGGGATTTTCGGAGAGTAAATGGGTAGGTTTTGGCCTAGATAAATGGATTTGGAGGTGTGAATTAATGAGAAAGAGAATTTTCCTTTTATAAGAGACGGGAAGGGAAACATTGGAAACACAAAAAATATTAGATTATTATAAATTAATTTTAAATTAAAAATGGATACAAAGTGTATTATTTCAAATATAAGATGTTGAAGGGTCGTAATAATCTCAATAAATAAAATTTAGTCATGTTGTGAGTTTCTTCTAAACCTTATCTTTTTAGTTTACCCTTAATTATTCTCCTTTAAATTTAAAATTGGTATAAAAAAATTAATTATTAATAGGCTATTAATTTTTCTTATATGGGGTAAATGTCCCCCTAGATCGAAAATTAATGAACTTTAGACTTTATAATAGTCAATTTGTGAGTTTAGAATATTTTTAGTACTTTTAAATAATTTAATAAATTACTATTTTTATATAATATCGAATATGACATTTTTTACACTATTCATTTATGGAATTTAATAAAATCCCAACAGATTGATAACTTAATATCCAACCATAAAAGAGTCTTATAACATTTAATATTCACTTATCAAATTCTTATATGGAATATATTATGTCAAATAATATTAATTTTAATTTTTATAATATCATTTATTTGATTCTTTCTTAGTAAAACAACCACTATATCATTATTATGTCATAAATAAATTTAATTAATTACTGTCCAAAAATTATAAATAAAAAACCATGATGTAGGTAATAATATTATATTTTTAATGAATATTTATAATTGAAGATATTATTTATATAAGCCCATATTAAAATTGAATTAGTAATGAGATATATGTTTATAACACATTTTCTTTTATTTTAAATTAAAAATTTTAAGTGTCATATTTACACCCAAGTGGATTCTAAATGCCAAATTTCCACCCCAAGGGTTGTCTCGGTCATACATAGCTTATATGATAGTATTATGACACGAGTTAGGGTAGTTTCATATTATTATAATATTATTTTTACCCTTATTTACCTGATTTACCCTTTTACCGTAGTAAATAAAAATAATTGTTGAGGTTACTATGCAAAATATCCAAAAATAAAATGGGGCAATTTACATTATTTGGATCATATAATTCCAAATATGGAATCCATTTTTAAATATTTAAAACACATAATTAGAAGAAATTAATTTTAAAATAATTTTCAATGTCCGAACTAAAAACAAGTTTTTAAAATTTAAAAATATTGCAAAAGATTGATATGTTTTTACCTCCAAACTCATGGTAAAATTAATTCCAATGAACAAAATAATATTAATTGATAAAAATATATTATATTTATACTTTAAAATGATCCAATAATATAATTTATTTTCCTACATCATATTGATGAAAAACGTTGTATTCAATAAAAATTTAGTATATTTTTACTATTCATCAAAATTTAAAACTTATGAGAACAATGTCAAAAATTATTCCAAATTAAATTTGAATATCCCTCTTCAAAAGAAGATTTTTTTTTAAAATATAATATAGTAATGCTTCAAAAACATGATTTAAAATTAGTATACCATCAAAAGGCGGCAAAACTAAATTTTTTGTAAAATACTTTTTTATCCAAAAAATTGAATCTTTTCTTATATCATGTATTTGAAAAATATAATATATATCTTAACATTATATGGAATATATAAACATCAAAATGTGGTTAAAACTATTCATAACCTCTTTTTTAAACGGCTAGTTTGATAGGTCCTGGTGCACTCGAACTCGGTGTTGCCTGTAGCGTAAGCTACATTGGTGTTGTGTGTAGCACAAGCTTATCTTGGAATAGAATACAAAACAATTTATTGAATTTAGTTTTAAAAATAAATTTATAGTGGAATATTGGGGTGTTAGATTTTACCATACTTCAATAAATTTCATCATCGCAATTTAATTTCCAGATTTCAAAATAAATTTGTTGAAAAACCACATCAAAAATGGATTAATGAGGCCTCTATTTTAAAGATAAAGAAAGGGAACTATGAATGTCACCGAAAATAACACATACTAAGGTTCAATATTGGAAAAAATGGATATGAAAGAAAAAAATATACCCATCATGTTTTGACGGAGAGTGATAGAGATCTAGGTGAGGAAAAAGTTAACAATTGCAAAGCTCTAAATATGCGAGGATCTAAGGGATAAATTGATTCATTGGAAAAAGTACTAGGATATCATTTTTAGTTTCAAGATCCTTTCCCTATAGTTGAAGAATTATTTTACTATTCATACTAGGACATAATATATTTATTTCCATTTTATAAGCATAATCTCATCCTTTGGTTGTGCTTTGATCTATTTTCACTTCATCCCATACTCTTGGAAATGAATGTTCAAAATGATTATTTCCCACATGAAGCACTTTCGATAAATCATAAGGCCCACAATTATTTATTTAATCCTCTAAATGTTCATTGAATACAAAATGGTATGCCTTAAATATATAATGTTCCATTCCAACCTTAAGAATTTGACAAAACACTTCTATCCAAAATTACTGTCCAAAACGGTATCTAAAATTCTAAAATTATTCATAATAATAGATTCCCCAAACAATGTAATGTATCTATTATTATTACATAACAAATATTTTATCACCTTTAAAATCATAATCAAAACATTCATGCCTCCAAATCCTTAAAGAATAAGTACTGCAATACATTCCTTATATATCATATTATTATAACCAAAATATAATAACATAATTCTTCAACAAAAATAAATTACTTTTTCCACTTAGACCATAGTAACATCATAAGATTTTCCTTGATCCATTTTCTTCTTCTGAGCTATATTTCTATGACACTTTAGAGAATCATTTGCATAATGTCCCATCTCTTTACAATTGTAGCATTTAACATTGGTATATTTTTTATTTACATTACGAACACAAGCTTGGTGGCCTTTCTCTCCACACTTATAACAAACTCCTATTCATTTTAGACAAGTACCATGATGTTTCTTCCCAAAATTATCACATATGGAAAAATTCTTATTTCTCTTTTTCCCTTTATCTATCACCTGTGCAACTGTTCTTTTCTTCTATTTTTTTACTTTAATGTCATAATATGTACATAATTATTATTCCATATTGATAGCACATGAGACTATATCATCATATAATGAGAAATATTTTGAGAACAATTCCCATTAAGGGAATAGTTTTACCCCATAAAAAATCATTCAATATTACTTATTGGGTTACGTATCTAGTCTACATTATACCATGATAACCTATAAATGTTAGCCTCATATTTGCAACATTTTCATTCTTCTTTTTCCTCAGAATCAGAAAGTGTCTCTCCATATCAACTAGTTGTTCACGAGGAAAGTATTTTTCTATGAAAAGTTATTTAAACTCCCGCCAATCCATATTTTCTACTTCTTCACCCTTCATACTATTTTGAATTAATGTTCACCATTGATCTTCATCTCATGAGAGATGATAAACTGCCATGACAACATTTTCCCTTTCATTACTTCCTAAAAGAAGAAATATTTTATCTAAGGAACTTATCCATTGTTCAAATACAATTGGATTTGTAGACCCATTGAATGATTGATGTTGTTGTCTCTTGAAGCTATCTAACATTGATCCTCCATGTTGTGGATCAAGGTACTCCATATGGGTAAGTTTATTATTCATAACATGAGTCAGTTGTCCCAGTACTACTAGAAGCTATTCAGAACTAGTTGTATCTCCAGATCCAATATAATTATCTTTCATATAAGGGAAACCTATACATGGATTACATGCATTGATATGGTTTCCATTCCTTCCAATAGGCTCTATTTTGAAACAATGTAATACACTAGATTAGGATATGAATCAAAATGCATAATTCCAAACTAGTAAAATACTTAACATAAATTGAAATATCTGTTCATATAATAATAAAATTGGTTTTTTGGGGTAATATTTACTCATAAATCCTTCATAAGGTTTTGTAACGAAAATGTGAATTATCCTAAGCATATCCTCTGAGAGTGTCAAACCAGGTGCGCAGTAAGGCCCATTGTCATTTACCAGGTACCCCCAAGTCAAACCTGGAACACATTTTCAGAGTTATTACTCATAGGTACATCTGTGCGAAAATCACATCCACTTGTCATATCTAGACATGGATGTATTTCCTAGGAATAGTCACACAGTCTCCATATTACCAAAATTCTAGGATTTTCTTCTATTCTTATCCTCAAATTCTATCTTAGGGTTATAACCCCTAATCTAAGCCTTCTAAATATAATTTTAAAGGTTATTTCTAAACTTAATTTGTTACCAACTATAATCCCTAACACCAGATTCCAAGAGTCAGTGCATTATTTTAATACATTTTCAGGATTACAAGTAGTCAAATCCTAAAGGACCGATCTGTTTAGTGGTCTTGGCAAACAGATTACATACATGAACATTACATTACACTTTGAAATATAAAATACAACATAGATAATATTTTGAGAATTCTATTATTATCCTAGATTAACTATGCATTTAAATCACAATACACTTCTTGTAATCCTAGGAAAATAAAAAATAAGAAAGGGGTGAGCTAAGATGATTAGTAAGGTTAAACAATACAACATAGGCTTTTATAGATAATAATAATATTTTAAGGAAAGGTATAACACCGATAAAAAGACATTTATGCATAATATTCAACATAATATGGAAATAATAAATCAAATAATTAAATTTAAACATTCACATGGATATTATACTAGTCGAATAATCACATTCAATACCAATAACTAATCTTATAATGAGGAAATGCATAATTTCGGACATCATAACCATATCGTCAAGGCCTCATGCCAATAAAACTACCATATCATCAATGCCTTGTGCCAAGACACTAGTTTGTCTAGTGAGACCTTCCAATGCATCGAGGGTCTATAGTGGGTCCCACCTATCACTTACTAAGTCGAATTCATTCCCCATATGAAAAGGGTGAAACATAACATAAGCATTCATATTAAACACAACATACTAAATGATAATACTTTAACAAAAAACTATCAATGGTATAAAAACAACACATCCATAGTCAAATATATCATAAACCCTTAAATACAATATGAAAGATTGTATGACAATAAATAAACCTTAATCAATCATAAAATTCAACAATGGATGTTTACATATATGAAAATAATCTTATAAGATCAATAAAATTCTTTCATGGAACTATTCCATTGAAAACATTTAAAATTTACGCCATTTATAAAGGAAGACATTTAAAATTGATTATTGAATCAAAGTGTCCCAAACCACTTTGAAAATTTTTAAATTAATTAAAATTTTAAAACATTAATGTCTATATAAATAAATCCTTAAACCCATTTTGAAAACATTGACATGGATGATAAAGATGTCTCAGTACATACTTACGTATAAACAATCTCGGATAAAAATGAGATTGTGAAATTAAACCTTAAATTAAAACATAAAAATATTCCATTTTGAAAACATTTTAATGAAGTTATAATTGAACTAAAATATCCTTTATAACTCGTTTACATCTATATAAATATTAATGTAAAACAATAATAGGAAAACTGAAATGGTGAAAGGATTTATTCTTTAAACATTCAAAGCGTCCCATACCCCTTTGAACATTTAAATAATAAGCACAATAACTACAAATGAATTTTTGAATACCATTAAGATATATATATTCATGATATAAATTATAATTGGAGTAGTACATACACCACACATAATAAACATATAGTGAACATGACTTTTATATCACGAAGATTAAATGTGAGACAAAATTCCCATACCTTAGGTCTGATACTCTTCGTATATGTCTGAAACTCAAGTATAATTTTAATAAACATATTATTAACTTATATAAAAATTATAATAATATTTATGATATCATATATTATTCTTTTATTAATTTTTATTACCCATTTATTAACAATTTAATGTTGATGTAATGTTTCGGGTAATAATCCTTTTTTTAAAATATTAGTTTCGACTTGTGGTTTTTGATCATATTACTTAAATAATGACTTAAGAACTTATAGAATGTATATATTATTTTTATATCATATATATTCAAAATAAAAATATATATAATATATAGATATATGAAATTGAATACACCATTCATGGAGATCGTAGGCCGTATGTATGTATGAACGATGTTTCCGTTTTCTTATCATATTGAATAGAATTAAGTGAATGAAATATATATATATATAATTCCAGAAGAATTATTATGTCATATAGTTCATACTTATTCATGATATATATTTTTATTATCATTCTGGAATGGTGAACATGGAAGATGAATCTCATCGCGTCTTGGAGACAGTAAGCCGTACGTACGCATGAGCGACGATATCATTTCCTTAATAGATAAATGGTATGTAATTGGATGAAATATGAATTGTATAGAGAAAATTTAATTTTAAATTTATTATTTACATCTTTTATATTCATATTTATACCCATCAAAATAATGTAATGATGATGAACAATTTACACCATGACGTGGAGAAGGTAAGCTGTATGTATGCACACATGGTGATATTGTTTTTCATAGGATCAGTAAAAGGAGGAATATGGGTTTCCCATCATTATAATAACATATTAGTATATGTCTAATACTATAGTTAATACTTGGGAATGCAAAAAAGATATAAAGAGGAAGTAGAAGATGAAAAGAACTTTGAAAGAGGTGATAAAAAATTACATCCTTTTTTAGGGGTCTCCTTTTGATATGCACAAAAGGACTCCATAGGATGGATTTATTACCAAAGTATGGCCTCTAGTATGTAATAAGGGAAGTGAGAAGTGGTAATGGATTGTTTTTTCTAAGATAAAGGGCTTTAGAGGTGTTAATTAATGAGAAGGAGAAGTGCCCTTTTATAAGAGAGGGGAATGACACCTTTGGAAACACCAAAACCATTAAATTATTTTAAATTAATTTTTAAATATAAAATATCTTCAAAGTGGATTATTTAAAATATAATATGAGTATGGGTAGAGATAATCTCAACCAAAAAAATTTAGAAATGATTTGAGTTTCTTTTAAACCTTATCTTTTTGGTTTACCCTTAACTATTCTCTTTTAAATTTAAAAGTGGTAACAACATTTTAATTATTAATAGGCTATTAATTTTACTTATATGGGGTCAATTTCCCATAGTTGAAAAATTAATGAAATTTTAGACCACATAATAATCACTTTGTGATTTAAAAATATTTTTAGTATTTTTGAATAATTTAATAAATTAATATTTTTATAGAATATCAATTATGTCAATTTTAACACAATTCATTTATTGAATATAAATAAAATCCAAAAAGATAGATAACTTTAAATAAAACCATTTAAAAGTGTTATAAAATTATATATTAATCTATAAAATTCATGGATTTCATAAATTGTTTCAAAAAATATATACTTTAATATTTATAATATCCTTTATTTGATTCCTTCATTAATAAAGTAACCACTACATCATTATTATGCCATAAATAAATTTAAAAATTTACAGTCTAAAAATTATAAATAAAATACCATGATGTAGTAAATATTCTTATATTTATAATGACAAGTTATAGTTGAATATTTCATTTATATAAACACATATTAAAAAAATTTTAGTAAGGAAATACATGTTTATTACATATTTTCCTTTATTTTACATTTAATATTTTAAGTGTCATAATCATGACCAAGTGGCTTAAAAAGGAAAAATTTGCACCCCAAGGGTTTTATTGGTTGGAATTAGCTCATAGAATAGGATTAAGATATGTGTTAGGGTATATTGAAATTATTATGACATTATTTTTACCCTTATTTACCTGATTTAACTTTTAACGTGATAAATAAAAATAATTATTAAATTTACTATTCATAATATCCAAATATAAAAGGGAAATATTTACATAATTTAGACGTTATGATTGAAAATACGGAATCTATTTTTCCAAATACAATACACAGAATTTGCAGAAGCTAGTTAAAAAATTATTGTCGTTGTCAGAACTAAAAATGAGTTTTTAAAAGTAAAAGCATTACAAAAGAATGAAATGTTTTTAAATCAAAACTCATGGTAAAATTTAATTCCAATGTCCAAAATTATATTAAATGATAAGAATATATTATTTTTATACTTAAATTGAATAATATAATTTATCCTTATTAATTATTTTAATGAAAATAGTTTTATTCAATTTGAATTTATTAAATTATTACTATTGACAAAAATTTAAAACTTTTGAGAAAAATATATAAAATTACACCAAAATTAAATTTCATATCCCTTTTAAAAATAATAAATTTATTTTATTAAATAAAATATAGTAAAGTGTAAATAAATTGACTTAAAATTGGTTTGTCATTAAAATGTAGGAAAAATGCATTTTTTTTAAAAATACTTATTTTATCTAAAAAATTGAATACTTTCTTATATCATGTATTGAAAAAACATAATATTATTGTTAAAATTACAAGTAATATATAAAATTAAACATGTATTTAATACTATTCATAACTGATATTTAAACGGTCAGTTTAATCCGTCGTGGTGCACTCGATTTCAGTAATGCCTGTAGCACAAGCCAAGCCAATATTGAGTATAGTGCAAGCTTATCTTTGCATAAAATACAACAGAAGCTATTGAATTTATTTAAAAAAATAAATGTACCATTGAATCTTTTTGTTCCACTGGATAAATGAGATGTGAGTTCAATACCCTCATCTTTTTGAGAAGTTTTTTGGTTTTCAGGAAACAATCCATAATTTTATGAGAATGAAACGACTATATTTTTTAATTGTAACACTTTATAATATTTTAAAGAATGTTTTCATAGTTAAGAGTGTATTCAACACAATATTCAAAGGATTTTAGATCCTTGGTGTTGATATAAAAAAATATTATATATAATATATCTCCCAAGCATAGTTTTTCTAAAATAATGGTCAATTGCACGAATAGTGTTTTAAATGGGAAATACAATATCAACATTAAATAAAAAGTTATGTTTTTAATGAAGGTACAATATAATAATTCTACACATTAGGTGTTTTTGTTATTATAATTTATTCGAAGGATAATAAATAAACAAATTAATTTTTTAATATATTGTTTTTAATTGGTCGTGATAATATAATATCCTATTAAATCTCTCTTATAGACAAATCTTATGGTTATTTGTGTAATCCTAGATATTTTATAAAACCATACAAAATATATCAGGTATAAAATAATGGGATTGTGGATAGATAATCAAGTGGCCATCACCAACCAAGTTCTTGGATCTTTTTAATGACAATGATGTGAGAATCAGTCTTCGTCAGCGAGCGATCCAATTTTGAGGTAGGAGTTGTGCTTTGTTGTATTAATCCCTATTTTTTATTCTCCAATATAAAAAATTATTTAATTATTTTATAACATTAATTTTTGGGTCAAATGTTGATTTATAGTTGATGAAATTTTCTTCCTTTCATTAGGAGTTGATATGTGATTTATTGAACAGTGATTATACATTAACATTCATTGTTCTCACCATAAATAGATTAATATTGATGCAAATAATAGTCAATTTTCATTTCCCCACTTTTTTTTGTTTTTTATTTTCTACCCTCTTTATTATAATGTTAATCATCAGTATATCATTTGACTAATGATTAGATTATTCCCAAAAACAGATCATTGCACAATCGTTCTTTATTACAATGAAACATTAATGCGGATTCAGATTCGGTATAGAATTCATGATCATGATTTAATCATGATGATGGATGATATGGGTTTTATTGATGTTTTTCATTCCATAGGTTGGAATCTCAGTGATGCAGTGCAACATGAGATGATTTCTGAGTGGATGAATTTCCAGAATCCAGCCACTAGCGACAGTTCGAGCATGGTCAAACTATATTAAATATTTGTGGGTGTGTTTTTTATATTGATAAGAGGAGGAGGTAACATAGGTGGATACACATGAAGACCATGTGATTATAAAAAATCCCAATATACAAAACTTTTAATTTGGAAGAACACATGATGTTTGGACCCCCTTCCTTGACTGGTAGGGGTACACATAAAGATAAATATCACAGACTGTGTGGCATGTCCACACATTGTTTGACCAAAAGCTAATGACCTGACATATACATTTGAGAACACATTCACATGAAAAACTAGTACACATGGACTTTATTACATTACATAATAAATACATGAGTACATGATCATGACCACAATATACGACCATGATATGGAGTACATGGACATAGACTCGGGCATGTCTAGAATAAGAAAGACACACTATGTAACCATTCCAAGAAAGGTTTGATCCATTGTTATCATTAGTCATCTTGAGTATCAATATGGTTTTAAACCTTGTTCAATCATCATGAGGGTATAATAAGGAATCCCATACAGATCATTAGATGAGTGATCCCCTCTATGAGATAGTTATGGGTAGATTCACACATCCCTCTATGTGACTAGGGGTGTGATCATATATCACTATTCATTAGGTTTGGTTAGGTATCTCATAACCTAATTTTAGGTCATGTGGTCTCCATCGTAGTAGATAATGCCAAAAAGTTATAGTTATTCGTTATAGGCCTTAGGTGTGATCCCCTACCTATTCAATAATATATTTTGATTTTTGATGTGTTCCTTTTCATTGAAGAGGTTACAAAGACTAATAACATGGATGAGAACATTCAGTGTTATCAAAACCTAAGGATTGTGTTCTCTTGAACGAACATTACCCTAGACCCTTGATCAGAATCTTCTGCTATCCATGTGGAAATGGAAATTATTTGAGACTTATAGTCTATCTTTGATCATATCCAGGTTTTTATCATCCTTTACTTTGAGATAATTCTATTTAACACTTTATGTACGGTGATTTTGGGGTGTCCTACTGGGTATGTTTAGACTCATCCATGCATGATCATTGATCACACATGTCATGTTTTTTTCAGGATACATGACATTGTATAAAGTCTTTGGAGGACCACTAGTAGGTGGAGCTTAGTTGTGCCTTTCAAACCGCATACAGTTCCAGTAGTTAAATCCTGATAGCAGTATTGTTTTTCACTATTAGTTTTGAATGTCTTCTAGTTTTTGTGGTCATTTGTTTGTCTCTTGTATTTCCCATAATTATAGCATACTCTGATGTGATATTATTTTTTTCCATGAATATTTTTTATTAGTTTTTTTTGTTCATTCCACATTTTATTGAACTTTGTAGATATGTGTGTGTGTGTACATGTATGTTTGGATAAGGCCTCCCATGTGTCTTATGTACCTTTTTGATGATATATTCCAACCTATGGTCAATTGGAGGTTGGCTTCCAGTTTCACACTTAGCATGCCAACAACCAGGAGGTCCTCAGTAAGGATTACTATAATATTGAGATATAATATTGAGGTATCAATCATTACTAGATATCTAGAGGATTCTAGGATGATGAATAATTCTTTTCCTCCACATTCTAAAGCTGCTAAAAATTTTAGTGCATCCTATAGTGAAGATACCTCGAGTGAATCTAGTGAAAATGAAGTCTATGACCCATCTGTGAGGGAATCTTATCAATATAATAAGTATTTTTTAGGAGAACTGGAATCTTGGATGGATGAGAAAGAAACAATAGTATTTCAAAGACATATAGGTGGTGAAATTACTATTGAGATCTACCTTCAAATTAGAAAATAAATGTTCATAAAAATGGTAGAGTATTTTAAAAATAATCCTCACATTAATTTTAGAGACATTATAAGAAAATGACTTGTGTTTTTACCATGTCTAAGGAATTCATTTTTGGTTTCAAGTTCTGTTTAAAGGAACCTAAATTTGAATGTTTGGTTTTGTTCATTCTTCCAATGTTTTCTTATTTAAATTTTTCTATGTGTTTGGAGAGAGGATTTTGTTTGAAATTTGTTGTTGTTTAAATTTTTCCCTTTATCTTTCACCTAGGCACATGATAGCTACTTTTAGACAGACAAGCTTTCACATCCTATACAGGGATAAGAAGCTATTGAGGTTTATTCTCTGGATAAATTTTGGTGTTTGATACAGTGATGAAGTTATGATAGTATATTTTGTATATCTCAAATATAATGATTTTTTTATCTTTTTTACATGGGATTGATTAACATTTTGGTTTCGATCCTCTAGTGTTTTCTAGGTTAAATGATTTTTTTTAATATTTCACATATTCTTATGCTAGCTCTGTTATTGAATGAGAACCAATACTTTTCATTCTTTTGGATTCATTCTACATTTTTAGATTGGAATTATCGTGGAATAATTATACTAATTCATGTCTGATTGGATGATTTAAAATGTTTGTTTCATATTATCAAGGTCATTTGAATCTACATCTGACTAACTTGGATAGTGGTATAGACAATGTTTATTCTCTTATTTTTAAATACATTTTTTAGAGGAATATTAAGGTCTATTTTTTGATAAAGTGATACTCTATTAAATAAGGAATATTGGAAAATTTGGAGACATCTTTAAGACATTTTTCTCGGAACGTTGTTGTGGTTCTTGGATCAAACAATGACCGTTTTCCCTCTTTATATGATGTTTTATTGTAAGTCATGTTTGTATCCTCCTTCAAATTCTAGGTGGTGCAAGCTCATTTCCCCTCACGTATTCACTATATATTAAACTTTTTTTAATAAATTTTTTAGGGTTAGGGATTGGGAAACCAACTCATATCTCAGTCTCCCCTAAAATATATATCTTATCAACATTGGTAATATAATACCATCCATAGAATAACTCACAAAATTGGAGAAATAAATTTTGAATACTCTCTTAAGATAATATAAAGAGTATTCCAGTTGATGGCACATGAAAAAGTGGATTTATTAGTTATTGATATATATATATATATATTGGTACTACCTCAAAAAATTAACATACATAAAACAAAAAAACATTTCATTCATAAGGATTTCAATAGTAATATATATAAGGGTTTTTTATAATTAATTATAAATATTTCAGTACATGTTTGGAATTGTGAATATTTAATTATGAAATAAAGTGGCTCAATAAGACTAATACATCAAATTGAAGAGAATATAATATAAATAGAACATTAATTGAGTATTAAATTAATTTCAATGGGATATTATAAAGGAATTTCTAATAGGAGAACGGGAGAGGATATAATCCCTCAACATGCTTAGATTTTTTCTAGAACATAAAAAGAATTAGTTTGAGAATTTAGAATTTCATTAAATTATAGTGGTATCTATAAATATATTAATTAAAATATTAGTAATTAGGAAATGTTAATTGGATTTTGGGAGATTTTCTTGATATTGTGGGTAATTATATAATAAAATCATAGGTTATTTTAATAAATAGTTGAATAATTTATTACTTTTCTTAAAGACAACAAATAAAAATTATTTTTGTAAATATCGATGGTTATTTAACTCTAATATTATAAAATTTATACTAATCATGTTATTTTTTAATCATTAATTAATTATTTATTATCATAATTGACTTATAGTATCATATTTAATTTTATATATATTTCATTATTCACCTATGTATTTTTCAATTTATTGAAAATACAAATAAACAAATCTCACATAATTATTATATCTTGAATTTAAAATTATTTTTTTAAAAAGCCTCTCACAATTTGAAAATTAATTTTTAAATAGACGATCTTGATTACATAAATGTTTTTATTTTTATTAAATGAGTTATTTATTTTCCGAATTATTAAAAATATCATTATCATATTATTTGTTGGATAATCATTCTTATTTAACAAAAAACACATTTTTAGTAATTTTATTAAGTATTTTTAATGGTTAGATGATTATTATTTATAATTATTACCTAATGGTAATTTAATGTTCAGATAGAAGTTATATTCCAATAACCAAATTTTAAAACATATGTTCCTAAAAATATACTACATTACATAATATAAAATAAGACATATAAATTTCTTATCCTATAAAAATTATATGTCTCATTATTTATTGATATTTTTCTTATAGTTATGTGTCATTTGGACATGAGGTTTTCTCAAGAATACAATCAATAATAGTTTGATATTCTAGTTGTGTAATATAGATTTATTTATATTTTTTAGTATTTAAAAATTATATTTTTTATTATTCTCTAATTTTTATAATATTTTTATAATGAAAAAAATAATCAATTTTTTCCAGATTCAGGATCATTATGTTAGATTGTTTTTAAATAGAATATACTATGTGTTATATTCACGTCTTTTATATAATTTCACCCTAGAAATTTAATCTATGCATCACTCTATGATTTTTTTAAAAAATATTGACAATTTATTCCTAAATTTCTCACATCACTTTTTTAATATTTAGATTCTTATCAGTAACATTTACTAGTTGATTTATCTTGTTTCAAAATGCATTCTTACTCATGTTAAGGAACATTATAAATTCATTATCATATAATGAGTTTTTATATGCAAATACATTAGTAATTCTATGTACATGTGCTCTTTGTGGCATGTTTTTCTTCAAGAGTGAGAAATGAATACCATTATATAATTTATATAAGAAAAATTACATAATCAACCAATTTGAAATATCTCTAATTCAATCTAATATTATAAATGGTGTATATAGCACAAAATTAGTTTCCCTCTCATTAAAAACCACATTCATCATTGTTTAGTGATATGTCCACTAATTCATTGTAATGGGACACATTTAATAATGTATATATTTGATTAAATTTTAATTAAACTAGTTCATTTGATGGTTTGTGGTTATTTAAGGGGTTAATAGAGCCCATCTTTCAGAATACATAGAGTTATAATCGAATCAAAAGATGTAAATTGATGATGGATAACACATTGTATCCAGTGGTCTTGTATCGAGAACCCAATGGTTAAAAAAGGTGATACAAAACGCCTTGGAGGGGAAAAAATTATATGGTGAATCTAGGACAGGTACCGAGTGTGGTACCAGGTACATTGTGATAGAGGACAAGGTACTGAATAGACCTCGTTTTGTTTTTATTATTATTTTTTTCATTTAAATTTAAAAATATTTTTTAGAATGAACACCTCCCATTATTTTCTTTTTCAGGAGGCCGAATGACCCCCTCTACTACTTATATGGTTCTCCTCACTTCCAATTATTGATATCTCTCATGAGTGCTATGATTCAACTTTCATATATCGTGACGAATTTCTATTATAATGGACAAGCATCAAATCCTCCCAATATAGATTGATCAAACTTCTAAAATGTTCTTTTCCTGATACCCCTAATTTGGGAGATTATTTCATCTTTTTTTATTTCCTTCATCCAAGGTAAGTTTTTTAGATAATCATTTAAATGTGGGTTCCAATGATTCTAATGATGGTGGTCTCAAAATTATAATACCATTTTTATGTCTTCATTTTCAATATGATGTGTGAGAGTTGCTATATCTACATGAATTTCCCAAAAAAGAATCAAAATCTGGTTATTTGGTTCTTATAAGATATGTATAACCTATCTAACAAATATATGAGTCTCTTGAAGTTATTCTTGATATATATATCAATGAATTTTTTTCCTTAGGAAAGTGATGAATAACATTTTAATGGAACCCCAGAGGTGTTTCCTTTACTATTTCATTATCTAAAGTGATTTTTAAGTATCCGTTTTTCTTTATTTAGAAATTTGATTAATAGGTATGTGATTTTATTATGTGTATTATCCTCAATATAAAACAATGACATAGGCATTTCCATTTTTGTCACTTCATTTGAGACACAGGTGAATTTTTAGGGATTAAATCCAGGCCTATGAGAGTCTTATATTTTCATATAAAATCTATGTGTATGAATCCTTATTCAATGTTATCCTAGTTAGAAGTATTGGATTGTTGAGACAAATGGCTAAATTATAAGTCATTTCCTAATTTTATTACATAGGTACATTATTATTTATATCTTTGATGATTATCTATCTGACCATTTATATTTTTATGATTATGATAATTATACATTCAACTTTTATTATTTTGAGTTAAATAGTTATAACCCATTCAAATTATTATTTATCTATGTTTATAGTGATACATATTTCATGTTATTTTGAATTAATTAAAGTGATAACTCATTAACCTAAATGTGATTAATTTGTGGTTATAGTCCATAAACCATTATTGCGATATAATGTGGAAAGAATCCATTCAACCATGCTAATAATGTGGTGATAAGATATTTAACCTTATTTATTAATGGAGTTGTGATATCCAATTCAATCACACTCCTTACTAAGTGAATTTTTTTTTACTATGATTTATGAGTGATTATATCCCATTCACCCAAACTTATTTTCGCATTGATAATCAATTAAACATATTTTTTGGGGATATCTTATATGCCTATTCTATGACGTACTAGTGATAAACTATTAACCTATGATTTTGAATTTGTGATGTAATGTTCACCCATACTTCTTATGGTGGTGGTAGCTTGTTCACATTATTATTATAGTTTTCCCCATCTAACCTTATGGTGATTTTCTTGCTATCCCATTCACTAGATTGTGATTCTAACAAACTATTTGATTCTGATTATTGTGTTGTGAGACCCCATTCATACATACTTATTATGATGGTTATATCTCGTTCACCGTTTGATTGGTATTGGGTGATGGATCATACACATTGTCACATATTATGATTGTTGATTATGTATGAACCCATAATTATTATCAATTGTGACACACTATTCATTTATTATATTTAAGTTAATAATGATAACTTCTTCATCTGAAATATTGATAGTGACACCCTATTCATAGAGTACGATAATAGTTGATAAAATTTACTTTTCATCATGTATAAATTTTTATAAAATGGAAATACTACACCATTTTCACATTGTTCGAGTTGGGTTTGATCATTCATACAGTTAGATTTTACTACCCAATGATGAAATGGTTTATATACTATAATTTTTTTATTATCATATTATATTGTTAATGAATTTAAATCTATCATATGATTTACATTAGAGAACATTTTTCCCTATTGTGTTTCAATCACACTCTACATGAGAATCCGGATATGTGTGTAGACTTCCTGATACATGAGGTATGAAAGTCCATGATCCTTATAGTCGACAATTGACCATTTAATTCATACCAAGTGTTAGGAGATGGACATGGTGGGGTCATTGGCCCAGGTTTGTGGTGTCACCATTCTTTTATACATATTAGATATTTTTGTATATGACTAGGCCATTGGATGTTTCTACTCATGTTTCATTCCTCATATGAAATTATAGAGTATCTAATTTTTTTCTTTTAGGTGATGATATATGTCATGTCCCCATATATAAAATGGTGGTTTTATCACTGTAATATATATATATATATATATATATTATGGATGGTGATTTATCCCTACTTCCATCACTATTTATGGTTATTTGAAATAGGTTATTTTCGACCAATTTTTTTCCTTAACCCCACTATAATTCATCAACCTTCAATATATGGGGAGGATTAATTGAGATCTTATAGCCCTCGAATTTGGAACTATTCATGTCTACTAGGTTCTATAGACTACATTTTGGCATCGAATAATTTTTTAAAGACATACTATTTGTGATATATTATAAATATATAATATTTTTTTTACACATGGGATGTAAATTATTCTTATGTGTAGCTAATACATTTAAAATGGTGGTCTGTATTTCCAAATATGGGATTTATTTTAGTTTTTTATATATTATTATTTAAATATTTTAAACAATATAATGTGGGACTGATAGATTATTTCTTTTAAATTGACTAAATGTGGAAAGAGATTGTATGTTCTTATGTCATATTTGGAACATATGAATAAAATAACATTAATATGCCTATATGTGATTATTGATAAGATTATGAGATGATATAAATGTTTAAATAATCCGTAATAAATGTTACAGTGTCCATATATATAAAAATTTGGTGAAATTACAAATAACCAAATCATCGGTGCTTGTTCTTATTGACATATTATGATGGGTTATATGAATATATGTGTATTTTATACCTGACCTGGGTGTGATTTAGTTGGGTTAGTGTCATAATTTAGATATCTATAACCCTTATATTTTATAGTGTGTGTTTACAGTAGTGGGAAGAATTTTAGGTTACATTTTATCATAAATATTATATTAATTAAATTATAATTAAAATATAAATTTACCCTAATAGGCTATTATTGAGCCCTTGGAGAGAGGGGATGAGAATACACAATAAATTATTGAGTTTGAACCCTCTGTTGTGAAACCTGACCATAAGGATGATTATATCAGGGAAATATTACCATCGGTCCAAAAATTTATAAGTTATTGATGATTGAGTTTTGTGTCATTAAATTCAATTTTAATCAGTGTTTCTGATACAACACAAACCTTTTTATGTCGGTTTGAGTGGTCTATAGGATATAGAGTGTTGTATCAAGTCTCTATATGAGATTTCCAATCAAATTATGACACCCTCAAAGTAGAGGGTGATGTTATAATTGCAAATTATTTAAGGAATTATTATGTTTTGGTGGGACATTCTTAAAAAGGTGAATATCTATGTGGGCCTATCCTAGGACTTTCTAACATGATTATTCAATTAGTTCATTCCCAAGACTATTATGGTGGATATATCCAAATAGTTCATGAATTTTTTATTATTATTATCAATGGTGGATAATTCCACACAATTATTTAGTCTTCATTTATTAAAAAATACAGTTTCTAATGATGATACTGTTATGTTTTTTAGATTTCATAATGGATTGCGCCATTCTGTATGAGATTAAGAGAATATCATTTCTTGGCATCATATCTGAAGGTGATGAACCAAGATCTCATATCTAAGAGGAACCTATATAATTATATACTATATAAGTATCCTATTAATTCAACTTGAAATAATTGTGGGTCCTTAGGAAGACAAAAATGGAGGTTTAATGGTTCTCACTAGGTCAGTGATAAATAAATTGGTAAGACAAGGGTTTCATATCATCCTCCATGAGGGTGGTATTTTTTAGTGTCTTGCTACTATGTAAATTATATAAATATCTATACATATTCTAATAGGGAATTGAAGGAGTAACAATCCTTTTATTACATTGGTGCTAAAATATATTCTAGAGTAGTACAGTACAAGAAAATGGTGGACATGGTTTTTGTTAGACTCACAGTTTAAGAGAATGGATAAGAGCATCACAATAGGCTAGTTGTTCATATTCTTCTCATTGATCAATATATGAAGGAGTATATAGTTAAAAGTGGTAGAGTAAAAACATCATAATAGCAGTAACTCTAAACGGAGTTAGGAGATAAGAACTCTGATTTAGGAATTGGGTCATCTTAATGCAATTGAGTAACCACCTTTTGATCATGAGGATGGTATCTACAGTTTTTGGTATAATGGTTATGAAATCTATCCTCATTTATATATTATTTGATATTAGTAATTGAAAATCATTTATGTGTTCCTAGTTGGTTAGTTATATGGGTTTTATTATGGACTAGATAATGGTGGTGATATCTATTGATACACCCTTTGGGGTTTGACAAAAGTGTATTCAAAGTTTTCCAAGATTATCTATTATATTTAGTAGTTTTGAAAATATCTATGTTTTTTTCATATTGGAGATGAATAAATTTTATTTGATATATGGGATGATTTTATTTAGTCTCTATTGATCACACATTAGAAGCTATAATGGATGTGCATCTTTCACATATTTTAAGGATAATTGAGTATTATAACTTTATAAGATAGTGCGATACTATAGATATAGTTTTGAACTTATTAGCATCATCTTTGGATGATTTGAAACCAGTTTTCAAGATTTTCTCCATGGGAGTAAGAGATGGAGAATTTGGTAATTCCTCCTATTATTGACCAATTTAGGATATTTTTTATGGCTAATTATTATGATTTCCACCTAATATATAGATCTAGTTTCATGTACATATGATGGATATTTTAGAGTTTAGAGAGATGAATGTTGAGCTTGAGGATATTATGGAGATTAGATTTATTTACTTGAGAATGTCCCGTTGATTTCATCATATTCTATTGAAAAATAAGGGTGATGAAAATTTATTTTTGAGTGTTGATTATAGGGGTTGAACATAATTATAATTATAAATATATATTTGATTTCTTGTATTGATGACCTATTTCACTAGTTGAGTGGAGCCAAGTGGCTCTCCATGATCAATCTAAGACATGTAAATAACACGTTGTCGTCAAGTACACTATATGTTTCTCATACAACATTCTAGAGAAAGTATATCCTTTATTTGTTTCTTATGTTGTTTTTGGTTAAATAATTCATTAATAATATTTATAGCCCAAATAAATAGTAACATATTTCAATTTATGTATTTAATCATGGTCATGTTTTCAATGAAATTCATGTGTGTTCTTAGATGTATATGAAGAATGATCATTATATAGAGAAATTATTGAGGAAACTAAGATAGAATTGATCTTTCCACATTCTCTCAAAATGTCACTTTTGGATTAGAGATGTTCAATTATTTTGGAAAACGATATATGAGGGGGATATATTTGTGGACCTTGATATGGTTTAATATGTGGTATATTTCCATTGACCCAAATTGTTTTTGACACTCATAGAAAATAGGGATAGTTAAGCTACTACATGAGATTAATTTATTACTTCTCTATATGGGAAGCATCGATGAAAACCCTAAAAAGGATGTGGGAGATGATCAAGTGGTCCTATTCTTTTGATAGACCATCAATATTAAAATGGAATGTTGAAGTCTATACCTATTTTGACCTTACAAAAAATAGTTAAGGAGTATACATTATATTGTAATTCATTAACATTTTATATTTTAGTTTTTTTAAATTTGGATGAAATTGTATTATATAATTTTTCAAGTGACCATGTGAGTTAAACTATAAAAAAAATGATTTCAGTATTATAGTAGTATTATATACAATGATATTTTCGTTTCACAATCATCTGGGTGAGAGGTTTTTCATGTAAAAAAATGAAAAACTCCTTCGGTATATCATTTCATAGTGTTGTTTTAACCTTCTAAAGATATGTTTTGATGAGTACAAACCATTTTTATACTTCAAGATGGAATTTAAACCTATGGGAAAATGTTTTAGCTGGGGTACTAAGTTTGAATACTTAGGAACAGGTGGTGCGTATTTCTTATTCAAGGTATTAGATGGAGACTATTTACTATAAGATTCCCCTTGAAGTTCTAATTAATATCATTTAAGAGACCATCATATATTTTAAAAATATATCATCATTTAATGGTATGGTGAAATAGAGTACATTTTGCAGATCAGATTACTAGATTGTGAATATAGTATAAATGGAGAAAAGATTCCACTATATTAGACCCTGGATAATGATGCGAACCTATTTGTATGAGGTATATTAGTGGTCCCTATGATCATACACAAGTAGATGATATGTAATTACCATTAATCAAGATGGGTTGTTCACTAAGGGATGAACAAGATGTATTAGGACATTGACAAGTAGTTTTGGTGGGTTGAGATAAATAAGGATATAAAATAGTTTATATTATAGTTCCTCAACTAAACATAATGAAATATGAAGTATGAGAACTAGATATATGTTATAATTATTTAACCCTTACAATTATTGAGTTTAATGGGGATTATGTGATTAATTGTTTCTTCATTGGGTTATCGAAATAACTGTGATCAAAAGTCAGGGTTATTTTTGACTGATTGATGATGATCCTGAATTTACTACTAATTACGGAGATCAAATCTTTCGACAAGATAAGAAAATTATATGATCATGATACATTAGGATAAAAACTTTTAGTGAGGAGTATCATATCTGACCTTGATTCCTAATTTATATATCACTTTTAGAAAGGATTACAAAAGGTTTTTTGTGGTTATGGAAATTTTATCATGTCGAACCATCCAATGACTGATTCAAACTCTTTGATTACTATTCATAAACTGGAGTACATATTGAGTTAACTCATATTAGGTTATAGTGCATCAAGGAAGAGGCATCTTGTATAGGTCAAGCTCACCTATACAAATAGTTGTCTATCCTTGATTCAAATGGAATCATTTAAGGCCTTGAATTTAATTCATTGATGATCACCTCCATATAGGCCAGTGGAAGTGGATTCTTCAATCTCCAACTCAAGTCACATGTAAGATAAGTTTGAGTAGATCAATTTAATTTCAAAGTTTTCAATAGTCTCTCTATGTAGGATTTGATAATACACTAATAGTTGAATACATTCTCAAGCGTTTAAGGTGGGATATCATGTATTATGTAGAGAGCCACCTCAATTATTACATAAGTTGTATTATTGGAAGGGGATATTGGCTCTTGTCATTTTTTTTCCATTTATGGTTTTTTGGAGGATTGGTATAATTTAAAACATGTTAGTTATTCATATGATATATAGTGTGATGTATGATATATTCCATATATATCATCTCAAGATATATCATATGAAGTTTCTCACTTTCTATGAGTATATGAAGTTTTCTATTGGTTGATTTGTTGATTAAGGGACAAAATATGTGTATTATATACTAGAGTGAAAAGATTATATGATGGAACAGGGCACCACTAGAATATTTATAGTGTAAAACAAACATATATAAAAGGATATATAGATGTAGGAGGTGGATTTTTGAGGATAATGGATGGAGTTTTTTTATCAATAATGCACAATGACATATATCGATGAAGGGTTTCTATATAGCAGGGAGGTTCTAATGTCCCCCATATACTAATGTATGAGTTTTTTGAAATATACTAAACAATGTTTATTTTGATGTATGTTTTCTATTGGAGGAGTTGAAAAAGGCTTGGGTTAGATGTCAAGGAGGTACACTATGTGAAAAATATGTCAATTGATGACAGAAAGTATATGGTACCTGGTGGACTAGTATCTTTTAGCTAATTGCTATTGAAAGGGGGGAGGTCCTGGAGGTCCAGTGACCACCCATAGACCCTAGGGAATGTACCATGTGGGGTACTGGGTATCTAATGGAAGTGGAATAGGTACTCGGTAGTCCTTTATATGGGTTTCTTACATTTAAGTTAAATCAATTAAAATATTATATAAATTAAAAATAAACTCCCCATATTCCATTTCACAAAGCCTCATGAGTACTCTCTACTTAATGTACTTAATCCATGGTTCTCCTCCCTTTTGATTATGAATATCCTCATTCAATGCTTGGATTTAACTTCTTTTTGTCTTGTTGGATTGATATGGATAAGGAAAATCTATTATTATATTTTTCTCAATGACATACTATTCAACTTATTTTATTCATAGTTTAGAGGATTATATCAAGTTTTTTCATTTCATCCAATTGAGGGAAATTATTCATATGATAATCGATGAGTAACATCATGTGACTATGAAAAAATGGTCCCTAAATTATTGAATCTTAATATATTTTTCGCATCACATATGATATGTAGGTGTTGGTGGGTACCCAATAATGACTAGAAAAAAAACCAAACATGGGATTCATGGTTATTTAGTGGAAGGTATGTCTTATCTTACCTGTGATAGACTCTTCCAATCCTATAAATCATATCTATAGCCATCGATTTCCCTCTTTCCCCATGAAATCTATGTGATACATGGAAATATATATCAATGTAAAGAGACTTTGAGGAATTTTATAGAGTAACATTGAAATCAAATGTTCATTTATCAGTTAGTCCATTATATTTTAGACGTGAAATAGAGATTTATCATTTAATGGGAAACTGTATATAAAACCCATGAGAAATTTCAAAATTTATAGTGTCTAAAATCATACCTATATGAGGTTTCTTTTTATATATTGAAAAGGTGTACGATGCCTTGGGAATGACTATCTTAGTGGGTAGTATAGGATTTGTTTGGAAATTTCCTATGTGGTAATCCATTTTTGAAAAAATAGTATGTAGATCTGATATCATATATGATTATTGTTATTATCAATTGACTATTTCTTATGTTTATTCTTATAAGAATTCTCCTTTAATTTTTTTATTGAGGTAAAAAGAGATAATAAATTTACATTGATTTATTTTTTGTAATACAGTTATAACTGAGTCACTCAATTCTGAATTACATTAGGTAATATTTTTTCCCGTTTACATTGTAAAGTTTTATGGCTACTCTATTAACATTTTCTAAAATATATTATGTTTAAAATAAATTCTCATATGTTAATCTTATATTGATAACCCCTTAATATATAATTTATAATGAATTATTGATATCCCATTCACTCATACTCCTTGTGATGTTAATAGACAATTCACTTATGATAGAAGAGTGGTGATAAAAAAATTAATCATAAATCTTGAAATAGTGATAGTTTACCAAACTTGTTATTTTAGAAGTTTCTCATCCACCTATAATATGACGTGTCATTGAAATAATTTTATCATATGATTATAGATTAAGGGTTAGTATATTCACCCATACACATCGGGTAAGTGATGATCCATTCACCTTATTGTTATAATGGTATCCTATCATTCATATTATGATTATAATGATAACAATTTGACCTTGTTGTGATAGTGATAACCTATTTACCTATGATTTTGGAGTAGTTGTAGCCCTTTCAAAAGTACTCCTTATTATAGTGAAATCCACTTAACCTATTTATTGGACTTTGTTTATATCCCATTAACCTATTAACATGCAATGATTGGTGATTAACCATTCACCCAAGATCATTAATGACGTTGAAACTATGCTCACTAGATAAAATATGCTTAAAGATAATAACCCCTCTATATACTATTTTAATGTTCATACCCTATTCATATAGTATATTAATAGTAAGTTTGATAATCCATTCATTATCTTGACATGTTTAGTCTATGTGAACATTTCCCCAATTTAAATGTTTTCAAGGATGTTATTATCATTATTTTGGGGGGTTGTTAGAATTTTCTAATACAATATTTTATATTTGTTTATTCTTTTTATCATATAATATTTTTAATTCAACCATATTTATTTGAGGAATTATATAGTGGATCATTATTGGTGGATGAAAAGGTTTTATTAACATCCTTTAGGGGAATCTTGGAGCGTGAGAAGAATTCATGGCCAATGACGTAGATAATTGAAAGGAACCTTCATAGGAATATTGATACAAGATATCGTGTTGGTATGGGAAATGGACATTAATTCAAAGTATATAACCATCCCATTAGGCGGTACTACTCTTGATGAGTACCTTCCATGGAATTAAAATATATATCATTTTTATAGTATTTGGTGATAATTCCTAAGGATAGTTTTTTCAGTAATGTAAATATTTATTTTTTTATAATAGATGTTCATTTATCATTTATTTTTTTTATTATTTATGATTATTTTATAAATGGTATAATCTATCTATAACCTCATCGATATATTACAGCCTCTAGTGCATGTGGAGGCGCACATCAGGACATTTTTCTATCCAAACTTGTACTATTTTGATCCATTTAAATACTGATTCTATAGAAATGGTCTCCAAATTATAATTAAAATGCCATTCTATATTTATCAATATAAAATTTGGATATACTCTATCTTAAAATTATTTAATTTTACATAGCCCTTTATTTCTCTGTTGTCTCATCCCAAAATTATAGACCCATATTCTTTATTTCACCCACATCATTTAAATAGGTTAGATAATTATATCATTTACCATAAAAATATTTATAATGTTCCATTCATACAAAGTATTTAAAATTATTATTATATAGTAATATTATCTAATATATATATTCATATTATATTCCTTATAATTCATGTGATCATGATCACAACATAATTTCAAGATATTCCATTCAAATAGTATATACATTTAATGATGATAGGTGGTACCAAAATTTTCTTTAGTGTTCTAAGACATTTAATGAACTTTAAAAACCTTAAACATGAATCATATGTCTCAATTAGATTATATTACCAATGGTCCAATATAAAATTTCATCACATCAGTAATATAATGCTACATAAGAATAAAAAATTAATGATCATAATATATATCATCTATATGATCAAACAAGTTAAGTAATGATAAGTTAAAAAATAATATATATATATATATATATTTGTATGGAATAGGGTAAATTTACACAATGATATTATCCCACATCTAGAATTTTATAGAGATACATCTCCCACTAAACAAATAGGCCAAACTAGTGTTCTACATTCCCAATTCATGAATCCCCCCATGCTAAAGACTTCTATGTCGTAGAGAGGGTTTGATAAATCCATACAGGAAAACTAAACCCTTAGTATCATCATAATAATTACCAAGTAATGATATTATATCCTTGAAATTGAATTATAATTAGATTATAAAAAATCATTTATTGTTAAAGTAATTCCATATAAATAAACATCCAAAAAGTAATATCAATGATACCCATGTAAATAATATAGTCATACACTAATGCAATACTGTCATGTAAAATTATCATATTCCATAAAAAAATAAAATCGAAAAATTAAATGGTTACCCAATAAATATCCTTGTATATTCTTCAGTACATTATTTATAACCACATAAATATACTTTACCTCATTTATCTATAAAAAGTTAGTTTACCTGACCAGAATTCCATCCAAAAGGATTGCATGTCCACCTAGGTCTATGTGTAGGGTGTGAGCATAAAACTCAGAAGGCCACCAATGAGGTTTCCCTTAATAATTATTAGTATATAAGTTCATGGATGTACTATATGAAAATAAATAGGAAAATTCAAACATTATATACACTTTTCATACTATCATATTATCATGTTGCAAATCTTATAGTCAAATCATACCTTATTTATTACTTTTGAAAAATAGGAATAATATTTCCATGGTCATTCGACTAGACTATATTTATCTAGTATAGATAGAAATATATTTATCATATCATTGACTATAATATTTTTCTTTATACCACCTTGAAATAATCGACTAGATATTAGTGAATCCCTCGTAATCATAAACATTTAGAGGGGGTAATGCTTACCACCTACCGAAGCTAATCCTATAGAGAAGATCATAACTTATTAATGTGATCTATAATAGCAGGTAAAATATCCTACTTTAACATTCTCACCATAGAGGGATGTTTTACCCTCACAAACATCCAATGATAAGATGGTCCTTGTGTCCCATATAGACATACTCATCTCAGAGGGTAGTGAATCTCTCATAACCATAATATATCATAGAGGGAACTATATACCACATGGAAATAATTTTCATAGGGGATAGTGTGTGACTAATATACATGTTCTATAATAGGGTGAAATTCATCTCATTAGGGCACACTTATACTAATTTTTAGTGAATCTCACACAATGATACATTATTACATGGTTAACGGCATCCTACCATCACATAATTATAACATAGGGTTGTGTATCCATCATGTACATTCTTAGAAATAGGGGTTTCATGTCTCTACCTAGCCTATTCAATCAGATCACATGTTAGAAAAGAGCCCAATCTAACTAAAATCTCAATTGACCCACATATTTGGAGTTCACCTAACCAATGTATCACCATTATCATCAGAAGTGGAATATGATCTTATGTTGCTACATTAATACATATATATCATTCCAATTTACACCAATACCATCCTTAAAACATAGATAAAACATATAAGACACTAGGGAATAAAAATAAATAATTTCCACAAATAGGGAATCGCCCTCGCCAATCTAGACATCAGCTGGTTGTTTGTTATAGATCAACAAAATTGTATCCTTGTATACCCATCACAGATAAAATCCATTAGTAAAACACTTAATAGAAAAGATCTCAATATTCACACATGATAACCATTATTTTATTACCCATAACCCATTCCATCTATCACGTAACCTGTCATATGGTTACTTGGATAAATATATCACTACAACCCATCCTATACAATAACTCAAGGATAATAGTCCCTAGGGGACATCTCAAATGTTCACCCATGGTGAAACACCCAATAATTTATATAGGTTTATAATAAAATTCATTCAAAATAAAAATCTATTCCAATATTTCAACCCCTAATATAACTCATATTCCTTTTAATTTAAAATAGATCTATATATGTTACACATCAAAAGAAAGAAATACTCCATGAAACCTCTTCTCACATTATATAGGGCCTCAATAGGTCACCCGAGACTCTATCCAAGTTTAGTAACCCCCACATTGCATCTAAATATATAACCCAATACTTTTACTTCATGGGGTCGTAACTAATAATCCCAGGGAACACATGAGGGGTCAATAATATTACCCTACATTTTGAAAACTAGTATCCCATAACCATATTATCCCTTAGGCCAATAATCTAGTCAATCACCCATGCTTACCCCCTCTCCTGTTTTATGGAATGCACTAGCTTACATATAATTTTGGAAAACATAGGGTCCATGTACATTAAACCATAATTTTACTATTTAACATCACACTCAACCACCCTTCTATGCCCATAATGGTCATGAATACATCCACCATGTGGTAACTACATTAGGAATCTACTTTAATTTTTTATTAACACTTATAATTAATTTATACAAATAGTCCAAAAATTAATCTATGTTATCCACAAAAGGACCATACCTCTTCTCATGGAATAACAATGTCAAAACCTTGAGAAAATATTTTGATAAAATTATTTTTAACAACTCTCAGTCTCATTTTGAGAAAAAAATATTCAATTATCCAATCCAAATCATCCAAAAATTTAACAATAAACAAATTAAAATATAATGATATCCAATTAATTGACTTAACCAATATAAAATAACATGAAACCACTTGTATTATTCATTTCAAATTTTTATTTAATATCTTATAACAAAATATCTATCAATGTGGTGTATTTCTGACATCTTTAGAATGAATCACAATCTAAATCCCTAAATAAAATCATTGAAATTAAAGGAGAATAAGGGGATTGGAATAAAATGTAATAGGGGGAGTTAAAATAACCACACTTTACACTCCAAAACTTTAAAAACCAACCCAAATCAACATGGTATTTGAGAAAAGAAAGGGGATAAAAAAGAAGATCCTCTCCTTTAATTTTATCTAGTTGGAAGAACAAACCCTAAAGAGATTTTAAAATTAATGGAAAAAAATGAACATAATACACTTCAACAATAACTGGGGGTATGTCATTGCTATTATAGTTCTAGTGGTGTCCACTGAAAATCTTATGAAACACAATGTCCCTAGTGTTCCTCACCAGTCCCGTGGTGGGGGTGTTTTTTGTTAATGATTATCCCCTGAATTTTTAGTGTAATTCACTGGTATTTCTATGGTGTATTATATCGTGGTATTCCATTCACATGATCATTCTCATAAAAAAATATTATAACCATTCATTAGAATTATAATAAATCAAATTCCAAATATAAATTTAAAATGACAATCTAATCATAGTCCTGTATCTAATAGAAATGATTTTTATTTGAATCCACTTGAATAAAATAGAGAAATTCATTGAAGAAACTCAAAAATTACACATCGCATCCACAATAAACATCCTATTTAATAATCATTATACCTTGATATTAATTTATAACTAATATATTCTCTTATAATTGGAATCTCATTGTTTGTGGTTATGCCAGGACCCGACAAACACATGTACATTATCTAGTCACCATGTGTCTCATTCCATGGTGCATTATACACAAATAAAATTATTTTATTTTATAAAATATGGGTCAATAATATAGAATAAATAAATTACATGAATTTATAATGTGATAGATTTAATGGGAATCACCAATTATAATTTTTACATACTCCTGTGGGATAACGCCAATACTAGAGTAAATTTTGAGAATATCATCTTACTCGACATTAGAGGTGAGGATATCAGCCACCATTTTTCCCATTTTACAGTTGTTGTGGATAATTATTAGCCTTAGGTAATCATTAATTCCCCAAGGTGGAAAATTATATAATTCATACATTACCTACAAAAACTAATTTTAAAATGAAAGTAATGTGGAAGTACATGATATATCACAAGAGGAACCTTGAAGTTTAATTAAAATATTTATACAATTTGTTAGATATTAAATAACTTGTCGATAAAATAAATTAAAATAAACCAAAAAAAATTAACTAGTTTAATGAATTATTTTTTAATGAATTGATATTCAGAGAGAAATAATAGATGGTAAAAAATTTTCATTGATGATTTTTCTTCATGTGAAACTACTCAACCTCACTTGTGAGATTGATCTTACTAGAAACCATGGGATTTATTGAAATAATTTTTCTAAAATTGGTGGGTGATAACTAAAACCACATAATCCTACTTATTCCTTTGATCATGGTAACCTAATGAACCTAGGTTAATTAGTTTACATGTCTGAGAAGAAGGAGGAATTATGTCGAGTCTCACTCCCAACACCCCTCTATCACATCAGGGTTTGTCGCATAATTTACATCACTCTCACAATGTGACTAGAGGATATGATTTTTTTATAGATAAATTAAATAAAAATAAATTATAATTATTCATGAGTGAATAATAGTAAAATACTAACATAGTAATATATTTAAATCAATTCCACCATAATTTATGAGTCTATCAACTCATAGTTGACTATTAGTTAAAAGTGAATGAATAAAACATCATAGAAGGAATAATAAAATTAGTAAATAAAAAATTATGGAACTAAATAATGATTGAATGCATACAATAATCTCAATTAATGAATAACATATGAGTTCCACAATTTCATAGTGGAACTTTATTGATAAACAAACCTAACTAAGAAACATCTTAAAACCCAAAGGCAATCTCACTTGTTGACCCACTTTGTAGTTGATCCATTATCACAATGATTATTATTCTATTTTTCATTCTATTTTTTAATGGGTAAAAAAATATTTTAATGTTTTTAATCTTCATTCAAAGTGTTCATGGTGTAGTGAGAAACCCTACTATATAGCCATAATCTATGATTATATTTTTCTTTCAAACACGTAACAGTTAATATCCATTATGTACAAGAGTCATGTCTATTCTTCTAATTTCCTGCAGAAGTTACAATGCCACTAGATAAACCATGGTGAAGTGAATTAATTTTATCAAACTCTTCGATGTTCATGGTGGTTCTAAAGTGCAAGAAATATGTCCACGTGGAAAGCCACACCGAACCATAGATGTCAAGAAATATGATGATCTAACTTACATTATTGCATGTGTCTGTCATCTAAATTTCACTGAGGTTGGAATAAATTATGTTCCCATGAAGAAATGGCCCTTCCCCATACTAGTCATCTTACCCAATTTTGACACACATGGGGTACCTTGAATCCTATATTCCAATGCATAGATCATGCTTATGCTATCCCTTCCCCTTCTTATTTATTCCACCCTTAGTGAGCACCTGCATTGATGTTTGGATGACTACCTTTGGTGATTAATCTTATATACATTCATCCCTTAAGGGTTTGATTAATTGTTTCCAATATCGAATCATTCCACACCCAGGATAAAATTATCTCCTTTTATTTCCTTTTATCCAATGTTGAAAAATATAAATATAAGTACATTACCCCCATTAAAATATCCAAATCATATAAATTAAGCATTCATTACTATAAAATCGATTAAATAAAAAAGTAATACATCTGTAATATTTAGAGTTATCAATATCCCCACAATAAAATCATTTCTTGTACCAAATGAAAATATCAATATAAAATCAAAATGGATCCTATGATTAGATAGTAAAATTTTAAGTTATACTAATCATAAAACTAATGTTATGATTGATGATTTCAAAATCACAAAACTAACCCATAATCAAGTGTAAAATGTTGCTCTATGTATAACTCATAATTCAACACATTTTTTTATCTTACACAAATATTGTTATATTTTTTATCAAATATTAATTCAAATAATGGTTTTCCTTACAAAAATTGAATTTCACTCAACAATCATGACCATATGATATGAAGTTATACTCAATATAAAGTATGATCACTTTATCCATTAGAATTAATGTTATCCCAATATACATAAATAATTCAGACCACAAAATAACATGGATATTACATTTAGTTACAAATGTATCTAGACATAAATTTGGGAGGTTAGTGATGTGAAAGATAAATGCATAGGCTTGAAAAGTAGGGTATAAATCGTAAAATTCAATACATAATATTATATTTAGAGGTCAAATATATTAATACTCATACCATCACCATCCATAAAATGATAAACTAAGAATTTCCTTCCCATTTCACCATGGTTCTCATATAAAATTTGAAAATACTAATGGGATTCAGTTCCCCTTTTGAGAATTTTCTAAAATATTCATTTCCCTCTCTTTTTGCTTTCATTGTTTCTGTTAAAAATTTAGGAACACAAATATAAGTGCAATGAATGAAAATTCATTAATATTTCTCATTAAATAATAATGACATGACCCCACACTTAATTCATGTTACTCTCACTAAATGGAACCAATAAAATCCTAACACCCACTTTTAATCAAAAAAATGAATATTTATGTAATGAAACTAAATAATAATGTTAGGGAAGAAAAAATGGTTTGTAATGTGTCCTCTAATTAATGTATTCAATGGTCTTTAAGGGTTTTAGAAAATATCAACTACATGGGTGGGTATTAAGGTCAAATGGGACATATTGAATCAATCATTAAGCTAAATAATTTTAATTTAGTTCAAAATAATCATTATTTGATAACAAAATCAAGAATGTTTTAGTTGTTATGTATATATTTATTTCTCACAGGAATGAGGTTTTGGAAATAACATGTAGAAAAGGATCAGAATCCAATGGGTAATGGAAAAGATTTGGTGAAAAATCTAGTATTAAAATGGGCACTAACAAGTATTCTATAAATGAAAATCTATTTTAATCAAATCAATGAATGTAACCATATCTATGATCATGTTTAAGAAAATGAAAATTGGAATTAGAATATAAATTTTAGAAATTTCCACATATTTTTTTAAAACTATGATCATGATGAATCCAAAATTTTCCATTAACCAAAAATATATATCCTATGTGTTGATATCCCCTTGTTAAGGTAAAGGGGAAAATATCCAATAGGTGGTTTCTAAGGATTCATCACTCACACATAAAATAAAAATTTTCCCCAATGGAAAACCAAGGTGAGGGGGTGAATTCAAGAATTAATTGATGTATAAAATGAAAATGGATCAAACAAATTCATGAAACTAAAAATTTTCCATGTTTAAAGAAGACTCATATACTCGATCCTTCAAATGAGATTATTATAATTGATGTACCTTGAATGTGTTTTTTCATTCACCCCTAATCATCATTATTCACCCCTTGGATCCGAAAACTAAAAACCACTAGAAGATTAACGAGTTCATTTGTGAAATGTAAAAACCAATAGAGGGACTGGCTTTGATCAACATTAATAATCCAAAATTTATATTCATATTAATTCCTAAAAAAATAATAAAAAACACATTTTTATAGCCAAAAGTATATTATTTAAGGTCATTAATCTAGACCTTTACCTCATGTGTTACATAGTAAGAATATTAAAAAAATTAACCCAGCCCAGATTCAAGAATGACTAGAATTTCTACTCATCTAGACTGAATATGATCATTATTTTCAATTGTATCATCTCAATAATCTCTTATAGTGAATTACATGTGTGTTGTTAGATCTGAATAAGTAACAAGGAAATATAAATATGACATAATTTTATATCATTCTTCATCTACCAAATATTCTCCCTTTCCATCTTTCATTTTTTTGAATATGGAAACTATAATCACTATTTTATCTTTTCTTAGTGTTGGTGTAGTTTCTCCCCCATGAATTTTACATGATAATAGAAATAATACTCATGTAACATCTATATCTTCACCTATTAATCCATATAAAAAAATTTATTTAAAAGAAAGGGTTGTGGCCTCAAAAAAACTCATGGAGGACTAATTTAGTGAATCCCATGGGCATCAGATTTAACAAAACAAACATCACCATGTGAAGTATCTTATGCTAGTAATGATAATGTGTGTGTTTCTTGGAGAGTCCAGATTAGAAATGAATTAATCTACTTTAGTATCCTCCTTTCAAGTTTCAGAGTGATCCATGTATCTATTGAAAAAAACTATTGCATATCAATATCAAAAAAATAATAGTCTACAAAATTTCAAAATACTTTTAGATTTACTTGTGAATAATAAGGGAGTCAGTCTAAACATGATTAAGAATAATTCCATTAGTGAAAAATAAATCCAGAACCATTAGCATAGTAAATGTTTCAATGATGATAGAATTTCATTGACCAATTAAATCACTGAATGAAAATAAAATATAGCTAGACTAAACCTAGATAATTCCTCCCCCACATTTTCCCATTGAAAAATGAAACATCCACATTAAGATTAAGACCATTCTTCAAAGGAGTCCATCATACCCAATTAACATGAATAGACATTCTGGTGGTTGAAGGAATAAGAGACCAACCTAACACTGACTTCCTTTTAGATGTTGAGAGATCATATTATTTTATAAAAGGAATAAGATTGGTCGCTATATGCCTTTATCAAACCATCACCACCAGAATCGATCAGGGAAGCCCCTTGTGCTTGACCTTATTGTGAGAAGAAAAAATAGTATAGTATCTGACCACGAGAAACATTAGCCTCACCTTGAACTCATGGATATTTTTATATAAACAGTGAAACCCGGATTACAGAAAAACATCACCTGATACTCAATGCACCTCCATACCTCTCAATAAACATAGGTCACTCCAGAACAAGGCCTTCCACTCTCCATCGAAGAAGATATGTGAACATGAATCCTCCTTTAAATTGACATGGTAGTTGTACATAGAGACAATGGAGATCCCCTTGCGACACACCCCCTCATCATTATGAAGATATTTATTAAATATATGCCAATTAATAAATTTTTATTTTTTAGGAATATTGTGACTCCTTAGAACCCCCCAACCGTGTGATGTGATCCAACATGTAACACACTTTGATATGCCTTTCATGAAAAACTATGTATCGATGAGTTAGAAAAAGATGATTTTTCTCTATCATTTATGATCATTATGCTTTTAAATATTACATATTTTTGAGAATTGAGAACATTGTTAGTGAGAGGGGGTAATGATTTTCCTCAGAAAAAGAAATTCCTTTCACCATACAAACTAAGAATCCATGAACATTCCCCACCCAGTTTTTACCCGTGAATTTAATTGTGTCGCACCCCAAAATCCATATTAAGTTAAAGGGAAGGGAGATATTAGATGCTCGAGTCCATGAGAGTTGAATATTTTCCCGTCCACCTTTCTAAACGAGACCCATATTTTTATGTGATTATGTTTTACCAAACAGAAATGACTTACAAGAAGTCCTAGGCTAACCTGGATTGAAGGTTTTTCATAGATTCCAAAAACTTTTCTAAGATTAATACCTCCATCCTCTAAGTCGTGGGCCATGCTTTTCCATGATTCATAGTGGAATATTCCTTCTACCTGTGCGTCTTATATAAAATCATCCATAACGTTATCAATATATTGGATCACTAACATGGGGGAATTAGCAGCAGACAAATAATGCACAATTATAGAAGAAATGACACTATTAACAAGGCTGATCTGACCCCCAAATGAGAGGAACCAGTTTTAACAGTTAAAAAAGTATCTGGAGATTTTTTTTAGAAAGCCTATAAAAATGGAGGATCCTAAATTTTCCTTGGGATATTGGGGAACCACGTTAATCTATTAGGATGGATTTTTTTAAGACACATAACTTTTCATTGATTATCAATCCTCTATTATTAAATAAATAAATTGATATTAAATCATTGATGTTTCTAATATTGATCTACTCTCCAACCCACTTATTTTGGATCTGTTACTACCATTGGTAAAAAGGAGGAGGTTCTCCACAATGAAAAGGTTATAGGACCCATTGATATTATTTACACAAAAATGGTTGAATAAACCCCTTATTGATGCTCATATTAAGGTATCTACTGGGAGAGTCTTGAGCAAGAATGAAAATACTAGGGGAGAACAAGTCACATTATATTATACCTCTGATAGACTGGATGAATCTATAAATTTTTCCACTAAAGTTAATCAAAAACCAAGGTGAAAAATAACCTAAATAAGTGGTATACCACCCAATCAGAAAATACAATGAATCCCATGATTATTATAATAAAGATCCACCCCACTCTATCGATGGCCATGTCTATAACAAAAGTAATTGTAATATGTGAAAGGGTAGTCTTCTTATTAATGTCTTAGATCAAATCGTGCGCTATAGAAATGGAAAATTGGGAAATCCTCCATAGATAAAGGTCAATTTTCATCATAAATATATCTAGGAATGTAAACTGAGAGACTTCTATCGATAATAATGGTGATAAAATTGTAAGGGAATTTTTAGAGATTGATTGGCCTATACTTTTTGACATAGGAAGAATCTATGAATTTTGGGATGAGAATCAAATAAGTGGAGCAGGCCACTCTATGAAGGATTACTCTCCTAAAGAAATCTTAAATAATACTAACCAAGTCATTCTAAATGAGGTCATACGAATTAATTTAAAAATATCCTTGGAACCCATCAGGACAAGGGGAACTTCCATATTTGAGAGAAGAGACTTCCCATCAAATGATGCCATCTTCTATGTTATACTAGAAAAATGGTTAATATATAGAGAAGCCACATGGAGGAAACTAGCAAATATATCAAACTGACCACTAGGGTAGACATCATTATTAGACTCCTCATGTATTAATCATGTTTTATTGATTAAAAATCATATATTTATGTAAATCTTGTTAATCCTATTTAATCTACCTAGAATCATATGTACAGATGTTTAGTTTCTTTATGCCTTAAATAATTTTTGTAAACTATTTTGTTTATAATGAAATTATCTTATGAATGATTAAGTTTAATTCATTCTATAAATATCATTGTTTATGTTTGTGTACATAGATTTGAGAAAGTCTGAGAAACTGTGAGTCAGCCACTGGTTGTGTTTTTCTGGTAAACCATCCAGACATCATAACTATCCAGACACCGTAACCAGATAGACACCGTATGCATCAAGACAACGTACCCACCCAGACACCGTAACCATCCAGACATCATAACCATCCAGGCACCGTCACCATCCTAACACTGTAACCATACATACATCATGACCATCCAGACACCATAACCATCCAAACACCATGACCATCTAGACATTGTGACCATCCAAACACTGTTAGCAGACACCATGGTCCTAACACCACATCAGTGCTACCAGTTCCTGATCTCTATAAAACTGTGCCATCATAGCTGTCTCACTCCTCAAAGAAAAATAAAGAGACATCATTTCAAGGAGACACTATTTCATAGAGACACCATTTACAGACAAACCATGATATCGTTTCATAATATGCTTTGTTGTTTTTTAGCAGTCATATTTGAAGCATTTAAATGCACTGATATAATTAATGTTTCTATTTAGACTTATCACTTGATAGTATAAGGTTCTAGGTGCATAATACATGCATATTTTCGGATCCAACACATGTATTCCATGAATAAAAATAAAAATGTGGCCAGAATAAAGAGAGAGAGATCATGGTGACTATACCAACAATAGTGACAAAAAAAACAAGTGTGTGTGTGCGATAAAGAAGAAGAATGAGCATACATATAACCCAACACAGCTGAAGAACACATGACTCATACTCAAATCCCAGAGTCGAGAACATTACCACATAATCAACTCCATGAAGAACATGAGCTAGATCTAGTTGACTTACGATACTCTGTTTTCCATGAGACGACTCAATTTCTATATCTTCTTCATCCTAGAAGTCCACAGTTTCATAGATTTACATTTAGAGTACTTTTAACACTATCTAATCATTTATTCTCTATTTTTTATTATTTTTCTTATCTTTCAATCAGTGTGTGTGTCTGTATTAAACACACACTTTCTCCTATCTCAAACTGAAGAATACAAGATATCCTTTCTCTTACATCTTTTTACACTTGTGTAATCCCACAGATAAGTGTGTAAAAGGTCCATGTGTGACCTGTTAGTTCATACCCATGATGAACTGTGGAAGAGGTTGCGAGACTTGCATAGTCTTGTGTACTATTGTTAACCACAATACAGGTTGTGGATCAAGTCTATTTATATAAACTGCTTGGTGGTAAGTGAACACTAAGTGGAGTAGATTAGGTCTCGGCTTGAGACTGAACAACTTTGTTTATATATGTTATGCTATTTAATTTTAGTTGCCTCTGTTTTACTGTTTAATTTAGAAATCACTAAATTTAATATGATAGTTAATATTTAAAAGAAGTTATAATTGTTTTCCCTTATTAGAATAATTTCACATGTAATACTAACAACTGATATTAATATTACTGAGAATTAATCAATCTTCTAAGAAGTTATTTAAAAAGTAAAACTTTTGATAACCGTATAACCTTGATTGGATGGGCTCTATTTAACTTTATTGGGGAACTCCTTTTTAATAATAATTTTTAAACAGAAATTTTTTTAGATACTCAATTCAGCCCCCTCTTGAGTCACTAGTGCAGAAAACATTTTTTACGTCGGTTATTTTTTATTATTTACGTCGGTTTTTAGGCGACGTTAATACGGACGACGTTATAAATAACGTTTTTTACGTCGGTTATTTAAAACCTGACGTAACATCCCTAACATCACGGTGGTTATCACGTCGGTTCATATAATAACCGACGTGATAAATATGCGCGGGGGGGGGGGGGGGGGTTTATCACATCGGTTATTTTGTAAACCGACGTGATAAAACGCCTGGGATATCGTTTATCATGTCGGTTATGACATAACCGAGGTGATTAACCCTTCCCCTGGCCTATTATCACGTCGGTTTCTTAAATAACCGACGTGGTAAAAAGGCCTGGGAAACGTTTTAGCACGTCGGTTATCCAATAACCGACGTGGTAAATCGTTTCCCAGGCCTTTCAGCACGTCGGTTCTATTAAGAACCGACGTGATAAAAGGCCCGGGAACGGTTTAGCACGTCGGTTCTCGGAAAAACCGACGTGATAAACCCCTACCGATTATTTACCACATCGGTTATTTTATAACCGACGTGATAGCGATATATATTTTTTAAAATAATTGCACTGCTCTCACCAAAAATCAACCAGAAACCAAACAACAAAAATAACCATGCCAGCCCTCCCCCAAGCCCCAACTGAACCCCACCCTCATCTATACCCACCTAACAACCTGGCCATCCCTCCCCCACCACAACCCTTGGACACCCCCCACCCCTTCGACAGCCCCCCCACCCTCATTTACACCCCCACGACCCCTAGTATAGCCTCAAACACCCATTGGACACCCCTCCCATATCCCTTGGACACCCCCACCCCTTGGACACCCCCACCCCTTGGACAGCCCCCACCCTCATTTACACCCCCAAGACCCCTAGTACAGCCTCAAACACCCATTGGACACCCCCCACACCTTGACAGCCCTCCCAGACCCCTTGGACACCCCCCCGACCCCTGGACACCCCCCCCCCCCCCCCGAGCCCTTGGACAGCCCCAAACACCCCTTGGACACCCCTCCCATATCTCTTGGACACCCCCACCCCTTGGAAACCCCCCACCCCTTGGACAGCCCCCCACCCTCATTTACACCCAACCGACCCCTTGGACAGAACTCCCAGACACCTTGGACACCACTCCCATATCCCTTGGACACCCCCCCACCCCTTGGACACCCCACACCCCTTGGACAGCCCCCCCACCCTCATTTACACCCAACCGGCCCCTTGGACAGAAGTCCCAGACACCTTGGACACCACTCCCATATCCCTTGGACACCCCCCACCCCTTGGACACCCCCCACCCCTTGGACAGCCCCCCCACCCTCATTTACACCCAACCGGCCCCTTGGACAGAACTCCCAGACACCTTGGACACCACTCCCATATCCCTTGGACACCCCCCACCCCTTGGACACCCCCACCCCTTGGACAGCCCCCCCACCCTCATTTACACCCAACCGGCCCCTTGGACAGAACTCCCAGACACCTTGGACACCACTCCCATATCCCTTGGACACCCCCAACCCCTTGGACACCCCCCACCCGTTCGACAGCCCCCCCACCCTCATTTACACCCCCCGAACAGTAGGACAGCCCCAAACACCCCTTGGACACCCCTACCATATTCCTTGGACACCCCCCACCCCTTGGACACCCCCCCACCCCTTGGACAGCCCCCCACCCCCTGGACACCCCCCGACCCCTTGGAAACCCCCCCTACCCCTTGGAAACCCCCCCCATCCCCTTGGACAGCCCCAAACACCCCTTGGACACCCCTACTATATCCCTTGGACACCCCCCCACCACTTGGACACCCCCACCCCTTGGAAAGCCCCCCCCCCCACCCTTATTTACACCCAACCGACTCCTTGGACAGCCCCAAACACACCTTGGACACCCCCACCCCTTGGACACCCCCACCCTCATTTACACCCCCCCGACCCCTAGGACAGCCCCAAACACACCTTGGACACCCCCCAAACACCCACCCACCCCCTTGGAACCTCTCCCCCCATACCAAAATCCAGACCAGAAAAACCATCAACAGTAGACCAAAACAAGAAGTAGAGAAAAATTAAACATTCACTTATATAACATTCAAAACTTACACTGTCAACTTCAAAAAAAAACTAAATCCAACCTAAACTACTACGAAATACACAATTACATTGACAATATTCAAAATTACATTTTACATTACAAACAACTAAAAGTCAATCAAACCTGTAAAATAATTTGACCACTCCACTTGTAAGTGTTTGATATCCTCAGTAGTAAAGGGTTGAGGGTCATCAAAAAGATACAAAGGAAAAGGATAGTAGTCAACGTGTATAATGAATAAATAAAATTGAAATATTATGAGAAAGAGGAAATCTTACCAGGTCAAAACTCAGAACTGTCCCAGTTGTTATTATTTCATACATAAATCTTAACATGTAATATCCGCATTCGATGATGCCTTGTTGCTCATGACATTTCTGTTTGAATGAGTGTAAATTCAATATATCATTTTTATGTAATAAATCAAAATGTACAAATTATAAATGGATATTTACCTTCGCATGTACATATTTGATCTTGTAATTCCTTTTCTTTGCGCTTTTTTGAAAGTGGACCCATGCCCTGTTAGAAAATAATACGAATGGGGTAAATTTAAAATTCATTATAATATATAAAACTATTGTGAAATTGAAACTTACGTTTCCAATATATTCTTAAAACTTTCTCGCACATCATCATGGAGAGAGCATATCCAATAATGTGTTTTCTCCCTAGGGCAAAAAACCCCTAACATCCAATGATCCCTGATAAAAGGAAATTTAACATTAGTGGTTTTTTATGTTAAAAGATAATTAACTCTTTGAGAGGGATGTGTTTCATACCTCTCACAAAAAGGCATCATCCAACAATGTGTGATTACATTCTTTTCAAATCTATCAGCAATATAAAGCATTCTTTCTTCCTCATCCAATGCACATGCTTCAGGGGAAATCAATTGTGGGTCCACGAATCCATATACATCTGTCAGCTCATTCCTCTCACAAATTTTATACAGATACCTAATACAAATCAGACATAAGTATACATTTTTAATAAATATAACGCAAGGAAAAGGTGTTAAGACTTACATGATAAAAATTTGCACCACGTTGATGCCCAACTTATCTCCAGTGACAAACTCCATGATATCAGTTTTCATAATCCCCACACTTAGTTCACGTCCACAGACATGAGCTTCCATTGTAAAGTCATAATGATCCGCCAACAAATTTGAATATCTTGACAATTTGTCAAGACTGCTAGTATCTGCATCTGATGTCATAGCTATCTGTCTTTGTTGTTGTCTATACAGTATTTCGTTACCTTTGAAGTATTCCTGTAAAAATAAATTGAAAAATATATTAGTTTTCAAATGATAAAACATTAATAAAAATATAAAATAAAAGATATAACATCCATACCTCTATGGTAATGAGTCGAAGATGTCTGGATGGACAAAGTAAAAAATGGCCGATACTATGTCCAACTGTCGTCACCTCATCTGTAGGTAATGGTATCCGAGCTGATCTATCTATAATATCCTGTACAGTGACCCTCTGATTCTCTACCTCTAACTGTTGATGATGAACTGTATCTCCTATACAATATACCATCCCATATGCAACTATATGATGTTGAGGATCATCAACATACAACTCACAATAAGTAGGTAGCTGCGGCGGAGGAGGAGGATCAAAAATGGGGTCCGCAGGCTGAGGTGGGGGAGTGGGAGCTACTGGGAGAGGTGGAGTGGGAGCTGCACCCTGAAATTGTCTTTGCAAGTCTGCAAACATAAACTGCACCGATGCTCTAATCTTGTCCTCCATTGTCGCATTAATATTATGGACTTCAGCCTCCAAGGATTCTATTTTTTTTATAAACTTCCTCAACGTTAGAAGTTGAGGAACGTGGCAACACTTTTCTTACCGATACACCTGCCGGATATCCTCTTACACGGCCAGGATGTTCGGGATTTCCCAATGCCACAGATAAAATATCTTCCCTCCCAGATGGTGTAAATGTCCCCTGTGAACTCTGCTCCTCAAGAGAGTCCTGTAATAATTAATTGAACATTTCTATAATGATTGGAAATATATGACGAAAATAGTAAACTTAAATAAATAAAATAGATATCTTACAATCCTCTCGACTACGAGTCTCGATTCTTCCGAAAGATATTGTCCTTTTTTGCCCTTCCGAGCTCTTTTCCATTTCTCATGTCTAGATGGAGGGGATGGAGGGGCCACCTCTCCAGAGCTTGAAGACTCAGCTCTTAGTTGTTGAAATTTTTCTGCCATCATTTGTTCTTCCAATAATGCATACCCTCCCCGAGATAAACTATGAGGGTATACATTTTTAGATTGGATCTCTTGATGAGCTTTCCTTGTTTGCTGTAAATTAAGAATAAGTAATCATTAACAAAACAATAATAAGATCATTTAAATAAGAAAGCTTATAAAAGTTTACATTGCCCTTACCAAAAATGATTCTTTTCTTCTACTTTCAAAAAATTGTCTCCATGTGTCTTCATCTATAAAAGGATATATACGACATGGATTCTCACGACTCCTATGACCATAAATGAAATCAGATGAGAGGGTTGATTTGAAATCCCTCCATCTCCTAGCAGCCAACGATAAGCATTTCTTCCTGACTCCTCCAGTGTCAGGAATATCAAATGTCATCTGATAAAAAAGAGGTTAAAAATATTATATATACTAGAAACATTTAAAGAACAGTCAAACAATAAAAAAAGATCTTACCAAAATGGTCTCCCACAGCTGAGAAATTATCGCCTTATCCACACTTCTCCAATCATCATAGAGAATGCTTACTTTGCTCTTAGCCTGAGTTGCTACAAAACCCTTAAAATCTTTAGCATTTGGACCTCTAGGAAGATCATCATCATCAATCTCCACGACTATCCTCTCCTCCTTCGTACGGGCAAGTGATAATTTTGGTAAACGTGTGCACCCACGCTTACCAACCTTTGAACTCTTTTTCGTAATAGGAGCATGTGAATGTTCCTCCCCAGATGTATGACCAATATGCTCATCTCCAGAATCATGTGGCTGATCAACTGATTGATCTGTCATTTTCCTTCAAATCAAAAAAACAAACATTAGTTCACAAATAGAAAAGTGTACTAAATTACATAATAGTAAACATTGGTAATATGGTAGGCATGTTAAACAATGATAAACATGGTAAACACAGGCAAAAGGTTGCCAAGGAGTTGGCCCAAGAAAGCTGAAAAGTGGACTCACTGAGTCCACCGGTCAGCCGGTGTGAGCTCACAGGCCAGCCGGAGGACCTAGGAAGTAGACTTGCCCACTGCCTGGTGCCACCGGCCGGCCGCTGGCTCACCACCGGCCGGCCGGTGGACCAGACCGAGCCTTCCTGTCTGGACCACCGGCCGGCCGGTGGACCAGACAGAGAGCCTTCCTCTGTTTGGACCACCGGCCGGCCGCTGGCTCATCACCGGCCAGCCGCGGGTGATCCAGACAGAGAGGAAGGCTCTCTGTCTCCTCCACCGGCCGACCGGTGGTGATCCAGCGGCCGGCCGGTGGTCCAGACAGAGAGCCTTCCTCTCTGTCTGGATCACCGGCCGGCCGCTGGCTCAGCACCCGCCGGCCGGTGGACCAGACAGAGCTTTTCTCTGGACCACCGGCCAACCGGTGATCCACCACCGGCCAGCCGGTGTGCCCAGGACTTTTCCTCTTTACGGTTTTTATTGTTTTATCATTTTGTTTTGATACATGTTTTAATAAGTAAAAAATTTACAATATCTAACATTATATGAAAAAACTAAATGTAAACAAGAAATAAACTTGTGTTACCTGTAATTTTAGGAATGTAAAGTTGGATTGTTTTCCCAAATTCCTTCGTCGTGATCGTTCCTTATGACACAAACCATGTCTTCAACATACTCATCATTATGTTCTGTTAATCTTTCCATGGAAGTAGGGATCTCACATAAATCAGCATCTTCATCAAATTCATCCTCACCAATATATTGTTTTTTCCCTTGTAAAACAACAGCCCACTGCATATCTGATTGATATACTACATAGAAAATTTGTTTGGAATGTGTTGCCATTATAAAAGAATTAGTTGTGTCTTCCAATCTATTCAGATTAACAAGTGTCATTCCAAATTCATCGTGTCTTACACTGTTGTTACCGATAAACCATTTACAGTTAAAAACAGGAACTTTAATTTTAAAGTAATCAGCCTCCCATATGTGTTCAATCACTCCATAATATGCACTTGATGCCGAAATTGGGTTTCTGTCCTTAGCACTCGAAAAATGCATTGCTTCTGCAAACACCAATACACCACAATTCTGAACTGCACTTCTATTGTCCTGAGCTTTCGTATGAAATGTATAGCCATTAATGTCATAAGCGGACCATGTTATCACATTTAAAGATGGACCACCCACTATCCATTTTAATGTCTCTAATACATCTGATCTACCAAGCAAGGTATTTTTAAACCATGGCAAAAAAGTTTTGTTGTGCTCATTCAAAATCCACATTTCTTTCTTCTTTGGATGACATTGTTTCAACTTATTAATATGCAATGTGATATACGGTTGAACATCAGCTATGTTATTCAAGATGTATGATTCTAACTTCTTCATATGTTCAGCTGACAGTGATTTGACTTTCAAGCCACGAATCCCCTTTACCTCATTATTAACCCGTTCATGGCGAGATGGAGGCAAACCTATGTGTTGCGCCGTAGCCAAGTAGCTCGTACAAAACTCTGCTACCTCCTCAGAAATATACTTTTCAATAATGGAGGCTTCAGGTCAATATGGATTTTTAACATATCCCTTTAATATTTTCATATACCTTTCAAAAGGATACATCCAACGAAGATATACAGGTCCACAAAGCCTTATTTCTCGAACCAGATGAATCATTAAATGCACCATCATATCAAAAAAAGTTGGAGGAAAATACATTTCCAAATGACAAAGTATAAAAATAGCATCCTTTTCCAAAATGTTCAAAGCATTCACATCAATTGCCTTGTTACAAATTGAATTGAAAAAATAACACAACCTCATTATAGTCTTTCTGACACGGATGGGCAATATTCCACGCAGTGCAACTGGTAGAATTTGTTGCATCATGACGTGACAATCATGTGATTTCATACCTATCAACTTCAAGTATTTCAATGAGACAAAATTTTTTACATTTGAAGAATAACCTTGAGGCACTTTGATATCATGAAGACACTGACAGAAGCTACTTTTCTCCCTCTTCGATAATGTATGACAAGGCGGGGGAAGAAATGTTCGTCTTCCTTTAGGAGTGGGAGCTAACTCCAAACGTATTCCCATTGATAGTAGGTCTAACCTTGCATTCAACCCATCTTTTGTCTTTCCTTTAATATCTAGCAATGTTCCGATCAAAGAATCACAGATATTCTTCTCCACGTGCATGACATCAATATTATGTTTGACTTCATGATACCTCCAATATGGTAGCTCAAAAAATATTGACATTTTCTTCAAAATATGTCTATCATTACCAGATTTCTGTGTCTTTCCCAATGTCACATCAAGTTTTTTCACCCTCTCAAAATACAATTCTGGGGATAAAGGTTTTGGAGCAGTATCAAATTCTTGTGAGCCATTGAATGCCTTTTTTAGTCTTCTATAAGGGTGATCCATAGGCAAAAACTTTCGATGACCCATGTACACTGTTTTCCTCCCATTATGCAATTGACAATATGACATCTGTTGTTCGCAAATTGGACATGCTTTATGCCCTTTAACATTGTATCCAGACAAATTTCCATATGATGGGAAGTCATTTATAGTGAATAGTAGCACTGCATGCAGTTGAAAATATTCCATTTTATAAGAATCATACACCCTAATACCATCAGCCCATAACAGTTTCAAATCATCAATCAGTGGTGACAAGTATACATCAATATCATTGTCGGGTTGCTTTGGACCAGAGATCATGATACTCAACATGACATATTTGCGCTTCATACAAACTTCAGGAGAGAGGTTGTAAATTACCAATAAAACAGGCCATGAACTATGTGTGCTACTGAGGGTTCGGTATGGATTCATTCCATCTGTGCACAAGCCTAGTCTCAGATTTCTAATTTCATTTCCAAATGTAGGGTATTGGGCATCAATTTTCTTCCATTGTGGACAATCAGCTGGATGACGTATTTTTCCATCACATACCCGCTCATCAGCAAGCCATCTTAACCTTTTTGCATCATGTGAATTAGCAAATAAACGTTTGAAACGAGGAATTATAGAAAGATACCAAAATACCTTTGAAGGGAGCATTGTAATCTCTACATCAGCTTGTGATTTTTCTTTCACCTTATACCGTGATGTCCCACATTTAGGACACTCTTTCAGAAATTCATATTCCATCCTATATATAATGCAGTCATTCGGACATGCATGTATTTTCCTGTATCCCAATCCCATCGGGCATAATATTTTTTTGGCCTTATAATGTGAATCTAGAAGATTGTTATCTTTTGGAAGAATGTCTTTCATCAATTGTAGCAGCTCTGTAAAACTTCTGTCACTCCATCCATGTTTCGCCTTCAGGTTAATCAATCTTAACACCGCCGACAAAACCGTAAAATCTGTACAACCAGGATATAATGGTTTTTCGGCATCACCATATAGACGTGCAACTGTCGGTTCTATCTCAATTTGTTCTGCTACAATATCGTGAATCATTTCTTCAATTCCATCGGAGTTACCATCTTGCGATTCATTATCATCAGTGACATTCTGTCCAGTTTCGCCATGCCAAATCCAAGGGTTGTAACTCGGATTGAAACCATGACAAATCAGATGATCTTTTATCTCCCTACTTTTCAACTTCTTCATATTCAGACATTTCAGGCATGGACAGAAAAAAATGTCACTACTTGGAACATTTCGTTTAGCAAATTCCAAAAAGGCATCAACACCTTCCTCATATTCATTGCTCATTCGATGTGCCGTAATCCAACTTCGACTCATTATTACCTATAACAAATAGCAAAAATATATATATATTTTAGATAAGACAAATATATGTTTATATGAAAAAAAATCATAATTTGAATGTAAACAATTTTGAAATATAAAACAAATCGATGTGTAAACCCCCCTGGACACCCCCCGACCCCTCTGGACAGCGCCCCACCCCTCCTGGACACAACCCCCCACCCCCGACCTGCTTGGACACCCCCCTGGACACCCCCCAACCCTCTGGACAGCCCCCCACCCCTCCTAAACACCACCCCACCCCCTACCCCCTTGGACACCCCCTGGACACCCCCAACACCCACCCACACACTTGGACAGCCCCCCACACCCACCCACCCCCTTGTAAACCCCCCTGGACACCCCCCGACCCCTCTGGACAGCCCCCACCCCTCCTGGACACCACCCCCCACCCCCTACCCCCTTGGACACCCCCCTGGACATCCCCCAACCCTCTGGGCAGCCCCCCCACCCACCCGGACAACCCCAAATACCCTCTGGAGAGGCCGCCACCCACTTGGACAGCCCCCCACACCCATCCACCCCCTTGGACAGCCCCCCACACCCATCCACCCCCTTGGACACCCCCCTGGACACCCCACAGACCCCTCTGGACAGGCCGCCACCCCCTTGGACAGCCCCCCACACCCACCCATCCCCTTGGACACCACCCTGGACACCCCCCGACCCCTCTGGACAGCCCCCGACCCCTCTAGAAAGCACCCCCACCCCTTTTGGACACAACCCCCCACCCCCGACCTGCTTGGACACCCCCCTGGACACCCCCCAACCCTCTGGACAGCCCCCCCACCCCTCCTAAACACCACCACCCACCCCCTACCCCCTTGGACACCCACCTGGACACCCCCCAACACCCACCCACACCCTTGGACAGCCCCCCACACCCACCCACCCCCTTGTAAACCCCCCTGGACACCCCCCGACCCCTCTGGACAGCCCCCCGCCCCTCCTGGACACCACCCCCACCCCCTACCCCCTTGGACACCCCCCTTGACATCCCCCAACCCTCTGGACAGCCCCCCACCCACCCGGACAACCCCAAATACCCTCTGGAGAGGCCGCCACCCACTTGGACAACCCCCCACACCCATCCACCCCCTTGGACACCCCCTGGACACCCCACCGACCCCTCTGGACAGGCCGCCACCCCCTTGGACAGCCCCCCACACCCACCCATCCCCTTGGACACCACCCTGAACACCCCCCGACCCCTCTGGACAGCCCCCGACCCCTCTAGAAAGCACCCCCACCCCTCCTGGACACAACCCCCCACCCCCGACCTCCTTGGACACCCCCCTGGACACCCCCCAACCCTCTGGACAGCCCCCCACCCCTCCTAAACACCACCCCCACCCCCTACCCCCTTGGACACCCCCCTGGACACCCCCCAACACCCACCCACACCCATGGACAGCCCCCCACACCCACCCACCCCCTTGTAAACCCCCCTGGACACCCCCCGACCCCAAATCCATGCACCTATGCCATGGTTGTGTGTGAATAAAGTAGTAACAACTGTAAAAGGGCAACCCATCCAAATGGACACGCCCCAACCCTCTCGGGGATTTATAGAAAACGATGAAAAATTAGTGAAATCATAAAATTACTCAATATTGCAAGTCGAACAAATAGATCTAGGGATTATAAATAAGATTATGGTTCCAAAACGAGTTAAAAGGGTTCGCAATCGAAGAATCTTAGCTAGTTTCAACAAAAAAGTCACAACACATTTATATATACTATCCGCGAAAAAAAAACGAACGAGTGGGAGGATTACCTGAGTGCTGCGAGTTTAGATGATTGATCCGAGGAGATTAAATATGAGAAACGATGATCGCAAAACGAATCTAAACCAACGAAATGGACAAGCCGATTCGGGTTTACGCGCGAGAGAGACGAGTCGTGACTGTCGAAGGTAAACTCGCGAATGACAATCCACGGGTCTGGGTAAATTTTTAAATGAGTTATCATGTTGGTTATTCAATAACCGACGTGATAATGTTTTTAAAAACCTTTATAACGTCGGTTATTGAAATAACCGACGTAAAAACCTTCCACCGATTCCTTTTTGACGTCGGTTATTTTATAACCGACGTTATAAAGGGCTCAAAATCCGCGTTTTTTTACGTCGGTTATTCCATAACCGACGTCAAACACATCTGCGGATTCTTTTTTTACGTCGGTTATTTTATAACCGACGTAACAAGGCCTTCGAAAACCGCGTTTTTTACGTCGGTTATTTTTATAACCGACGTAAAAAACGAAGCCGCGCGATTAATAACGTCGGTTATTTTTATAACCGACGTTAAAGGTGTACCGAACACAGGTTTTTACGTCGGTTATTAAATAACCGACGTAAAAAACCTCGTTTTACATATTATGACGTCGGTTTTATATAACCGACGTAAAAAATGGTGACGTAAAAAACGTTTTCTGCACTAGTGAGTACTCTACTCCGACCAACATTTGGTATTAGAGGATTTTATTAAAACTCTTTTTTTTACCATAATAAATTGTGATTGTAGTTTTACTTTAAAGATCCTTAATATTATATTAATTCTAAATTTATATCTCTTTTAAAGTATTTATGTATTATCTATAATATATTGGAAGGTGTATCAACGAACAGACCACCATTATTTAATGAAACCAATTATTATTAATGGAAAATGAAAATGAAAATTCCTTTAGAAAGTATGAACTTGGAAATCTGGTCTTCAATTATAGATGAATATAATATTCCTTCTACTAATAGAATAACTTGGGATGAAAAAACAACCTATAATAACAATTGAAAAGATATTAATGCTTTATACTGCTATTTTGGAGATGGGGAATTTATTAAAATATCTACATGAAAAATTGCCCAAGAAATTTGGGATACCTTGTCTGTTTCACATGAAGGAACTTCTAGTGTGAAATAAATGAGACTTGATAATTATACTATTAAATATGATAACATTAAAATGAAACCAGATGAGCCTATTTTTTTATATGTATCTCATGTTGAATGAAATGGTCAACACCATGATTTCTCTTAGAAGAGAAGTCACTACCAAAGAATAGATCATGAGGATTTTCATATGTCTACCTAACAGATGGAGGGGAACCTCTGTATCTATTAGAGATTCATACGAAATTTTCATGCTACTTGTAAATGAACACATTGGAAAATTGATGATATATAAAGAGGATTTTAAATTCAACAAGGAAGAGGAGGATGAACCCAAAAGAAAATCTGTTGTGTTCAAGACCACCACCTCTAAACACAAAAATAAAGGAAAATTGGAAGTTTCTATAAAATGTTTCACTAGTTAACAATCGTCACCTGATATTGATGAGGAGATGGCTCAATTAGCTAGAATGATTAATAGATTTTTCAAGAATAAGAACTTTTTCAAAAATCCTAACTTCAAGGGAAGATATGATGAAAAAGGAAGTTGGAATAAATATTGGAAAAGAAGTGAAAATTCTTGATGAGATTGTCTGATATGAATATCAGGAAAAGAGAAAAATCAAGGCTGACTGTCCCAATCTCATGTACAAAAAGAAAATTGAGGAATAATTAAGAAAGTATAAAAATGCAATGAAAGCAACTTGGAGTGCTTCTAAGGACAGTTCAAGTGACTCAGAATTTTCACATGATGAATTGGCTAACAAAGCTAATATGTGTTTTATGAAAAACACATCTGAGGTAACTGTAACGCCCCGACCCCAGTTACCTAGAGTCTGTGCATTATTACATAACATTGGCATGATCACAAGAAAGATCAAATCTCAAAAGAACGAGTGGTTTAGTAGCCTTGGAAACACTAGATATATTCATAAGTCTTACATTACATCATAAAGTGAAAAACTACTACAACAACATATTGTCTCCATAATCTACACTCATATCCACACATAATATCCCTACAGGTCATTCATAATTTACTTCTTCACTTCCTGGGAAAAATAAAACATAGAAAAGGGGTGAGCTCAAATGCCCAGTAAGGATAGCAATATAGCGGAAACCTTCATAAATAAGAATAAACATTTAAGGCAATGTATAACTAAAACAAAAGCCTTTTAAACTTGAACTTCAACATAGTATGTAAAAAATAAAATGAAATAATGCCATTTACTTATTCACATGGATATTCTACTAATCGAATAATCACATGCAATATCAATAACCACTTTCATAATGACGGAATGCATAATGCCAGACTATCATAACCACATAGCCAAGGCCTCGTGCCAAGACTACAAATAATATTTTTTCAAGGACTTGTGCCAAGACACGAGTTTGTCTCATGAGACCTACCGATGCATCGAGGAGCTATAGTGGGCTCCACCCGTCAAATATTAAGTCCAATGCATTCCCATATGAAAAGGTTTAAACATAACATAAACATTCGTATTAAAACTAGCATACGAAATTTCAATACTTTCACCATAAACTAGGATGGTATAAAAATAGCACATCCACTTTCAAATATATCACAAAACCTTCAATACAATATAGAAGTTTTGTATCATGATAAATCAACTTTAAATAAGCATAAATTCCATCAAAGGATGTTGACATAGATGAAGTCAAAACTCTTTTTAGAGAAATATCTCTTTCTATTTTGAAATCATTTAAAAGTCATATATTTATAAAATAAAACATTTTCTTTGAAAATATTTTTATAAGCTTGTAAGGGAAGCTTCGACGATTTTATAACGGTGGAAAATAACCGCACCTGCCGTATAAGTTAAAAAAAACATTCTTACCTTAATTTTTTCGAAAAGGTTAAAAAGCACCTTGTTTGGAAAACGACAGAAAGATTCATTTATAAACCTCTTATAAAAAGTCAAAAATGGGTATAAATTACTTTAACCCATATTCTAGTAAATAGTAAAAATGTTTTGAAATTCATTTTTAAGAAACATGGATGTGGATGATAAAGAGATCCCTTTAGATTATTACGCATAAACAACCTCGGATAATGAAGAGATTGGGAAATAACCATTACCTTGTACTTTTCCTTGGTTGGGGTAGGTTAAACTCCTGTATAATGGTGAAATAATTGTTATTAAATTATAAAAGAATCATATACATTAATATGATATCATATATGATCTTTTAACATTGATTTGTTAATAATATCTTAGTATTATCGTTGTTTCGGGTGTTAACTTACTTGTTTTATTTTATATGTTTTGTTACGTAAGCCATGTTTTTAATGGATAGGTTGTATCTTAATCATATCCAGAATGATATCAATTCCTTAAACATTATTTTTAAATCATCAAATGATAATTATACTTGAATGGATACGATGGAGAAGGAATCTCATCGCGTTCGTGGAGACAGTAGTCCATACGTATGCACGAGCGACAATATCATTCTTTTGATATTAAAATAATGTATAATTGGATAGTATATCATATATACAGAATCATTATCATTTTATATTTATTATTTACATGAGTTACACATCATTATTATACCCATCCAAATAATAATATATTGAATAACAATTACACCACGACGTGGAGACGATAAGCCGTACGTACGCACGTATGGTGACATGTTATTCAAAGGGTGGATAGAATACTGAATATGGTTGTACCATATTTATAATAACATCAAAGTATATATATGATACTGGAGTTATTATTTTAGAATGGTAATAACAAAGGAAGAAGAAGTGGAAGAAGAAAGGAACTTGGAAAAGGGTGGTGAAATCATTACCTCTTGTTCGGGTTCTTCCTTTTGATTTGATCAAAAGGGCTCCTTAGGGTGGCTTTATGATCAAACTAAGGCCTCTAGGTTGTATTGAGGGACGTTGGGAGAGTATTTGGGCAGATTTTGGCTGATCCAAAAGGCTTTGAAGCTGTGAAGAAATGAGAAGGAGGAGTGCCTTTTTATAAGAGGGGTGAGGGGCACCTTTGGAAAAGCTAGAAATATTAATTTATAATAAATTAATATTCGGTTTCTAATGGATCCAAAGTTGATTATTGAAATTTTAAGGTGGGGATGGGTCGAAAAAAACTCAACCAATAAAATTTACACAGGTTTGGGTACTTATATTAACCTTATCTTTAAGTATTAACTCTAAGTTAATTAGTTTCACTTTTACAATGTCTCTTTGTATTTTTATATTATATGGTTAATAAACATACTATATACATCCAAGAGACCCCCAAGTGGTCCATTAATGATACACCTATCATGCTATAAGTCTCTTGGCCGAACCTTAGATTTTTAAGAATTTGATATCAATTAATAATACAATTTTTCTTTAAAAAACTATTTTATGTCAATTTTGACACTATTCAATAGTTGATTTTTGTGAAACTCATAACAGAATGATTAACTCAAAAAAATTTAATTAAAGCATTCCAAAGATGTCATATTAACTTATAAATTTAGTGTAATTCATGAAAAGACTCAAATTATATTTATTTGTGTATTTATAATATCAATTATTTTAATTTTTCACTATTATGGTAATTACTGCATCATCATTGTGTCATAAATAAATTAAATTATTTAATGCCTAAAAATTATAAATAAAATATCATTATGTAGGAAATCTTTTTATATTTCTAATGAATAGTTAATATCGAATTTATCTTATGTATTACCCTATATTAAAAATGTTTTAGTAAATAATCTTTGCTTTTAACTCTTTTAACTCTTCTTTGAATTAAATAATAATAAATGTCCTAATCTAATCCAAGTGGACATAAATGATAATATTTTATTCCTAAGGTTGTTTTTGGTCGAGATACACTTTTCCAATAGAATTAGGACATGTGTTAGGGTAATATTAATATCATTTTTACCCTTAATTACCCTATTTACTTTTAACCGTGATAAATAAAAGTAAAAAGTTACTATTCACCAAAAATTATTTTTATCTCATTGAACCACATTTTCCTTCTTGATATTAACCGTGTCTCTCGGATTTTTGAAATTCCATTCACAGAAGCGGTAAAATTAAATTTTATGAAAAATTCAGTTTTTAACTACCACTTAGTAGTTTCACTATTCATCCAAAATTGAAGTTTTTCAGAACAATGCCAAAATTTTACCCTAACATATAATTGTTATTCCAAATTCAAAAATGATTTCTATTTTACAAAATTCTAATCATATATGTTGCATTAATTAATTTTATAATTAATTCCCGCTGTTACAACAAATAGCTTGTTTTTAAGAAACATTATATATCAAAAGATTGACAATTGTTTAGGTCCAATTTCAAAGTGAAATTAATTATAATGAACACCATTGGATAAAATGGTAAAAATATATTCTAATTATATTATAAAACCACTAAATAATATATTTTATCACTATAAATTATTTTTATTAAAAAATTTGTTTTTAAGTATTTTTCACTATTCATAAAAATTGGACGTTCTCAGAAAAATTCAACTTAGGATAATTTCGATATTCTGAATCCAAAAATGAAGTTCATTTTGAAATATAATATATATATAATTTCAAAAGGTAGGTATTTCTGTTCATAACGGCTAGTTTTATTGGTTGTGGTGTGTTAGAACTCGATGTTGCGTACAACACACGCTATCGCATTATTCAAAGAGGTGCATACCGTAGAAGCTTGTGGTGTTACATTCTCCCCTCCTTCAAATAATTTCATCCCCAAAATTTCTAGAATATTATCGCATGAAAAGACTCGGGTTGTTCTTCATCATAAGTTCCTCGGGTTCCCACATTGCCTCTTCCATCTTATGGTTTCTCCACAAAACTTTTACCAGACGTGTCGTCCGGTTTCTCAGTACTTGTTCTCTCGTATCAAGAATCCTGATGGGCTCTTCGCAATAAGACAAGCCGGGTTCCAGTTCTAATTCCTCATAGGTGAGTACATGTGTTGCGTCAGGCATGTATTTCCTCAACAGAGATACGTGGAACACATCGTGAACTTTGGAGAGACTTGGCGGCATTGCCAATCGGTAAGCTACAACCCCAATTCGTTCTAGAATTTCGAAAGGTCTGATGTACCTGGGACTCAATTTACCTTTCTTACCAAAACATATGACTTCCTTCCATGGAGATACCTTCAGGAAAACATGATCACCGACTTGAAATTCCAAATCCTTCCTTCGATTATCGGCATAGCTCTTCTGCCTACTTTGAGCTGCTTTGATGTGATTTTGGATTACCTTCACCTTTTCCATCGTTTCCTCCACCAGTTCTGGGCCTACAAGTTTCCTTTCACCAACGTCATCCCAACAGGTTGGTGTGCGACATCTCTTTCCGTATAACGCTTCATATGGTGCCATCTGAACACTCGAATGGAAGCTATTATTATAGGAATATTCTACCAGAGGTAAATACTGATCCCACATACCCTGAAAGTCAAGTGAGCAAGATCTCAACATGTCTTCTAAGGTTTGAATAATCCGTTCTGATTGTCCTTCTGTCTGAGGGTGGTAATCAGTGCTCAAATGAAGTTCAGTATCCAGGGATTTCTAACGACTTTTCCAGAATCTTGAAGTAAAACAGGGATCATGATCAGAAACAATCGATAGGGGTACTCCATGAAGTCTCACAACTTCATTAATATATAGTCTTGCTAGACATTCCAGGGGTAGATATTCTCTTATAGCAAGAAAATGTGCTGACTTGGTAAGACGATCAACAATAACCCATATTGCATCGTTCCTTCTAGGAGTCTTTGGTAGCCCCATGACAAAGTCCATCGTAATATTGTCCCATTTCCACTCCGGTATGGGAATAGGTTGCATGACTCCTCCATGGTGTTGCCTTCCAGCTTTCACTTGTTGAAAAACCATACATCTTGACACAAAATCAACAATCTCCTTCTTCATGTTGTCCCACCAAAAATGTTCCTTCAAATCTATATACATTTTGGTGATCCCAGGGTGTATAGAGAAATTGGAACTATGAGCATCATCCAGCAATTCCTTTTTTAGATCACGTATACCGGGAACACAAAGTGTCTTCCTGAATTTCAAAATTCCATCTTCATACAAAAAGTCTCTCAGTCTCCCATCATTCACAGCTTTAATCTTCTTTTGAAATTCTTCATCATCGGTCTGAGAACTCTTAATCCTTTCTAGTAAAGATGGTTTGGCAACCATTTGAAAAAGCATTGATGTTTCAACTTCCCTGGTTATTCCCATGTCCATCTTCACAAGATCCATGAAAATTGGATCCCTTTCAATTCTCATATTGTTCAAAACTGCATGATCTTTTCTGCTCAAATCATCTGCCACCTTGTTTGCCTTCCCCGGGTGGTAGTGTATCGTACAATCATAATACCTTAGTAATTCAAGCCATCTCCTTTACCTCATGTTGAGTTATTTTTGTGATAAAATATACTTCAAACTCTTGTGATCAGTATAAATGTCACATTTTTCACCATAGTGGTAGTGACTCCATACCATCAAAGCAAAGATCACAGTCGCTAACTCGAGATCATGAGTAGGATAGATTTCTTCATGAATTTTCAACTGTTTTGATGCATAGGCAATAACCCTATCATTCTGCATAAGGACACAACCAAGTCATTTTTTTGATGCATCACTATAAATAAAGAACCCATCAATCCCCGATGGTAGAGTCAATATAGGAGCATTGATTAATCTTCTCTTCAGTTATTCGAAAAATTCTTCACACTCTTTTTTCCAAACAAATTTAACCCCTTTACGTGTGAGCTTCTTTAATGGGTTAGCCAATCGGGCAAAATTCTGGATGAATCGTCGAAAATAACCTGTTAAACCAATAAAACTATGTACCTCAGTTATACTCGTAGGTGCTGGCCATTGTTGAATTTCCTTGGTCATAGAAGGATCAACAGAGATTCCATATTTAGAGACAATATGGCCATGAAAAGAAATCTCCTGAAGCCAGAATTCACACTTGCTAAACTTCCCATATAATTCATGTCTTCTCAGTGTCTTCAAGATAATGCGCAAGTGATTTTCATGATCTTCATAGGTTTTGGAGTATACCAAGATATCATCAATAAATACCACCACAAATTCATCGAGATACTTCTTGAAAACTCTATTCATTAGATCCATGAATACAGAGGGTGTATTAGTCAATCCAAAAGGCATTACCGTAAACTCTTAATGCCCGTACCTAGTTCGAAATGCTATCTTCAGAATGTCTTCCTTCTCCACACACAACTGATGGTATCCAGATCGAAGGTCAATCTTTGAAAAGTATTGATCTCCATGAAGTTGGTCAAATAAATCATCAATGCAAGGTAGGGGATACTTGTTATTTATCGTTATAGCATTGATCTCCCTATAGTCGATACATAACCTCATAGATCCATCTTTCTTTTTAACAAAAAGAATAGGGGCTCCCCATGGAGAAACACTAGGGCGAATAAATCCCTTATTACTCAATTCCTCTAGTTGTTTCTTTAGTTCGACTAATTCTACAATGTCCATTCTATAAGGGGTCTTCGATATAGGCCTTGATCCATGAATTAAATCAATGGAAAACTCAACTTCCCGTTCTGGAGGATGTCCAGGTAAATCTTCAGGAAATACATCTACATATTCTTTCACAATAGGTACATCCTCTATTTGAACATTCCTTTCCTCAACCACAGTCATTTCATTCTATTCCTCCCCAATAATTGAATTTAGTTGAGCTACTGGGGGGGATCTAGATAAGAATTAGGTGGTGACTATTCTGCTCTAAAGATAAGGTGTTCCTTATCATCATCATCAAGAATCATAACCTCTTTCTTCTTAAAATAAATCTTCGCATCATAGTCTGAATTCCAGTCCATACCGAAGATTATATCAAACTCAATCATAGGTATGATGATGAGATCAGCAGATAAAGAACATTTATGTGCTCTAATAGGGACTGATTCACAAAACTTTGTTACAATGATACTTCCCTTCGGAGTTTTAACTGACAACTCCCTTGTTAAATCAAATTAGAAATATCTAATTTTCATAGAAAACTGGGAAGATATGAAACAATGCGATGATCCAGAATCAAATAATGCATTTTCTAAACTTGAGGAAACCATTAAATTACCTTCCACCATGTCTTTCGGAGCTTCTACCTCAGCAGTAGTGATAACATAAGCTTGTCCTTGATCCCTTGGACTTTTCTGAGGTAAGTTCTCCTGACGCTTAGGACATTCATTTGCATAATGTCCCATATCCCTGCAATTGTAGCATTGAACATTGGTAGCTTCCTTCTTCTCTTTGCAGTCACGAGCTTGGTGGCCTTTTTCACCACACTTATAACAGACTCCTGTTCCCTTCAAGCAAGTACCGGGGTGTTTCTTACCACATTTACCAAAGGATGGATATTCAACCATTCCCTTCTTCCCCTTATTTCCATTCCCAGATTGATTAGCAGGTCTCTTCTTCTATTTCTTTGCTTTAAAGTCATAAGACTTAGAGAATTCTTTTTCGGTCTTGATAGCACATGAGATAATGTCTTCGTACAATGAAAAGATTGTGAGACTAATGATCGACAGAGAAATGGTTTTAACCCCTCAAAGAAATGATCAATCTTACTTCTTGGGTTATGTGTATAATTTCCATCATAACTTGCTAACCTTGTAAAGTTAGCCTCATACTTTGCGACATTCTCATCCTCCTTCTGTCTCATACACAGAAATTGCCTTTCCATATCTGCTCGATGGTCGCGAGGAAAGTATTTTTCTAAAAATAGATCTTTGAACTCCCTCCATTCCATATTTGATACTTCATCATCTTCCTTCGAGTTTTGAATCAATGACCACCATTGATCAGCATCTCCAGTGAGGCGGTAAAATGCCATGATAACTTTTTCCCTTTCAATACTCCCCAAAGCCTGATATATTTTCTCTAGGGAATTTATCCATTGCTCAGCTACTAAGGGATTTGTACTCCCATTGAACGTTGGTGGTTGTTGCCTCATGAATCGATCTAACACTGATCCTCCATGCTGTGGATCAGGGTGCTCCATACGGGTAAGGTTATTATTCATAACCTGAGTAAGTTGTCCCAGTATGGTGATTAGCTAATCGGAACCAGTTGCATCACCAACTCCACTATAATTATCTTGAGCAGGAGGGCAATCCCTACATGGAGTGCGTGCATTGATACAGTTTCCATTTCTTCCCCTAGGCACCATTTATAAACAATGGTATAAACTAGATCCGTTTATGAATCAAAATACATAATCCCATACTTACAAAACACTTAACATATATTGAACTATTTATGGATATAATCCATAATCATATGAACGTTTTATTTGAGGAAGTATATACTCATAAACCCTTCATAATGATTTATAATGAAAATGAGAGTTATCCTAAGCATATCCCCCACGAGTGTCGTAACCAAGAGTGCAGCAATGCACGTTGTCGTGCACCAGTTCCCATTCGAGTCTAGCTCAAAGAGGTGTTTTCATGTTTTACCCCTAGGTACCTATGTACCAGAGCCGCCTCTACCTGCTCGTATCCAGATAGGGATGTATTGCTCGGAAAAATCACAAAATCTTTACAATACCAAAATTCTAGGAAGTTCTTCTATACTAATCCTCAAAGTTCATCTTAGGTCTACGTGCTCTAATCAGAGTTTATCTAAATCTAGCTTCCAAGGTTTGTACTAAACTTCCTCTAATAAAAACTGTAAAGCCCCGACCCCAGTTACCTAGAGTCGGTGCATTATTACATAACATTGGCATGATCACAAGAAAGATCAAATCTCAAAAGATCGATTGGTTTAGTAGCCTTGGAAACACTATATATATTCATAAGTCTTACATTACATCATAAAGTGAAAAACTACTACAAAAACATATTGTCTCCATAATCCAAACTCATATCCCCACATAATATCCCTGCAGGTCATTCATAATTTACTTCTTCACTTCCTGGGAAAAATAAAACATAGAAAAGGGGTGAGCTGAAATGCCCAGTAAGGATAGCAATATAGAGGAAACTTTCATAAATAAGAATAAACATTTAAGGAAATGTATAACTAAAACAAAAGCCTTTTAATCTTGAACTTCAACATAGTATGGAAAAAATAAAATGAAATAATTCCATTTACTTATTCACATGGATATTCTACTAGTCGAATAATCACATGATATATCAATAACCACTTTCATAATGATGGAATGCATAATGCCAGACTATCATAACCACATAGCCAAGGCCTCGTGCCAAGACTACAAATACGATTTTGTCAAGGCCTTGTTCCAAGACACTAGTTTGTCTCATGAGACCTACTGATGCATCTAGGAGCTATAGCGGGCTCCCCCCCGTCACATATTAAGTCCAATGTATTCCCATATGAAATGGTTTAAACATAACTTAAACATTCGTATTAAAACTAGCATACAAAATGTCAATAATTTCACCATAAACTATGAATGGTATAAAAATATCACATCCACAGTCAAAAATATCACAAAACCTTCAATACAATATATAAGTTTTGTATCATGATAAATCAACTTCAAATAAGCATAAAATACATCAAAGGATGTTGACATAGATGAAATCAAAACTCTTTTTAGAGAAATATATCTTTTTATTTTGAAATCATTTAAGAGTCATATATTTATAAAATAAAACATTTTCTTTGAAAATATTCTTATAAGCTTGTAATGGAAGCTTTGATGATTTTATAATGGCGGAAAATAACTGCACCCGCCATATAAGTTAAAAAAACATTCTTACCTTAATTTTTTCGAAAAGGTTAAAAAGCACCTTGTTTGGAAAACGACGGAAATATTCCTTTATAAACCTCTTATAAAAAGTCAAACAAGGGTATAAATGACTTTAGCCCATATTCTAGTAAATAGTAAAAATGTTTTGGAATTCATTTTTAAGAAACCTGGATGTGGATGATAAAGAGATCCCAGTAGATTATTACGTATAATCAACCTCAGATAATGAAGAGATTGTGAAATAAAACTTACCCTGTACTTTTCCTTGGATTGGGTAGGTTAACCTCCTTTATAATGGTGAAATAATTGTTAATAAATTATACAAGAATCATATACATTAATATGATAACATATATGATCTTTTAACATTGATTTGTTAATAATATCTTAGTATTGTCGTTGTTTCGGGTGTTAACTTACTTGTTTTCTTTTATATGTTTTGTTACGTAAGCCATGTTTTTAATGGATAGGTTGTATATTAATAATATCCAGAATTATATCAAGTCCTTAAACATTATTTTTAAATCATCAAATGATAATTATACTTGAATGGATACGATGGAGAATGAATCTCATCGTGTTCGTGGAGACGGTAGTCTGTACGTACGCACGAGCGACAATATCATTCTTTTGATATTAAAATAATATATAATTGGATAGTATATCATATATACAGAATAATTAACATTTTATATTTATTATTTACATGAGTTACACATCATTATTATACCCATCCATATAATAATATATTGAATAACAATTACACCACGACGTGGAGACGGTAAGCCGTACGTACGCAAGTATGGTGACATGTTATTCAAAGGGTGGATAGAATACTGAATATGGTGGTACCATATTTACAATAACATCACAGTATATATATGATACTGGAGTTATTATTTTGGAATGGTAATAACAAAGGAAGAAGAAGTGGAAGAAGAAAGGAACTTGGAAAAGGGTGGTGAAATCATTACCTCTTCTTCAGGTTCTTCCTTTTGATTTGATCAAAAGGGATCCTTAGGTTGGCTTTATGATCAAACAACGGCCTATAGGTTGTAGTGAGGGATGTTGGGAGAGTATTTGGGTAGAGTTTGGCCGAACCAAAAGGCTTTGAAGGTGTGAAAAAATGAGAAGGAGGAGTGCCTTTTTATAAGATGGGTGAGGGGCACCTTTGGAAAAGCTAGAAATATTAATTTATAATAAATTCATATTCAGTTTATAATTGCTCCAAAGTTTATTATTTAAATTTTAAGGTGGGTATGGGTCGAAAAAAACTCAACCAATAGAAGTTAGACAGGTTTGGGTACTTATATTAACATTATCTTTAAGTATTAACTCTACGTTAATTAGTTTCACTTTTACAATGTCTCTTTGTATTTTTATATTATATGGTTAATAAACTTACTAGATACATCCAATCGACCCCCAAGTGGTCCATTAATGATACACCTATCATGATATAAGTCTCTTGGCCGAACCTTAGATGATTAGGAATTTAATATCAATTAATAATATAATATTTGTTTTAAAAACCCTTTTTTGTCAATTTTGACACTATTCAATAGTTGATTTTTGTGAAACTCATAACAGAATTATTACCTCGGAAAAATTTAATTACATAATTCCTAACATGTTCTATTAAATTATAAAATTAGTTTAATTCATAAAAAGTCTCAAATTATATTTATTTGAGTATTTATAATATCAATTATTTTAATATTTCACTATTATGGTAAAAACTGCATCATCATTGTGTCATAAAAAAATTAAATTATTTAATGTCTAAAAATTATAAATAAAATATCATTATGTAGTAAATCTTTGTATCTTTCTAATGAATATTTACAATCTAATATATCTTATGTATAACCCTATATTTAAAATGTTTTAGTAAATAAACTTTGATTTTAACTCTTTTAACTCTTCTTTGAATTAAATAATAATAAATGTCCTAATCTAATCCAAGTGGACCTAAATGATAATATTTTAATCATAAGGTTGTTTTTGGTTGAGATAAAATTGTCCAATAGAATTAGGACATGTGTTAGGGTAATATTAATAACATTTTTACCCTTAATTACCCTATTTACTTTTAACCGTGGTAAATAAAAGTAAAAAGTTACTATTCACCAAAAATTATTTTCATCTCATTGAACCACATTTTACTTATTGATATTAACCGTGTCTCTTGGATTTTAGAAATTCCATTCATAGAAGCGGTAAAATTAAGTTTTATGAAAAATTCAGTTTTTTAACGACCACTTAATAGTTTCACTATTCATCAAAAATTGAAGTTTTTCAGAACAATGCCAAAATTTCACCCTAAGATATAATTTATATTCCGAATTCAAAAATGATGTCTATTCTAAAAAATTCCAAACATATAATTTTCATTAATTAATTTTATAATTAATTCCCACTGTTACAACAAATAGCGTGTTTTTAAGAAACAATATATATCAAAAGATTGACAATTGTTTAGGTCCAATTTCAAAGTGTACTTATTTATAATGAACACCATTGGATAAAATGGTAAACATATATTCTAATAATACTATAAAACCAGTAAATAATATAATTTATCAATATAAATTAATTTGATTAAAAAGTTGTTTTTAAGTATTTTTCACTATTCATAAAAATTGGACGTTCTCAGAAAAATTCAACTTAGGATAATTTCGATATTCTGAATCCAAAAATGAAGTTCATTTTGAAATATAATATATATATATAATTTCAAAAAGTAGGTATTACTATTTATAATGGATAGTTTGATTGGTTGTGGTGTGTTAGAACTCGATGTTGCGTACAACACACGCTATCGCATTGTTCAAAGAGGAGTGTACCGTAGAAGCTTGGGGTGTTACATAACACTGGAATATCTTGTAAACAATTTCTACTATTCTAGATATGAGAGTGACTATGAAAATATGTCTAATGAATTAATTTTTGTGTATTGTAAAATGGTTGAAGAGACATGAAATGAACTGAAAGATAAATACAAGTCCTTAAAGAAACAACACGCTCTTACCTCAACTGTTAAAACTGAATTCACTATAGAAAGAGAGGAAAATTCTAAATTACTCAATGAAAATAATGTACTAAAAATATCTAATGAGTAATTAAAAAGGATCTTGAACATTTTACTAAGGGTAAAGATACCTTGGTATAAATTCTCGGTAAACAGATTTATTCTAAATATACTGCTGGCATTGACTATCTACCTGGTAAAAGAAATTTTATAAGAACTAAATTTGTTTCTAAGTATATGACATACAACTTTACTCCCAGTTCTAAAAAATTGTCAGCTAGTTCATGTTACGATACACTCTCTACTATTTCAAGCTTTTTTTTGACCAAATAGAGTTTATCTTTCAAATAATTTACATAATGATTATAGGAAACCTATAAGGAAGATATGGGTTCCTAAAGCACTTATCACTAATATTACTAGTCCCAAAAAAGTGTGGGTACCAAAATATGTTTTTATTTGACTATTTTGTAGGAAATCTACTTAAAGAGTTCCTGTAATAGTTTATGGTACTTGGACAGTGGGTATTCAAGACACATGACATAAGACTATTAATACTTAAATAATTTAATATAAATCGATGGAGGACATGTCAACTTTGGTGAAAATGCTAAAGGATAAATTATTAGCCTTTCCCAAATCGGTAACTCTAACTTAGTTTTGATTTCAAAGTAACTTTTGTTGATGGATTTAAATATAATTTGGTTAGTATTTCACAATTATGTGATGATGGATTTCATGTCAAATTTGAAAATTATCCCTACAATTTTTTAATTATAAAAATGAATTAGTGTTTTTTTCATTAATAAATGAAAATGTATATTATGTTAACTTACATTCTTTATATTCTCAAAATGATTCAAGTTTTCATGTATTTCAAAATGATTATTGGATTTGGAATATGAGACAAAGACATTGTAACACTCACGCCCTTAGAAAGTTAACTAGAAAAGGCTTAGTCAAAGACCTACCCAAACTTGAGTTTTCGAATGATAAAGTGTGTAATCCTTGTCAAAAAGGAAAGCCACAAAAAATTTCCTTCAAACCAAAAAAAGAAGTGTCAACATCTCAACCGCTCGAATTGGTTCCCATGGATATTTTTGGACCATCTAGAGTTTCTAGTTTAAATGGGAAGCACTATGATTATGTTCTCGTAGATGACATTTCTAGATATACCTAGACTTCCTTTTTTGGATCACAAAAGTGAAGCCTGCTATCATTTTACCAAATATGCCAAAACTGTAGAAAATATTAGTGGACATAAAATTAAATCCCTAAGAAGTGATAATGGCTGTGAGTTTTAAAATCAAGAGTTTGAATCCTTTGGCTCACAAAATGGCTATAGTCATAATTTCACTGCCCCTAGAACACTTCAACAGAATGGCGTTGTAGAAAGAAGAAACAGAACCCTGTAAGTGATTTCTAGAACTATTCTTAGTGAAAATGACTTACCTATTTACTTTTGGGCTGAAGCTAAAAATACATCATGATACCTAATCAATAGAGTATTGATTCGACCTATCCTTAAAATAACTCCATACGTGTTTTGTAACAATAGAAAACCCTAAGTTAGCTACTTCAAAGTATTTGGTTTCAAAGTCAATATCCTTAATACAAAGGACAATCTTGAAAAAAAAATTATCCAAGAGTTATGAAGGATTCGCCATATGATATTCAATTTCTAGTAAAGCCTAAAGAGTGTGTAATAAAATACCTAATTTTGTGGAAGAATCTGTCCATGTAAAATTCGATGAAATAGATCCAAATGATCCTAAGACCACTCTAGAGAACCTGGAGGATGATATTTCAAGTCTGGACATTAATTAAAAATATCCTAACCATCCTGTAAAGGATTCTGTGATACCTTCTAGTTCTAGAGGCTATTTAGATTCGGGTCATAATGAACTAGATCCAGTTGAAGAACATAAAATCACCACCCCTTCATTTTCTAGAGCTGTTAGTACTCTTATAAACCATCCTTTAGATGATGTTATTAGAGACATAGACAAATAAACTCAAAATAGAGCTTCTCATAGAAATCAGGTTGAAAATCAAGTCTTCTTTTCAAAACATGAACCTAAAAACATTAATGATGAAATCAATGATGAATTTTGGGTGATGGCAATGCAAGAAGAACTTAATCAGTTAGAAAGGAACAATGTTTGGAAACTTGTTGAAATAACCAAAGACACATTCACCATAGGAACTAATTGGGTGCTTATAAATAAGGTAGATGAAGCTGGTAATATAGTTAGAAACAAGGCTAGATTGGTTACACATGGCTGTAGCCAAGAAAAGGGAATTGAATATCAAGAGACCATTGTACCAATAGTTAGACGTGGATCCATTAAAATTCTTCTTGCTTATACTGGACATCTGAACATCAAAATATATCAAATGGATATCAAAAGTGCATTTCTAAATGGGTATATAGCTGGGGATGTCTTTGTTGAGAAACCCCCTGGTTTTACTAACCCTCATATTCCAAACCATATTCTTAAATTATCAAAATATTTATATAGTTTAATACAATCTCTAAGAGCTTGGTATGATACATTAAGTACTTTTATTATTTCGAAAGGTTTCACAGAAGGAATAGTTGATCATACCCTTTTTATAAAACGAACTTCTAATGATGTTTTAGTTGTTCAAATCTATGTAAATGACATTATCAATAGATCTTCAAAAAATTGTTTATGTAATAAATTTTCTAAAATGATGAAAAACGAATTTGAAATGAGTTTAATGGGTGAACTCAAATTCTTTTTTTGATTTCAAATATTTCAAAATAATGATGGTTTGATTTAATTCAATGAAAATCTACTAGATATATTCTAAAAAATTTGGATTGGATAACACAAAAAGTAGTGAGACTCCAATGAGAAATACTTGTAAGTTGGATCTTGATGAAGATGGAAAATCTGTTGATCAAACCACTAAAAGAGGAATTATTGGAGGCTTACTCTACTTAAATTCAAGCTGACCTGAAATTATGGTTAGTGTGTGTATGTGTGCTTGGTTTCCAGAAAATACTAAGGAATCTCATTTAAATGCTCTTAAGAGAATTTTCTAATACCTCAAACATACAGCCAATCTAGGACTGTTCTATCCCAGAGTAGAATAATTTGAGTTAGTTAGTTATTCTAATGTTGAATTCAGTGTTAGTAATTTAGATAGAAAAAGCACTTCTGGAACATGTCACTTTTTAGACAATTCTCTAGTATAATGGTGTAGTAAGAAACAAAACTCTATTGCATAATCTACTATAGAATCTGAATACATAGCTGCTGGGAGTTGTTATGCATAAATTTTATGGATTAAATACACATTACTAGATTATGGATATCAATTCATGCATTTACCTATAAATTGTGACAATAAAAGGGCTATTAATATCTCAAAAAATCATGTTTCATACTCTAGGAAAAAACATATTGATGTAATACATTAATTTTTGAGAGATCATAATCAAAAATATGACATCACTTTGGAATTCATTGGAACAGAATATCAACTTGCTGATATATTCACAAAAACACTAAATTATGAAAGAATAGATCACATCATTCATGAATTGAGCATGATAAATCTTAAGTAGTAAGTATACTATTTCACAGCTTATTGTTTCACAAGTCACTGTCTTAAGAATAGTGTTTAACTCTAACGGTTCTATAGTTTTACTGTCTGAAGACTTTCTGTTCCATGTTTACGGTTTCACAGTTACTATTTCTTAGTAACTGTTTTGAACTTGCTATCACAAACAATACTGTTTCACAGTTTAGAAATCACACAATTACGGTCTCACCATGAACACTTGTTACTGTCTCACTGTGAATGACTATTATGATATCACCGTGAAGACTTGTTATGGTCTCACCATAAAGATGATTTATTATTTTATTTATACATTAGAACCTGTATAATGGTAATTCATTGTTTTAATCTTTTTTATACCATGATGCTTGATATCCCTAAATGATAAAATAAAAGAAGTTTCACTCGTTCTTCACTTGAGACCTCTTATCTCAAACCTTAACCACTCTTTCAACCCTTTTCTCTCTCTCGAACCTTCAGTGAATACCCAAGATGTAACTCCCTTCATCGTCAACTCCTGAGAAGTGCAGTTCAAAGAAGAAGTTGAAAATCATGCTGAAGTTAGAACCCGAAGGCCCTCTGAATCCGAACCTAGTGAATAGAGTAGCGGAACCTGAAAAGGATATATTCCCTAAGTGGCTTCTATCAAGTAAGTCTTTTGTATTGAATGTTATATTAGAGAAAGGCTGTCTAGATTGGTTCACTAATGAGGATAGGAAAATTTATCAGAAGCTAGTTTCCCAGTTTTACCTGTATGTTCAATTCTCTTTTGATTCGGAAGATGGTTATGTTGTGAGAAGTTGGATCAATGGTCAGATTTGTAGCTTTTCTTCGAGATTATGGGATGAATTACTTAAGATTCCTCATGAGGGTATTTTTTAGGACTACGAGAGAGGTCTTCCACCTTTGAGTGAGTTTTTTGTTTTGGAAGAATCTTTGAGAAGTTTAACTGGCAATGAAACCAAGAGGAGAGCCATAGATGCTGAGCTAGATGGTGAATCTAGACTCTTGTTTATGTTTGATCAGAATTTGATTAGCCCCCAAAAAATGGATTTTTATGTACTCAATTATCAGGATGTATTTTTGACACATCTCATGAAAAATGGGCATAAGATCAACCTTTTCAAGTATATTATACACCATAGGTGTTGGTTGATCAAAACAACCTCCAAGTCAACCTCTATGATGTATTCAAGACTTATCTAAGTTATGCTTCATGCAATGGGATTGGTTGGACCTGATAAAGAATCCATTAAGGATTTTTATTTCTATCTCTCAAAAGTTACAGTAAAGAGAATGAAAATCAATTGGAATCCATGGAGGAAAGCATGGGTGGAAGATAATGATAGAGTTTAAGAAATGTCTAATCTAGTGGAAAACCCTTCAAGGCCTAAGGATATTTATGATCTAGGTTTAGAGCCCAATGAACTTGTTTAATATTCTGATGAGGAAGAATAAGAAGAGGTTGTTGTACCTCTGAGAGAAACTGTTCTGGTTAAAGAAGATAATGGATCTTCTCCTCAAGTCTTATTTGAAAAGGAAGTACATGTTCCTAAAAAATTTGTTGATCTGGGGGAACAACTTGCTTCAAAATAAGAATTTGTTGCAAAGGTAAGTGGAAGGAATTTTGTAGAAAAGCATATATAAGATGATATTCCTATTGTGAAAGAATCTTTCCTTGAGGAACACCCAACAGAACAAGTTGTTCCTGAAGTTATTCCTTCTGCTGAAGAGATAATAGAGTAAGCCTTTCAGTTGTCTAGAAAGGAAATGGCTGAGAAAATAAGGGACGAATTCATGGGAATAAATCAAGAATCTAAATCTATCAGCCCTGAGAAAGATTCACCTATTGAGGGGTATAACCCCCCCCCCCAATCTAGAATCTATTGAAGTCCCTAATCCAATTGATCTAAGATAAGTTGATACATGGTAAAAATTACCCACTTATTTTTATGTGACTGATTCCTAGGAAGTCTCAGTTAAAGGAATTGATCTATCTACATTGTTTCATTTCAAACTAGAATCTGCACCAAAATCTATCTCTACCAAGGAACCGGAGCATGTCTCAGCTTCTATTCTGGAACCCTCACAAGAATCTCCAAACATGGTGAATTAGGATGATCTAAAAGCATTTGGAGCTACCCTATTGGCTGGATTTAAAAAACTCAGGAATACCCAACTGGATCCTATAGACAATCTAAGTGAAAGATATGCTTCACTATTGTTGGAAAAGGTTATAGGGTAGATTCAAACCTAGATGCTTCATGAAATTCAAGAATTTAGATTTGAGAAAAAAGTACTCTGAGATGAAGTAAAAACTCTAAGTGGTATGGTTGAAGAAATGCAAAGAGTGATACCCTCAAGACTAGAAATTGTTTCTTATTATATTGAGGATATTGTTAGTCAGAACCCTTAGGAGGTAGCCTCACTAATTCAACCTCATCTATATTCCTTAGTAAAAAAGGTAGCTGAAATAAACATGAAGATTGTTCAAGAGATGCAAGAGCTTGTTATTGGTCTTAAAAAGTAAAATGATGAGTCTAAGGGATATCTCCAAAAAGTTCTAAATCAACTCAAATCCATTACCTCAACTGTCACTACTTCTCGTACTTCTGGAAAATCATCTCAACCTTGTTTAGACATCGATCTTCTTAGAATAGGTATCAATGAAGAACTTCAATCTGTGATTAGTGGCTTTTCCAAGGAATCTCTATATGAAGTTATCAAGAATAGTTCCAGAGTTCTTTATTGGACAAGAATTCATTCCAAGATTTCTAATGATGCTCAACAAAAAATAGCTAAAAAGGTGGACCTCTACATCAATCAGATCTTCTCTAAGAATGAACTGACAAACCACTTCAAGTACCTTTTGGAGAATATGAAGTTCCCTCCTAAAACTCAATCCTTCATAACTCAAGTCCAAACACTCAAATATTTTACTCCTTTGTTGGATAAGTTTATGGAGAAAAAGGATGAATTTGATAAAGCTATGCAATAGGGTGGTGAAATCATTGTAGACTTCATCAAACGTTTGTGGCATTATCTTCATGTTCAGAGTACTGCCATTGTCACTCCTCGAGTTGTACCCCAGAGATATGGTTTTCCTACCTTCTCATCCTCTGCCGTAGCCTCCACATATATGTCTGTCTCTCTATCTTTGAGTCATATAAGGCCTATAATCATTGATCAACAGTTTCATCGGTCTTCTACTGCACCTACCTTTTCCCATTCTATTTTTTAAGGACTCCCTTTACCGTCTATATCCACTAGTTCACTCCCTTATTCCACTTCTACCTCTGCTCCTATGGCTTCTTCTTCTGATTCTACTGCCAATGTAAAAGATAGGACAAGGCAGTGATGAAGAATAGTGTTTAATATCTTTTGATGGGGATGTTTTATTTAGTCTTATTCCTTACTGCATGTACTAACACATTTTATCTATCTAATGTGTTGTTCACTTTTATTGTCTACTTATTATTTAATCTTTTTGATAATTCCAAAATGGGGGGAAATATGTATTCTACATGCACTAAATACACATTAAATAAGAGACACATTACCTAAGAATAAATCTCTCACTCGCATGATTTGTGATCATAAAAAAGGGTGAGATTGATGGAATCCTCATGTATTAATCATGTTTTAATGATAAAAAGTCATATAATTTATGCAAAGCATATTAATCCTGTTTAATATACCTAGAATCATATGTACAGATGATTTTTTTCTTTATTCCTTAAAAAATTATTGTAAACTATTTTTTTTAATGAAATTATCATATGAATGATTAAGTTTAATTTATCCTAAAAATATCACTATTTAAGTCTGTGTACAGAGATTTGACTAAGTCTGAGATACTATGAGTTTTCCAACGGTTGGGTTTTTCTGGTAAACCATCCAGACACCGTAACTATCCATAAACCATAACCATCCAGACATTGTAACCATCCAGAAATAATAACCATCAAGACACAGTAACTACCCAGACACCGTAACCATCCGAACACTGTAACCATCTACGCACTGTGACCATCCAAACACTGTAACCATATAGGCACTATGACCATCCAGACACCGTTACCATCCAGACACTGTGACCATCCAGACATCGTGACTCTCTAGACACCGTGATCAGACACCGTGATCCTGACACCGCATCAGTGCTACCAATTCCTGATCACTATACAACTATGTCATCATAGTTATCTCACCATTCAAAGAAAAATAATGATACACTGTTTCAATGAGACATTGTTTCATGGAGACACCATTTACAGACAATCTATGACACTATTTCTTAATCTATTTTGTCATTTTCTAACTTTCATATTTGCATCTTTTAAATGGAATGATATAATTGTTGTTTCTATGTAGACATATCACATGATAGTACTAGGTATGAGGTGCATAATACATTCATCTTTTCAGCTCCAACACATGCATTCCAAGAATAAAAAGAACAGCGTGGCCATAAGAAAGAGAGAGTGATCATGGTGTCTATAGAGAAAAAAGTGGCAATAGAAAAACAAGTGTGTGCATGATAACGAAGAAGAACGAGCATACATACAACCCGACACTGTTGAAGAACACACGAAGTATATTCAAATCATAGAGTCAAGAATATTTCCGCATCATTAACTCCATAAAGAACAAAATCCAGATCTACCTGACTTATGTTACTCTATTATCCATGAGAGGACTTGATTTCTGCATCTACTTCATCCCAGAAGTACAGAGCTACATAGATTAACACTTAGAGAACTTCTAACCCAATCTTATTATTTCTTCTCTATTGTGTATTATTTTTCTTATCTTTCAAGCAGTGTGAGTGTGACTGTATTAAACACACATTGTTTCCTGCATCAAACTGAAGGATACTGGATATCCTTCCTCTTACATCTTTTTACGCTCACTACTAGAAATTTAATATATACCAATGGTTTTTAAACCGTTAGTAAAGCCTACATAACCATTGGTAACACTTATACCAACGATTTAGCCAACCGTTTGAAATCAAGCCATAGGGATAGGCTTACACAAATGGGATATCAAACAACAGTTGAGAAAATCCACCAGAAATCATATTATCTATCCCAATGGTTTCAATACCATTTCAATAGATCTTTACCAATGGTTTCTGAAAACTATTGCTAAATATTTAGAATACCAGGCCATTACCAACAGTTTCAGAAACCATTGGTAAAGGCTAAACTAAGACATTTACCAAGGGTTGTAAACTGTTGGAAAAGAGTGGGTTATTAAATCCTATACCAATGGTTTTGGAAACCTTTGGTATAAGGCCTGCAATTTTTCCAAAACTAAGAAGCCTCCATATGCCTATAATTTTTCCAGAAGCAGTTTTCATTTACCTATAGAATAACAAAGAGTTCACAATACAGAATACGTATCATTCTATACCACTGATCTATAAATGCACTTGAGGTTTATAATGATCTCCCCCATTCAAAATCATAAAATATCATATTACGTATTATGCTTGAATTTTATAATCTGTGTGTTTAGTTGACTGTAAACTATATCTATATGAGGGTTCTGTTATACAACCCCTAATTTGAGTTATTTTAAAATTGTATCCCATGTTGAGTTTAATAATGTACAACTTTTATGTCTTGGTTAATTCTCTCTTATTTTCTATGTTATCCCATGTAGATATAAATTAGATTAACCAAAGTCTATTAGGTATGTTGTCAGTGAAACATTCATTCTCTCAAAAGGTGATGCAGGATGTAATTCTGAGTAAAATAGGGATACGATGGTATTTTTTTGAGAAGTTAAATGAAATGAGAATATCCCAAGACATCCTTTGTATTTATTATCAATAATGTGGAAAAACATACAAACATATTGGTGTAAGAGTTCTTTTTTGGTATTGTAAAACAAATAAAAAGGGGTACATTGATGTTCTTATGGATTGGATTATATTTATGATCAATGGTTTTGTCATGATATAGTGTTGAGGAGTGATATAATCTATTGATGTCAAGGGGGATGGGGATATCCAGGGGGTTGGGGGTGTTGTCAAAGGGGGTACGGGATGTCTAGGGGGTGGGGGGAAATCTAGGTAGTTGGGGTGGGTGTCCAAGGGGGTGGGGTGTGTCGGGGGGGGGGGGGGTGTGCAGGGGGCACAAGATGTCTAGGGGGTGGGGGTCGTCAAGGGGGTTGGGTGAGGGAGGATTTCCAAGGTGGGGGGGGGGGGTGGCCTAGGGGGTGGGGGCATCTAGGGGGTTGGGGGTGTCCAGGTGGGGGGGGTGTCCAGGGGGTGGGGGCCGTCCAAGGGGGTGAGGAGCTGTCTATGGGGGTGGGGGTGTCTTGGTGGTGGGGGTGTCTAGGTGGTGGGGTGGTGTCTATGGGGTGGGGATCGTCCAGGGGGGTGTGGCTTTCTCGGGGGGGGGGGGGGGGGGGGGTGGGTTGTCCCTAGGGGTAGGGGTGTCCGGGTGTGGGTGGGTTGTCCACAAGGTTGAGGTGGGGGTTGGGAGGGGGGGCTGTCCAGGGGGTACATGATGTTTATGGGGGGTGGGCGGGCTGTCCACGGGGGTAGTGGGCAGTCCGGGGGGTACGAGGTGTCCAGGGGGTGGGGGCTGTCCACGAGGGTGGTGGGGTTGTCCAGGGGTGTACAAGGTGTCAACGGGGGTGGGCAAGCTGTCCACGGGGGTGGAGGGACTGTCCAGGGGGTATGTGGTTTCTAGGGGGTGGAAGGGAGATCCACAGGGGGGGCTCTCTAGAGGGGTAGGGGTGTCCACAACGGGGGGGGGGGGGGGGGGGGGTCCACGATGGTGGCAGGACTGTCCAGGGTGTACGAGGTGTCTAGGTGGTGGGCGAGCTGTCTAAGGGGGTGGTGGGGCTATCCAAGGGGGGTAGGGGGTGTCTAAGGGGTGGGCGGGTTATCCACGGTGGTGGGGGCTATCCAGGGGGTAGTGGGTGTCCATGGGGGTGGGGGTGTCCGGGGTGTGGGATGGTGTCCAGGGGGTGGGGGTGGTCCAAGGGGTTGGAGGGCTGTCCAAGGGAGGTGGGGGGCTGTCCAGGGGGTGGGGGCGGTCCACGGGGATGGTGGGGCTGTCCAGGGGGGTGGGTGGGGCTATCCATGGGGGTGGGGGGATGTCCTGTGTGGTATGTGGTGTCCATGGTGGTGGGAGAGGCTGTCCAGGGGGTATGAGGTGTCTAGGGGGGTGGGAAGGCTGTCCACGTGGGTGGCCGAGATGTCTAAGGGGTAGGGGGTGTCCATAGGGGTGGGTGGGCTATCCACGGTTGTGTGTGTATGTGGTGGGGGGGGGGGGGGGGTGTCCACGGGGGGAGGGGGTGTCCAGGTGGGTGGGTGGGTTGTCAATGGGGGTGGTTGGGCTGTCCGGGGGGGGGGGGGGGGTAAGGGGTGTCCAGGGGGTGGGAGGGCTTTCCCATAGGTGTGGGGGTGTCCAGGGGGTGGGTGGGATATCCACCGGGGTGGGGGGGGGGCTATACTCGAGGGGAGGGGTGTCTATGGGGGTGGACAGGTTGTCCAGGGGGGTGGTCAGGCTATCCAGGGGGTAAGGGGTGTCTAGGGGGAGGGCTGGCTATCCACGGGGGCGGGTGTGGTTGTCCAGGGGGTACAGGGTGTCCAGGGGTGGTAGAAGGGCTGTCGAGGGGTTACGCAGTTTCCAGGTGGTGGTCGGGTTGTCCACGTGGGTGGATGGGATATCTAGGGTGGTAGGGGGTGTCAAGGGGGGGGGGGCTGTCCATGGTAGTGGGGGGGGGGGGGGGGGTTGTTCATGGGGGAGGGGTGTCTAGTGGGTGGGTGGGAGGGCTATCCACAGGGGTGGTTGGGCTGTACAGGGGGGGTAGGGGGTGTCCAGGGTGGTGGCGGGCTGTCCCTGGGGGGGGGGGGGTAGGGGTGTCCAGGGGGTGGGCGAGCTCTCCATATGGGGGGGGGGGCTATCCAGGGGTACGGGGTGTCCAGGGGGTTGGGAGGCATGTCCATTGGGGGTGGGGGTGTCCTCAGGGGGTGTGTGGTGGTGTCTAGGGGTTGGGGGCTGTCCAGGGGGTGGGAGGGCTGTCCAGTGGTGTGGGTGGGCTTTCCACGGTTGGGTGGGTGGCCTGTACATGGGGGTGGGCGGCTGTCCATGGGGTAGGGGTTTTCCATGGGGGTGGTGGGGCTGTCTTGGGGAGTAAGGGGTGTCGAGGTGGGGTGGGCGGGGTGTCCACGGGGGTGGGAGGGCTATCCAGGGGGGTGGGTGGGCTGTCCAGGGGGTGGGTGGGCTGTCCATTTGGGTGGCCGTACTATCCATGGGGTATGGGGGTGTCCAGGGGGGTGGGAAGGGGTTCCACGGGAGATGGGGGAGGGGGGGGGTTGTCCACAGGGGTCGAGGGTGTCTAGGGGGTGGGGGTGGGTGAGCTTTCCTGAGTGATGGATGTCACTCTTTTCCTTCTAGATCTTGGAATCATTAGAAATATATGGGAGTTTGTGTGGAATTATTTAGACCTTCTTGGTTTTCCAGCCACATCCTCCTCCTAGATTAAAATATTTTTCTCCTCTATAATGATCTCTATGAATATAAATGGGTTTTTTTCAAGGTTATTTACATGTGAAGAGAGCTTTTAGGCTAGAAGAAGCTCTATGTCCTCTCTTTTTTCTGATTTTCATATAGGACTTTTGTCACATTTTGAAGTCTCAAATCTCTATTTGTTCTTCATTCAAGTTCTATTAGCATTGTGGTAAGACTTCCATCTCCCATATTTGTTTTGTGAATGATATTTTATAGCTATCATTTGGAAATATATATTATTTATCAGTATTGAAATCTGACATAGATTTATTCTCTTACTTTTTTTAATTGACTATTAATCTTAATAAGGCCATGATGTTCTTGAATGGAAATTTTTCTAATTTCTGGGATAGTTTTGATGAATCTATGGTTATTAAGGGAGGATCCCTTCCTATTTTATACCTTGGGGATCCCCTTATTACTTCCAAGATTGGATCCATAGACTGTATGGTTTTGGAGGATATAATTTTTTGAATAATTGATGTTTGGTCAAATAATGTTTTCCTTTGTTGGACTATTAAAACTTGTTCAATTTGTTTTACATAGGATGAAATTTTATTGTTTTCATCACTTCTTCTGACAAAATAAATTCGTTAAGTACATTAAATCCAATCATTAGATAATTATTTCAAAATTCTTTTATCTTGTTACTTCTGGGGATCAAGTGGAGTTGGAATTGATGAATTATAATAAGGAGTAGGGATGCTTAGGTATAAAGTTAGATGAGCAATGTAATAAGTCTTCCATTGTTAAAAATATTTGGGATATTTTTAATCCTTATTTTTCATCATTTTCGATTGACTAGGATCGCATTTTCTTACTTAGTCGCTCCAATTTTTGGGTGGAAACGTCCCATTGAATTTGTCATGGATAGGGAGGAAAGTGTTGGAGCTATGAGATCATCATAGAGACCAAATATATTTTTGTAGGGAATGTATCTTTTATTTTCTTATGTTTTGATTATTGGATTCCTAGGGGACCTATTTTCTTCCCTATTGATGACAACAAAATATATGATTCAATGTTGTCCATGTTTCCCTCAGTTGTGGAAATTATCTCTAGTGGATCTTGGAATCCACCAATTGTTGTTTCTACTAATCTCATTGATATTGTGCTGGAGATCCTTTATTTTTGTTATCATGGAGGAGATTATAAAAGTACTATATGGAAGGGATATTATGGTTTCTCCCTTCCCATGGTTTGGGATGATCCTAGGTAGAAATTTGTTTTTGGTACCATGGATATCTTTGGTTTGGAATCATTTCTCCCCAACAAGGGGGGTACGGGAACGCTTTCCACGGGAGTAGGGGGATGTCCCCAGGGGGAGGGCTATCCAGGGGGTGGGTGGGCTATCCAGTGGGGCAGGTGGGCTGTCCACCAGGGTGGAGGGGTTGTCCAGGGGGGTATGGGGCGTCTAGGGGGTGGGCGGGATGTCCATGAGGTTGGGGGGGATATCTAGGGTGGTCGGGGGAATCAGTCACAACAAATAATCAAGTCAAGTTTTATTATATATAAATAATATAATAAAGATAATGTGACCTACCAAATAACACGTATATTGTGGCACAACAAATCAATAAGCATCAAAGGTCAGTAATATCAGTCAAAAATGTAATGGATCAATCTGTCCCTCATCACCATCACTATCATCACCATCATCATCAGCCTCACCCTCATCCTCAAAATCATCCTCATAATCATCCCAACCCTCCTAAATTCCCTCCTCCTCGCCCCCACACTCAGCCTCAGCCTCCTCATCACCCTCCTCCTCTGCCTCACCCTCCTCCTCACCATCCTCCTCCACCACGGTCTCCTCCTCACCCTCCTCCTCCTCCGCCTTGGTCTCCTCCTCACCATCTTCTTGACCTCCATTAAAACTGCCTCATGGTGCACCATATATAGAACACATCAATGATATATATTTATCACAAGCAGTGCGGGCATCTGGTGGATGTTTGGGACGTAAAACATCCATCAGTTTCATTAAAGTAGTGTTTGCCCTATCAGACTGTTCTGCCATCTTTGTGGCCCTTTTTTCAGCCTGTTCTTCTGGTGCATTAATCTACTAGAACTCAGTGGAAGTAAAAATCATACTTGAGGAGGTCCAATACATCATCGGAACTATACTCTTCCCAGTTCGGCAACATACTCTACCAGGGTGCTAATCTTACAACACTTGATATACGTGATCTTTTGGCCCAAACATTTCAGGTTCCTAGGCATCAAGGGCATCTAGATCATCCTATTTCAAATATAAATAGAATAATAAGTTACAAAAGAGAGATTAAAATTTTAAACCTATAAAGTAAATCTTACAATCTACTGCTGAGTCAGTTCATTAACCACACTTCCATATTTCTTCTTTCTACATGAGCAAAACCATTTTTCTTGAGGAACACATCCTTATCTATTCAAATTACGCCTCTACAATGACATATAAATTAGGAAACCATAATTAAAAATAGGATACTAATAATTAATTTCATAACTAATATTATAAAAAAACTTTAGAAATCGAATAAATTATGGAGGTAGCAATTGAAAGTAAAATTCATAAAGAAAAATTATAAACTGTCATACCTGCTGCACCTCATGATATGGAATTGTAGTATATCCCAATGTGTGGATGTATTTTTTAGCATCAATATTTTTTTTTATTTCTTACAGATGAATCCTAAATTAAATTAAATTATTATTATTAATGAAAAACATAAAAATGATTCATTTGAATATCTCTAATGTGATTAATACCTAAAATTCGCTACTCATCCAATGAGTAATCATCTGTCGGTAATGTTCTAATGGACAATCATCCATAATAGGGAAAACCTCTAACTATGTGCCCACTATAGAACGCCATCCAATGTACAGATCATGCTTATAATCTCTCCAAAGCTCGCCTAAACCCTTTAGACGTGCTGGTCGTGCACCCTCACCATTTGGGAAATTAAACCATAGCTAACACCAAAATATTAATTAATATAAATACAAAAAATAATATATTTAATTAAATACAAAAGATTTTTTTACCCATATCTCTGCCCAAGCATTATCCTTGACTTCATTTGGAAGGTGTCTCCATGAGAGCGGGCTGACAGGAATGATGTCAGAGTATTTGGCAAGAGTCGCCAAAAAACTCAAACAGTGCAGCCCTGATTTTTCAATCATGTGACTATCTTCATTTTAGTCCACTTTCAACTAATTAAGGTAGTTCCACACCGCACGCATGTGTGTACGTCCCTGCCCTCTCCACCTACGAGTAGATGTATCTGTTACGAAAGAAAAATAAATATTTTATCAATACATATTTTAATGAAAATAAATAATGGTGTAAACATTTTTCTGGGATGTATAAGTATACCTATGGTAGTCTGATCAATTGACGCCGCTGGATCCGCAGAAACTGAAGGAACCCCCTATACAGATTGAGTGAGTCCTAATGTATTCTCCATAGGGATAGACTCTGGTGGAGTAGGAGTCGATGAAGATGGAATATAAAATCCCAGAGGGAAGGAAGTAGAAGTTAAAGAAGATGACAGGGATGGCCGGCTAAATGTTGGATGGGGAGTGAGAATCATCATCGGATATGGTAAAAATGGATGAGGAGGATCATATGTAAAGGTTGGTGAAAACATGGGAGGCCTAAATATCCTGTGTGTACCGAATGACACACCGAGATCAGAATGTGGGATGAATGGAATGCCAGTGGGAGGGGTAGGGTTTAATCAGGTATGCCGACCAGATCATCTAGCTCCCGTACCCCCCCCCCCCCCCGTAAGAACATCCGAAGTACTGGGACCACTACTAGGCCGCTCATCAAATAACTGTCGCCTAATAGATGGATCCTGAAAAATGTTTAAAAAAATTAATCACATGACATTATATATTTTTTTAAATAAATATATTTGAAATGAAATACTCACTGTATGCACTAGTGGTTGAATGCCCAACTTAGTCATGTGACGATTGTTGTCCATAATCTATTTTCATTGCCACTCTTCAATTGGTTTCATTTCCTGAATTTGAAAAAAAATTTGGAAGTAAATAGAAAATGATAACTAATTTGTAACCCAAAAAAATAAATGAGAGGGAATAGGGGAATTTAGGGATAATTTAACAATCCTTTGTTTTAGGTGATCTTGACACAATATATAATGAAGTTAATAAATTGTAAAATATGTAATAAAGAAATTTAATTTTTAGTAGGATGTATATTTACTAAGTGTCATCAGTCTATTAAAATCCTAGAGCATTGATTCTAGTAGATTCATAAGGGTAATGTATTTGTCAAAATCATGGAAAAATTTAATTTCTTTATCCTAGGTAGATGATGCAGTTTTTGATACATGCTTTGAAGAAGAATACAAAGCATCATGTTTATTACCTGGTAAAATGTTAAAGAGTGTTCTTAGAGTTTTACCAATTTTATACAAATCACAGTTGAAGAATTGATATGTTCACCAAGTTAGAAATGTTAGTTTCATAGGTTTGAATACAGTTCAATTTCAAATTGTAAAATTCAATTCAAATAAAATTACAACCAATAAACATTGAAAATTCACCTAACGGTCTCGTTGGATAAAACATATTTGTAATCAATATTAAATCAATTTTAATAGTACAAACCATAAAATCTAAAGTTGATGTAAACCAAAATAATTGATAACCCAAATGGATGATTTTATATATTTCCGACCACAAATTTTGGTTCACAGTCAACTCAGACAATTGAGCTATCGGAGTCATCAAAAATAATAAATGGATCGTTTCAAATGGATGTAGGGATGGTTTCAATTACATAATCACCATCATCAAAAATATTTATTGGAATTTCTTCTATAATGACACCAAATTCAGGTCGAATATGGTCTTTGACATAAAAAACTAGTTTGTCCATTAAGGCCAATACATATAGTTCATCGGTAGAAAGAGTGCGAGTCATATCAATTACTATAAATATACAATCATCAATAAATGTGCCCAACCTCGTCATCAAATCAAACCACTATAATTTCATCATCGTGACTCGTCCCTGAGAATAATAATTCAATATTATTATTTTTTCAATGACTCCATAATAACCTACATTTTAAAATCGCGGTATACTATCTGATGCACTAGCATAACAATCTGTTGTGGTAGAAACCATAACACCATCATGTTGTGTTCTCATGTTCTTTTCTTGTTCAATGATAATAAATCTTTACCCACTGATAATAATTGGTTTATAGTCATGAACCACGGTATTAGGACTTGAAGCCAAAGCTCTTATTTCTCAAAGAAAGAGTCAGCATGAAAACTCAATAACTAAAATATAATTCAAAATTAAAATTATTTAATTATTTTTTAAATTATTTTAAACAGTCTTATTATTACCTTCAATTTTAACCAAGTAGAAAACTCTTTGCTATGCAGAGTCACCCTCCTTCTTAATGATAAAGAATGATTCTTTCTATTCATCATCACTTTATATTACATGTAGATAAAAATAGGAATAGATTTATATATATATATATATATAAGATATACATATTGAATTTACTTACAGGATTTAGCCATCGAACAAATCACAGTTGAACAAAACTCTATGATGCACCATCTCCTGATCTTCAAGGCTTAATGTCGTTAATGTATATGATCAATGTAACGCCCAGAACCTAGATTCCCAAAGTCGGTGCATTATTTTAATACATTGGAATGATTACATGAAATCAAGTCTCAAAGAGCCGATCAGTTTAGTAGTCTTGGAAAATAGATTACCTACATGAATGTTACATTACACTTTCTAACATACAACATAAAAAAATAATCCTTTGGAAATTCCATTGCTCCCTTAGCTTAACCTTGCATCTCAAACATAATACACTTCTTGGGATCCTGGGAAAATAAAACATAAGAAAGGGGTGATCTCAGATACTCAGTAAGGTTAAATAATTTAGAGAAAGCTAAAAACTTTTAAGGCAAGATGTGTAATAAATACAATAGTCTTTTAAACATAAACTTGAATATAATCTGGAAATGATAAATCCAACATTACCATATAAACATGCACATGGATATTCTACTATTCGAATAATCGCATTTAATAACTAATTTCATAAAGAAAGAATGTACAATACTAGACATTAACTTCAGTGTCAAGGCCTCATGCCAAGACCTATGGGATAACTATAACCGGACCCCAACCCGAAGAGCCTCTGTAACCGGACTCCAACTCAGAGAGCCTCTGTAACTGGATTCCAACCTGTAGTGCCTCTGTAACTAGACTCCAACCCAGAGAGCCTATGTAACTGGACTCCAACCCGGAGAGCCACTATAATCAGACTCCATCCCAGAGGGTCTGCTGTAACCAGACCCCAACCCGAAGGTTTTACTTTTACTAGTCCCCAAACCCAGAACATATTTTTCTAATACATTCATCTTAAGAAAAGGATGAAATATAACATAAGCATTCGTATTAAAACTAGCATACCAAATGTCAATACTTTATCCATAAATGACGAATGGCATAAAAATAACTTATCCACAATAAAACATATCACAAAACCTTAAATACAATATGGATGATTTTTATCATAATAAATCAACCTCAAATAAGCTTAAAATACATCAAAGGGTGTTGACTTAGATGAAATCAAAACTATTTTTTAGAAATATCTATTTCTGTTTTGAAATCATTTAAAATTCATCTAATTATAAAAGAAAAAAATTAATTTTTTAGAATATTATTATATGATTTTATGGGAATATTCGATGATGTTATAATGATGGAAAATATCTTCACCCACCGTATAAGTAAAAAAACACTATTACCTTAATTTTGTCGAAATGGTCATACAGTACCTTGTTTGGAAAACGATGGAAAGATTCCTTTCAAAACATATAAGGTAAAATAAGGGTATAAATGACATTAAAGCATTGTCTAGTACATAGTAAAAATGTTAATAAATACATTTTTATAAATCTTGGATGTGGATGATGAAGAGGTCCAAGTAGATAATAATGTATAAACAACCTCAGATAATGAATAGATTGTGAAATTAACCCTTACCACGTTGTAATAAATTGAGTCGTATGACAAAAATTTAATAACCACCAAATAATTCATAGAAGACCATGAATACAGATATAATCAAGATAATATATATCAAATGGAAGTACACAATACACCATAGGAAATAAGTGGAAAACAATGGAAATCTCACAGAATTAAAAGTTAGATAAGAAACCCATTACCTCATGTCCGACGTGACTTGTTTGTTCCTTGTTCTTCCTAAATAATAATATTAAATTAATTAATACTTGATTAAGAAACCCTTTTCATGTTTATTATTCCTTTTATATCACTTATTATCATGTTATAAACAATATGTAATCATTTAAGTTAATAATGATCGTTTTTTCGATATTTGGTACTTGAGTAAAAAATGAACACATTATAATTAAAAGTTTTCCATGTGGTCAAGAGTCCATTATCACCATAAATATATTAATAATTTAGATATCATATATATCATATATATCCAGTATATATATGTATTTATAACAGTACATAACATTTGGAGATATGAAATGAAATGCACCATTAATGGAAACGGTAAGCCGTACGTACGGATAAACGCTACTTTAATTTATATTTCATATTTTAATTGAATGAAAACTTAACGATACATAGTAATATTATAATTCTAGTATAATATCATATATAATTTCAATAACTCCATCCTTTATATATCCCAGATATGGTAAGAATGAGTCATATCAATTTGAGGGGGCGGTAGTCCGTACTTCTTCAAATGAAGTTATCACGTTTACTCATAATGGAAATCATAAAGGTATGATATAAATTTAAAATAAAAAAGAATAAATAAAAAATAAACATAATATATATCATATATAAATATAATTTCTTCATAATGGCCACCATAAGAGGTGGTAGGATATAATTGAACAATCATCATTTTGTGAGGCGTTAGTTTGCCATCCATAGAAACAGTATGTTCATTACCCATTAGATGGAGGTGTGTGTAAGTTTATTTCGAATCATTATAATAAAAACATCCTGGTATATTTAGGATACTGGTGTAGTAATAAAATAAAGGAATGAAATTCCTTTAGGTGTTGGAGAAGTAAAATAAATGACAAGAATTTAAGTGAAACAGTTACCTTTAATTCAGGTAAGTCTCTTTGGTTTGAACAAAAAGGACTTCTTGAAGTACCTTCTGCCTAAGGTAAGGCTTCTAGGAGGAAGAGAGGGTTATTTAGAGCGTATTTGGGTAGGTTTTGGATGATCCAAAGGGCCTGAGAGGTGTGAGTAATGCGTTAGAAGCGAGAGCTTTTTATAAGGGGGAGGAGGGGTTCTTTAAGAAAGTTTGAAAATAATATTTTATTATATAATTTTTTTCGGTTTATAAAGGTCCAAAACTCATTAAGGTAGAAGATAAGATGACTCATGGTCGAAATAAATTCATACAATAAGAATTGGACAGGTTTTGGATGTTATTTTAATATTTATAATGTTATTTATTTAAATCATTTATTAAAGGGCTTAATACTGCATCATTTTTGTGACATAAATAATTTAATTTATTTGATATATAAAAATTATAAAACAAATAACATGATGTAGGGAAAATTCTTATCTTTCCAAATAATATTTATAGTAGAAAATATAACTTATATAACCCCATGTAAAAATTAATTTACAAAAATATATTTGTTTATCATTTTTGTCTTCACATTATGTTTATTAAAATAAAGTATCATTATCACTCTTAAGTGGATCCATGAGGTCCTATATTCGACCCAAATGATCCCATGGACGACCTTGGATCGTACAATAAGGTTATGACAAGTGTTAAGGTAGTTTTTTATTATTATGATATTTTGTTTACCTTGAATTACCCTATTTACCTTTAACCGCGTTAAATAAAAGTCCAAATTTACTATTCAAATTTTTTTTTATTTTATTGAACCAAATTTTACATACTGAGGTTAACTGTGTTTCTTATATTTTGTAAATTCAACTCACAGAAGTGGTAAAATTATGTTTTATGCAAATTTTTTAAATGCTCCTAGGAGGTGGGTAAAATACGGTAAAAAGTCCGATAAAATTTTATATATCTAATTTTATTATAAAAAAGATTCCATTGAATAACATTGAACTAATCTTGATATAATGTATCTAATTTTTCTTATAATAATTTTAAATAAAATAATTAATTATTTAAATAAAAAGTTGGTTTTAAACAATAACGCAGTGTTTTTCACTATTTATCAAAAATAGAAAGTTTTCAAAAATATACAAAAAATTCACCTGAAGCTAATTTGGATATTCCAAATTCAAAAATGAATTCTATTTTTCCTATTTCATAAAATATAATTTTCATTAATTAATATAAAATTAAATCCAGTTGTCAAAACCAAAAGATGTATTTTTAAGAAATAATAACTATCAAAAGATTAACACTTGTTTATGTCCAATTTCAAAAGTGAAATTTCTTACAATGACCAGCATTGGATTAAACGGTAAAAATATAATCTATTTATACTTCCAAACCATTAAAATTTATAATTTAACACTAGAAGTTATTTTTATTAAAAAAGTTGTTTTCAGTTAAAATATAGTATTTTTCACTATTCACCCAAATATGAATGTTATAAAAAAAACACAAAAATTTATTGAAACTAAATTATTATGTCCTTATTCTAAAGAATAAGTTTATTTTTACAAATTGAATATATAAATGTTTCAAATACTGGATAAAAAAAGGTTTCACCCTTAAAAGGCGGTAAAATTGCATTTTTTTAAAATACTTCTTTTATCTAAAAAAATGAATATGTTCTTAAATTATGTCTAAGAAACTCATAATATGGATTCTAAAATTATAAGGATTATATAAAGTTTAAAATTCAGTTAATACTATTAAAAACCGCTTTTGAACGACTAGTTTGGTAAGTCGTGGGGTGCTTGAACTCAGTGTTGCATGTAGTGCAAGTTATTGAATTACATTGAAGAAATAAAATACTATGAAATATGGGGGTGTTAGAATCTAGGGATTACTTCTATTTGAAGATGCGATGGAAAAATGGGTTCAATTTTCTCATATTGTACTTATTCGTTTCTCATTGATCTGTTCATTCTTATAGTAAGATCAGACAAATACATTGAGTAGAAATCCATACATTCTTGAGCCAAGTAAACATTCACGATAGAACCCTCGAGATGATTCCTGTTACGGACATAAGAATTTAATGTGTACATATTTATTTTAGTAGGATACATTCAACGAAAAGAAACAGGTCCTCAGAGAATTATTTCAGTTAGAATAAGGACAGTCAGATGCAACATGCATGTGAAAAATGGAGGAAATATTTTCTCTAACTCACACAAAATTAGTAGGGAATCTGCCAACATTTTTTTCAAGAATGACTTGGACAAATTTTTAGCACAACGATCTCTAAACAAATGGCACAACCGAATAACAGCCACCCTAACATTATTGGATAGAAGATGTGAAGTTTCTATTGGAATCAACTCATGTAGAAAGATATGATAATCACGAGTCTTCAAAAATTTTAACTTCAACTCTCTTCTATTGACCTATTTGGATATGTTGTTTGAATAGCCATCAAGAACTTTAATAGTTTCTAGTACTTCCTGTTTTTTTATAGGTGTCATCACATAAGAAGCACATGGAACTTGCCATTTATTTTCACTGATACGCACAGGATGCAATTCAGGTCTGATGCCCGAATCCACCAAGTCACGTAGATATCGTAAATTGTCTTTCCCTTAACATTTAGAAGAATTGAATGAAAAATTTCGAATATTTCTTTTTTCAATGTGCATTACGTCTAAGAAATTATGTAACAAATTGGTTGACTAATATAGCAAATCAATGAAGATACTTCTCTTCTTCCAATTGTAACAGGTTTTAATGGAAACATTTTTCTCTTTCCAGATTTCATTTGAACCTTCCCAAAGGAAAAACTGAAATCTTTCAATTCATTAAGTACATCAGTTCCAGCCATTCGCTGAGGTGGATCATTGGTCTCAATGGTATTTTCAAATCTTCGATGATTGTTTCTATATGGATCGTCCATTGGCTAGAATTATAGATGTCCCATAAAACTAAAACAACAATGATGTTTTAGTCTTCAGGACTGTGAATTATTCATAAAAATAGGACATGATAGTTTTCCCTTTGTGCACCATCCAAACATCATTGCATAAGCAGGAAAATCATTGATCGTCCACATAAGCGCAACCCACATATGAAATATGTCTTTAGAAAATGCATCGTATGTGTGCACACCCACTTCCCAAAGAAGTTTCAACTCTTTTATTAAAGGCTTCATGTATACGTCTATATCATTGCAAGAATCCGAAGGGCCGGATATGAGTATACTCATTAAAGTGAATGGTTTTCTCATACACAACCATGGGGGGATATTATAAATGTGTATAAAAACTGGCCATGTGATTTGAAACGTAAGTGTCTGCCCAAACTGATTAAAACCATCAAATGAAAGACCCAGCCCCACATTAGACACATCAAATACAAAATTAGGATATCAAGCATCAAATCTCTATTGTGAAAATCCATCTGTAGGGTGAACCGACTCATCGTTAGTCTTCATTCTCTCTGTATCTTACCATCACATTTTTGATGATATTTCATTAGTCATAAAAAGATTCTGGAGTCTGGGGATCAATGAAAAGTGCCACATTACTTTCTATAGAATAGGAGATGGTGTTCCATCTGCTTTTGGCTTAAAGCAGGATGTTGCACATTTTATACAATCATTTCATTCAACTTTTTCATCCCAGAATAAAGTGCAATCTTTTGGGAAAGCATGAATTTTGTTTCTAAAAAGCCAAGTTCCTCAACTAAATTCTATGCCATATAGTGGTTTGAGGGAATATCTACATCATCTAGAAGTAATTCTTTCAAGAAGGTAAGAATGTAATTAATGGAAGTATTAGAAATCCTATCCATAGCTTTTCCATGAAACAATCAAATTAGAAATTACATCTTTTTCATTTTACTATATTTTTGATATACTGGAGTCGTGGAAGCATCATTCATTTTTATCACCCCGACAACATCATCATTTTCATCAGACGCATCATGTGTGCTTATATCAAAATATTCTTGGGTCAAATTCCTTTCTTTTTCATGATGACATGTAAATGAAAACTGGTCATATAACAAATTCTCCAATCGAGTCCTCTCATTTGGATCATCAGCAATTTGAGATGTCATTATCTCCCCATTCTGATGCCACATAGAGTAGTTTTCTTGAAAAACATATTAGGTTATGTGGTAGTTGACTTTTTCATGGCTCAACTAATGTCTTCCAACAGAATTCTAATAGAGGCAGTGTATTTGACAACTATCTGAGGCATTGTGAAATGAAAAATCTAAAAATCCCCCCAAATTGTTTTCAAAATCACTTGAGATCTGATTGGTTTCATCCATCCAACTTTTATCCATTATGTAAAAAAATTGTTATAAATCATTTCGTCAAAAACAATTAAATTAGATTGAAGTTTCATCGAAAATATATTTAAGTAAATGAGAATCGTTCACTTTATATGAAATCATAACTAACACACTACTCTATATGAGAATCGTAATATAAAAGACCAAAAAATACTATATTTATAACAAAATATCTATGAAGAAATATACATGAGTGTACATGATAATGTAAAATTGTGGAGGATAATTATTCAGGAGTTGGGGGTAAAATTTAGATCGAAAAAAATTATTATTTTAGTAGAATATTTGAGTGATCACATACACTTCCCAAGGGGGTGGGGGTGTCCTGGGGGGTGGGGGAGTCTAAGGGGGTGGGGGGCTGTCCACTGGGGTGGCGAGGCTGTCAGTAGGGGTGGCGGGGCTGTCCAAGGGGTAGGTGGTGTCCAGGGGGTGGGCAAGATGTCCATGGGTTTGGGGGGATGTCCAGGGGGTATGGGGTGTCCAGGGGGTGGGGGTGTCTTGGGTGATGGGGGGTGTCTATGGGGTGGGGTGTCTAGGGGGAGACAAGCTGTCCATGGGGTTGGCGGGCTGTCCAGGGGGTAGGGGTGTCCAGGGGGGTGAAATGGTTGTCCACAGAGGTGGCAGAGTTATCTAGGGGTGTACAAGGTGTCCAGGGGGTGGGGGTTGTCCACAGGTGTGGAGGGGTTATCCAGGGGGTAGGGGTGTCCAGGGGGTGGGCGAGCTGTCCACGAGGGTGGGAGGGGGGGGGGGGGGGTTGTCCACTCGGGTGGCGGGGCTGTCCAGGGGGTAGGGGGTGTCCAGGGGGTGGGGAGGCTGTATGGGGGGGGTACAGGGTGTACAGGGGGTGGGGGTGTCCAGGGGGATGGGGGTGTCATGGGGTGGGAGTGTTAGGAGGTGGGAGGGCTGTCCACGGGGGGTGGAAGGGCTGTCTAGGGGAGTAAATGGTGTTCTGGGAGTGAGCGTACTGTCCACGGGGTGGCGGGGCTATCCAGGGGTGTTAGGGTGTCTAGCGGTGGGTTGTCCACGGGGTTGGGGGGCTGTCCAGGGGGTGGGTGGGCTATCAAAGAGGGTTGGGGGCTGTCCAGGTGGTAGGGGTGTCAAGGGGGTGGTCATGCTATCTATTGGGGTGGCAGGGCTATCCAGGGGGTACAAGATGTCCAGGGGGTGGGTGGGATGTCCACGGGTGTGGCGGGGCTGTCCAGGAGGGTTGGGGTGTCCAAGGGGGCGGGCCGTCGAAGGTGTTGGGGGGCTGTCCAGGGGTCCAGGGGGTGTCCAGAGGGTGGGCGGGATGTCCACAGGGATTCCAGATCCCCATGGGATGGTGAATAGGAACATACATCATAAGAAATAAATGTGGGAATTATTTTCCACTAGCATTGGGAAAACAAGATAAAAATACTGTACACATAAAAAATAACACCAATGGGAGATGTGTACTAGATGTCAAACAAGCATAAATAAGGAAAAGTACTACAGAACATTACCATAAAAATAGGATGGAAAACTGCCAGATTCCCAAGAGATTTATAACTCCAGATCAGTATGTCAACATATAAAAATACCTCAAAGTGGTGACTTTCCCCTACCCAAACTATGAAGTTGATAATGTACAGAAACCCAAATATGCATTCATTATGTGACATAAATATCCCAGTATGGTCTCACTAATGATTCCATAACAATATTACAAAACCAAAATAACCAAATTATTTGCTTTCAGTTTTCAAATAATCTGGTTTTACATTTCAAGTGAATAATTTTCAAATAATCTGGTTTTACATTTCCCCACCCACCGACCCACTTGCACACTCCCATCCCGCCACCCACTTGCACAACCCCCCTCCCACCCACCTACACCCCTATTTGCACTACCCCATCCCCCACCCCCACCTACACAGCCCACCCCCCACCCCCACTTGTACAACCCCACCCCCACCCCGCCCACCTCATTCCCAACAATCTCCCCCCCCCAATACACACCCCCACATGCACATCCCCTTTCACCCACTGCACATACCCCCATATGCACACCCTATCCCCCCACCCACTGCACCCCCACCTCCTGAACCCCACCAACTTGCACAACCCCCCTAGCCTACACCCACTAGAACAACCCACCCCCCAAAAACCCACCTCACCCCAGCAGACTCCCCCTACATATTCCCCCTCCCACTAACTCCCCCACCCTGCACAACCCACACCCACCTGCACAGCCCCCCACATCACCTCCTGCACCACTGCTCTAATCGGGACCAATCCCTTCATATGGTTCACTAACTTTACAAAGTAGTGGCTATAAATACTTCAAATAAAGTTGACTCACAAAATTTGACTCACAAAATCATAATAGTTGAAGTGTATAAAAAAATAGAAAACAAATAAAATTACAATTTTTGGGTATACCATAGTGCACGAACCTCTGGTTTAGGCCAAATAAAAACAAAAAAAAATCATAGATGTAAAAAATTGAACCTTAGTTACCACTTACATATTTGAAGTGCAGAACAAAACTACTATTTATTTAAAGGGTGGAAGAATTTTCCGAGAGAGAGAGATCTGTGTCTCGAGATTTAAGTCTGCAATCGGGAGGATGGGTGATTGGGGATGGCGATAATTTTAGTGGAAAACATTCCCAATGGGTTTTAATAGGATTGATAACAAGTATAATGTGATAGACCCAACTATAATTAACCAATGATGTTATTCATGAAAAAGAGGAAATAACACAATGAGAACCACCATCATGAATGAGGAAAACTTGGAATTTATATGTATCTACCTTTATACTCAATAAACAATGTCTGATTCAACATAACATTGAAAGTATAGTGAATAAATTTTTTGCCTTCAATGATGGTTAGTTTCTTATATACTTAATATCTACCTTATGGAACAACCTGATAACATTTATCAAAAATAATAATCTATAAAAACATGGGTAAACAATCACCTATCATATTTTCCTTACCATGATATACAAGGTCATACAATATAAGATTTTTTTACCATGAAATATTATCTAGAATGGACTACTAATGATTGTAAAACTCAATTTCACAATCCCATAGGACAGACAACATATCTATCGAACATTATCTAAATTGATAATGAATCGTAACCATCCTATAAAATGGTTCGATGGGAGAAAACCAATTAATTAATCAAACAAGAACTAACCCAAAAAAGGAAATATTGGGAAATGATGCACCAAACTGTACAATAGTAATAATCCCATTAAGTGGTGAAATATTCAATAAACCAATAAAAATTGTGATGTTAACCATCTTACTAAAAGATATCACATCCCAAAGAGGATCATTAGTTTTCCTCCATCACAATCAATATGATTTCATCCATGTATAATGAATTTTGACAATGTTCTATTGACTGCACTCTGGATATAGATGATGAAACACGTCTTCTGACATTTAAATATTAACAGGTGGTATAATTATATACTCTTAGTATTGATTAATAAGAACATAGTTATATTAAACATGACACTAAATAAGTTGTTGTCAATCCTATTGAAATATCATATTGAAATTTTGATAGATTAATCACCATGTGTCAATAGAAGTTCCAGTCATAAGGGACTACACCAAAACTCCCATGATCACACACTCGTCATATCATCATAAAAGGAAAGGATCTCTACAATTCCATTGGGTATCTACTCCCCAAGGATTATATGATAATATCTACTAAAGAACATATAATTATATTATAGTTGTAAAATTAAAAGATCTTCAACATTATGAAATAGGTGAAGTGTAGAACAAAAACCGAAAACCAATCAAATTACAATTCATGGGTATACCATAGTGTACGAACCTATGGTTTAGGCCAAATAAAAACATAAAACAAAAAAATAGATGGAAAACATTGAACCTAAGGTACCACTTACAGATTTTAAGTGCAGAACAAAAAAACTATCTGATTGAAGGGTGGAATAATTTTCCGATCGATAGAGCTATGTGTCTCAGGATTTAGGTCTGCAGTCGGGTGGATTGGGGGTTGGGTCTGGTGAATATTTTAGGGGAAAACATTCCCAATGTTTTTTAAAACAGTTTGGAAAGGTAAGCTTTCCCAATGTTTTTTTAAAACCATTGGCAATGGCTTCCTAAAACATCGCATTTCCCAACGGTTGTGTAGAACCATTGATTAAAACTCATATAAACTTATCTATTCCAACCGTATATTGAAACCATTGGGTAAATACCTATCAAAAACCCTATTCCAATGTTTTTCATAAACTGTTGGAAAAAATACATTTTTATTTCCTCCCTTTCCAAAAGTGACATGTGTATTCCCATATATAAGTGTGGAAGAGGTCCATGTGTGACTTGCTAGTTCATACCCACAAAGAACTGTGGAATAGGTTGCGAGACCGGGATATTCCTGTATACTATTGTTAACCTCGATCCAGGGTGTGAATCAAGTTTATATATATACACTGCTTGGTGGGAGGTGATCACCAAGTAGAGTGGATTAGGTCTTGTCTTGAGACTAAACCACTTATTTTATATTCATTGTTCTATTTAATTTTAGTGGTCTCAATTTTACTGTTTAATTCAAAAATCACTAAATTTATTTTGATAGTTAATATTGGAAAGAATTTAGAATTGTTTTTCCTTATTATAAAAACATCAAAATTAATATTAATAACTGATATTAAGATTACTGAGAATATATAAATATTATAAAAAGTTATTTAAATTGTAAAACATTCATCACCGTATAACCTTGATTGACCGAGCTCTATTTAACATTATTAAGGAACTCATTTTTAAGAATAATTTTTAAACAAAATTTTTTATAGATACTTAATTCACCCCCCTCTTGAGTACTCTACTCCAACCAAAAAACATGAATTCAAGGATTTACATCTGACTGAAAAGAATGATCGTGTGACACTAGCATACCTCCAACTATTTGAGGATCATTAGTAAAAGAACCATCATCAAGGAGAATTTTCATAACACGGGAAGGATTATTCTCCTCAATTCAAGAATCTAAGAAGGTAGTATTTTTGTCACCCTCCTTCAACCAATTCTCCCTAGACCATTCTATGACCAATCATTCCAATTCAATAAGATGTTTTTCTAAATTATTCATCAAGGAAAAATGGTTTCTAAAATAACTATCATCCCACTAAGATTCCAAATCAAGTTCATCCTATTCAATTTCAGTCATAATATGATCCCAAACCACAAAATGATAGGTTAATTTGGACTCCCAAACTCAAAGGTCCTCCCTCAGAGAAAGATATTTATTATGGAATCCCAACAAAGAATCCCCATCCATGTGCTTCTCCCATGATGCATGCATCATCAGATGATAATCAGGATCCCTCACCCACTGACTAGAAAAGAGGAATTTTTCACTACAAGGACCACCGTCAAAAAGTTAGATGAGAAAAAGATAATGATCGGAACAATTAAAAACCAGATGATTAAATATGAAATTCGGAAAAAAGGATATAACATAAATATTACCAAATAACTGATCCAAATGACACCATGTTTGAAAATTAATTGTTTCGTTGTTACACCAAGTGAATTTTTCCCCTAAGAAACCCATGTCATGAATCCCATTCAAGGTAGTGTAACTCGAAACTCTTTATTTTTCTATATCACATTAGTTGCACCTCTCTTTTTTCACTAAATAATCGAGGATGACATTGAAATCCCCCACTTATCCGTGTTTAATCTTCTTTTATGAAGAGATTTAGATCATTCCAAAGAGACAACATCTCTCTCACGTCACATTTGGCATATAAAAAATACCTGAAGTACCTAAAATTATCCAACATGATCTGATTAGAATAATTATGGTTTGAAATAGTGGGTTTTCAACTAAAATATAACTATTAAAAAATACTAATGTTTTGGTAACTGGTTCAACATGTATGGAATTAAAAAAATCTAAATTCTCATAAGAATCATGAATTTTAGAAAGATTGTTCATGTGTTCAATAGAAAACACCAAAAAACCTTCTTAGAATAGATATTAGAAGCTATTAAGTCCATATTTTCATAATCCCTAAGTCCTTGAGCATTACATAGAAGGAAATATATCATTGATATGAGAGAGTTTTGGCTTTAGATTCAGTTGTGGAAAAGATCGTGACATGGTTAGAGGAGGTGGAAAGTTCACTATTAGTATAGGCTCTGGTGCAGGCACCGTTGGGTAGAGGAAAAAACCCAAGGTATTTCGTACTAGAATTAGCATACAATAATGCATTGTAGATATTTGAAAGAGAAATGGGAGATAAAAGTTACGAGCTAGGATCACTCGGATGAGAATATGGATGAACTAATATTTCTTTACGAAGGCACAATGATCAGATTCACATGACTGGAGACTGGCTGCTCAAAGGTGGAAGACTTGGGATGATACGAAGAATCATTGTGAAATGATCCAAGAATGGGAGAGGGGGGGAAAAGGAAATAAAACTATGATTTCTATATATGATTTGATGGTGGAATTGGATCACCGAATCGAGATGGATGGATTAAAAGGATGTTCTATAAGAACAATGGGCTGGGGTACCCTTTACACTGGGGAGTCACCAAACAACTTATCAGAGACCACAAACCAATAATTTAAATTTTTATAAAGGGATAAATGGGAAATCAATCCATAATACAAGACAGGGAGAAGATACTATAATGGTTGGATATGGTGATGACCAAGGTAATCCCCCCTGATTTGGTTGACTCCTTCGGGATTGAGAGTGAGAATTCGAAAAATAGACCGAGAGTGTCCTCAATGATGACATCCCTTGCAGAAATGGATTGTGGAAGAGAGGCCAGAGATTTCCACCAAGAAATATCCTCACCGATCCAGAGGAGAATGCACATCAAAAGAGGTCGTATTATGTCTATGTCAACACATATCTGCACGATTCATACAAATTGATTCTACAAATTTCATTCATCTGTAAAAAGAAAAAACCCAATGATGCACCTTATGCCATTAATAAAAGTAACATTTTGAAAAGGAAGGGGGAGTATTGGTAAGTTGAACTTTATTTCCACCTAGGGGAATCACACAGAAAATTAGATTCCATCGACCATCAGAAGGGATTGAAGTTCCATTTTCCAATGGATTGAGGGATGCAGAACCACATCATGACAAAATATTAAAGGGATCCTAGAACCAAAGAGAAATTATTTTAGTTTAGGTTCTATACTTGTAGAGGAAGGTCTAAACCCTTGGACGAAACAAAATTCTGGAAAGCAGGAAGAGGGGTGTTTGTTAGCCCCAAACCGAGGCACTATGGTCCATCGATGCAGATCCAATGCCTCCTCGAATGAGCCCATTGGGGAATCGATCACTAGGGAACCATCCAAGGATAAAGATATATGGTTATCGAGCTAGATCTCAGAGATCTAATGAAGGTGATCTGACCGAGTGGGGGCTATGAGAAGGAGAATTCCTTTCAAAGAGGGGCTAGCTGAAACCAAGCTACCACAGATCGGCACAAGGTAGTGCTAACTTTTAGCACTGCTAATAAAAACGTGATGATAAAAGGGATCTTTGAACAAAAATACTTAAAAGTTCTAATAATGGTCACTTTTATCAGTACTAAAACAAGCAGTGATGAAGGATCAACCTTTATCATTGGTTTTTAACCTCTAATAAAGGATAGATTTATCAATTCTAATTTTACCACTGATATAAGTTTTTAATAAAAAAATATTATCAATGTATATAATAATATTATATTTATATTCAAAAACTATGTTTATTTATATACATTAATTAAAAAATGTATGGTTATAATTAATATAACTTTAATATATTAAAATATTTTTTAATATTTCTAATATATACATATATATAATGTTTTAAAAAAGTTTTATTAAGATTATAAATAAAAATATGTATATTTAAATAATTATAAAATTATAATAATTTTTTAAAATGATAAATATACCTGTTATATTTATAATTATATATATATACTTTTTAAATATATTTATTTATAATTGTAATTTATAAATTAATTTATACAAATTTAAATAAATATGCCTTTAATGAATAATTATATATATATATATATATCATGAGATAATGATGATATTAATTGTCATTATTTATGTTTATATATTGATGTGTTAGTATAATTGATCCTATATGATCATAGCCTTTATTAGTGGATGTGATTATGACTTGTGTTCTAAATGTTATGATTACCTCTATTATGATGACGCACACGTGCATATGTTCTGTATTTATCATTATGAATGTTCATTTATAAGTTAACACCTGTATGATTCATTCATGTTATACCCATGAACTTATGATATTCTCATAAATACTTATAAAATCTCAATAAATACATTTAAATAATAAATATATTTATTAAATATTTAATAATAAATTTCTAATCACATAGAAATAATTTTTAAATTTAATTATTTATAAATACTATTATAACTATATATATATATTTAAATAACTTTAAAGTTACAATCAATACATTTATTATAATTTTATAAATATATATATTAATATATTAATATATATATATACATACAAATATTTATACATATATTTATTAACAATTATAATTATAAATAAACATATATATATTTTTATTTAAATAATTATAAAATTATAATAAATATATTCATAATAATTAAAATTTTATAAATATATATAATTATATAAATTTATTTATAAATAAATTATAATATTTATACATGTATAGAAATATTAATAATTATAATTATAAATAATATATATATATGTAAATAATTATGAAATTATAATTAATATATTTATTATGTTTATAATTATAATTATAAATAAGTATATATTTATTTATAGCCATAATTATAAATTCATATCAAATTTTTTAAATACTTATAAAATTATAAAAAATATATTAATTATATATAATTATTATAATTTCATAATTATTTAAATAAATATATAATCATTAAAAGTAATAATTATAAATAAATATTTATTTCTTTAAATAATTATAAAATTATAATAAATATATTGTTGTGAAATCTATTGAATGTTGATTGAACCTGCATAGCTTTTCGAAACAAAAATGTAAGACCGATTGTAGTTGAAGCACATCATTGAGAAAGAGAGTGTCAAATTTGTGTATGACGACGACGATGAGAAATAGAATTAATAATACAATAGAAATAAAATAAGTAAATAAATGAAGACCATATAGAGCCCCCAAAACCTGTCCACTTTCATTAATCATTTCCACATATTTATAGTGTATAAAGAATACCAAAAGTTAGCATATGAATGGTTGGGAACATGAAGGGGTTTATCGAGAATGAGAATTACCATAATTATGACATTCACATTTAATATTTCATAACACTCCCCATTTAATTTCATAATTTCATAGAATATTATATAATATTCACTTAAAATAAACCCTATGAGAAAAATTAGTGATGGAAAATTAATTGAATTCCATGTCATGCTACCTCATTAAAAACCTAACCAGGAAAACCGAGTGGAAAAAACATAATGAAAGGAAAATGAGTCCAGTGTTCCCAAATCCCCCTATTTATATCATTTAATTGTGTTTTCAAGACATCAATTATTATTATTATTTAATTATGTCTTTGGGACATGGGAGGAAGACCATATGTAATCATGAACAGTCTCATTGAAAATTATAAATGGGGAAGGAAAAAAGTTTCCATTAATTATTGATATCCATTATAATTTATTATATTCCCTTGGATATATTTTATAATGTATGATTTCCTCATTAAAAACCTCATCACGGAAAAACACTTTAGGGGAAAACACTTGATTAGGGAAAAAGATTACAATAACATCACGTCCCTAGAGTATTGACCCATTAAAACCCTTATCAAGAAAACCTTGTGGAAAAAACTTGACCAATGGAAAAAGGATACAACATTTACATCTCCCATTCATAATGATCATCATTTAACTCATAGAATTTCCATGATAGATTAATAACCAAACCATTCAGTTTTGAATTTTGAAATAATAACAGCTTATACCCTATAGTTTTCAATGAATAGGGAAGAACATTATCTTGCATCGTAATAAGATTTACAGTTATTTTCAAAGTACATATGCACATGTACAAGTATATCCTTAAGGGATAAATAAAATGTGCATTTATATTTAATTCTTTGTTGATAACAATTTTCTTCATCAAACCCTTATATATTAAATCTTTCACTCAAGGAAGCAAGTGATTTAATTATTCATTAAGGGTAAAATCATTCCAAAATTTAACATTTCATCTTCAGGATAATTAATTCAAAATACAAGGACATTCCTGGTAATTCATTTATTTTTTAAAAATATTTGAGAATTTAGATGTTTTTCAAAACTATTTAATAATATGATGAATAAAATGATTTATACAAACAATTTGATGATAAATTCAATTTATATACTTCCTTAACTTAATATGGATACATGAAATACATCTTATTTGTTTACCCCATAATTTATCATATTGGGTGAATGTTTCATAATTTTTTTTAATATGATTCAGGCATTTTAAACCCTTCTGGGATTCATATAAATATCCAAATATACAAGGAATAATATTTCTTATTATAAGATCATCAATATTCAATAGTCTTGGTAGTTTGGATAATCAAAATAGAAAAATATTTGTTGAACATTTCATAAGTCCCTTTAATAATTTTGGCCAATTATTATGATTTTGACATCAATCAAAATCCATTGCCATCAATGAGTTTTAAAATAATTAAAACAATATATATCATCAACAATATTTGATAGAGATCTCATAATTTTTCTGGTACCAGTGTCACATCAAGAACGATATCTACAAAGATATAATGTTTTTAATATATTTAGTTTTCTATTCATAGGAAAATATATTTATTAATTTCTACTCATGATGAACAATGATTTAATGGAATTAGTTCAACCACACTTGAGGTGTGTATAATCAGACTATTGATTTCCAACACTTTACATTCATGTATGTGTTATGAGCATCATGTCAATTGTTCTGTAGGTCTATTTTGTAATATATACTCATCAACAAGAAATAACACATGTGAACATCTAGCGGATTCATCTTTATATAGAAGGATCACATGGTAGGTGGGTGTGACCATATATACTTCTTCATAAGTATATGGGAAATTTATTTCCATAATAGCTGCTAATGATATAAATAATTTACCTCAAAAATGGGTAGCTCGGGGTAAATTATTGGATAGGGGTAAATCATAATAACTTTTTGATAATGAATTCATTGATAATTTAGTATGCATGCATCCATTAAATAAATTCATAATTCTCCTCCTGATGGATCTCTACTATGTTATCAATAAATCGATACTCGTGTATACATGAGTCAACATATTTAATTATAATTGATCTCGGATGGCCTAAAACATCATGTCATATATTTGAAGTGCCAAGATCATTAAACGTATGGTTTACCATTATTGATTCTATTGTACATTCCAAATTCTTTATTATCACTTTTATGAATACCTGTTACATATCAAGGTTCCCCTTTTATCAAATATCTCCATATGAAATTCATTTTCAAGAACACCATTCATATATCTCATTGATAATTTAGATATAACAATGAATTAAGAATTTGTACTACCAGGTAGGAATATATTATCTCTTCTGGAGACAATAATTAATTTTCTCTACCAGTAAATGTACATATATGAGCATATACTAACACATTTATGAGTTATTTTGAATTATTTATTCAAAATAATATTTAAAAATATTTTTCTTCAAGATCAACGTATATAAGATCCCGAGTATGTTTCGTTGTGAAAAATCATATTTTTTGTTATAATTTCTACTTATAGTGGTAGAGGAATTCATAATATAATCATAACGGGTTAGGAACCTCACCAAGCTGATTGTTGCAAAATTTTGAACTTATGGCCAACATATTTTGAAACATTGAGCCCAAATATTATTTTACAATACATATACATGGGATAAGATCCCCCATGTCTTTTGAATCTTGTGAATGTAGTAGTGAGATCCAATGTGGAAGAATATTTTGGATTCACAACACACACCTTATCACCATCCAAGATTATAATTCAAAAACAACATTAACTTGATAAAATGAAGGATAAATCATTTTATCAAACCTCATCAACTCTCATATATTAATGATATAACAAATCATATCAAAAAAATTTCATGAATAATTTCATTCTCTTCATGGAATGAGATATAGTAATTAATACTACATTCATATCGTGGAATTAATTCATTCATTGGATTTCATGATCCACGAATAAAAACTTATTATTTATAAATAATGATAATCTTGCATAAAATTATAATTTTTATTGGTTATGATGATCTCTATTTTAACCACTTTAGGTTGTAAAATATTTTTCATAAAATATTTCAGGTTATCAAAACTATGTAATTAAATCATTTTCTTTATGAACAATATTAATAGAAACATCTACTTCAGGGGATAAATGAATTACATGAGATGGTGTTGATAATCCATAAGAAGATGATAAAAATAATTTTTACCTTGATATTTTTGCTGTAAGAACAATAATTGATAAATGAAGATATTCTTCAATATAATGTCAATGGACATTATTTTCATATCATCCTTCAGGGATGTATTATTTGAAAAATATTCATAAAATTCATTGTGCTCTATATATATTTACTATCATCAAACCAATTCTAATGGTTATAAGAAAATACAACACAATTACCATTCAAACATCATATTCACCTCCAACATGATTTATAATAAAATCATGTATGCTTGCATTAACATTGGGGAATTAAATAAATCATTCTCAATAAATATTCTCATTCACTTTAGGGAACATCATAAAATTATTTTGTCAAGTTTTATAATGTCTTCAAGACAATTACATGAATATTCAATTCAATATTTCATCCAATTAGGTGAATTAATATATATATAATATATTTATACTTATTCATCAAGAACATTTAATTTCTCTAAAACATTTTATAAGAAATAAAAGAAAGAGAAAATAAATAAAACAAATCTTTACTGATATTCAAAGTAAATATCATCTTCATTATGAGCCTTTATATATTATAATCAAACATGTCACTATTAGTGTGAACAAAGGAACAAGTTAGATGAAATTTCATGGTTCATGGAATGATTAGCGAACTTTGGATCGGCAAACAATAGGTACACGATGATCAACAATCTTTGGCTCATAATACGAAAGGTACATGATGTTCATCAAACTTTGGATTGAAGTATGACGAGTATGCGATTTTCATCGAATTTTGGCTCGATGTATGATGTGTACATGATGTTCCTCATTCAACCACTTTTGGCAGTGTTGTTTTTTATTCATTTGATGAATGATTTTGGTCATGATATAGACCAAATTAGTTATTAATAAAACACAATCTTTATAGGGGATTGAGTGAAATTTTTCATTCTTGAATCATTAATATTCTGTAGTAGCTCATTATTTTTCTACAATAAAAGAATAAGAAAATAATATATTATTTTCAGATTTATCAATAGTGAAAAAATTAATGTAACAATATCTTGCCTATAAAATAAGACGTACCTTTTTATGTAGATCCTTGAATGAGTGAAGTCGATGTGCATGAAGAATAGAATGTGAAAATAAGAATATTTATAAAAAAATGTGACATACCTTTTTCCTACGAGGCTTTTCTTATGTTGATGATGGTGTTGAAGGTAGAGTTGTAACAATGCACAATTCAGAGAAGACGATCATGTACATAACATTTTTTTGAAATAGATAAAATGTCGATTGAAACCACGAAGCATTTCAAAACCAGAAATGTAAGACCAATTGTAGGCAAAGCACAACATTGAGAAAGAGAGTTTTGAATTTGCGTATGATGAAGATGATGAGAAAAAGAAACAAAAATACAGTATAAATACAATAAGAAAATAAAATAAGACAATGTTGAGCCCCCCAAAACCCATCCTCTTTCATTAATAATTTCCATGTATTTATAGTGTACAAAGGATACCAAAATTTGGCATATGAAAGGTTGGGAACATGAATGGGTTTATTGGGAATGAGATTTACAATAATTATGACATTCATATTTAATATTTCATGACATATATATAATTAAATTTATAATTTCATAAATATTTAAATAAAATTAAAATTATTTATAGTATAATTATACATCTATTATAATTTTATTAATATATATATTTGTATATATTAAAAAATATATTCGAAAGGCTCAGCCATGGGTTTGGGAACCAGTCCCAAGGAAAAAAATTATTAATAAAATAATAAGTACAAAATAGGATTGAAACAACATTGAACTAGATGCAGAAATTAGGACCCAATATCACTTCCTAAGACTACCCCTAGATCCCATATTCCAAGGGTATCTACCTCCCTTAGGGTGATATCTTCATCGCCATGTCTTTGGTCGATCATATTCATCAGATGATGATTCATATGAAGACTCAGAAACATCCTCAAAGTTTCAACATTCCCAATATAACTCTGGGAAATTAATCTCTGAATTTCTCGGGATCTATCCTCAAAATTGATTGTAAGCAGCTTCTAGATATCTAAATAATCTTTTCATACAAACACCTTCAACTCCATTCTGGAAAAGGTGACCTCCAACTGTAGGAAGAACCAATCGGCTGCTTCTTTATCAATTCATTAAAGCGGCCACTCTACTTCTTGACTTTATGGGAAAGTGAAATTCATATTCCTCTTGCATTAATTAAAACACTATTAGTCATAGGTCTTCTTAAAAAAATCATAGGCATTTTTCGTGAGATCAGAGAAAAATTGAGGGTAATTTCATTCCATATGTTTACAAGTGTCCCCATTCATGTATGGTTATGTATCCTATGTAGAGATCACCATCCACAATTCAGAGGTATTTCCATCTGACTTATACCCCCTTAATACAAATGAGAATCTTTGTAAGCATACACATCAATATTTGGTTGTGCCTCCAACATAGAGATCACCTGCACCAATTCAGATTAGATGTCCTTCTAATTTAATCACCCTTCATCCACCTGAACATCCTTGTAGGGTGTTATCTCTTCTATTTAAATATCGTTGTGAAAATCCACATCATATAGAGCCACCCTGGAGACATGGTCCAAAGGTTTATTAGCCTGTTCAGGAGAGAGCAAGGCCTGAATGTCATATTTTGATTTTTAGGGTAACACCAACTAGAAGCTCTGTACATCTATTGATGTTTTCTTTTTTATTGTGGTATTTCACCACAACTAGGAACTCATATTGTAGGTCTTGATCTATAGATTCTTGACTAATATCTTCATCAAGATACTGAGTTACTAGTGACGTTCCATCAATTCCACCAACAGCTACAATTCTTCTAGTAGTACTCTCAACATCACCAGCCATTATAATATCATTTGGAGGTACCGGTTCCATTTCATTAGGCACCCTAGCAGAAAGACCATCCTCTTAATGCTCCACAATATCATCCCAGGTTCTTGTACACTGGCCACTGCCACTAGCAACATTAACATGCATCTGCTCATCCCCAATGCGAGCAGGAGTATGAACATCAGAAGGGCCACTCATATTCTGGCCATGTGTCACAGGAGTTGCATTACCCTGTAATCCACCCTTATACTCGTGAACCTATTATGTTCTCATAAATACTTATAAAATTACTATAAATATATTTAAGTAATAAATATATTTATATTATAAAATTTTAAATATATATAAAAACATTTTGAATATATTTCATAATAATTATAACTATATATATATATAAATTTATTTAAGTAATTATAATAAAAAATAATGACATCTATTATAATTTTATATAATATATATTTATATATAATAATGGATATATTTATAATCATGTACAAATATTTATAAACATATTTATGTATACTTATAATTATAAATAAATATAAATATAAACACGTATTTAAATAATTATAAAATTATAATAAATATATTTACTATATTTATAATTTTATAAATATATATAATTATATAAATATATTCATAAATATATAAATATATTTATAAATATATACAAATATTTATACTAATAATTATAAATAAATATATATATATATTTAAATAATTATAAATTTATAACAAATATATTAATTATATATATTTATATAATTATAAATATAATATAAATATTTATTATAATTTTATTATTATTTAATTAAACAATTATGTATTTATAATTTTAACTGTAAATTTATATATTTATATTTATAATTAACATCTATGTTTTATTTATAATTATATTAATATATATAATTAATACATTTATTATATATAATTAAAACTATAATAAATATATTTAATAGAATGTTGAAATTATATATTTATTAACCTTAGATCTTTGTCATCATTTTTTTGTGCTGATAGAGATAGGCCTTTATGAGTGCTAAAAAAGCACTGATAAAGTGTGTATTTATCAATGCTATAATTTTAGCGCTGATAATGGTCTATCTTTATCAACAATAAAAACGTGTTGTTAAAGGTATTTTTATCAGTTTTTTTATTTTTGCACTAACAAAACCAAAAATTTATCTACACATTCCCACAAGCGCTAATAAAATCCTTTCATTTTGTTATAAACTAAACCCTATCAAGTACCTTTTCACTGCTCACTCTCAAGGTCTCACTAAACCGAACCTCTACTGCCACTTCCTCCTATCGCTGCTTCCTCCTGTTTTTGTTGCCTCCTATGTCCAATGCATGAATTTTATAGCTCCTCTTCCTCCAGAGTTGTCACCACCACTTCCTCCTACTATTGCTTCCTCCTGTCATCACTGACTCTTAATTCAGCTTCAAACCTTCACTGCCTCTTCTCCCTCCAGTGTCATTGCATCCATTGTCAATGTTTACACCACCACCATGTTGACCAATCTCTAACAGTTCCCTATGCGGGCTCCACTGCCATCGCTACCACCAACTCCGATGCCATTAGACCCTACTGCTACTATTAGACCTCCAAATATAATTTATGTTCTTATTTATACCTTCTTTAATCATTCTTGTTTCTGTTTCTCTAAATTTCTATGGCATTCAAATGAATGATTAATCGAGATATAATTTACATATCTAACATAAATGATTTATTATTTTATGTTTCTTTAAAGAGATATGAGATAGTGGTAAGATGTTCATGTTTGTGAGAATTCATTCTCATCACTTTTTTCTTCACGTTTATATTTTCATGTGATTTTTTCTTGATCTATTTCTTTCATTATATCACTTGTGTTGTTTTTATTTTCATAATTAATAAAACACAAGAGTTTGGGTGGTGTTTTTTTCATGAACACATTAAAAAATGGTCTTAGTCATGTTAAATCCTTGTATTATTTACAACTTTTGGTTTTGTTTCTTTCCATTTGGTGTTATTTCTTCATTTTTGTTTTTTATGTCATCTCGATTCACCAATATTTCATTCCTTTGTAACTATGGTATTTATCATCTCTCTTTCTTCATCTATTTTAAATTCTTATTAGAAATAGATTTAATATTCAGGGTTTCTTGGAATTTATAGGGGTATAAGCCTTTAACACATCCCCAACATGGACATATATCTCATGATCAAGATTTTATGTATAGGTTAAGATTCAATATAAATATTTGACATAGTTCTTCTTCAATACAAGTATTTTGGAATAAAATTCATTACTTTATAAATACGACTTCATAGACTATTATGTTTTCATTCTATGTGGGGGGAAACATACTATTTATAAAAGTAACTATGATATTCAATTTATAAGAAGATAATAAGTCGTTAAAGAGATCCTCTAAGCCTTAATATAAACATAATCCTTTTAAAAAGAACAGAATTTTTATAAAAAAAATTATACCATTGAAAAAAGAACATAAGAGTTACAAAAATATTATTAGTCTTTACAAACAAAACCTTTGTTTCTTGAAAACCAAAATTAAGTACTAAAAAAACCTAAGGCTATAATGAATTACATGTTATTCTTTGAAACATTTTCAATCTGATGACTTAGACTATATAATTAATATAACTAGTATTTACAAATAAAAATGATCAAAAATAATTAACATAACTAACATAATTAACATTTAAATATAAAATATCAATATTTATCTATAATTATAAATACAATTTTTTAAATTTATATTTATTATAAATATCTAGATTATGTTTATAATTATTTAATTATAAATATAATGAATGGTATAAAATAATTTATCATATCCTACTAGGATATTTTCTCATATCGTACATAGACACATTAGTGCGTATATTGACATAGTTTTCTATGGTATAGGTAAAAGGAAAGGGTCACACTATTATAGTGATGTTCCATATTCACTTTTAAAAGGTATAATGATAATGGGATGTATATGTCTCCATATGGTATAAGGGAAAATATTACTTTTTTTACTTTAAGATATTTAGTATAATGTTCCTCTATTGAAAATAAATTAATTTTTATTTACCTTTACATTTTTAATTATGTGTAAACCTTTTATAGAATTATATTTTATAAGATGTTGGTTATTTTTAATTCCTATATCTTTTATAACGTTCTACTCATGGGATTTATACCTTTGAGAAAATGTCTAGGTGGCTTTTTAAAAATGATTCATGTGTTTTGAAATCTCTCTTAAAAAAATATGAGTGTTTAGCATACCATTTTTTGGTTTTAAATATCTTTAAAATGATTTAAACACTTGGCAAGGACTTAGGTTATATTCCACATTTTTGTCAACTCACCCGATTGAATTTCATAAAGGGGTATTAATGTATTGAAACCATATATAATGATGGTTTCATTTTAACAATTGGTGTGATATGTTTTAAATAGAAATTTGTAAAGTATTGATTGTTTTTCTCATTTTAAATGATTAGTACTATTGGGTTGTGAAGTTTCCTTGATTTTATTAAAAAATGAATTGTGGTTTTTTGAAAGAGTGTTTGGAAGTCATTGTTTTATTTTAAAATGGGTGGGTTATTTTAAAGAGGAATTTATGTAAATGGTTTTTTTTACATGGATTTCAAGTGCGATTTTTTAAATATTTTTCAAAGGACATCTGAAACGTTTTTTCCCATAATCATTTAATTATATATTATTATAGAATTAAAAAAACCATTACATTATATTGGGAAGAAAAATAGTTTGATAATAACACCATAGAAATAGAATTCCACTAATTCTATCCAACCCATAGGATATCCATCATGACCGCACTCCTAAAATATATGAATTAATGATTAACCTCATTCTAACTCCTAAACCAATATTTCATCCAATATCACATACTTGGTTTAAATTATGGGAGTCCCCTATAATTACATTTTCTTTATGGTTTGGTGTGAGCGTTAATGTGGTTGAGTCTCAGCCACCAAATTCAAATATAAATTTAATTCAAATGTTCAGTTCCCATTACTTGAAAGGCCCTTTTGTGTATTTATTTTATTAAATATTAATATTACCGAATCAAATAGTATGAATATAAATAAATAATGGATGTATTCCAATCATCTGACAAAATAGTATGAAGTTTGAGTGAAACGGTTCATCATTTTTGAAAGATATCATTCTTATGACCCTTTTAAAATCCTTTTTTCATGATTAAACTATTATAATTCAAGACTAATTAGTCCATAGGAGTTGTAAGAACACTTGATCATTCATGGAATAGATAGAAGTTAGAAATATTGGAATAAATATATTGAAAAATAATAATGTAGCTAGTGGCTGAGAAATTCGTACATTTTATGGATCATCTAATATAATTACAAGTTTGGAAAATGTAGAATATTGTATTGAGAATGTGATTACCGATTTTAATGATGATGAAGATCTTATTGAGGAAATGACAATGATAGTTGAAGATGAAATTCATGATTTCCCAATTTTTTAGAAGTTAATGATTTGTGAAAAGATGCCATTATATGCTGGTTGCACTAAATATACATCATTTTCCACCATAATAAAGTTGTATTATTTGAATGCAGGAAATATATGAATTGAGGCCTGTTTTATAAAAAAAACATTCTCTCTTGTATGACATGATTTCATAAGATAATGAGCTCCTGAGTTAAACATATCTTGCCAAATGAATGCTTTACTTGATGGATATTATCTGTAAAAGAATACACTCATGCCCAAATGACTACATATAGTTTATCAAGGATGAAAAAAAATAATGACCAAAGTGTGGTGCATCTCGATTCAAGAATGATGAATCTAATCATATAATAGTTTTACGGTACTTTCCAATCACATCAAGGTTTAGGTGCCTATAGGGATGTGAATTTGCTATAGATAAATTGATGTGGCACACATATATAAGAAATAAATATAGGAACCTATATCACCCAATTGAATCTCCTTAGTGGAATATAATTTATCATGAGTGTCATGAATTTTGAAACGAGCAAAGAATCCTTTGTCTTGAATTATCTATAGATAGACAGAATCCTTTTGGTTTTCATTATAGAACTCATAGTACATGACTGCTTATGTTGATAAATTATAACTTTCCACTGTAGTTATACATGAAATGAAAATACCACATGTTATATATTCTTATATCAAGAGAAAAATAATTGGGTATTTATATTGATGTTTATTTGTATCCATTAATCAAGGATTTGAAATTATTGTGGGATGTAGGTGTTACGTTTCATGTTGCTTACAAAAATGAATATTTCATGTTGAGAGCCATGTTGTACGGGATGATAAATTACTTTCCTTTTTATGTAAATTTGTCTTCATATAGAATTAAAGGAACTCAATGGTGTCTTATTTGAGAACAAGATATATAGTCAATTAAGTTAAATTATTCTTAAAAAATCGTGTTTCTTGGACATCAAAGATTTCAACCATGAAGTCATAAGATTCGATCTAGGAGGAAATAATTTAATGGAAGTTCATAAGAACATAAAACATCCTCTCAACTAACAGGTGATAAACTATTTTAGAAGGTAAAATATTTGGACACTGCTTTTAGTAAATCATTTTTGTAAAACCATATGAAAACTGTTTGAAAAATGAGATCAGTTTTTTTTAATTACCATGATGGATTTGACTGTACGTCATACATTTTATTAATGTTATGCATGGTGAAAAAAATATAAGTGATATTGTCATCAACATGTTTCTAAATGAAACCAAAAGAAACAATGGTTTAAATTAAGTCTATGATGGGCATGAATGACATGGGAATATGAGAAGAGTTTGCGCCAGTGAATATTGAAAAAAAAACTTTTCATCATCCACTTGCTTACGCTCTTTCCAGGAAGGAGGTATATCGGTTTTTCAACTTGTTGGCTGATGTAAAGGTTCCATAAAGATATTTATTGAATATCAAGAACATCATGTCAATGACTGATTCGATGTTAAAGGGTATGAAATCACATGAAATCATTGTTTTGGTAGAAGTCCTAATTACTACATCATTAAGTTGTATTTTGCCCAATAATTTCCATAATACATTAACTATTCTATGTTTCTTCTTCAAATATAATATATCAAGGTTATATACCTAACAAAATTTTTGACTATGGAAAGAGAATTTTTCTCCAAATTATGTGAATTGGAAATGTTCTTACCACCAAAATTATATGATATGATGGTAAATTTTATGGTTCACTTGGTGAGAGAGATTTGACTATGTGGTTATATACACTATTAATGGATGTACCACATTGAATGGTATATGATTTTTTTAGGGTATGTCAAAAATAAAATCCGGTCAGAGGTTCGTATTGTTGAGAGATATATTATTAAAGAAGCCATTGAATTCTATACTGAATACTTGTCCGGTGTGGAAATCATCGGTCTACCTAAATACCATCAGACTGGGCAGCTTTTGGCAGATAGAATTTATAGAATAGTTGTTTTCATAATCACTATTATAGATTCAGAGTAGGCCCACCGTTACATTTTTCATAATAGTTTGGAGGTTTCCCCATATGTTGAAACCTACGAAACAATTCTTAGGCATTTTAATCCATCAAGGGATGAAATATGAATATAAAATAAACATTATCAATAGTGTATAATAAGTTATTGAGACCATATTATTAAATAATTAGATGAAAATTATGATTCAATATCAAAATGACTTTGATGGACAGTTGGAGGACCAAGTATGTATGTATTATCCTAAAATTGTGGTGTAATTAATGGTTATACATTCTATAAAAATGAACACAATGAAGAAAGTACCATAAAAAATGGTGGAGTAACACTTTTGGATAAAGTGATGCATGTTTTTGGTAATAAATAGAGAAATTCAATTTACATGAATATTTCATACTTTGGAATCATTAAGCAAATATGGGAATTAGATTATACAACATTCCAAGTGCCGATTTTTCTTGACGGTGGGTTGATAATAGGAGTGTTGTTAAAATTTATGAATTGAGATTCATGAATGTTGATTTCAGCAAGTAAAGGTACAACCAAGAACCATTTATAATGGCATCACATAAATTATAAGTATTTTAGTTCCAAATCCCAAAAACGGAAAGTGTTCAACTATTCTATTATCGACCAAAACCACTGAAGGGTCATATCAAAATTCAACTGAGGATCACCCTTTCATTACGATGTCACAATAATTTCACTGCTATCCCAATATAGAAGGTGTTTTATATTTTATTTGAGACTATAATGAAGGTATTTGGATAGTCGATAGTGGGGTCAAATCCCTTCATACTTTTAAAAAGATATAGTTCAATAATTAGGTTATATATATTTTTTGTAATATACATCATGTTATCTAATGTTATTATTTGTTTGATACTGTATTTATGAATTCTAAATTAATTTTTGAACCACTTTTGTAGATAATGAATTCTTCATGTACCAGTTCTCCCAATCTTGAGGAAGAATAGTTCACTAAACCTGCTGCTACTTGTAGTGTAGAGAAACAATGACCCTCTGCACATGCTAGTTCTCCCAATCCTGAGGAACAAAAGGTTTCTCAACATTTTATTTCTCCCAATGAAGGGGTATAATGACCAACTTTGTTGAATTAGGATACTGATCTATATGTACCTATTGATGATGTTGAACCAGACTAAATGTTAATTGGTGGAGGGATGATGACAAAAAAAATTGTGGTGCTGCAGTTTGATGATGTTCGAAAAAATCAGTAAGGAAAACATCAAAGGCATAAAATACTAGGTAGGTTTAAATGTGCGCGTCCATCATGTTAATACCAATAATGATATGTTCAGTAATTATATTGGAATACTCTGTCAGTAATGAGTGATGATTGATGTAGATTTATGGATCCATATTGTGTAATCGCTTAAGACCTTGATGTGGGAAGATATGACGATAATATTATGGTATCTTTTCATTATTTTAATGGAAAATAATATAATGAAATATTGAATTACTCTTTATAATCCATTTCAGAGTGCATTTATAGTATATTAATCCTATAATAAATATATATTATTTATTCATGGAAGGATTCATATAGGATATCTAAAATTTCTAAAGAGACATCATCTTAAAGACACTGAAGGGAAAATAATCCTTCACCCACCTCTTTATTATGCACATCATAAAAACCAAGAAACATGGGATCTGTTTACTGGTCATCATGTAGATGTGTCTTTTCAGGTATACTGTTTCTAGTAATATGTAGATTGATGATATTTGTGTTCATCACATTTATAGAAAATTTTTTATTTATGAAACAACAACTTAGTGCTGAAATTAAGGAATGGGAAGAAAAACCAACATACCCCTACTGTAAAGTAAGGATGGGGGATGCTTCACTTGAAAAAAAATTGGTATCTATTTTAAATGTACTATAATACTTTTATGTTACATGAAAAAACAACATAATTATGTTCCTCTATTTTTATGCATATTGATAACTCCAAATCCAAATCCACTTCTATCCCACACCAAATGCTATAGAAGGAAGCATGTGTAAATAAATATGGGATACTAATAGATGAAAAATCACACAAAGTGTGGGAAACATGTGTACATATGACATAATATTTTTTATTTAAATCACTATTATAGAATAATGAATAATTATATTTTAATATTTTTCTATCTGACATAGTCATAGAAATTAGAAACTCCTATACTGGATGAGAACCTACTATCGGTGGCCTTGAAGTGGCTAGAATAGTATGGTCGCATCATAGGTGAGAGTTTTGGGGTGACTCCCCCAACATATTTTAAGGTAAAAAAAAGAGGAGGACCAAGGTGAAGAAATGAAACAGATGAGATAAATACTAACTACACATGAAGTACAATTCCAATGGAAGAGATAGTTTCTATAAAATTTTATGGGGGGAGAAAAGAGATGAAAAAACTCAATAACAACCATTGTGTGAAGATATCCCCCTAGAGGCTTTGAGATGAGCCATTCCCCTCAAAGAGATTTCTTAGTCATGGTAATCAATATTCAAATAATTGTTTCTGTAAAATACGAATTAGATAGACACAAATACCTTTCCTATAATGATATTCTACATGGTAAAAAATGACTGTGATATATATCTATCAATACCGACCCAACGCCTTGTAGAGAGGTCTATGGTGTTTAATATCCCATGTGAATGTTTACACAATAGACCACTTCCAACAGGTCATGTTAGAGTGGTGATTAACATAGCTCACTGAGCTATTTGTTCCACATGATGATGATGATATTAAAACGATCAAAAAAGATATTGGAACATTTTATACATGTCTGTCACATCTTGTAAAAAAAGGTTGACAAGGAGGTTTTCATTTACATTTTACTTTTCAAGCTAAACAATTAATAATTAATGAAAGAGGTATCAAATAATGAATTTTATTATAGAATGAAAAATAGAAGAGAGTGAAATGAAATATAAACTCAAAACCATCTAATGGATTGACCAAATAATCAAAATGATCATCTGAAATCACCTTTATCACACCCATTCCATATCTTCATTTACTTGCATTAAAGGTTCATGTGGATAAAAAGTTAAAAAATGGTATTAATCACATAGTAGATTTCGAAGAAAATATGTACATATAGGAAGTTGGAGACTACATTGGCGTTGAGAATATGAATGAAATCCTTAAATATTATTTTCTAGGAACATTAGATGTAAATGTATACATAAGGTATGTTTTTAGTGTTTTATTTCCCATAAGCTAATATACTGTATTAATTATGACTAAATAAATTTCATTTTTTTGAAAGGTGTATATATCAAAAATAATTGAAGGGAATCCCCATGACTTTTTTGTAGACTTGTTTTTCCTCACATAACCTCTATAATATAACCAAAAAAGGATAAAATAGTGGAAGGCCTGGTCAAACAATTTTAAAGAAATCATAATGATAACATACTCTTATTAATACCAACAATTCAAGGCTAAAACTATTCAATTTATTCATATCACATATATTTTCATTTCTTTCATTAATTATTCCTTTTTGTGTTTTTAGGAAACATTGGGTGCTCATTTCTGTAAATTTAGATACTCAAAATATTTCTTTCCTAGAATTAATGCATGGATACCAAACAATCCAACTGCACATGATGGAATTTTTCAATTTTTAATACACTACATCCAACATTTTACTACTAAAAATCGTTTTTTAATTTATATTATCTTTTAATGACAATTCTGTTATGATAGGGAAGTACATAAATTTCACGAAACACATGGAATGAGTCTAGGGGCTAAAGATGAGGACCCTGAAAAGTTCTATGATAGTATAAGTATCATGGTATATATAATAATATTTCACTATCCAGACACATATCAAATCAAAATAAAATATTTTTTTGTCAATGTTTCTACAGTGTCTGAAACATACAAATGGAAAATACTATGGTTATTATGTTTGTAAATTTATGAGAGAGATCATATTCCATGAATAAAATAGCATCCATGAAGAGGTATTTTCAAATATTATTACTATTCTATTTATAATATTTATTAATATTTTATGTATTTATATTTCTCTTGTACCACTATGACTTTCGAAAAGAATCATATTCACAAGACGATATGTATTTTCTTAGAAATTAATGGGAAACATACCTTAAGGAAGAATGTATAAAAATTTCACGAAGACATGACTTCCATAGAAGTAGTGGATTATTTAATATTTATGTTTAATTTATTTTTTTAGTATTACTCACATATTAATTGTTTTTTTATACATGTGGATTCCTTTGCTCGATTTTGGGTGGTTTGTTTGAAGATTATCAAGCTCATGAGAGATTGAACTTTGAGACTGTAACTCAAAATTCACTAAAATGGTAAAGTGTTTTTTAATATATTATTTTTCCCTCATAATATTGTTTTTCTCTACTACTTTAATATAATTTAAATTAAATGTTTGACTACTCATGCAGACAATGTCTTCCACAAATTTCTTTTCCCTCAAAACCTTGTCACCCATGCACTATCCACATATATCACGTTCTAGAAAAGTGTCCTTTATGAATTTAGATTTGAAATTTAAATTTAAATAGCATCACTCACTAAAAAAATGATAAAATTCACTGATATTTTCTTTATAATTTTGTAAAATGATTCATAAGTCATTTGTGACATGTAGGAATTAGTCTCATTTAAAACTAATACACGATGTGACTGGTATGCCTCAAAGTGTGTGCTTCCATATAAAATGATATTTTAATAAAAAGGAAAAGTGGTATACTCAAAATCGAGTCAAAATATTTGAATTGAATTTATTATTTAGTAAAACCATCCATAAGTCATTTTCAACATGTATGAATCAACAACACCTCAATATGATGCATGGTGTGGATGATATAACATAAATTTACTATTTTTATTTAAAATTGACATTAATTTAAGTAAAAATCATAAGTGACTTACTGAAAACCAGTAAAACAAATTTTTATTGTTTTAAATTTTTTAAAAAACGATCCTTGAGTCATTTGTGACATGTAGGACTCAACTGCACCTCAATACGATGCACAATGTTTCCTGTATAACTCAATGTGTCTAATTTTTTTTAAAATTGACATTAATTTAAGTAAAAAGAGAAATTGATGTACTAAAAACCAATAGAACACATTAGGATTGATTTGATACTATAGTAAAACTATACATGAGTCATTTTTGATGTTTAGGAATCAACCACACCTCAATCTGATTCAATGTTTTACCAAAATATCTAACAGTGTTTGTTATTAGTTGAAAATTGATGTTCTAGTTCAAAACATATCACTCAATGAAAACAAAGAAAATACAGTCCAATTGTCTTTATAATTTGGGAAGCAATTTGTAATTCATTTTGATGTGTATGAAGTACTCTCACATCAAAACAATGCACGATGTGACCGAAAGGATATAAAATTCATCTTTCTAAATTGAAATGACATTGTATTAAAAAACCATTGGTACACTAAAAATAAATAAAAAACAAATTGAATCTATTGATACCGTAGTAAAATTATATATATGCCATTTGTGACTTGAATGAATCATCCTCACCTAAGTATGATTAACAGTGCAACCAGTATAACTCAAAGTGTATTATTTTTTAAAATTGACATATATTTTAGTAAAAAGAATAAGTGACATTGATGTTATTAATATTTTCATAACTTCTTATATACTCCCTTTACTTATTTTATATGAAATGTGCATAATTTGTGTGAAATATTAATGTTTTAAAATTATGTATATTTTTTCAGCATTTTTAGAATTAGTCCAATTGAGTCCATTTACTAGTTTATTTATAACTCACCCCCTACTTATCCAAATTGTGTGATTCTTCTTTTTTAGGCTTCCTAATTCAATATAAAACATTTCAGTAAAAGGGATAATGGTCCAATTCGTCCATTTGAAGGATCAAATTTACCACACAATATGACCTACAGAATTTGTGAAGAAACTGGACCAGCAATGATGATTGAGTTCTTGGTCTAAATACCAAAGCCCAAATTTAATGAAACTCTACTATATGTTCTTGATTGTCCAAAATAATCACGGATAAAAATTTTAGGGCCCAACTCTAAGAACAAGGGGCCCAAATGAAGCTTTTAAATCCAGCCCACCATTCTGGATGAGAAATAAAATAAGTATAGTATTCATGACATATATCAGTATGTAAGAATCAAATCAAGCTGAGATTTTCATTGTGAAAGAGTAGATATATGAGGCCACTATTGTTGAAGACTTCATTCGGTTTTTAAAGAATCTTCCTATTCAACAACCCTTTTACATTTTGGACATCAAAAATATTGGATTGAAATGGACAGATTAAATGTGTTTAATAATCCATCCATAACATTGGATACATATGTCCAAATGAATCCATATTTTTAGATAGGTCTCCAAAATTTATTAGCTACAACTTTGAAGAAAAATATTTCTCGAGATTCTGCTGTCTGAATAGCCAACATGGTGATTCCATTGGAGAGACAGATTGGGAATTCAAACAGTCCACTCTTTGGGTTATAAATACTCTCCCCTTTTCTCCTTGAGAGGGGTTGGAATTTCAGAAGAGAGGAGATCATATTTCCATGACCAACTCTTTTCCAAAGTCTTGGGTGGACTTTCCATAGTCAATTTTTCACTTGAGAGACCTTTCCTCCTCTCTTTGTTTTTATTTACTTTTATGTTCTTCATTATTGTAATTTTGTAAGTCCTTTCTTTTGTAATTCTGTTTTAATGCAAGTTTCTTCTTAAATAACTTTTATTATTATCCACCTTCTGTAGTTTAATATTTATGTTCTTAAAATAGTGTAAACACAGTTGAATTCCCTTCCCCTCTTTTGCTTGCTCATTCAATCAAAATTTCGTTTTTAATTATCATCATTGTTCGTGTGTGTGTGTCGACGTACCACTCTTTTCTTATCCCTTTCTTTTTCTTCTCTTCTTAATTTATAATCATAATCATTATAACCAGAATATTAAACACCCTAATAGATGAGTAAATATCTCATTGGGGTGAGTGAAAACTTAGGGATGTTAAGTGACTGAGAGTATTTTCTCGATGAGTATTCGTTAATTTAACATTGTGTGTGTTGGACATAATATGTCATGGATTAATAACATATTTTGTTTAGAATGTGGTTTCCATGGATTATTAGAACCACAAATACACTACCATAAACATGTACTGGTTGAGATTAGAATCCTAGTTAAGTTATGGCTTGGATTAAAGCCTTAACACTTAGGAATTCAAATCTACGTCATCTTGTGACATGGGTGTTAATTTAATGCAATATAAAGCAAAGCTCAAGGATATCACATGTTTAACAACCTAAAAATGAAATCACCCCAATCTTTATCAATTTTTTAAATCAATTATAGTCAATAAATCATTTCAATTAAGCTCTACAAACAAACCCCCCTAATCAAAATACAATCAACTAAAAACAAATGACTATTACAAAGTATCATTGCTGAGGATTCGACCCGAGTGCTGCTATACACATTAGCAGAGCACCAGAACTTTGACCGAACGATAGGTGACAATCGGCTGCACGTTTCAAATGGCACCATAGCTGGGGATGGTGCTTTATGTAGTCATTAGTTTCTGGTTATTGTAATAAAAACCCAAACAAACAAAATTAAAAAAAAATTAAAAATATCACAAAGAAAACCCCATCTTATCATAAAAATCATAAACGAAAAACAAAAAAAAGAAAAACTTGTCTTCCTCTTTCATTCAAAATATATCTGAATTCCCCATAGCCTAATAAACAATCCTTAGGATTTGTTTGACCCTGAAATTGAGCGAACACTTTTCCAACTTAGGAGGAACATAAGAGATAATCAAATAATTCAAGAACCAGTCCTTGTCCAGCCAGTTGAATTAGAAATGGCCAATCTGGGGAACATACCCTTCAAAAACTTTCTCCCCCTGATAAGAATTACCAACCTCTTTGTATTCAATACACAATAACAGAGGCTAACTTGAAACTCAAATCGGGTTTTATTCATCTTCTTCCTCATTTCCATGGGCTAGCCCATGGGGATCCACATCTCCACCTTAAAGAGTTCCAAGTGGTGTGCTCTACCATAAAGCCTCAAGGGGTTTTTGAGGAACAGATCAAACTCCGAGCATTCCTTTTTTCCCTAGCTGACTTCACCACGTCAGGGATCTACTACCTTCCTTCTGGTTCTATAACCACATGGAAAGACATGAAGTGACTCTTCTTAGCGAAATTCTCTCCTGCTTCTCGTACTGCTTCTATCTGAAAGGAATTAAGTGGTATCCATCAGTTCCCAAGTGAATCACTCTATGAGTACTGGGAGAGATTCAAAAAGCTTTTTGAAAGTTTCCCACACCACCAAATTCCTAACCATCTCTTGATCCAATACTTCTATGATGGATTATTGTCTATGGAGAGAACTATCATAGATGACTCAAGTGGTGGTGCTCTTGTTGATAAAACTCTTACAGCAGCAAGAGATCTCATAAGTAACATGGCTGCAAACACACAACAATTCCATAGTCGAGCACATGCTCAAGTCAAAAAAACCCAAGATAATCAATCAATTGAGCCGAACAAGATGACCGAGTGGATGAGTGAACTTACAGGTCTTGTGCAAAAACTAGCTATGGCTACCAAATCTGCAACCTCTTCTTCTCCACAATCAATGTTTCCTAGACCTATCAATAACTGTGTAATCTGCAACTCTTCATCGCATCCAATAGAAACATGTCCACATCTTCAAGAGAATCATTCTTATTCATCTAGACCAATGGATATCAATGCAGAATATGCTCAACGGAACACCAACCATCAACTATTAGGTCAGTTTATTAGAAACATCAACCAACCTAACTTTGAGCCCTTCTCTGCATCCTATAACCAAGGCCTTAGTTATGGTAATCCCATTTCTCATCCCCATAAATTCCCTCCTCATAAACAAAACCAATTACAATATGGTAAAGGTGTTGGTAACTTCCAACAACCTTATCCTTTTCTTCCTCAACCTCAAAGTAACAATCCTCCTCCTGGATTCCATGATCTTAGTGAGCCCTCCCAATTACAAAACCATTACAATCACTTTCCCAAGAACCAAAATCAATGTAATCCCAATTTGGGACAAGCCTTTTCTTTTAAGAAACCATGGGAAAGTGTAGTGGAAGATCTTTCCTCTTTCACCCGTTCCAGCCTTAAAAACATTGAATCCCAAATTGGTCAACTGGCATCCAAACTTAGTCAACATCAACCATCTAATTCTTCCCAACTTCCAACTCAACCATTACCCTACCCCAAGGGTAATGTAAGTGCAATTGCACTTATATCGGGGAATCAAAGATCTGTGCCTCAAGATAAGTCTTTCAGCCCTCCTTTGAATGTTCACCTAGAGAATGAAAAGAAAAAGGAAATTGAAATGGAATCTAAATCCATCCCATAACCTACTTCCATTCCACTTAGGAATCCAATTACTTTTCCACAAATTGTCTCTAATCCAAAGAAGTCATTTGAATCTGATCCTGAAATGCTCGACATGTTGAATTCAACATTCCACTCTTAGATGCCATCAATCAAATTCCTAAGTATGCCATGTTTCTTAAATAATTGTGCACTCACAAGAGGCAAATTAGGTCCTTTGAAAATGTCTCCACCCAACAGTCTATTCCCATAAAGTGCAAATATCCAGGGACCTTTACGGTTCCATGCGAATTTGGAATTTTCTACTTTGATGATGCCCTCATAGACCTAGGAGCCTCAATTAATGTCATGCCCAAATACATATTCTCCAACCTTGGTCTAGGTACCTTACATCTACCGAGTGCTGTCATTCAGTTATCCAATCAAAGCACAACCAATCCTAAGGGAATAATTGAGGATGTATTTGTCTGAGTTAATGATTTTATCTTCCCTGATGATTTCTATGTCCTTGACCTGGAAGGTGAGGCAAACTCTTCTCAATCTCCCCTAATTCAAGGAAGAACATTCCTCATGACTGCGAGAACTAAGATTGATGTCCATTTAGGCATCTTATCCATGGAATTCAGTGACCAACTGGTCAAGTTCAAGAGTTTTCAAGTCATGCGATACCCATATGAGGATCACTCTGCATTCTCAATCCATGCTTTTGAGGACCCTTCTAAGAGTCAATCGAACCCCAATCCACCTTGTTATTCATGTTCTAATGACAAAGGATCTTTTAAAATATACACCATTATTAAAGAAGACATAAATAGTTATGTTGATGAGGACCTCTCATTCATAGACTCCATAAATCTATAGGAACTTGAAAAATCTCTTGAATCCCACTGTTTCGCATGGAATTCGGGGATGACCTCCTAGACGGGAGATTCAAACGTTCCGATCGGTTTCTAGTGGGTTTGTTCATAGAACCGGAAACATCCAATGATTCCACATCCGTTTGGACCTACTTTCCAAAGGTAGGCGCTCATTAGTTTGTGGACTAATGAGGCTTAGGAATTTGCATTGGTTGAGAGGATGGGAGGTCGGACTCATCACACCTTTTTGAGGGGAATTATTGTCTACTCTGGGACTCTCTTTATATATTTAATTTATGTTCGTGAATCCTTATTACATTACCAAGTATAAAATGGGCTTTCCTTTAGTTTAAACAATCAATGATTAAATGTGCAAGAAATTTAGAGACTCTTTTATATGTATTCGAGGTTCTTCATCAATAGAGAATCATCTATATATGTTTAGAGATTCTTGGTCAATGGTATCCTTCAAAACATTTATATAAAAGTATCTTGGTCATTATGATGACCAAGCTGGTTTTAAAGCCACTCAGTGGGGAACTTGAAGTTTATCGTCATTCAGAAGGACAGGGATTATTTCAAAGTTGGGATCGAACCCATAAATGGGCTACCTACGTATCCTTTGTTTTGGAAAAGGAATCAGAACCCACATAGTTCGAGTAATGGAGTATGATGTTTATGATTGATGGCTCAAAGAAGAATGTCATAATTACTTTTACACTCTAATCTCACGTGAGTCATGCTCGGTGTGAGAAACAAGAGGTATTGGTAAAAATTAGACAATTGTGCCATGAAAGATGAAATCATAAGAAATTGTTTGGGGGCTTATGTATGTATGACTGCCCAAATAGATGAAGGATTAGGATTTACTTTTAGGGAGAAAATCCAGGAATAGGGTCCATAAAGGTATATGTGCTTTATGGAGATTTGAATACTCTAACTTGGGACTTATTCTTGAAAAGGAAACCCAAATTAGGAGAGGATTGATAATTGGGTTTTACTCCTGAGAAGGAACCCCATATCAAACGTAATTTAGGACTAGTTAAGAGAAATTAAGGGGACTTGGGGCTTACTCCTGAAAAGGAAGCCCAAGATTATGACTGGGACTTACTCCTAAAAAGGAGGCCCAATATTATAACTGAGTCTTATTCCTAAAAAGGAAGCCCAGGTTAGGGGACTTGGGGCTTACTCCTGAAATGGAAGCCCATAATTATGACTGGGACTTACTCCTAAAAAGGAGGCACAGGTTAGGAATTAAGGTTTGGGGCTTACTACTGAGGAGGATGCCCAGATTAAAGGATTTATAACTGGGGATTATTCCGGAAAAGGAGACCCAGGTTAAGGATTCTCTCATCTTAAAGGATGTGGTTGAATGAACGAACTCTCAATCTTTGGTGACATAAAGATGTATAAATCACTAGGTTTTGAGAGATATTCCACCGAATTCCTTTCAGATAAGGAAGTCAAATCAAGAAATCATGCCATAAATGGCTTTGAAGAGTATCTTGAAGACTGAATCTTGAACAGGAAAGGTGAAATGGCTTAAGAGGGGTAAAATGGGCAAGATGGGCACCCAGAAAGGTAGGGGCGCGCAAGTCTTGAAAGGCGCGCAAGTCTTGCGTGGGCGCGCAAGTATTGGTTGCGTAGGTGTACCTTGCGCGACACATAGTGTACTTGCGCGATTTTCAATCGAAATTGAAATACTTGAGCGACTCCTTTTTAAACCCTTTTGAATCCCCTTGAGGTTCTTCCAGAAAAGGGATGTGCAAATTTTATTGAAGGAATAAGGCGGCGCGCAAGTATGACCAGTTCCCTTAAGGGCTGGCCATTCAGGCGCGCAAGTGTTGATGAGTTTCAACACTTAGGCCTTCCTCCCTCTCTTTAGATCTTCCGTTCTAGGTAAGAAATTACCTTAGAAGTGTTCCGGAAGCTTTGAGAAGATACTTGGGCGTCGGGAGCTTCGATCCGAGTTTCTGGAAAAAGATCCTCTCGAATGGGGGGCCCACATGGTCAATTCATAGGCAGGAGAAGACCCCAGGCGGTTACCGGGTGGTTACCACTTAGGTCACGCAAGTCACTTGCGCGACCAAGGTCGTCGCGCAAGTGTACTTGCGCGACAGTGAGATAACTTGCGCGGTGCAGTTGCTGTTGATCCTTTGTTCATTCCTTTGTCGATTTTTGATATTTTCTTCAAAGGTTGAATCACTTTGAGCTCAGATATTCCCTTTTCCGATCTTTAGATTCTGTGACGAAAGGAGCGTCAACAATAGTCCCCCCTCAGAGTTGGATCCAGAGAGAAATGAGGATTTGACTCTGAGGAAATCGAATCCATCCAAAGGAAAAGGGGGGCACGAAGTCTTCAGTGCATAGAGGGCGGCGCGCAAGTTTGCGTCGCACAAGCCTTAAGCGCTCTGGGTACGGCGCGCAGATAGGCTTTCTGGCCTATAAATACATGGACTCACCTCCATACAAGTATCCGGATTTCTGGACTTCATACCTTCGAGCTCTCGCCGCGCAGGTCACCTTAGCCGTGCAGGTTGCTCTGTTTTCTAGTGTTTTCCTTGATGTCGTGCTACTGTAAAGGTATTTGTACTTGCGCGCTTTATACTTGCGCGTCAAAAACTAGCGCGGCACACGAATACTTGCGCGCCTTTGTTTATACTTGCTTGACCTAATGCCTTAGCCATTTTTCAAATTTCTTTCAAAAATTTTATGAAAAATAAACCCATTTAAGAGTTAGTTTATTCATCTTTTGTGCAGATTTAGTGGTTCCTAAGGGAATTGGAATGGCTGATGAACTGGATAACAAGCGGATAGATGATATGATGAACATCATTGGCCACGATTACTATGATATCTACGACAGCACTTTCCCAGATTTGGTTATGTACTTGAAGAAATATCATCTAATCTTTCCACAGAGCATCTACCTATCTCTATATGGTCATGGTCACCTGCAAGGAGTCAATGTTCCAGATGCAAAGAACTATACACCTGAAATGTAGCTACGCTGCTACTCCTTCATTTCGGTTATGCTGTGCATTAAGAGGAACAACAATGGTGTGAACTTTCAAATTCTTCCTCCATGTTATTTCCTTGCAGATATGAAAATGGAAAACCCATGGGTTGAAATGTTTTCCACTACCGGTTGGTGGAGAGAAGACAAACATGGTATTAGAGCAATATCTGAAAAGAGTACTCTCTCCAAATGGCTCATTACTTCCAATGCTCCATTCTCAAATCCATGTATCCATCTTCCAAGTCTCTTGGACAGAAACAGAGTCACTGTTTGATCAGCAGAAAATTTTCTCAAACCACACTCAAGAACATCATTTTACAATTGTTCCAAGAAGAGCGAGTATCACTGCATCTCTTATTGTATCCAATTGAATAAATGAATTCAAGGTGGTTGCTGATGAATCTCGGGATGCCGTAAATCAAATGAAGAGTTATGTTGAAAGCCTCTTGTAATTTTTGAAAAAAGATAAGAGACTCCAATCTGTGGATGTCCTTCTAACTATTGTGTATCAATGAAAAATACTTTCACTTCAATCATTTGTACCTGCATTCTTTCATTACCTGCTTCAATTTTACTTAATCCAATGGGCCTAGTAAGCATAGTTTAATTTTTACTAGGATTATTACAAATAACCCTACAAACTTTGAATCTCTTAATTGCTCAATATTACCTAAATCATACAAAAATGTATGTTTAGTGAGCTAGAAATTGACTTTTATTCAGAGTTCCTTTGTCTTTTGTGGGAAGTTTAAAGTCATGCATGCCGGACATAATGGGGCTAATGTTTTAGTTCGAAATAGATTTGGCCGAAAATTGATTAGAATTGACACAATTCCTTGAAAGTTCATCTGAAAACATACTACCATACTCAAGTATGAGGGAAAAATGTAAACTATGGCTTATGAATATTTGAATCTGAGGAATGATATGAAAAAGAGCTAAAAGGCATTAGAAGAAGTAGTTTCCAAGAATGAAGTTACTATTTTTTAACAAAACCCATTAGGGGGTTGAAATATGCAGGGCCACCTAAGGGAATTGGCTGCATGGTTAAATAAATAGCATCTTTCGGCTGACAAGTCTGTTATGTGGACTGTTTATGCAAGGCCACCTATGGGCACGTGCTGCATAGTTAGGCAAAAGAACTCCCAGAAATTTACTTTCCTAGTGCTAAAAGCCAGTGAAAGTTTATGGAGATTCAAAATTTCTAAAGTATAGAGTTTGTTGTATGGAAAGAGGTACTGGAATATGGAGAAGATATTTCCAGACAAGATTATCAAAGAACTGGATGAATATCACTCCCACGAAGGTCTGACCCAAACGTAGGGAAGAAGAATAAACCATAGACTTGAATACTTTCAGATCATGAAAAAGGATATGGGACAAATATGTTAAGGATGGATATTTTTTGCGGATCCCTACATACTGTCGTTTAAGACAAATAAGGACAAAAGAGGCATTCTTCCCAAGAATGAAGGTACCATCATTTAACAAAACCCGTTAGGGGGTTGAAATATGCAGGGCCACCTAAGGGCATTGGCTGCATGGTCAAATAAATAGCATCTTTCGGCTGACAAGTCTGTTATGTGGACTGTTTATGCAAGGCCACCTATGGGAATGCGCTGCATAGTCAGGCAAAATAATTCTCAGAAGTTTTACATTTTTGAGACAAGAAGTCATGAAAAGGGTTATGAAGATCTGAAAATATTTAAGGTTAGGATTATAACACATAAAGATGGGTATTGTCCAATGTATATAGAGATACATAGGTCAATGATAGCCATAATCATGTTGTGGCTGGGTCCTTAATTGAAACTTGTACTTCACTACGTATCTCATAAGAATGAGAATCAAGCCATACGTAGTTCTTGAAATGCAGTTTAACGTCGTGCAGGACGAAAGTATGAGAAATCTTAGTTTAGGGTCATAGAATTCGGACCATAATAATGAATACACAGTGTGTGTTTTCATGAGGACTTTTCAGCTAAGGGACTTAAAGTGAAATTTGGGGTTAGGCCCAAAAGACTTGGGGCTGGATTCGAGGGATACTCGAACGTTCCTACGTATCCCATAAGGATGGGAATCAAGCCCACGTAGTTCTTGAAATACCCTTTGTACAAATTTGGTTCGTACATGTGAAGGGTGAAAGGGGACTTTAGTGCAATGATGGTTTAACCTGAGATAAAAAATTTAGGCATTACCATGTATGCACGTAGTCTTTTTTAAATGAAACATGATTGAAAAAAATCAATGTCAATAATAGTTCTCTCTCAAGTGAGGAAATCAAAGAATATTGTAGCTTATTGTCGTACCAGACAAAAGTGTTGTATAGTTTAACGTCGTATAACAAGGACTAAAGTGAATCAATGTAAAAATATTGATTCTAGGGGCGGTTTCACAAATCAACATCAGATGAGATGGTGGTGAACCAATGTGAAGAGATTGTTTTTGGGCTTGAACCCTGTGAGGCTGCCTACATACCCAGCCTGGAGGGCAAGGATCAAAGTTCGTGTAGTTCAATTAAAGAATGAATTAATGATCAAGTTGTTCTTGGGGACAACGATCTAATTAAAATGTTGTTAAGACTTACACATGGTTAGTGGCCCAAAGGCAGTGCTATGGTTGATGTTCGCTCTAAGCTCAAGTGAGTCATACTCGGTGTGAGAAACAAGAGGTAACAATAACCTTAACGATGCACAGTTTAATGTCATGTAGGACATATAAAGGGACTATGCAGTTTAAAGCCTTGCAGTTAGGACTATTGGTGCTACACAGTTTAGTGTCATGTAGCAGGGACAAAATATAGTTTAATGTCATGTAGGACATATCAAGGATTTTCTGTACAGTTTAGCGTCATGTAGTTAGGACGATGGGGATAAAATATTTTAACTTCATATTGGACGAAAGGGGACTGTGCAGTTTAATGTCATGCAGTAAGGACAAAATAACACACCATTTATGTAATGTTGGACGAAAGTGCGAATAGGTTAAGGTCATATGCATGGACTGTGGATTGTGCAGTTTAATGTCATGCTGGAACTTTGATGATTATATAGTTTAACGTCTTTCTGGACGTGAGGGACTTTTATACAGTTTAGCATCATGTAGTTAGGACGTCACAGTTTAACGTCTTGCTGGACATAAGGGATTTGCAAATAGTTTATGGTCATATACATGGAGCATGGATGATGCAGTTTAAGGTCATGCTGGACGGTTTATGGAACTTTTTCACAGTTTAATTTCGTGTGGGACGAAGTTGCAATTTAAAGTCATACCGGACCATTGCTGTATAGTTTAACGTCATATATCAAGGATGAACTGGTGCTGCACAGTTTAGTGTCATGTTGTAGGTACACAATCTTTTCTATAGTTTAATGTCATGTTGGACGAAAAAAGGGCAAATAGTTTAAGGTCATATGCATGGACCGTGGATGATGATGCAGTTTAAAGTCATACTGGACTAACGAACATGTGAATAGTTTAAGGTCGTATACATGGACCGCATAATTTAACGTCATCTTGGACGAATTGGAAACTTCTTAATAGTTTAATGTCATGTAGGAAAATTCGAGTAACTATTACAGTTTAACGTCATGTTGGAAAATAGAACATTTATACAGTTTATCATCATGTTGGACGATAGAACATCGCTGTACTGTTTAAAGTCATGTAGCTAGGACTAAGGTTAACCAATATGAGGATATCAGTTCTGGGGACTTTTTACAGTTTATCGTCATACTAGATGCTGGAAGTGCCACACAGTTTAATGTCATGTTGCTAGGACACAATATAGTTTAATGTCATCTCGGACATAATATAGTTTAATGTCATCTCGGACAAAATATAGTTTAATGTCATCTCGGACAAAATATAGTTTAATGTCATCTCGGACAAATAAGGAACTTCTGTACAGTTTAATGTCATATAGATAGGACATAATACAGTTTAGTGTCATGTAGGACATAATACGAACCAATGTGACTGTTTTGGCTCTGGGAACAATATTTTGTGTTTATACAAAATACTTCTTCAGAAATCTGGCATTAGTTGGAGTCGTGATGTGTTCTCCATCCATTGAGATTAGAGAATATGCTCCATTGGAGTAGACCTTATGTATTGAATAAGGTCCTTCCCATTTTGGTTCAAGATTGGGAGGCTTATTTCCTGGTACCATTGGTGCTCTGAGAACCAATACCAATTCTCCCTGAATGAATGAACGAAGACTAACTTTTTTGTTAAAAGCTCGTGCTATTCGATTCTGATAGATTTCCAAGTGGTGCAAAGTGCACAATCTTTTCTCATCTAACTGTTCCAATTCATTCAACCTCTGTTGGGATTTCCCATCTATAGATAACTGATCAAAATGGCTATTCTGAGTGAGGGAAATTGAACTTCAATTGGCAAGACTGCTTCTGTTCCATATACCAATGAATATGGAGTTGACCGCGTTGCATTGCGAGTGGTAGTCCGATAAGCCCATAAAGCATGAAAGAGTTTATCAGGCCATGACCTATTATCTTTATACACCATCTTTTGCAATATATTTGAAAGAGTCTTGTTGAAGTCTTCTATCTGGCCATTAGCCGCCGCATGATATCGAGATGAATGGTTGGACTTAATGTTGTATTCTTGATACAATTTCTTTACCTCAGAGGAACAGAAGTTGGTGTCATTTTCCGTCAATATGGTATGAGGGACACCAAATCTAGTAATGATGTTAGACTTGATGAAGCTAATAATGCATTTAGAACTGACTTCTTTGAGAGGTACTGCCTCTGCCCATTTGGAAAATAAATCAGTAACAGTAAGAATGTACTTAAACTGCTTGGCCATAGCTGAAGGGCAAGGTCCCACCACATCCATTCCCCATGTGGAAAATGGCCACGAGTATTTAGCTGTATGAAGCAACTCTGGAGGTTGATGAATGAAGTTGGCATATACTTGGCATGAATGACACTTTTTTGTGAAATTAACACAATCTTGTATCATTGAAGGCCAAAAGTATCCAAGCCTTCGAATTTGATCAGACAGTCTATGTCCAGACTGGTGGGCACCACAGACTCCTGCATGCAGTTCTTTTATGACAGCCATTGTCTCTTCACCATCAATACATCTGAAAAGAACTCCATCAAAACCATGTTTGTAGAGAATTTTCTCGAGGTGGTTTGGGCTATCATAAAGAGTAAAATTGACCACACGTCGCCAGATTTGTTCTTTCTCAGCTCTATCAGGTGGAAGTGTTCCATTTTGAAGGTATTCCCTGATAGGTGACATCCATCTTGTAGTATGACCATACGGTTCAGGAATGGGACTAATTTCATTAATTTCCTATGTTCTGACTTGAACATAAGGTGAAATTGCACGACGGTGGGCAATACAGATGGTTGTCTCGTCCCGATTTGGATCTGCTAAAGTTGTGGCTATATTAGCCAGTGCATCAGCTTGATCATTTTGTGATCTTGGGACATAAGAAAATGTCGGTTCTGAAGGGAATTCCGACATTTACTCTCTGACGTAATCATACAAAGGGATTAATTCTTCTTTTCTGATGGAATAATCCCCATTGACTTGTTTGATTACAAGGTCTGAATCACCTTTCACCTTTAAGTGATTCACTTGTGATTGAAGCGCTAACTCCAAGCCTGTAATGAGAGCTTGGTATTCAGCTTCCTTATTGGTACCACCTTCCCACAACAAAAAGGAATAAGGCAACACTGCCTTATCTGAAAAAATGAGCACAATTCCTAAACCAACTTTGTTGAATTTAGGATTTTCCATTTTATTCCCTGTTGGACTTCTAGAAGCACCATCAAAATACATTTCCCATGTTTGAGGACTCTCTTGAATAGAGAAAACTTCCTCATCAGGGAGTTCGATATCTGAATACGTGTCTTCCACTGAAGGATGTTCAGCCAGGAAATCAGCCAGAGCTTGGCCCTTAATTGCCTTTTGAGACACATACTGAATGTCGAACTGCTGTAGAATAACCGCCCACCTTTCCAGACATCCTGTAATCATTGGACGACTAAGGATGAATTTGAGCGGATTATTACGAGATACCAATTGGACCTCGTGATGTTGCAGGTAGTGTCTCAGTTTCTGAACTGCAAAGATTAATGCTAGGCAGCACTTTTCAATACTTGAATACCGGGTTTCTGCTTCAAGCATAGTTCTACTGAGATAGTAGAGACTATTTTCATTCCCAGCATCATTCTTTTGAGCGAGAAAGGCACCCAATGATCGCTCTAAAGCTGTCACATAGAGGATAAGCGGTCTACCCTCAACAGGTGGCATGAGTACTGGTGGACTCAAGAGGTATTTCTTGAGAACATCAAATGCTTCTTGACATTCTTCAGTCCACTGGTAAGTGACTCCTTTATTCAATAATTTGGTAAAGGGTAAACTTTTGCCTGCCAAATTGGTGATGAAACGCCGAATATAGGCTAAGTGTCCTTGAAGTCCTCTTAATTATTTCAAATTCTGAGGAGGTGACATACCAAGGATTGATTTGGTCTTCTCAGGATCGACTTCAATACCATGATGGCGTACAACAAAGCCAAGGAATTTTCCTGAGGTTACCCCAAAAGCACAATTTAAGGGGATCATCTTCAAATTATGTTGTCGAAGCTTGTGGAATATGACTTCCAAATCAGCCAAGTGATTAGAACGTTGTTTGAATTTAACCACCAAATCATCTACATATCATTCAATAAACTTCCCTAAAAGAGGTTTGAAGATACGATGCATGGCGCGTTGATATGTTGCACCTGCATTCTTTAAACCAAAGGGCATCACCCGGTAACAAAACACACCTTAAGGAGCTCTGAAGGCTATATATTCCTCATCTTCTGGGGCCATTCGGATCTGATTATATCCGGAATATCCATCCATGAAAGAAATTACTTCATAGCTAGCCGTCGCATCAATTAAGAGTTCTGTAATCGGAATTGGGAAATCATCTTTTGGACAATACTGATTACGATCTCTGAAATCGATGCAAACCCTAATTTGTATGTTCTTTTTCTTTACAGGGACAATATTAGAAAACCACTTGGGATATTGAACTTCTCTGATGAAGTTGGCTTTGATCAGCTTATCCACTTCAGCTTCAATTTTGGAAGCATAGGTTGGGTGTGTTCTTCTCGCGGCTTGCTTAAAAACTCAATGTTCTTTTTGTAAACCCAAATGATGAGTAGCAACATCAGGATCAAGCCCAAGAATTTCTGTATAATTCCAAGCAAAAATATCTTTATTTTGCTTTAGAAAAGAAATATACATCTCTTTCTCTTCAAGGGTCCTGGCCGCACTAATTAAATTGGGGCGTGGATCTTTCTCTGTACCCAGATTTACTTCTCTGAGTTCATCCATAGTGGTAGAGATACCCTCTTCAAATGCTGGAGGAGCATCTCTAAGATCTTCCTCTTCCACTTAATCATGTGTTATTTCTTCCGTTTCTACTTGCAAAGTAGATGAAAAAACGAAATTCTCATGATCATAAGAGATGTCAAAATTTTCACATTTTGAAGAAGAAGCTTCCATTTCCGACCCTGTTGATGATAAAGGGTCTTCTTTGGGAAATAAAGAGGAGATGATGGATTGATAATCGACATCATTATTCACCTCTGGTGTTGCTATAACTTCTTCTGGCCTGATTAGCGAAGTATAGACTTGTTGGACTTCAGCAGATGAAATGAAAACGTCACCACTTATGCATTCATCACTGCTTGGTAGGTTACCAATTTCTCCCATGTTGTCTGGCTCGATTGCCGTAATTGACATTATGGATCTTTCCATAAGAGTATTTTGATTTGGGCCTATTTTGTCAATTTGACTGATAGGTAACACATAATCTGTACTCACATGTGAAAATGGATTTATTGGAATTTTCTCCAAATCATATGGAGCATTAACTTTGGTAATTTCCTTCATTGTAGATTTTTCTCTTCCCTTCATGTGATAAAATTCCGCCTCAATGTATTGAGACTCACATGTCTTGAATGGGGCCTTATCACCATACAATGTTCCAACTTGACCATCGAAACAGTATTTGAGACATTGATGGTATGATGATGGAATAGCTGCATGCTGATGTAGCCAGGGTCTTCCAAGCAAGATATTGAAAGCTGAGTCTTGATCAACAATCATGAAATCCGAATTGTTTACAAGATCTACAAACTGAGTTCTGAGTGTAACTTCTCCCAGTGGTTCTTGTTCATTTTTATCATATCCTTGGAACATCATGGTAGAAGGAGATAAATCAGATTCCGTGAGGCCCAATCGACGAAGTGTACGAATGGGCATGAGGTTGACTCATGAACCATTTTCAATGAAAGCTCTTCAAACATCTACACCATTGACTTTGCCAGATAAGTACAATGGTTTTATGTGCCCATGCACAACATCATCTTCATCTTTATCAGTAAAATATATCACTGCATGGAATTCTGCAGGATTATTCTCTATGTGATAGATTTCAGCTGCAACAATTTCAGATTCAAACTCTTGAGGACTTGACAAAGCTTCGATGAGTGATTCCCGAAGATCTTTTGACAGATTCAAAGCATCCAAAATTGATAACTTGGCTGGTACTTGGGACAAGTGTTTCAATATATCATACTTTTGATCTAGAGGTCTGCGTTTCCCAATAGGAATATGCGGTTTAGCAGGTACCTTGGAAGCAGATGCTTTGGAAGCTGATGCATCTTGTATTGAAGTTGGCAACATCCTTGGTTTTGGAAGATTAGACTGATTAGATCCATTTAATTGCTGAGATAAATAAGATGGAACCTTTAATCGGTCTTCCAAAATAACTGTGCCAAAACTGAGTTGGCCATTGGTAGAAGAACTTGCTTGTTCTTTTTGAGCTCGCTGAAGGGCTCTACCACGAGTTTCTGCTGCATATACAGTGCTAGCAGGGGTAGAATTAGAGTAGTGGCTTCGAAAAGATCCACGTCTTCCCCTATATCCTGAACCTCTAGAACTTCCTCGGATTCCCTTATTTGATACAGGGAATTCAGGCTCATTAAGACTGGAATATGGATCTGTTAATTGAATCATATTAACAGAACCAAAGATTAACTCTTCATCTGATAAAGACTCTTCCTGGTTAGCCTGTTTAGGCTGTGCTATTTGATGGGGCGGTGCCCGTGGCTTTGAAGTAGATGGAATGAAATCTGCCAGAGTCAAAGACAATTTAGGCTTTGATACATACTCATCTTCTTCTGATTCCTCTTTATTTTTTGAATTGTGCTGCCCTTTTGAGGATTTGTCTTTTGATGGAGGCTTTATTGCAGCTTTTGTAGGAGACACAATTGGCTTCTTCAATTGTGTTCACAAAATGGAATGGGTCCGATTGATTGTCTTTCTGACCATCCAATCATCATATTTTTTCGCAGTTTTGCTTTTGACTTCCTGCCACTCGCCTCCTTCCTCTGGATCTGTAGTGGTAATACACGCTACATGAGCTGAAGAACCCTTCAATTTGACTTGTCCCATGTTGACCATCTTTTACAGGAGGTCTTTAAAGACAAAACCCTCCTGGATGGGATGTCCCAACATTTGATGAAAGGGAAAATAATTGGGACGTTCTTCATCTCCTTCCTTGTTTGGCCTCTTGGGCACTGGTAATTGAACCAAATTATTTTCCAAAGCTGAAATGAAGTAACCAGGAACTTGCTCATTTCGGAAAGAGTATGTTTTACTCTTCAAATCCTCAAATTGTTTTCGTCGTTGATCTATTTGATCATTTGGACGAAACAACCTTTGTTGTTGGCGTTCATAAGGTGGAGCCCTTCGAGAAGTTGAAGGTTTTGAAGTAGAAATAGGTACAGGTGCTTGTTTAATTATAACTGTAGCAGTTTCCGCTTTACCCATTCTCCTTCCTAGAACTGATGGAATTACACGAGATTTAACCTTAGCCTGTATAAGGGAATCTTCAATCTGTTGAGCGATTTAAGTAAGGTCTCAAAACCCTCCTGTGTATTTCACAGGGATCAATGGCGTGCGTAATTCGTCACGCAAATTTGCCACACATATTGGCAACAATTCCTCCCGAGGGAGTGCTAAACTTAGGGAATACATTAATCCCTTCCAACGAGCTATGAAATCAGAGACTCTATCATTCTCCCTTTGCTTGAAGTTTGTAAGATCGAAAACTGTCGTTTTTGGAAAAGTTGAGCTGAACTGAAGAAGGAATTTTTGACGAAGATCCTCCCATCCGATGATTGACCGGGATTGCAAGCTTGTATACCAGACAAAAGATGGTCCTTGCAAGGTTCGCACGAAGCATCTGAGTTTCACTGCTTCTTGCTGCTCTAGAGTTCCCATCATAGGATCACAACAAGACACGTAATGCGTCAAATGTTGTTCAGGGTCGCCTGATCCATTGAAAGTAGGGAAAACAGGGTTTCCAAAATTGGATGGGGGAGAAATTGAATCTACCCATTCAGGGTAAACTTCCTTTTCAGGTTGAACTTGCACCCATTTCCCTTCCATAGTTTCTAATCGAGCTGTTAATGACTCAATAGTAGCTATTAACTTTTGAGAAACATCAGGTTGAACTTTGTTTTGGGTAGGTGCAATGAATGGAGCTTGGACAGACGTGGTGGTTGGTGCTGCAACTGATGGTAGTGCAACCAACCGTTGTTGCGTTTGACCCGTAGGATTAGACCTCTGAGGGTGTACTGATAAAGGAGGCTATTCCTGATCCATCTCAGTAGTTACAAAAAATTCCTTCGGCTGTCGGACATCATCATTCTTAAGAAGAAGACTACTCTGAAGTAGTTCTGCATTCAACCTTCTTAATTCTTTCATTTTTTCCTCCTGTTGTGCAAACCATTGCTCTAATGAGAGCGATTGATTTCCTTCAGAGGAAGGGTGAGAAGTAACCTGATTCTTTCCTTTCCCCTTATTGGATCCTTTTCAGATAGGGGGAAGTGGGTTACTTAAAGGAATACCAAGATTTTGGGTAAGCCTTTGATTACGTGTGCGCACACCTTCTTCATTTAGGTCTGTGTGCGCAACTTCTTGAGCAAGAACCTCTTCGTCTGATCCCTCTGATTGAGCCTCATCTGGTGAATCAGCAGCAACAACATTGATGAAATTAATGGATGCATATTGCATGGAATCCTTTCTATCATCATTTCTGTGATATTGTCTTCTTCCATGTCCATGATGAGACATGGCATTCCGTTGACTTGATCCCTCATGAACTTCTTGGAGAACCGTCACTTGGAGAGAATCTCCTGATATCTTGGCTCTTCGTTTCTCTTGAGGCTTATTCCCTAATCAAGAGAATACTGGCTTTCTCTGATGGAGGGATTGAGGATTTGAAAAAGTCCCCAGTCCGGTGGACTGGGGATGTTCCTGCTGCTTCCGCTCAACTCCTCGAATCCCATTTGTTGACTCTGAGGGTTGGGTTAGAGAAGTCCCCAGTCTGACAAGATGGGGTGTCTCTTGACATGCTATGTCTGAGATCTTCTTAAAATCTCTCTTGATCTTTCAAATCTTATTTCGGAAATTAGCTGGATGCATTAACCTGTATCCACTTTTATCACCTGGTTCAACAGACCGTTGGATGATTTCCGAAACATCTGTCATTTGATGACGTGTTTGCTCCAGACGAGAGGCTTGTGCAATATTCCCGCCTGCTTGATGTAGGAGCAATTCAACAACTTGTTCTCTATATACTTGATTTTGAGAGGAACTAGTTGAAGCCTGTTCTTGAGAAAGCTTTTGATTATGAACAAAGCCCATTGACTGTGGCCGACCATGGGAAATAACATTGCATGAGACCATTTTCGGCGGGCTTTGCTGACTGGAAAGCACTGTGAAATGTAGTGCTCCGTGAACACCCCATCCTCTGATATGAACATCAGATGGAGCATTGGCAATTAACTGATGCAATTTCCTTAGTGCGCCAAGGCATGAACGTTGAAGGGTTCTCTGTTGCTTTTCAGCCTTCGGATACCAAGAGACTGATAGAGATGCCAAATCAATCTGACGTTGTAGCCCTTCTATTATCTTAAGATGATTTTCATATTCATCATAAGATAATACCTTCTTCTTTAATTGACAAAGAGTTTTCCATATGTTGAGACGAATATCATGGATTCCATCATCCGTCAACTTCTTTAGAATGTCGTACTGGGAGTCAGCCAAAGGCCAAAACATGACTGGTACTTCACCTTTTGCCAGTTTTTTCCTCATGTTCAGCATTTCCTCTTTATCATTAAATGAAGATTCTTCTACCTGTTTTGACCAGATTTGGTGTTTCCTTGTTGCCTCATCAGATTCAACAAGATTGGTAGAGATATCATTAATCAAACTAGAAGATGCATGACTTAGGGGCGGTTCGGAGAATGACCTACACCCTGGGCTATCTTCTGATTGAGAAAGTATTTCACTTGTTAGCGATAAAGCATCAGACATGACTGGTTTCGCATTTGCAAGTGCCTCAAGATAAGAGGGCTTTCTCGGCACTACATTATCCACTGGAGTATTTTCCATGCAATGTGAATCACTACTGCGGAGAGGACTTTCACAGCGAAGTTCGTCATCATGGGGAGGACCACCATAATGGGTTACAGCAAAAGATGAAATCTCTTGCTCCTTGGTTTTCTGACCACACAGAGGGTTCCTGTGGCTCTCATCTGAAGAAGAAACTTCAAGATTGACCGAACTTTCATGAAGCAAGCCTTCATGAGGAAGTGTCTGTTGAAGACCTTCAAAAGTAATGTTCCTGTTATTGGGAACTGAGTGAGTAGAATCTTGAATTTCGACAGATAAATGTCTGAGGGCTTCAAGAACTCCAGCATCGACCAAGGCCTTGTTGCAGATTGGACTTTGATCTCCTGACTGTGCTTGGCGGATCTTTTTCTTAGATGCCTTCTTACTCACATTAGAAACCACTTGTTGACGAAAGTGGTTACTCTGAGTAGGTGTATGTGCCTGATCAGGAAAGATGGTCAGGTTAGGCTGACGATCTCCACTCAAATCAGGTGTATGTGCCTGACTTGGTTGTCCGTATGATATGGGGGAGTATGACCCATAACCCTCTTGGAATGGAACAAATGTGTGTGTCTATTTCGGAGTGAATCTTTGATGTGTCACTCCACTGCTAGGGATAGATTTATGTGTCTGTCCCTGAAATGATGCTGAAGCTGTTATGATATCCTGGCAAGCATCCAAAATATGAGCAGGAATTTGCTTCTGCTCTTTCACCATTGACAAAATCTGTTTGGTGACTTCAGCCGCCAGAACGGGGATACACGTCCATTCCGGGCTTGGAGTAGGTGTATGTGCCTGCTCCTGTCCTCCTTTTCCTGTCAGTGAATCCTGACAGTACTCAAATGTGGAGGCAGAGAGTTGAGTCTGCCTCCAGTTTGTCGTCGGGGCTTTCCGACTGACTTCTCCGTGCGCTACCAAGCGAGACTGTTGGTAGGCTTGATTAGTATTAGCAGGTGTATGTGCCTTCTGATTACACTTCTCCAAACACGGTTGACGAGATCCATCATATGTAGTCAGACGAGCCTGCTGACTAACTGGTGATGTATAAGCAGGTGCATGTTCCTGCCTATGGTACTCCGCCGGAATTGCCTGGAGGGATTGGCTTGATGCTGCCAGACGAGTCTGTTGGACAACGGAATTAAAACGGGCAGGTGTGTATGCCTGCTCGTTGTTTGCCACCAAGTTAGGTTGGTGGACTTCTCCGGAGATGGCAGGGATGACAACCTACCCATTGTTAACCGGATTCCGTCTCTGGCGGTTCATCTTGCCTACTCGGGTTCGAGGAACCTGAGGTGAATGCCTGGAGTCGGTACCCTCATCATGTTGAGGGCACACTACCGTATGAGTCTGGCGGCGAATGTTGATGGGATCCCTCGAGAAAGACTCTCGTCTTTTTGAATTAAGGCCCTGCGGGACCTGCTCATTCACTTCCTCTGAGTAAGGGAGTGGATGGAAATTGCGTTCCGGGGATAACGACCCGAAATCGTTGGAGACGGTAGTCAGCACCGCCTGCTTCTTGATCACTGGCCGCCGTTGTCCGGACGACCAGGTAGAGTTGTTAACTTGGAGGGCTTGACGAGCGGCCTCCATAGTTGGGATAGTACCGTTGTGACGGTACTCCTTAACCAGTGCATTAGAAACCCAGCGTTGAAGACGCTGAGTTGGTGATGTCATCCTCAGAGCGGACAACGTTCCAGCAGGAGTAGCAGCATTGGTTTTCACAACAGCAGACCTCACAGTAGAGGTGTTCACAGCAGCAGTATTCACAGGGATGAATTTAAGAAAAGCCATTTTGCAGAAGATCTTGAGAAAAGAGTGCCTGTTCCATATAACAGACATAATCAAGATGAATCTGGCCACTGCTTCTTTTGGATGAGCACATGTCAATGATTGATTTGTTGGCCCAAGGGGCCTAACAAATAAGAATAAAATCACTTTATCTTGGTTAAGGATTCACGTCGGGTTCACCATTTTCTGTTTCGCACGGGATTCAGGGATGACCTCTTAGACGGGAGATTCAAACGTTCCGATCGGTTTCTAGCGGGTTTGTTCGTAGAACTGGAAACATCCAATGATTCCACATCCGTTTGGACCTACTTTCCAAAGGTAGGCACTCATTAGTTTGTGGACTAATGCGGCTTAGGAATTTGCATTGGTCGAGAGGATGGGAGGTCAGACTCATCACACCTTTTTGAGGGGAATTATTGTCTACTCCGGGACTCTCTTTATAGATTTAAGTTATGTTCGTGAATCCTTATTACATTACCAAGTATAAAATGAGCTTTCCTTTAGTTTTAAAAATCAATGATTATATATGCAAGAAATTTAGAGAATCGTTTATATGTATTCGAGGTTCTTCATCAATAGAGAATCATCTATATCTGTTTAGAGATTCATGGTCAATGGTATCCTTCAAAACATTTATATAAAAGTCTCTTGGTCATTATGATGACCAGGCTGGTTTTAATGCCACTCAGTGGGGCACTTGAAGTTTATCGTCATTCAGAAGGACAGAGATTATTTCAAATTTGGGATCGAACCCATAAATGGGCTACCTACGTATCCTTTGTTTTGGAAAAGGAATCAGAACCCACGTAGTTCGAGTAATGGAGTATGATGTTTATGATTGATGGCTCAAAGAAGAATTTCATAATTACTTTTACACTCTAAGCTCACGTGAGTCATGCTCGGTGTGAGAAACAAGAGGTATTGGTAAAAATTAGACAATTGTGCCATGAAAGATGCAATCATAAGAAATTGTTTGGGGTGTATGTATGTATGACTGCCCAAATAGATGAAGGTTTAGGATTTACATTTAAGGAGAAAATCCAGGAACAGGGTCCATAAAGGTATATGTGCTTTATGGAGATTTGAATACTCTAACATGGGACTTATTCCTGAAAAGGAAACCCAAATTAGGAGAGGATTGATAATTGGGTTTTACTCCTGAGAAGTAACCCCATATCAAACGTAATTTAGGACTGGTTAAGAGAAATTAAGGGGACTTGGGGCTTACTCCTGAAAAGGAATCCCAAGATTATGACTGGGACTTACTCCTAAAAAGGAGGCCCAAGATTATAACTGAGTCTTATTACTAAAAAGGAAGCCCAGGTTAGGGGACTTGGGGCTTACTCCTGAAAAGGAAGCCCATAATTATGACTGGGACTTACTCTTAAAAAGGAGGCCCAGGTTAGGACTTAAAGTTTGGGGCTTACTCATGAGGAGGATGCCCAGATTAAAGGATTTATAACTGGGGATTATTCCTGAAAAGGAGACCCAGGTTAAGGATTCTCTCATCTTAAAAGATGAGGTTGAATGAACGAACTCTCAATCTTTGGTGACATAAAGATGTATAAATCACTAGGTTTTGAGAGATATTCCACCGATTTCCTTTCAGATAAGGAAGTCAAATCAAGAAATCATGCCATAAATGGCTTTGAAGAGTATCTTGAAGACTGAATCTTAATTAGGAAAGGTGAAATGGATTAAGAGAGGTAAAATGGGAAAAATGGGCACCCAGAAAGGTAGGGGCGCGCAAGTCTTGAAAGGCGCTCAAGTCTTGCGTGGGCGCACAAGTATTGGTCGCGCAGGTGTACCTTGCGCGACACATGGTGTACTTGCGTGATTTTCAATCGAAATTGAAATACTTGAGTGACTCCTTTTTAAACCCTTTAGAATCCCCTTGAGGTTCTTCCAGAAAAGGGACGCACAAATTTTATTGAAGGAATAAGGTGGCGCGCAATTATGACCAGTTCCCTTAAGGGCTGGCCATTCAGGCGCGCAAGTGTTGATGAGTTTCAATACTTAGGCCTTCCTCCCTCTCTTTAGATCTTCCGTTCTAGGTAAGAAATTACCTTAGAAGTGTTCTGGAAGCTTTGAGAAGAGACTTGGGCATCAGGAGCTTCGATCCGAGTTTATGGAAAAAGATCCTCTCGAATGGGGCGCCCACAGGGTCTATTTATAGGCAGGAGAAGACCCCAGGCGGTTACCGGGCGGTTACCACTTAGGTCGCGCAAGTCACTTGCGCGACCAAGGTCGTCGCGCAAGTGTACTTGCGCGACAGTGAGATAACCTGCGCGGTGCAGTTGCTGTTGATCCTTTGTTCATTCCTTTGTCTATTTTTGATATTTTCTTCAAAGGTTGAATCACTTTGAGCTCAGATATTCCCTTTTCCGATCTTTAGATTCTGTGACGAAAGGAGCGTCAACACCCACATCAACTCTGATCTCTACTGCTCCACCATGGACAGTATTAAGGAAAATTAATCTGATGCAACTGAAGTTCCTTCATCCATTCCTGAGATGTCTAAACCACAAATGAGAGATGAGACTAATATAAAACCTCCCCCTAAACACCTGAAATATGCATTCATTTTCCATGATCACTCTTACCATGTCATTATCTCTTCTTCACTTACTGAAACTGAGGAGTCCAAATTTGTTCAAGTGTTAGAGAAAAAAAGGCATTAGGGTGGACCCTATATGACATACCAGGAATCAACCCTTCCCTTTGCATGAATCACATCAATCTTGAGGAATCATCCAAACCAATTAGACAACCACAAAGAAGACTCAATCCACTCATACTGTTGGTAGTTAGGGAAGAGATCACCAAGCTTCTTCAAGCTGGTATTATCTACCAAATTTCTAATAGTGAAAGCGTTAGACCAATTCAAGTTGTACCTAATAAGGGTGGGATAACTGTTGTCACAAATGAACATGGAGAGGTAGTCACAACTCGAGTGAAGAACAAATGGTGTGTGTGCATCGACTATATGAAATTGAATGCGGAAATAAGAAAATATCATTACCTTCTTCTATTCCTTGATCAAATGCTTGAACGATTAGCTGGAAATCACACTATTTCTTTCTTGAAGGATACATTGGCAACTGCCAAATCCTAATCGCACCTCAGGACCAAGAAAATACTACTTTCACATGCCCCTTTAGAACATATGCATATAGAAGAATTCCTTTTGGCCTTTGTAATGATCCTGCAACATTTCAGAGGTGTATGATGAGTTTTTTTAGAATTCATTGAACACTGCATGGAAGTCTTCATGGATGACATTACCATTTATGGTGAGTCATTTGAGTCATGCTTGAATTCACTCTCTCAAGTCCGTAAAAAGTGTGTCAAGTGTTAGCTTGTGTAAAATTTTGAAAAATGACACTTCATGGTTGAAAATGGGATTGTTATAGGGCACATAGTTTCCAAAGATGGTATTGAAGTTGATCCTGCAAAAATTGAAGTGATCCAATCACTTCCTAAACCCACTTCTGTTCGAGACATCCGTTCATTTCTCAGTCATACCAGTTTCTATCGAAGATTCATCTACAAAATCAGTAGGATTTCCCTCCAACTCACTCAGTTGCTCCAAAATGATGTCACTTTCCATTTCTATGAGGTTTGAAAAAGATCCTTCATTGAACTCAAAACAGCTCTTACATCTTCCCCGATAATCCAACCCCCAAATTTGTCATTACCCTTTGAATTGATGTGTGATGATTCTGATAGATCTGTTGGGGTTGTTCCTGGTGAAAGAAGAGAAAACATTCCACATGTCATCTATTATGCCTAAAAACATTGAATGAAACTCAATCTTGCTACATTGTCACTAAAAAAGAACTTTTAGTAGTGGTTTTTTCCTTAGATAAATTCCGGTCCAATCTATTAAGTGCCAAAACAATCATCTTCACAGACCATTCTACTATAAATATCTTAATCAAGAAAATTGATTCCAAACCGAGGCTAATAAGATTGATACTAATGCTCCAAGAGTTTGAACATGAAATAAAAGATAGACCAAGAAAAGAAAACCTTGTGGCTGATCACTTGAGTAGAATTTCTAATTCTTCTCATTCTGAAATCATCGATTCTGAATTCCCCACCGAGCACCTTTAATCTCTTGCTCCAAAGTTACCATGGTATGCCCCAATTTTAAATTACTTGGTTTTTGGTGTTTTTCTTGAATTTTTTTCAAAAGAACAGAAATTGATGTTGGAAAGTGATTCAAAATACTATTTTTGGAAAGAAAATAAAATTTGGAAAACTGGGGTAGACATGGTAATTAGGAGATGTGTTGATGAAGATGAACATTCCTCTATCTTATAATTCTGTCACTCAATGCCTGGTGGTGGCCACTTTGGACCACAGAGGAACTCTTGAAAGGTCCTAGACTTTGGATTCATCTGGCCTTCGCTCTTCAAGGTCTCACATGAGTTCTGTCAATCATGTCCCACTTACCAAAAGATCGGCAAGATTTCCAAGAGAAATGAAATTCCCCAAAAGACTTTAATTTTCTGCGAGATCTTCGATGTTTGGGGAATCGATTTCATGGGACCATTTCCCCCATTCCAATGGATTCTCATACATCATTCTTGCTTTTGATTATGTTTCTAGGTGGGTTGAGGCCAAACCCACTAGAAAGGATGATTCACATACTGTTAGTGAGTTCCTAAAGACACACATCTTCTATAGATTTGGCACACCTCATGCCTTGATAAGTGACTTAGGAACCCATTTTTCTAATAAAACCATGGAATATGCATTGAAAAAGAATGGGGTTGTACATAAAACATCAACAACATATCACCCCCAAACAAATGGAATCGTTGAACTTGCTAATAGACAAGTGAAAAGAGTTCTAGATTGAATTGTAAAACCCACCAGAAAAGAATGGCCTGAAAGACTTGGTGATGCACTTTGGGCTTATCAAACTGCCTATAAAACACCCATTGAGATGTCTCCTTTTAGGCTAGTTTTTTGTAAAACATGTCATTTTCCAGTTGAAATCCAACATAAGTCATTTCTGGCAGTGAAAACATGAAATTTTGATCATGAAAAATCTGGTGAAGAAAGATTATTGCAATTGGATGAACTGGAGGAGCTTCGACTTGATTCTTATGAGAATTCCATTCTATACAAAGAAAAGGCTAAGGTAATCCATGACAAACACATATTGATAAAGGTATTTCATGAAGTTGAAAAGGTAATTCTCTTCAATTATGGATTTTTGCTTCACCTAGGTAAGCTTAATTCTGGTTGGGAAGGGCCTCTTGTTATTACTAATGTTTACCCATTTGGTGGAGTGCAAGTCCAAGACCCCTCTTCCAAAAGGACATTCAAGTTTAATGGACATCAGTTAAAGCATCACCATGAGAGGACACAAAATACTAGATCCACATCAACTTCCATTGAATCCCCACCTTCTGTAGTCATCCTACCACTATATGGAGATGGAAACCCACCAAATCCAAACCAGGGGCACCTCTTTCCCATTAACTCTCTCTATATCTCTTCCTCTCTCTACCTCTTTCGTCTTCTTCCTCTCTTTTTCATTTTTCTACCACTTTCCTCATCAAACACTTTCTTTTTCTCTTTCTTATGTTGGTGTCTATTTTAAAAAAAACCATAAAAACTAAACAAACCCAAAAACACAATCACTTAAAAAAAATACAAAAAAAAAGAGTCATGCTTACTCACCATCGAGTTTTGAAATTTTGTCCAACCATTTTAGGGATTTAACAGACATGGATTCATATAAAAAAATTTGTTTTTTCATCATGACATTGGATAATGAATTTTGTGTCAAAATTAACAAATTTTGAATGCTCAATTTTTTATTTGGAAAATGATTTTCCCAAACCGTGAGGAACAACATTTTCTTTCATGCCAAGGCCAACTATGGACATCTTTTCAAAATGTGTGTTTTCACCCCCATTTGAGAGTCTTGAGTTTGTGGACCTTCGAGCTGAATTTCCAACCTTAGTTTGCATTAATATGATAGAGGCATTTTCTGAACCACATAAGAATCACAATAGCCAAATAGCCTCCCATTTCTCTTACATTAATCCTCCTTTTGAAAACCCCTTCATGCCTATGAAAACCTTTACTTTGATAGCCACATTACAATCCCAATACCTTTTCCCACCCAATATCAACATGTATTTTCATTGCATAATTTTTTTGAAATTTAAGTGTGGGAGGAATGGATTTCGTTGTTTGGATACCCTATTATTGATTTTTAACGAGTTATCATCTGCTTGAGGGAAAACATCCATTTCAGTGTGGGGGAGAGGATGAAATTCAGTGTGTTTTGGGTAATGTAATGTACTTCCATTTATGTAATTTTCTAAATCTTATTTACACGTGTTTAAAAAAATTCAAAAATGATGAAAAACAATAAAACAATTTGAAAACATGGGTTGCATCTTAAGTAGGTAAAAAATCACACTTCCTCAACCTTTGATCTTTTTATAACTATTAAAATTAGTGTCATGAGGAGATCAAACATGGGTTGGGATATGAGTGTGAGATCTATTTTAAGGTCAAATTTTGAAAAAAAAAACAATGAAAAAAAGGAAAAGAAAAAAATAACACTTGCATTATATTCTTATTGGGAGATGTTTTGTGGTTTGTAAATATTTCATCTTATAATACCATTCAAATTTTCTTCCACTATTGAGTCTTTCTTCACACAATAATCGCCTTGTAAATATGTGTTTTTATTTACTTCCATGTTTTATTTCAAAAAAATATGCATTGATTTTTCTATGGTGGGTTTTAACCCTCTTCTTCTCTCTCTTGGAAATTTTATTCCTACTATCCCATAGCCACAGAAAAACCCCTTAAAAATACCTCTTGATTATTGTGCACTTTGGATAGGGATTGGAAGCTGAGAACTCTTTTCAAACTCTATGATTTTCATTTTTGGTTGGTGAACGAGTGAACCTCCACAAATGAATTATATCATCTTGTGAGGTGTGAGTTTTGAGTATCCACATTTTCCATTTCTAAATTTGAGCATGAAAAAATGAAATAGTTTTGAAACATTTTTTCTGTAACAACTTGTGGTGGAATTCAAAATCGATGAGTGAAATAGTCTAAACCTCCCCTGATTGGAGAAAACAAAATTTTAATATTTGTTGGTGAGTGAAAATGATTTTGTTATGTTTTTATATTTGTAAAAATATGTTTGTGGCAGTTGATGTTATTAATATTTTCATGACTTATTATATACTCCCTTTACTGATTTTATATGAAATGTGCATAATTTGTGTGAAATATTAATGTTTCAATATTAAGTATAATTTTTCATCATTTTTAGAAGAAGTCCAATTGAGTCAGTTTACTATTTTATCTATAAATCACATCCTACTGATACAAATTGTGTTTTTTTCATTTTTAGTATTCATAATTCAATATAAAACATTTCATTATAAGGGATCATGGGCCAATTATGACATTTGAAGGTCACATTTACCACACAAGACGACCTACATAATTTGTGACAAAACTGACCGTCCATGATGATTGATTTCCTGGTCTAAATCCTGAAGCCCAAATTTGATGAACCTCTACCATATGTTCATTATTATCCAAAAGAATCATGGATAAAAATTTCAGGGCCCAAAAAAGGGGCCCAAATTAAGATTTTACGTCCAGCCCATCATTCTGGCCGAGAAATAAAATTAGTATAGTATTCTTGACATTTCTCAGGATGTAATCATCAAATAGAGATTAGATTTGTCTATGTGAAAGAGGAGAGATAGTAGGCCGAGTTTTTTGAAGACATTATTCCGTTTTGAAGGAATCTTCCTATTCAAAAACCCTTTCACATTTTGGCCATAAAAAATATAGGATTGAAATGGACAGATTAAATTTTTTTAATAAACTGGCCATAACATTGGATACATAGGTCCAAATGACTCCCAATTTTTGAGAGAGGTCAGCCAGCTTTATTATATACAACTTTGAAGTAGCAGATTTCTCATGATTCTGCTGTCTGAATAGCCAACATGGCGATGCAAGTGGAGGGATAGATTGGGAATGCAAACAGTCCAATCCTTGGGCTATTAATACTCCCCCCTTCTCTCCTTGAGAGGGGTTGGAATTTCAGAAGAGATAAGATCATATTGGCATGAAAAATGATTTTCCAAAGGTGTGGGAGGACCTTCTATACTCATGTTTTCACTTGAGAGACCATTCCTCTGCTCTTTGTTTTCATTTACTTTTATGTTCTTCATTATTGTAATTTTGTAAGTCCTCTCTTTTGTAAATCTATTTTAATGTAAGTTTCTTCTTCAATATCTCTTATTCTTATCCACCTTTTGTAGTTTAATATTTATGTTCTTAAAATAGTTTAAATAAAGTTGATTTCTATTCCCTTCTTTTGCTTCCACATTCAATCAAAAGTTCATTTTTAATTATCATCATTATTCATGTGTGTGTGTGTGTCGACGTACCACTCTTTTCTTATCCCTTTATTTTTCTTCTATTCTTAATTTATAATCATAATCATTATGACCAGAATATTAAACACCCAAATGGCTAAGTAAATATCTCATTGGGGTGAGTCGAAATTTAGGGATATTAAGTGATTGAGAGTATTTGCTCGATGTGTATTCGTTAATTTAACACTGTTTATGTTGGACTTAATATGTCATGGATTAATGACATATTTTCTTTAGCATGTGGTTTCCATTGATTATTGGAACCATAAATACACTACCATAAACTTGTACTGATTGATATTATAATCCTAGTTAAGTTATGGCTTGGATTAAAGCCTTAACACTTAGGAATTCAAATCAATGTCATCTTGTGACATGGGTGTTAATTTAATGCAATATAAGGCAAAGCTCAAGGATATCACAAGCTCAACTACCTAATAATGAACTCACCCCAATCTTTATCAATTTGTTAATCATTTATAGTCAATGAATCATATCAATTAAGCTCTAAAAACAAACCCCTAATAAAAATAAAATTAACCAAAAACAAATGACTATTACAAAGTATCATCGCCGAGGATTCGACCCGAGTGCTGCTATACACATTTGCAGAGCACCATAACTTTGACCGGTTGATAGGTGACAATCGGTCATGCATTTCAGACATACTGAAAACAATGAAAATTAATTTATATGTTTTTTTTATAATTTAGCCTTACTATACATGATTCATTTTTGATGTGTATGAGTCAACATCACCTCAATACAATGCACGCTGTGGACGGTATGACTCAATGTGCCTATTTATATTTAAAATTGAAATTAATTTAATTTAAAAGTCCATGTGAAATACTGAAAACTGAGAAAAATCATTCATATTATTTTTCAACTTTAGGAAAACAATCAATGAGTCATTTTTGAATTTTAAGAATCAACCACGCCTTAATCTGATGCATAATGTGACCTTTATGACTAAAATTGTCTGTTTTCAGTTTAAAATTGACATTTTAGTTCAAAAAATGTCAGTTACTAGTAATTGTTATTGTTCTAATACATTAGTAAAATGATATATATGTATTGTTTGACATTAATGAATCAACCAAACCTAAATAGGATGCATGATGTGGCTGGTATAATTCAATTTGTCTCTTTTTATGTAAAATTGACATTAGTTTTAGTAAAAAGAATAAGTGGCATACTGAAAACTAGAAAATTATTTATATTGTTTGGATAATTAAGGAAAATAACCCATGAGTCATTTGTGGCATTTATGAGTAAATCTAACCGCAATACGATGCATGATGTGGTTGATACGACTCAATGTGTCTCTTTTTATTTAAAATTATCATTAATTCAACAAAAAAGAACAAGTGGCCTAATGAAAACTAAGAAACCTCATTCATATTATTTTGATACTTTAATAAAATGATACATGATTTATTTGTGACATGTAGAAATTCACCATGCATCAATCCTCTTCCTAGTGTGACTAGTATAACTAAAATTTTTCATTATCAGTTTAAAATTGACAATTCAGTTCAAAATGTGATACTCACTAAAAACCAAGAAAACACACTCTGTAACACCCCGAAATTTTATTAAAAATATTCTTTTTAATTTCATTAATGTCTTGTGTTGTACGCTACACCAAAAGAAGCTTTCACAACACGCATCCTTGACTTGCCTTACATTACACACAATCGCGACCTTCCTCGATAGCGTGTGTAGTACGCAATACCAAGTTTCACTAAACAACGATATGCTATTAAAATATTATTATAACTAGTCGTGATGAATAGTAATAACCACCTTTTAAAATTTTAGAAATTTTAGCTCTCAAAATGGACTTCATTTTTGGATTCGGAGTATCGAATTTAGACTAAGGTGAAATTTTGGTACTTTTCGGATAACTTTCATATTCTAATGAATAGTGAAAATTACTAAATTATAATTAAAAACAACTTTTTTAATCAAAATAATTAATAGTGATAAATTATTAATTTGAGTTGTTTTAAAGTATATTTAGAATATATTTTTACAATTTAATACAATGTTGGTCATTGGATGTAATTTCACATTTAAACCAGACATAAACAAGTGTCAATCTTTTGATAGATATTGTTTCTTAAAAACACGCTATTTGTTTTAACAACGGGATTTAATTATAAAATTAATTAATGCAACTTCTATGTTATGAATTTGGTAAAATAGACTTCATTTTTGAATTCGGAATATGAAATATATCTTAGGATGAAATTTTGGCATTTTTCTGAAAACTTTCAATTTTTGATGAATAGTGAAACCACTAAGTGGTAGGTTAAAAACTGAATTTTGCATAAAACTTAATTTTACCGCTTCTGTGAATGGAATTTCAAAAATCCGAAAGACACGGTTAATATCAAGGACTAAAATGTGGTTCAATGAGATGAAAATAATTTTTGGTGAATAGTAACTTTTTACTTTTTTTTACCACGGTTAATAGTAAATTGGGTAACTAAGGGTAAATATGATATTACTATTACCCTAACACATGTCCTAATTCTATTGGATAAGTGTAATTCGACCAAAAACAACCTTATGAATATAATATGACCATTTAGGTCCACTTGGATTAGATTATGACATTTAATATTATTTTATTTAATGAATAGTTAAAATAGTTAAAATCAAAGTATAATAACTAAAACATTTTTAATATGGGGTTATACATAAGATAAATTCGACTACAAATATTAATTAGAAAGCTAAAAAGATTTCCTACATAATGATATTTTATTTATAATTTTTAGACTTTAAATTAATTAATTTATTTATGACACAACGATGATGCAATAATTACCCTTTTAAGGAAATATTAACATAATTGATGTCATAAATTCTCAAATGAATGTAATTTGAGACTTTTTATGAATTACACTAATTTTCTAGGTTACTATGATATATTAGTGTTGCTTTATCAACTTGGTTCGAACATATAATTCTGTTATGACTTTCACAAAAATCATATATCAAATAGTGTCAAAATTGACACAAAATAGTTTTTAAATCAAATATTATATTATTAATTGTTATTTTATTCCTAAAAATATAAGGTTTGGCCAAATGACATAGATAAGGATATATGTATTAATAATAAACAATTTGGGGTTCGTTTGGCATGTTATAGTAAATGTATTAACCATATAGTGAAAGAAAACAAAAAGACATGGTAAAAGTTAAATTATTTAACTTAGAGTTAAATCTAATTGATAAGGTTAAAATAATACCCTAAACTTGTCTAAATCCTATTGGATGATAGGATTTCGACCCATACCCACTTTATCTTCGAAATAAGACCCTTTGGAACCATTATAAATCGATTTTGACATTAATATAAAATAATATTTTGAGGTATTCCTAAGGTGCCCCTCTCCTCCCCTATAAAAGGACACCTCCTCTCACTCCTCCTCACACCACTTTGAGCACTCAAGCTCGGCCAACCCCTGCCAAAATCTCTTCTCCACTTCCCTAGAAACATCCTAGAGGTTCTGGTCTTCCTCAAAGACCAATTTTAGTGCCCTAAGATGAGGTCTCAAAGAGGCGCTTCAAAGAAGAGGTAATTACCGTTACCAATTCTTTCATCTTTATTTCTTCTTCCACTTCTTCTTCTTAGGTTGTTTCATTATGAAGTAATAACATCAGTATCACTCATATACTGATATGTTATTATAAGTATGAAACAACCCTATTTCACCATCTATCCATCCTACGGAAAAAGAAATCACCGCGCGTGCGTACGTACGGAATACCGTCTCCACGCCGTGGTGTACTCTATTTTCCACCACCACCTTACATGGATGGGTATAATGGTGTAAAGAATAACTATACATAGTTATTACAACATCATATTGATTCTGATATATTGTATAATCCACTCCAATTCAATTCAATATTTATGGAAAGGATATCATCGCTCGTGCGTACGTACGGACTACCGTCTCCACGACGCGATGAGATTCATTCTCCATGTTAACCATTTAAGAATGATTATAAAGTATATATAAGAAATAATAATGAAATATATGACATTATAAAGATACTGGATTTATGTATATATATATATATATGTATGTCATCTACTTACTTCCATTCAAGACAATAAGGAAAGGAAAACAGCGTTCATGCGTACGTACGGACTACCGTTTCCATGAACGGTGTTTTTCATTTCATTTATCTATCTATTATATATATATATACTGAATATATATGATATATAAATCATATTTTATATTCTGGAAGTAAGTAAATCATAATATAAGTAATAATAATGTCAAGAACAACAAGTCAAAACACCTACGATAAATGAGACGATTTTACCCAAAACGCTACTTTAACATTAATTTACAAAAGAACGGGTAATATAAAGTCATAAGTGGACCATATATGATATAATAACAATTAATATGATTCTGGAATAAGTCAATAACATGATTTAAATCATTATACAGGAGGTTCGGACACTTACAAAGCATGTCGGACCTAAGGTAAGGGAAATATCACAATCTCATTTTTATCCGAGATTGTTTATTCGTAAGTATTTACTGGGGTGTATTTTATCATCCACATCCATGTTTCATCAATATGTAATATTATTTCCATCTACCTACAATTGTTTAAATCCATTTTTACCCTTCGGTGAGTTTTTAGTAATATGTATGAAAGGAATCTTTTGTCGTTTTTCGTACGAGGTACTTTTTGACTTTTCCAACAAAAGTACGAAAAATGTTTTTTTTTAACTTATACGGCATGAATGGATTTTTAAAACATTATTTCCAAGAAGCTTCATTTACAAGTTTTCAAGTTTATTTTTAATCAACTTCTTTTAGTTTTAAATTGTAAGACATGTTAAGAAAGGAAAATGTTTTTGAATTAGAAAGGATATTTTCCTCAAGAATGGATTTCAAGTGTTTTATCAAAATTATTTTCCATATAAGATAATAAAGGGTTCTGTTTCTATCCCTATTATTACATGGATTTGATTATGTTGTGATGGAAATATTTTTAGGAATTCCTTTATCTTATATGAATTGTTTTATGATGTCATGTTGTTTAAGAATCCCATTTTTATTACATGGGTTATGCAATGATGTATGATTTATGATTTTGTGGCACACATAAGAATGGTATCATTATGAGATGGGTGGGGCCTATATCTCCCTCCAATGCATTGGGTAAAGATTTTATATCTCATGAGATAGACATGGCTGGAATGGTAGGTTATACCGGTTCAGTGAAACAGGACTGAAACGAGGGTTACTCGATTCAGAAAGGGACTTTGTCCACTAAGATAGTCTTGGCAATGAGTCATGACTAACAAGAAATGATTTTCCATGATTATGTGTGCATGCCACAAAGTTTCAAGTTTTATGTTATGATTATGGGGATCTCATTTTCACTTCTATGATTTGTTCCATGTTTAGATATTATAATCTCTTTTGCAGGTTATGATTTTCAAAAAGATATGATATGATTTTTATTTCCTTTATTTTCCCTTGCTGAGCATTTGAGCTCACCCTTTTATGTTTTCTTTTCCCCAGGTCAGGAAGATGGATATTAAGTAGAATATGATAAAAGGCACCCTAGATATGATGAAATAAATGGGAGACACTGTAGAAGATTTATGAACCAGTTGTTTATGTTTCCCAGTTTCTAAAGACACTATACCTATACGGTCCTTTGTGGTTTTGACATATGTTGTAATAAGTGTGCTTCAATTTTGAAGTATTAACAATGTATGTAATGTATGGGTCGTTATAGATGGTATCAGAGGAAAGGTATAGTCAACCTTTGGAAACTAGGATGTGAAAGTCTTAGTAAGAACCCTAAGGATATGTCTAAGCATAGAACACAATCTTAGTGTTTTAGAAATGGCCATGAATACCCTAGGATAAAACCTTAAGTGTGAAATTTTATCCTTGATTATGTGGTTTTCCTATTATAATTAGTGTTGCTCACACTATTCTTCTTGGTTTTAGTCAATGGTTGGAACCCGAAGGAACCGTGTTAATGCGGAATGTGATGGGCAATACAATGATTTCCCCCCCTGAGCAACCAAATGATATGGGAGCTGGAATGAAAAATCTTGTAGCCATGCTCACACAACTTTCTCAAGCTATGAATCATGCAGGACTTCCAAACGAGCAAAGGAAGGAGCAACAGTCTGTTGAATCCTTCATGAGGCAGCGTCCACCTTCTTTCAGCGGGTCTACTGATCCATTAGTTGCTGAACAATGGATTAGTAATACTGAAAAGATATTTTCAGTTCATCAATGTTCTGAACATGATAAAGTCATCCTAGCAGTGTATCGTTTGGAAGGAGATGCTGATCAATGGTGGAATCTTATTAAGAATACGAGGCAAAGGGATGAAATTGAGTCTATGGAATGGGACGAGTTCAAGAACTTATTTTTCAATAAGTATTTCCCTCATATTCTTCGAACAAAGACGGAGAAGGAGTTTCTTGAACTAAAGCAAAAGGATGATGAATCTGTTGGTATATACGAAGCGAATTTTACAAGACTTGCAAGGTATGCATCTGGCATTATCATCCAACCTGAAAGTAATGTTGATCGATTTTTCATTGGCTTAAAACCAAGTCTTCGAAGGGAATTAGCTATAAGAGACTTCAGTAGCTATGAAGAAATTGTGCGTTGTGCTATCAAGGTAGAAATGGAAGTTGGTGTTACATATCCATCTCATAGTTTTGACAAGAAACGAAAGATGGAGTTCAAGGAGAAATCTCAGAATAATGGTGAAAAGAAGTTGAATGTTTCCTTATGCACAAAGTGTGGAAAGAAGCATTGTGGAGATTGTCTTAAAGGGACTAGAAAATGTTTTAAGTGTGGAAAAGAAGGTCATCGAGCAGCTGAGTGTCGAAGTAATGGAAAAAGGGTTTCTAATTATGTGAATAAAGCAAACACTGCAGAGAACGCACCACCAACACTTCAATGCTTCAAGTGCAAGGAAATGGGGCATTATGCTAATAAATTCCCTAATCCAAGGGTTAGTGATGATCAACATGAGCAACCACTGAAGGCAAAGGACAAAGGGAAGTCACATGCGATCACTATTGGCAATGTTGAATATGACAACGATGTGGTGGAATAATTAAGTGTTTATGTAATGGGATTCCAAAATAATGTTGTATCATTGAGTATTGCAATATTTATTGATGTGGTATTCAAAGTGATTGAGATATTTTTTGGAAATAAGATGATATGCACATAATGAAGGGAAAACGAGAAAATGAAATGTTTAATAGTATTCATGAGCTCATGATTGATATAAGGACTAAGTGATATCATGGTTTGAGTATATAGAATTTTGAGGATTTTGGTATGTGGAAAGAGTTAACTTTTAATAGCATTCATGTTTTCAATAAGGTTCAATGGGTATTCAAGAGAGTACAAGATTAAGGCCTTTGAATGTTTGGAATGTGACCAATAAGATATATCTTATGATATATGGGGATCAACGATGATATTAAATCTCTGGTAATCATTTTCACTATGTTATGAGAGTGGACTGCAGTATTATGGATAAGCCTAAAGATTGGAATGGATTATGTTGGAATAAGTTAGTATTGTTTAAGGATAGAAGTTTTTTTCGATATTATTGATGGGATGTTATAGTAATATAGTTTTATAAAAAGGACAACCTGCAGGACGGGCGACAACCCATCGCGTCGGACAAGGCTGTGGGAATCGAACCCACAACCGAAGTGCGACTGGCCTTTATCGCCTACCACTGGCCTACAGGAAGTCCCTGTTTATTAGAAACTAGTTTTATTATATTAAGTTGTATGACATATGATGTATAAGTCCATTTTAGGAACCATATATTATTAATCTCACTATAGATCGACTTATGTATATAATTTTTTTTTCTAACCTTTTGTTTGAGACAGATGGAATGACCCGTCATTCTATCGCATGATCTGCTAACACTTCACGAATAACAAATTCAACTTAATTTATTTAAGAGATGAAGTGGAAATTGTTCAAGGCATGAACAACAGTGAGATTGTACCAAAATAAAGAAAGTATTTATTCTAATTCAAATTTTCAACTTTAGGGAAATGATCTTGAAAACCAAAAATGTTGTCCTAGTGATCTTATACCTGATGAATCGGATGGTACCTTAGATCGTCACAAATTTATGGATTGGTGTTTGTTGTCTTTTCCATAGCCATGTTCTCTACCACTCTCCATCAGAACATGATGGTTAGATTTTTCTTCCATATCCATATTTTCACCTATGTGGAAACCCAGTGATTAGTTTATTTGGGTAACTGTTAAGTTTCATACTTTTGTTTTAAAATATTGGTTTTGGTATTCCTTTTTACGATGTGGGTTTCTATTAAAGAAACTTTCGAATAGTAAACCATTTATAACCCCGACGAATTTCGAGGGCGAAATTCATTTTAAGGGGGGTAGAATGTAACACCCCGAAATTTTATGAAAAATATTCTTTTTAATTTCATTAATGTCTTGTGTTGTACGCTACACCAAAAGAAGCTTTCATAACACGCATCCTTGACTTGCCTTGCATTACACACAATCGCGACCTTCCTCGATAGCGTGTGTAGTACGCAATACCGAGTTTCACTAAACAACGATATGCTATTAAAATATTATTATAACTAGCCGCGATGAATAGTAATAACCACCTTTTAAAATTTTAGAAATTTTAGCTCTCAAAATGGACTTCATTTTTGGATTCGGAGTATCATATTTAGCCTAAGGTGAAATTTTGGTACTTTTCGGATAACTTTCATATTCTAATGAATAGTGAAAATTACTAAATTATAATTAAAAACAACTTTTTTATCAAAATAATTAATAGTGATAAATTATTAATTTGAGTTGTTTTAAAGTATATTTAGAATATATTTTTACAATTTAATACAATGTTGGTCATTGGATGTAATTTCACATTTAAACCAGACATAAACAAGTTTCAATCTTTTGATAGATATTGTTTCTTAAAAACACGCTATTTGTTTTAACAACGGGATTTAATTATAAAATTAATTAATGCAACTTCTATGTTATGAATTTGGTAAAATAGACTTCATTTTTGAATTCGGAATATGAAATATATCTTAGGATGAAATTTTGGCATTTTTCTGAAAACTTTCAATTTTTGATGAATAGTGAAACCACTAAGTGGTAGGTTAAAAACTGAATTTTGCATAAAACATAATTTTACCACTTCTGTGAATGGAATTTCGAAAATCCGACAGACACGGTTAATATCAAGGACTAAAATGTGGTTCAATGAGATGAAAATAATTTTTGGTGAATAATAATTTTTTACTTTTTTTACCACGGTTAATAGTAAATAGGGTAACTAAGGGTAAATATGATATTACTATTACCCTAACACATGTCCTAATTCTATTGGATAAGTGTAATTCGACCAAAAACAACCTTAAGAATATAATATGACCATTTAGGTCCACTTGGATTAGATTATGACATTTAATATTATTTTATTTAATGAATAGTTAAAATAGTTAAAATCAAAGTTTAATAACTAAAACATTATTAATATGGGGTTATACATAAGATAAATTCGACTACAAATATTAATTAGAAATCTAAAACGATTTCCTACATAATGATAGTTTATTTATAATTTTTAGACTTTAAATAAATTAATTTATTTATGACACAACGATGATGCAATAATTACCCTTTTAAGGAAATATTAACATAATTGATGTTATAAATTCTCAAATGAATGTAATTTGAGACTTTTTATGAATTCCACTAATTTTCTAGGATACTATGATATATTATTGTTTCATTAATCAACTTGGTTCGAACATATAATTCTGTTATGACTTTCACAAAAATCATATATCAAATAGTGTCAAAATTGACACAAAATAGTATTTAAATCAAATATTATATTATTAATTGTTATTTTATTCCTAAAAATCTAAGGTTCTGCAAAATGACTTAGATAAGGATATATGTATTAATAATAAACAATTTGGGGTTCGTTTGGCATGTTATAGTAAATGTATTAACCATATAGTGAAAGAAAACAAAAAGACGCGGTAAAAGTTAAATTATTTAACTTAGAGTTAAATCTAATTGATAAGGTTAAAATAATACCCTAAACTTGTCTAAATCCTATTGGATGATAGGATTTCGACCCATACCCACTTTATCTTCGAAATAAGACCCTTTGGAACCATTATAAATCGATTTTTACATTAATATAAAATAATATTTTGAGATATTCCTAAGGTGCCCCTCTCCTCCCCTATAAAAGGACACCTCCTCTCCCTCCTCCTCACACCAATTTGAGCACTCAAGCTCGGCCAACCCCTGACAAAATCTCTTCTCCACTTCCCTAGAAACATCCTAGAGGTTCTGGTCTTCCTCAAAGACCAATTTTAGTGCCCTAAGATGAGGTCTCAAAGAGGCGCTTCAAAGAAGAGGTAATTACCGTTACCAATTTTTTCATCTTTATTTCTTCTTCCACTTCTTCTTCTTAGGTTGTTTCATTATGAAGTAATAACATCAGTATCACTCATATACTGATATGTTATTATTAGTATGAAACAACCCTATTTCACCATCTATCCATCCTACGGAAAAAGAAATCACCGCGCGTGCGTACGTACGGAATACCGTCTCCACGCCGTGGTGTAATCTATTTTCCACCACCACCATACATGGATGGGTATAATGGTGTAAAGAATAACTATACATAGTTATTAAAACATCATATTGATTCTGATATATTGTATAATCCACTCCAATTCAATTCAATATTTATGGAAAGGATATCATCGCTCGTGCGTACGTACGGACTACCGTCTCCACGACGCGATGAGATTCATTCTCCATGTTAACCATTTAAGAATGATTATAAAGTATATATAAGAAATAATAATGAAATATATGAAATTATAAAGATACTGGATTTATGTATATATATATATATGTATGTCATCTACTTACTTCCATTCAAGACAATAAGGAAAGGAAAACAGCGTTCATGCGTACGTACGGACTACCGTTTCCATGAACGGTGTTTTTCATTTCATTTATCTATATATTATATATATATATACTGAATATATATGATATATAAATCATATTTTATATTCTGGAAGTAAGTAAATCATAATATAAGTAATAATAATGTCAAGAACAACAATTCAAAACACCTACGATAAATGAGACGATTTTACCCAAAACGCTACTTTAACATTAATTTACAAAAGAACGGGTAATATAAAGTCATAAGTGGACCATATATGATATAATAACAATGAATATGATTCTGGAATAAGTCAATAACATGATTTAAATCATTATACAGGAGGTTCGGACACTTACAAAGCAAGTCGGACCTAAGGTAAGGGAAATATCACAATCTCATTTTTATCCGAGATTGTTTATTCGTAAGTATTTACAGGGGTGTATTTTATCATCCACATCCATGTTTCATCAATATGTAATATTATTTCCATCCACCTACAATTGTTTAAATCCATTTTTACCCTTCGGTGAGTTTTTAGTAATATGTATGAAAGGAATCTTTTGTCGTTTTTCGTACGAGGTACTTTTTGACTTTTCTGACAAAAGTACGAAGAATGTTTTTTTTAACTTATACGGCATGAATGGATTTTTAAAAGATTATTTCCAAGAATCTTCATTTACAAGTTTTCAAGTTTATTTTTAATCAACTTCTTTTTGTTTTAAATTGTATGACATGTTAAGAAAGGAAAATGTTTTTGAATTAGAAAGGATATTTTCCTCAAGAATGGATTTCAAGTGTTTTATCAAAATTATTTTCCATATAAGATAATAAAGGGTTCTGTTTCTATCCCTATTATTACATGGATTTGATTATGTTGTGATGGAAATATTTTTAGGAATTCCTTTATCTTATATGAATTGTTTTATGATGTCATGTTGTTTAAGAATCCCATTTTTATTACATGGGTTATGCAATGATGTATGATTTATGATTTTGTGGCACACATAAGAATGGTATCATTATGAGATGGGTGGGACCTATATCTCCCTCCAATGCATTGGGTAAAGATTTTATATCTCATGAGATAGACATGGCTGGAATGGTAGGTTATACCGGTTCAGTGAAACAGGACTGAAACGAGGGTTACTCGATTCAGAAAGGGACTTTGTCCACTAAGATAGTCTTGGCAATGAGTCATGACTAACAAGAAATGATTTTCCATGATTATGTGTTCATGCCACAAAGTTTCAAGTTTTATGTTATGATTATGGGGATCTCATTTTCACTTCTATGATTTGTTCCATGTTTAGATATTATAATCTCTTTTACAGGTTTTGATTTTCAAAAAGATATGATATGATTTTTATTTCCTTTATTTTCCCTTGCTGAGCATTTGAGCTCACCCTTTTATGTTTTCTTTTCCCCAGGCCAGGAAGATGGATATTAAGTAGAATATGCTAAAATGGACCCTAGATATGATGAAATAAATGGGAGACACTGTAGAAGATTTATGAACCAGTTGTTTATGTTTCCCAGTTTCTATAGACACTATACCTATACGGTCCTTTGTGGTTTTGTCATATGTTGTAATAAGTGTGCTTCAATTTTGATGTATTAACAATGTATGTAAAGTATGGGTCGTTATACACTCCAATCATATTGATAATTTATTATAGAGATTTATAATTTATTTTCTCTGTGAATTTAGTATCCACGCGTCAAAACGATACACAATGTGACCAAGATGACACAAAATGCATGTTTCCCTTTGGAAATGCCATTTTAGTAAAAAAAACACAACTATCATACTGAAAACCAAGAAAACACATTCATATTGGTTTAATACTTTAGAAAAAATATCTATATATAATTTTTTACATGTCAGAATCAACTGAACCTCAATATGATGCACGGTGTGTCCGGTATAACACAAAGTGGGTCTTTTTATTTAAAATTGACATTAATTTTAGTAAAAAAACAATTGACATACTGAAAACCAAAGAAAATGCATTTGGATTGTTCTGATAATTTATGAAAATAACCCATTAGTCATTTTGAACGTGGAGTCAACCTCATCTCAATACAATGCACGATTTGTCTGATATGACTCAAATTGTCTCTTTTTTTATAAAGTTCATAGTAATTTAAGTAAAAAAGAACATGTGACCTAATTAAAACTGAGAAAATGAATTCTGATTGTTTTTATACATTAAGACAATGATCTATGAGATATTTGTGACATTTAGAATTCAAACAAAACTCAATCTGATGCACGGTGTGACCATTACGACTAAAAGTGTCTATTGTTAGTTTAAAATTGACATTTTAGTTCAATACATGCCACTCACTGAAAACAAAGAAAACACACTCCGATTGTATTGATATTTTAGGACAGTGAGTCATAAGTCATTTATGAAATGTATGAAGTAGTCTCACATCAATATGACATACTATGTATTTGGTATGACTCAAAATTCATGTTTCAAGTTTGAAATGACATTTTATTAAAAAAATAACAAATGGAATACTGAAAACCAAAAAAATGAATTCAGATTGATTTGATACATTATTAAAATTATCTATATTTTATTATTGACATGTTGGAATCAACTTTACCTCAATATTATTCACAGTGTGGAAGGTATAACTCAAAGTTCCTCTTTTTATTTAAAATTGACATTAATTTTATTGAAAAGAACAAGTGACATATTGAAATCCTAGAAAACAAATTCCGATTGTCTTTATAATTTAAAAAAATATCCACAAATCATTTGTGATATTTAAGGGTAAACCAAAAATCAATATGGTTCATGGTGTGTCCGGTATGTCTCAAAGTGTCTCTTTTTATTTAAAATTGACATTAATTTAAGTAAAAAAGAACAAGTGACATTCTGAAAACCTAGAAAAACCATTCAGACTATTTTGATAATTTAAAAAAATTATCCATGAGTCGTTTGTGATTTGTAGGACTCAACCACACCTCAAACCAGTGCATGGTGTGACTGGTATGACTAAAGGTGTCTGTTATCAGTTTAAAATTGACATTTTAGATCAAAACATTCCACTCACTTAAAACCAATAAACCACACTTCAATTGTATTGAAAATTTTAGGAAGTGATTCATAATTCATTTATGATTTTTATGATGAAGTATTGCACCAAATCGATCCAGGATGAGAGTTGTTTGACAAAAAATTCATGTTTCTTGTTTGAAATGACATTTTATTAAAAAAAACAAAATTGTAATACTTAAAAGTGAGATAATACATTTGGATTGTTTTGATATTTTTGAAAAAAAACCATCAATAATCTGTGATAGGTAGGAATCAGCTGCACCTAAATATGATGCAAGATGTGATCGGTACAACTCAAAATGTTTCATTATCTAAATTACACATTAATTTTAGAAAATGAACAAGTCGCATACTCAAAACCAAGCAAACACACTCAAATTGTTTTGATATTTTAGGACAAATATCCATAACTCATTTGTGATATGTTAGAATCAAGTCAAACTCAATACGACACACGATGCAACTAGAATAACACCAAATGTATCTTCTTTTATTAAAATTTTTTATTTTATGAATATATTTTTTTCATATTAATGTTTAATTTATTTCATTATAGTATTACTAACATAATATTTGTTTTCCTATATAGGTGGAATATATTTCATTGGTTTAGATGATTTGTTCAACAACTGATACTAGGGGAAACATTTTTCAGATGTGATCAAAGGTGTCAAGAGATGAATCATTAATGTTTTTAAATGTTTGTTGGATAATTGTAAATGTGATTATATACAACATTGTATAAAATTCATAAACATGTTTTTTTGTATATAACATGGGTGTAAATTTTTTTATTCATGATTTGAATTAAATGTTTATAGCATTTTTTTTTCAAATTATAGGCTTTTTTCAGGTGTGTTGTTATATTAAAATCACATTGCATCCATTGAGGACTTTATGAGTGCTAAAATAGAACTGATAAAGGGGGGACTTTACCATCAATTTTCTTAGCACGGATAAAGGAACCCCCTTTATTTGTGATTTTCTAGTGCTGATAAAGGTGACACACCTTATCATCACTATAATTAACAGTGCTTTTTAGTGCTATTAAAATCCTTTTTTGCACTGTTAAAGAGAATATGTGTAGTAGTGCCACAAAATATGACTAAGGAGGCTCGAGAGATGAATTCACGGGTTGTGGGAGATGGTTTGAAGGAGAAAGGAAATAGAATATTGTTAGTGGAGGGGGAGCTAAAGAGGAATAAAAAGGGGGAAAAGGGGGCTGAACCAATAAGGAATTTAAAAAAATGGGAGGTGTGTTGGTTGCGTACTCCACAGAGAGAAGAGAAATTTTAAGTGTTATCCTATCTTCACATCTTCATATTCCTTGACGTGTTTTTCAAATTATAGAGTGTCATTTTCATTTTAAATAGTAGTTATAGGTTTTTCTTAAAAAATTCAATGAATTTAAAGAAACCCTCTACAACTCTTTCTTATGGATTCTCTTAAATTTGGGTGTTGTCACAAACACTATACATATCTTATCTCTCACTTACCATTTCTTAAATAAGAACTATCATACGTGTAATCATAGGAATAATGCAATTATTTCCCCCTCAAATATTTTATAAAATTCTTAGAGCCCCATTTCAAAATACTATTTCAGTACAATAGATTTTATATCCCCTAACATCCTTATGTTTCTATAGACCTAATTACCTATATTAAGTGATGGAAATATTTTGTCAAAAATTAATATGTATTAATGATATATTATATGATTCTTTTAACCATATATTAATATTGTTTGACATTTTTTTTCATATGCATTGACCATCTCTTTAGTTATTTGAGTTTACTGAAATTGTGTTGCGATTAATTATTACATTGAATTATGATCTTAAGGAACTAAAAATCCATATATTTCATCATCCTAGTGCTCAAATTGGATTTTTAGAATGATTTAATGTCCTATTCATAGTGTGTAGTTGGTTTCACTCCAATTTTATTGAATTCATCATAACCACGAGGATTGAAATAATCCCATCCTTTATGTTTATGTTTCCACTATTTGGATTTTTTTGTCTCTTATGTCACAAAATTCACTTTTTAAATTTTATAACTCATTAGTGTAGTGGATTAATGATATATAATTTAATCCATCATGCACACCACCTTGAAAACCAAGTAAATAAAATGGGAAAATAAGCGAAAACTCAAAGAAAATAAAAGACCTAAATTAATATAAAAAAAGAAAGGAGGAGGGAAATTTTATGCAAAATAAATATGGTTATTTGATCACTACCAGTTTCTATTTCCACCAATAATGAAACCAAAAACATTTCAATCCTTAGAGTAACATCAATTACCCAAGGATGTTAAATTTTATAATTTATATTTTCCCAACAATCACTTACCCTAAAATCATAGTAATGTGAAAGTACGAGGTTGAAACCACCAGGAATAACAAAGCCTTGTTAAGGTATAAAAAATCATTATATTTTCTCTCAAGTATCAAGAATGTGAATTAAACTAAAAAAAATTTAATTAACTATAATAATTAATTATTGATATAATTAATGAATAGGGAAAGATAAAGAAGAAAGGGGAACTGATTAAGGTGTTTATTTCCATTATTCGAAACCATTCAACCCCCCTTTCTTGATTGATCCTATAAATAACTTTGTGACCCACGTGTATAAATTAGTTACACTAGTTCAACATTATGTAAATCTCGCTAAGGCCACTGATTTCGTTTTTTCATCAATCCTAAAAAAACCTAGATTCATTAGGTTTTATCCTCAAGAAGATAGAGAATTTATTTACACTCTCACTCCTCACTCACCTCTATCATATTGGTGTTCATTATCTAATCATCTCCACACACACTAAGGAGATATGAAATATTATGGTTTTAATTTTAAATGTAATAAAATTGATAAAAATAATTTATGAGGGAAGAAGAGTGAAAACCATGATTTAAAATTCACTTTTAATCAATTCAATCTTCTTCTATGAGTCTAGCCACTCATAGTTGAGTGTTTTTCAATAATTATTAAATAAAACATCATATAAGAGGAAATATAATTTTAAAAAACATAATGGAATTGAAAAATAACGAATTTTTTAATTTAATTAGGATTAAAAATCAATCTAAGATTTATAAAAATGTACAATGAAAATAAAAAATGGAAAAATAACATAGCCACTTCTTGGAGACCAAAGTCACTCTCACTCCTTGATCCACTATATAGTTGATCCCTTCCCTCAGTGTATTGTATTACATTTATTGTTCCCTTTTTTACATGAATAAAAACATCAACGATGCACCTCAATCCCGATTCAAAGTCTCCCTAGGAACATACATTGAAATTTGTAAAAGATAGGAATTTATATATAAAACATCTTCTCCCTTGAACTTATTCTGTGTTGACTCTAAATTCCTCACAAAATAGTCTATTTATACTTTTTTAAAGATCCAAATTGAGAATATATTTTCTATTTTACTCTATTTCTGAATAGAAATTATTGTGGTTCCAAAATTATGTTCAAGGGTGATAAAAACAAGGATAATACCCACATTTCAAACTCTTAAAATTCTATGATACTATATCCATACTTCCATTGAAATAAGGTCATGTTTGAATATAAATTTATCATCACAACACTTGGCTACAATATGGATGCTTATCTATGGAAAAACATTATTGAAACAAAGTACTTGACCCACATCCATTTTACTAACCTCCAATATATAATGAGAAACCCTTTCCTGTAACCATATTCATTGTTTATATTCTATTTCATTCCATGGTATAGTGAAATCCAATTCATCAAAACAGTATCATACATGATCAGTATTCCATGATGAGGTTTTAGTGAAACCAAAGAGACTATGGAGTAGTTAATTCCTTGTATCATACTCTTTTGATATTGAAGGTGGTTCAACAAAGCAATAAGGAGGTCTGTGGTGTAATCCATGTGGATCCCTAGCGGTCAGAGAAGACGATGGGTAGAGGGTCATATTTTTTATCCCACACACATGATTAAAAAATATCAATCGTGAAGCATGGTACATTTCCCATATTAGAGATTCAATGGGTCATGTGTCACTAAATAACCTAGGGTGTGGCAGGGACTGACCAGTTCAGTTTCATTGGTCTTGTCCCATACAAATCCCCATGCCTTGTGCCGACTCATGCTGGGTACCTTATATCATATATGAATCTAACTATCACTGAATAGTTATAATACTTACCCCTATATATTGATACTATATTGTTTCCTATAATTTCACAGGGGCATGGTTTTTATCACTTTTGGTGGTCTATGTCCATGGGATGGATACAATCCTTAATAACTCACATTATATATTTCCAAATGCAAGTGTCTTTCACCACCATGGTTGATGATTTCATACCCTTAATCAGATTGGGAAGACCGTATATTTACTATTCCTTCTTAGGGATTCATCATGGAGTTAAATGCCAATTACGGGTCTCCCTCATAAATCTAGGACATATTCATGAACCTTATCAATGGAACCATCTTACAGTGGAAATAGAATAATTATGCCTCTAGTCTCTATAAAAGGGAATATACCAATAGGTTTGAGCTAATGAGGATGTTAGGAATGTTTTTAATCTGATTCTATTCCTCATTTGGTGTTGTGGGAGAATATTATTCAATTGAAATAATTCATATTAGGAAAAAGACCCTGAGGAATTATGTGATCACCATAAGGATGCTTATGTTCAGTGCATAAGGAATCCAAGGATAATCTCCTTGGGTATCATGTTATTATAACAAATGGGAAATTACATTCTTTAAGTGATTCATCCAATTCTCACCACTATAGAAAACTTATTATCATTACAAAAGGCATCATTTTATCATCACCTAGGGTTTCTCATTCATATAAAAAATGTAGAAACTCATTATCATCACCAATATAGATAAATTGATATTTCATACTCGTCAAAAACAAATATTAGAATCATCACCTATGATACCTTAAGATCATCAAATAGGGATGATATTCTAATGCATCAGACAGGTCAAATGTTTAAATCTGAGTGAGGTCACTCTGGATATTAAAATTCTAGTAGATACAGTCTTGTATACGCTCATCACATATAGGTTGGTAATAGGCTTAAATTCTACTAGGGATTATTCACATATATGTTCATCACAGATTGGGTAAGAATATGATTAAATCCTTTTGTAACATTGAACTTCAATGGGGACCTCATATTTGGATGGTGAGGGGTTTGATATACTCAAGAAAGATGATTAGGCTTTAATGTTACTGCCTCCCATGGGGAGAGATATATTTTTTATTATAAATTATTAGGACTGAACCAAAATGGAGAATCCGAATTACCATTTTTAAATATAGGGATCATAACCCACATAGATAAATTTAAAAGTTTATGTTAAATGGGAAGACCGGTCCATACATTTTAACATCCTACAATTTGGATTCTTATGTCATGAATGGACAAACAATAATGGATAGTGTCTAGATTATGCATATAAACTACCCTAAAGAAGAAGTTATCATCTCATTTTCATCATATGAGGCATTCTATGATCATCATATTGGGTAAAGTTTATGTTTAACATTAGGTTTTTAGGATTTTATCATGTAGTTTAACATCATACTACTATGAAATATTCATGTATTATAACATCATGTGACTAGGAAGTGACACTTGGTATTTTAAAGTCTTATAGCTCAGACCTCGGTTTAAGTCTTACACATGGAGATTCCCATTCATAGTTAAGGTGGGGGGAGAAAAAGATTCATGGATCCCTAATTCACTCATCTAAGGGAATTTTAATATATTTCCCATGATGATTCCATCATTGGGGATTACATGTCCACTACGAAGTTTATTTTGGATAAGAAAGAGAAAGGTCATCACCCATTTCAAGAATAAGGTAAAGGTCCCAAGGTGAGGGTGCCTATTCTTAGGATTAGAAGACAATGAGTTTCCCCGACCTATTCATGGAGGAAAGGGATATGACACGATGGTCCGTGATACCGATCAGGAAAATGGGGTCTTTATATATTAACTTATCTTTAATAGGTTCATGTCACATGAGTACTCAACTTGGGTGAAACTATTTTTAGTGAAAAGAAGAATCCAATCAAAGACCCGAAGGTTCTATCACACAATGTTAGAGTTGAGTGAATCTATGAAGCTGTGGAAATTTTGGTCTTCAGAATAAGGAAATTGAATAGATGGAGGATGATTAATTCCACACAACATTTGTTTTTGTGTGAGTCCTATAGTTTCGTGAAGGTATTCCATATTACATGAATTGGTTTGGATATTAACGGAGGTTACATAAAGTCATATCTTTCATAATCCAATGCGACTTAAAGCCTATGTGAGGGTTTTCATGAAAGTTATCTACCATTGGTAATTCGTGGGAGTTTCTAGTTATAAGATCTTATAAAAAGAGAGGGTTACACAAATTAGAGTGTGATCCTTCATCTTGATGAGGTTTATACCCAAAATGAGAGGGGATACTATATGTATAGATTTTTTCCTTCTATGATACCTTGTCACAAAACCTTATATGTTTCATGCAGCATTGGTCTAGACTATGTAACTATGGGTTGTGCAATGACCATGCCTTTGTCAATGAAGGGCACACATGTAACTTGTTCATTTGACATTACCTTTCCTGCACAACTGATTTGTGCACTAAAAATGGTTGTTTCATAGAGATGCCTATTATCTTCTGAAATTTTCTATGGGGATGACTTTGACCATCACCTTGAAAAAAGACTTAATTCTGAGGTTAAAAATTAATTTTCAATTCCAAAACTCCCCCCATAATTACAGATGATAGGGAAGTGGAAGGTTGAATTCTGAGGAAAACACCTAACTTTGGCCAATTATCCTTTGTTTCTTGAAACTGGGTCTATTTCATAGAACTCGGTTGTGCCTAAAGAACTTGGTTGGTCCCCAAGATATAAATATGGTAAGGGGGTCTATATGAGGCCATGCGACTTTCACACTTGATGGTTTCTCTCTCATGTGTGGAACTATGAACTTTACATGAACTCTTGTGCTCTAACACTACATCATTCATGTAACTCCTCACTTACATGATGTAACCTACATTATTGATAGTTCATCACTTCTATAAATTCACTTTTCAAAAACTAGGTTTTCATTTTACAATACAGGGTGACTTGGGCGAGGAAAACAAAAATTTCACAATACAAACATGACCAATTTCAAATCCACTTCAAAAATGGTCGATCGTGTTGCTAAATCTTCCACCAACACTACTGATGTTATGAGGGGGTATAATTTTCTAGAAACCCCAAAATCTATCAATTTGGTAGGATCATATCTAAAAATTATCTATTAGTGGGATTAAAAACCAAGTCATAGAGAGAGTACATACTCAGCAACATACTATCACTCTATAGATTCAGGATTCTCAATGATGTGGTTATCTGATCGACATAGATTCGTATATCATGGATTTGGTTCTCATTCATGATTAGCTTTAATGATGGCATATCATTTCAATGAGTCATTAAATAATGTAATAAAATGCTTATGCTATCTACACCCCTAGTGGCAGAACCAAAATTATCACCAGGGAGTTATCAATGGAGGAGTAGTTACCATCCCATTTTTCTATAATTATTTGTTCCAAAATATCAAAAAATAATATAGTGTGGTATCTATATTAGGACATTATGAGTATAGGAAATCTCATGGATGAATAGGCATGGAAGTACAAGGTTCTCAACATATACGTATAGTACAAGGTTGGTATGAACTATATGAAACTTTATGAAGCAGTGTGGACATCCTTGTTGCATGTTTACCACCACCCAATGTTACCTTACGAGCTTCTCATTATGTATTTTATAGATACCAATAACTTTAGATTCCATTATGGGGATATTGGAATATTTTTTTTTAATTTCACCACATTAGTGGGATCCCATTAGTGGGCTTCCAATATGATAAGTTCCTCCCAACACCCAATGGGTTGGGGTTGTGAACCATAATCTAGTGGCTATAAAGATATTTATAGAAAATTTTATGGAGATCCCACACCACTAATAAATTTTCTACATATATATATCACCTTTAATAAATGGCTTGAACTATTCTTGAATACGGATGAGAGGTGGATAATGCAATTTATTAATTAATTCCATGGTGTATGGAACCATAGGTGGTCGAGGAAAAATTGGTTGACATTGTATGAGGGAAAAGATGATTACTATGTCTAAAATAGAAAAAAATAGCACATAGATGTTAGATATACAACATTCTCGGTGTCCTTCTTGAGGGGGTGGCTACTGATAGTCAAGAATAAATGCATGGTACTACAACTGTGATCCTTGGTGTTGGCGCCAATCTTGGAATCTAGAAATCAAGTATACCTTTGTGTCCAAGAACTATTCATACCATATATCCAATTTGGGAACATATTGATAGGATACATTCCCAATAACCTCTATAGTCTCTTCCAATTTCTTCATGGGTGAATCATGACTCACTTGGGGGGGGGGGGTAAGAGCTCCCAAATTCCCTTACCCCATAAATGCCAGAATCCAACCCTCTCTCCTAAAACTCATTAGGGTATGGTTTGTGATTTTTAGTTTGTCCAGGGGGATGAACCATTTTTGGGAATGTCAGAAAATTCCACTTCAACCCCTTTCTTGTCCCATATATTCAAATTATTGGAAACCTACAAGGTATTGTAGAGAAGAGGTAGAACTTTCATGCCTTCCAATGTTGGATGTTGATTAAAGAAATTCATGAAAACATATATTTTTAACCATATACCCCGTCCATATTATCCATACAGTTTGGATGCATTCAATATCCATAAATGTCGGTGTATATAGGGGTATATACTAAAAGTCGCCGATGTGTCATCAACTAGTTGTGTGGGATGTTAACTAGAGAGATAATTGGGGGAGGGGGTCACTCTTCAATTATCCAATGCTAATTACAACCTCACTCAAAATTATTCCAACAACTATGTGGCCACTTATACAGATGTGGTCCTATGAAAATGGAAGAGATGAGTGGTTTAATCAAAGAATCTCTAGGTGGTACAGTGTAGGAGGAGGGATTACATTAGGTTATATTTCTAAATATAGATAAAGGACCAATCCAGGTCCATTTTAAATGAATAGGGAGCTTAAGGGCCTCATGTTCCTCCAATTTCTATTGAGTCCCCTAGAGTGGGTAGGTATGATAGTTCATAACTTCCAAAGATGGGGCTGTATGAGAAAGTTGAAAGCTACGAGACTATATCTAGTATGCCCTAAGAGGATATAGTGAAGTGGATATACTACTTAGTGAATTCTACAGAGAGTGAAATCCACGTAGAGCTATGTAAGGAATGGGACATGATATGACTATCTTAGAATGTGGAGAAACTATGGTGAAGGCTCACCAAAGATAGAATCAAGCACCTGAAGGTTAGTATCACTAGACTCTCCACTAGGGGGGACATATGGGAGAGGTTCTCATACCCGGTGTACATGGAATCCATAGAACACTGATGCAGGGTGGGATATCCTTTCACTTCCTAGGTGAATCCCATGATCAGTTGGGGGCCTTCTGAGGAACCTTTCACCAAAGTTTCATATTAGTAGGAATTAGTGAATGAAATAGGTTCATAGGATACCAGTGATGAGGATTTTGGGGGTAGTGATTCCATGAAGGAATGAACCAAGGATATTGGGTATGTCACTCCATTTGGATGACTTGATTTAGGTCCTCTTTTGAAAGGTTTGATTCCAACTCATGATTTTGATTCTATGATTATATTTACATTCCTTTATGACAACTAGATCATGTTTTCAATTCATATGGGAATTATAAAGAGAGGGAAAGGAGGCCTCCATGGATGGTGGGTAATGTCATTCTATGGGTGATGAGGAGTACCTGTTGGAGTCTGTTCTTGAATATTTGGTGGAGTAGTTCATAGAGGATGTTGGAGCAGAGGCTCCAATGTCCCTCATCCTCAAAATACTTTATGGGGGTCCCATCCTTATGACTTGGAAGAGGCTCTATCTGATAGCAGGGTACACTACCTAAGATTTCTAACCATTATTATCTCCTTACATATATAAGGTAAACTCCAAATTCCAATCCATAATGTCGTTGTTTTTTTATAATTTATTTTAAATAATGTAATATCTTTCCAAATATAATTTTTTATAGCCCCTTTGCACACAAATATGGACAAACGTATTGTATCTTGGGCGGGGGGGGGGGGGGTCCTACCAATGTGGCGGGGTCTCTAGTAGTGGACCTCACAATAAAAACCCAGGCCTTGAGACATTGGTTAGGGATGAAACCACCCTTAATTAAGTGGTCGAAGTGGTGATAGAAATTGATGGAATCTAGTCCTACTCATAAAAAACTATCTACTCACATGGGTTGTATTTCAATGATTATTATTGAAAATTGAGCTAACACCCCCCCCCCAATTGATTCAACATTGTTTAAGCATGTTTCCACTTAGTAGCCAAGTATAACCGAGGGGGATAGTGACGTCAATATTTTTCCAATGGTTTATCTAGGTCATATTCAGTTAAATAATTAGAAGTATTTAGACCCTACCATGGAATACTAACCCATTCTGCCAGTGGGTGAAACCGAGGAGATTATAAAACCTCTAGCCGATGAGGAGGTCAGAATCTGAAATACATCAAGTGTAGTCAATATCCCCTTTGACATGGAGCCCAGTTCATCTAAAGGGATTCTTAAGAAGGACCTCATTTCTAATATACACATTTCCATCTTAGAGTACCATCATGTGATGCCTGAAGATATTGAATTTTCTAGGTCTTATATAGTTGAGGAGAAATTGGTGGTTTTACCCAATTCATCAATGATAATATAAGGAATTACCAAATGTACTCCATAGGATGAACAGATAGTGCCTATGGTTTCCTTAGACCACTAGATGGTGAACTAGGGACTGACATTATGGAAAACCATTCTCTCTATGATCATTTCAATAATTCTTGGTCGATCAAGTTAATATGTAATGGAAAGAGTTCTAAATCATCCCATATGGACACACTTTTGAAGTCATCAAGGAACTCCATGTGTTTGACCAATAACTTAACCAATAGGAGGAGTGGGTTTTTTAGCATGAAGATATTATTTCTATCAAGGTAGAAATCATAAAAAAGATAATTGTATAGTAGCCAACTTCCAAGACTGAGGTAGTGGGATAAGGATATTTAGTGGTAGAGGGTAGGATACAACACAACTAAGGAGAAGGAAAAAGATATGGCAACATGATAGTAGAATCTCTAGGTGAACCAGTAAATGATGGTTGATCATGGATGGTCCCTTTTTTAGGATGATCCATATGTGATTTTTTTTATAATAAGGGAGGGGATCATCATGTTGAGACATCCATCCTCAATACCATTTTGTTTAAAAAAATTAATTTTGTGTCTTCCTCAATTCCTTGTGTTGACTTTTGTGTTTCATATTCATCATATTAACAAGATAACAAACTATAAACCTATAATAACACAAAATTCGTGATCAGTGTGAGAAACATGAGGAAAAGTGAATACTTCTCATCCATATGATATTTTCAAATAGAGGATGATGTTTCAGGATCAAAATGTTGTATTAATCACCACTAGAACTTTTTCCCTTGGGAACCAGGTTTGTGCAATTCTATTGGTTTGATATACTTAAATTATGTGTAGGGTGTATGAGGTTGAATCACCAAGGGTGTTTGAATTTAACACGATCATGGAAAAAGAGGATATCATAAATATTATACCACTTCAATATATGTTTAATACATTTTTGGAATGAACAGAGGCACCAATTTTCGATAATGAAACAATTTGTACAAAAAAATGTCATGATTTATGAGAAACTTGTAGCAGGGCATGAGATAATAGATCCAAGAATGCCTATGTATCCCATAAAATGGGAATCAAGGCACATGTAATTCTATTAGTTGGTGGGTAGGAGACTAGAATGAGAAGGGGAGGTCCTCTATGGTGTGGGAGAATAGTAAAAAGGGAAACATTGATCTATGCAGTATTGAATATATCATAGATTTGACATGAATATAAGAGCTAAGGGAATTATAAACTCACTACTGGGATAAGGAATCCCACTATAATAGGGGCACAAATGTAGGGTCATATGTGTGGATGATTTCACACTGTTTATAGATGTGATGCTTGGACTTGGGGGATGTCCGATTTTAGAACATTTATGTATCTCGATCTTGCTATGGAGGACCCACCAAGATAATTGTGAGTCATATTCATGTGGGAAATAATGAGTGATGTGAACCACCCCTCAAAACAAGATTTCATAAAAGGGGACAAAGTATTTGACTTGGGATGGTTATTATAACACATACTAGAATAACCAATCTGCATAGATTCATAGAGAGGTAACAATGAGGGTGTTAAAACTCCACCATATTTGGGGGATGTGTAAAGGAAGTAAATGATCACATTCTAGATCTGGACCACAAGAAGGGGTGTCTAACCAGGGTGTAATAATAGCTTTCAATGTTTGAAACATAAGTCCCAAATCTGTATTATTCAAAGGTGGAGGTGAGAAAATATTTGATAAACTATTATCCATGTTCAGAATAAGTGAACCATCACTTTTCAAAAGAAGTTCGTCAAGGAGTGTTCCTTAAATGGGAGGTGAGTTTATTTTGGACATTTTCCATCACCTTAGGGGGTCCCGTTCAAAATAAAAGGACTCTGAGGATTAAAATTAAGGAATACTTGATGTTTAGAGGCACATAAGAGGGGATATCCATTTAAAAATCAACAACCTATGGGATATACCATATTGTACTTGATTTCATCAAATGATATCATCTATGTTTGATATTTTTACCTATTATATATTGGGAATACCCTGAGATAATTCTCTATATAGCCCAGTCCAAGGATATGAGATCATAATCTCTATATATATCCCATGAAAATGGAAATCAATCCATTAGTATTTTTATAGTGCATTGCGGTAGGTGATTGAAACTAGAATAGAAGTTCCTCACTGTATAAGGCTATGATATCACATAGTTTTACTTTAAATGGTGGATATGTAGAGAATATAGTTTAACGTCTTATGGAAAGGTTGTTGGATACACAATTTAACATTGTACAGTGAGGATGATGCATCATGTAGTCTAATGCATTGAAACAAGAAATATTTCAGGTGGTTTAACATAATGTGACCATGATAATGTCTTGTAGTTTATCGTTAGTAAAATAAGACATCAGTAGTTCACTCATAGTGTATCATGAAGAACCTAAAATTGGTGGGAGGTGTAATTTTCTCCCCATTCACAGTGATCAATGAATTCACTCCATTAGATTAGACCTTATAAATAATGTATGTTTTCCCTCAGTTGGGATCTATATTTGGTGGATTTTTTTTTTCAGATATCATTCGTGTACTTAAATCCAATACCATGCCACCATAATGGATGAATTATATATTAAAATTTTTGTCGAATGCTCGTGCTACCCAGTTTCGATAACTTTAGGGTTATGTTGTGATTGGATCTTTCTTTCTAAGAGGGATTCTAATTCAACTAATCAAACCTAGGATCTCCTATATGGAATTTATAATTCATAAATGGTCATTATAAGTGATGAAATATAATCATTTATAGGTAATACTACCTATATCCCACACAAAAGTGAGTGAAAGGTCTCTTGAGTATAATTCTGGGTTGTCTTATAATATTTCCACTTGGAATTGGATAGCTTGTTGGGATAACTCTTTATTTGACCCATAATATTTGGTAGGCTTTTATAGAGGGTCTATTTGAATATATCAATCTAACAATTTTATTATTCATGGTAGTAGGAGGCATGAGTGGACTAGATGTTTTAATTTTCATACAACTTCTTCATCTCGACAAATTGAATGTTGGTGTCATTGTATAAGGGGATGGTGTGAGTAACCCCGAATTGATGGATAATGTGGTACTTCACAAACCCATTCATAGGATAGGTCTTGTACTCATATAGGGTGATGGATTATTCCCACTTTGATAATTATTAAATAGTGTTTAGGATGTACATGTACGGTCAAGCTATCACTGGTGGATATGGACCCATAATATCAAGTCCACACATAGAAAAGGGAAATAATTACATGGTTTCACTGATGAGATTTGGTGACTAATGAAATAATTTTTCATCTATAATGTATGAATTAAGATTTTTGGAGAAATCAGTGTTGTCACAAACATTAGAGGGAAAGTAATACCCAAATATTCAGATATGGTGAGAGAGTTTCAACCCTACATGATGGTACCCACATAAACCAACATGGAAATCCTATAGAATCAGGGTATCCTCCTTCGCATTTGTGTAATGGAGGATAAATCTGTCAATTCCAAACCTATAAAGAACTTTCCCTATGATGGGTCTGTATTGAAGGTTAAAATCCCCTGCACTAAAGAGAGAACCTTTCATGGTCATCTCGCTCTGACAGGAGGGTCCCATGATGGAGGTAATATATGAAGGGAGACAAACCTTAGAGAAATTATTTATTCACATGGAAATTTTTGGGCCCTACTATAGTGGTAGTGGGGATTAATTTTTTCAAAAATCGGTCCACTTCATCAAACGTGATTGGGGGGAATAACTCTTTGATGAACTAGGTGAATGAAATAGTATTCTTGGTTGAGATTTTTAATGGATGCATCCAGGATATCAAGGAATCATCTCAGTCTTTCTGAGACTAAGGAAAATTTATCGCCTTTAGTTGGAGATGGAATTGGTCCATTAGCTCATGATTTCATTCCAACAAGGTAATGATATCCTAAAATATAATGAAGTAGTCACTATTGATCTACTGTATGACTGACTTTGAATCACCCATCACATAGATCAATGGAACATCAATCTCAAGATCCATATCATGACCTATAATAAGGGAATGTTACTCTTCTTCACCGTTGTTTTACCATTTAGACGAAGGGAATGAGTATGATATGAGGACCTATGAAGGAGTGATGAAGAAAATCATAAGGCCAATATTGTTGAGTTTTTGGTTATTGAGTCTTCTCCAAGTCAGGCTTCAGGCGGCACCGCTGAACTGAATCTTACAATATGGTGCAACATGATTGAAATATAGGATGTATCTATCTAGGAAGTAAAAATATAAGGTAAAATCCTCATAGGTGGAATGTGAAGCATGGAAAAATGTTAGGTCTTGTCCTTTGAAAACATCAAGGTTAATAAACCCAAGGCCGAACAACTAAAAAATTATTACCCACCACCCCAATTATTTAGTCAACATGGGAATGTTAAGAATTTACATTAGTGGGTCAACATGGGATACTATTGTATCTCATGATACTGTTGGTGGTGATGCAGTTTTTGAACCATGAGGACCAAGGTGCAACATAACTTCTCAATGAGAAAATATTTAGTGTCTTTGTATAGTATCATACGACTATAGTAGGAAAAACAATTATACATTACTTCATTGTAATTATAAGTCAAAAGGGAACCAATAAATAATTTCATGGTATTTACACAAAGAACCCACGGATTTATTAGGATATGTGGAATTAGGACTGGAGGATGTAGTAGACACTCCTTGATGTCCTTGACTATTATCTAACATTTGTTTCCCACCAATAGGTTATTACTTTCTTCATGTTATTTGAAAAGGATTAAATATATTTACATGGTTGGTGAAAAAATGTTGAATATAGTCTAGATTTCCCTAGAGGACCCACTACTATCAGAGATTACATGGTAGAGACATTTTTCTGGTGGCTTTGATCTTCATAGGATCGATCTCGATGCCTATGTACATGAAAAAAATAGTCATGGATCTTACCAAAGATTCCCTCAAATGAACACTTTAGGGGGAGTGAATATTTAGATAATGAGAGTAAATCAGGCTAAACACATTCTCAATATATTTGAGATAGTCCCAGAATATACTATATTTGACAACCAGATAATCCATATAATAGTCAACTAGTATCCTGAGGAGCGACTTAAAAATGTTATGTATGGAATTATGATAGGTGGATCTAACATTTTTTCAGAAAAATGATATTACTCAATAGAAAAGGGATCCCAAAGGTGACCTAGAAGAGGTAGATTATTTATCCTCATGGTCCATCTTGATTTTATTATACTAAGAATACAAATCCATGGTTTATATATATTAGAAACAAGTAGTTGTATCAATTAGTAGATCTTCCAATGGGATGGGGAAATAATCCTTTGGGAAACGATGGTTGAGGATATAAATTTTCATACACTCTCTGATATATTTGTTCTTTTTCATCACTATGATAATACTGACTAACCCCCAGGGGTGTTGGACTTCTTTAGAAATATTTCATGTAATGGGGTTTTCAACTTAGACATCAACCATGTTACAATTAGATGGATACATCTTCTTCGAATCATGTTTAAATCCACAATGCACAATAAGGAGGCCAATTTAGTGGATTTAAATTGTAGGGTAAATCCCTAAAATTTATTTATAGTTTTAGTAAAACATATCATAGTGTGGTTCCAAAAAATCTATATATCTATTATACTTTCACAAGAACATGACTATACCAATTAAAAATTTCCTTGTATTTTAATCTTTATAGAGATTCATCTATGTTAATTCATAAATAGTGGTGGATACACCTTACATTAAATAAATAGGCGATTCATCCAATCCTCATCATTATTCAATATTTAAAAATCAAATTAATTACATGAATCTACAAGAGTTGGAGATCATGAGGTAGTGATTTAATCTACTTCAACTGGGGTAAAATGTTTGTATTTTATGAAAACCATTTTGATGGAACCTAACAATCCAGTTCCATGAGTTTTCTAATGGGGATATTCACCATTATTGTCAAAACGACTGTGTTGGGTTGAATTTTATAGGGTCTAAAACACTCTTTCAAAGAAATGATGCTGGAAGGGGTTGGTGACCAAGAGGAGGAACTCCCAGTACACAATGGGAGTGTGTTTTTCCATACTTAATGGTTCCCACCTTTTATAGGAAGGGGGGGGGTGATATTCTTGAAATCCTTATTATTAGGGATGATGAAATTGTTTCTAAGGTATGGGGTTACTTAATTAAAAATTATGGATCCATTAAATTATGATATCCTTAAAATATTTGTAGGGGTTTTCCATGGTGTATGTCAAGTCACTAGGAGCACTAGAACATCTGAACTCATCAATCTAGGGTTTCTTCCACTTACTTTAATAGAATCATGTATCTAGGTAGTGACATTCATAGGATTTTAAGGGGGGGGTCATCTCTATTAAGTACCCCTACTCAACTTTTGAGGGAGTATGTGAGGAACTGATGATATAATTTGGGGTTTGTGACATGATAACGAAGTCAGGGTCTTCCTATAAAGGCATTGTAGGTAGTGTCCTACGAGATAATAATTAACTCACCGTTTTCTACAAATTCAGAAAGTTTTGTATCTAGTTGAATCATACCACATAGATTATTTCTATTCTTGTGGTATCCATGGATAATCATATTATATGTGGAAATTTTTTTATAATTGATCCCCAATATATAGAGAATTCAGGTTGGGATAAAATTGATCCTATGACCATTGTCTACTAGGAAGTGATGGATTTCCTTTCCATTGAACTGGCATGATACATAGAATGAGATTGAATGCTAATGAATGTTGCCACCCACACCCTCCTTAGATAATGAGATGATTTCTTAACACACATCATTATCATCTTCCTCTATAAAATAAGCCTTACAGATACCTACCTTAATTTTAAAATAGGGAGGGATTTTTGGGTTCTTAATGAGACAATCAAATGGATCCGTCGATAAGTAGAGTGCATCAAGGATAAAGAGCTTGGATGGTATAATGGAGAGGTGTTTTATCATATCATACTTCTGAGTGAGGGGTATATTCCTATGCACTAAAGGTATCTATTTAATACAAATATTGTAAACCATAGTTGGATGAGGTGCTAGAGACTAATTGGTTCATTATAAGTCTTTTTATTGGCTAAATGACCTGACTAAGTGTGAGGTAGTTGGGACTAGGCCCTGGATTATTCTGGATGAGTGCTAGACTATTGTGTCTAAGCCACGCGGTCAACCAACCAGTTATGTTGTGGGGGTGCACTCGATGATTCAACTTGACGGGTATTGTTCAAACTGATAATAGAGTATGTATGTTTTTTGGTATTATTTATTTGAACCATCCTTTAAGAAGCATCGAATTGAGAAATTTTATTAGTAGTATGATGCATGTTCTTCCCTTGATGGTGTCAACCAGACATGCCTAAAGGGGTAAGGTGACATTGAACCTACTGTGTTCTTTGAAACAATCCACCATCCTAATGACCCTGCTAGAAGAATTGGGATTTTCTTCATCCGTGGAACACTCTAAGGATGTATGGATTCTTGGGAATTATCCCAATTCTATGGGAATAAAATAACTGAGAGAGAAACATGGTTTCGATACTATAGGAGGATCCAGATTACTTGAATGTTGTAGACACTGGTTTTTCCAAGACTCAGGAGGCTCTAATGTTGATGTGATGGACATATGTGATGACCACATGAGGTTCTGGGTTGTTTAACTATGCATAGATAATTTCGTGGGTGTGAGAGTCCCAATGAGAATATATCCAATAATAAAATTTATATTAACCTTGTCTGGGAATGATTTTCCACTTACTATAGTACTCATCATCACAATCAATGGGGGAAGAGATAAATTTCACCTATATCGGGATGTCACCAATCTCGAATAGAGCATATTCTACTCATTATTGAGGATAATATTTATATGTGAATCACAATTTGATATTGTTCCTAAGGAGCTTATGTTATGGGTAGTAATCGTCATGGTATGTTAACCCAACATCTTGGGTTCTCTCAGTTTATAGAAACATCAAGAGGATATTTTCCATGGAACTAATAAATTAACCTTGGAAATTATCATATTTTAAAGAGTAAAAATTTGTCATTTTCATTGTGAACATAAATGTGTGTGTATGGCCCTAACATGGGTCTGTAGAAGCATTATCATGGTGATTTTTCACTTAAGTAGGCCTTTTCTATGAAGTTTTCTAATGTCAGACAGATTGAGGGGCCTCAGTTTGAACAGCGACAACCATATCTTCCCTCACAATCTTACAAACTAGAGCTATGATTTGTAATGGGTGTGATCGTTGCTTAGTATAATATAAGTCTTATTTCAAACATTTATCTCTTTCGATGAATTACTAAAATACACTCATATCCATTAGAGAGATACATGTAGGGACCATATGATCTCAAAATTTCTCAATTCACATCCTCAAAAAATGTTCCTAGGAAAGATTCACGTAAAGGGATAATATGGATCACTTATATTGGGTAATCAATTTAGAAATGCACTCATCATCCATATTATTTCATTTTAAGAGGTCAACGATGCAGGGTTTGTATAAGGTATAGTTTAATTGGTTGATAAACTACTTCTTGAGATATTCCCAGCCTATGATAAACCTTGGGAAAATTTAATAGTACCAGATAAATGTGGGCCCCTACAAGGTTTTGAAAAAGCAATGAATCTTGGATTCTTCATAATACCCCAAAGTCCCAAGAATTGATCCATATCAAGTGGTGATGTTGTATAGGTGTTCCAACATACACCTATACCATTGAACACGGTGAATCTTGGGATACCAAATTCTAGGGATGAATAAATAAGATCCACCCATGCCATATACTCTTTTTTTTCAAGTGGTATTGATTCCTACCATGTCTCAAAGGTCTCAAAATGTGTGGTGAGAGAATCTATCACATTGTTGATGTGTTAGGGAGTATTCTTCTATGCTTTGACTATCCTAATATCTTGATAAGTATAATAGTATTTGTTTATAGGTAGGAAGTCATACTGGTTAAATGGGGTATGTTCCATGTGGTACAATGGGTCATGTATTAGTCACACATAGTATTTATCCTCCAACCCGATTAGGTACACAAATCTTCCCGCCTTGACCTTTGAGGGCTAGCCAAGGTGGACTGGCTTCTCAAATAAAGAGAATATAGGGTCTCCTCAAAGGTTTTCCTTCCCTGGGTACTTATCATTGAGATGTTTTGTGGTGATCCTTTTATAAACCTCAAGATCTAGAATTAATAAAACTATTTCGGCATTTGATTCACTTACTAGTTTAGGATTAAATCAACCAATGAGTTTGGTTACTTTTTTCTATTATCAAAGTGTTGGCATGTAGAAAAATGCCCCAATGGGACTCTTGAGACCAATGTTTTGTCTCTATTGATGAGAATAGGAACATACTGGTAGGTATTCTTAGTGATGCACCTCCTCTCGAGGGGGATCTATCATTTTATGATCCTCACCACTAGAATGGTTTCCCTAATATTTCAGAGTGTTGATCATGAAAATATTCATAGTGGAAGTGGTGGGATAGGGGCCTTAGTCGACGATGGGTGCACTATCTCACCTGATGTTATTTCGACTCAAAAGGGGACTGAATTAGAGTTCAACATACTTCCCCTAGTCTCTAACAAGAACATGAGGGGATGCCTTGTGCATGATCCCCTAAATCATGAGGAGGCTCCTGATATAAGTCTAATAAAAACTATGGGGGTACCCATATGAGTTAGGATGTTAAAACACCAAATGTCCTGCAATATCTAATTTTTAGCACTAATGATATATATCTTAATGGTTTACATTGCAACATGAAAATTTTATCTAGCAATCTTAGAGAAGATTGAACATTTTCCACAGGTTTTTATGGAGTCATTCCACATGGTACTCAACAAGTGACTCTGTAATAGTGATGGGAAAGGATTCAATTGGATATAAAATGACCGTTAGCTAGTCGGTGTCTTGGATTTCCCATAATATTTACCTATCCTATTCATCACCTCGAGGATAATAGTTCTATTAATCACCCCAATCTCATTCCGATGACCATTGGGAATGTAAGGGTGGAAGTGATGTAGGATTTCATATATGCTGATTTTTTGGATAGAAGAGGCATTGAATGGGATAAACTCTTCTAAAATGGTATAGGTTCTTCTAGATCTAGAGCCAACTTCATGACCATTACCTTATATGATTGAGTGTCCAATGTGTCATGTACCTTAAAAAGTTCATCATGCACATGTGGCTCATCATGGTTCTCTCTTTTATCCAAGGGAACCAAAGAAAACCCCAATGTCTCCCCTATCTCTAAAGAAACTAAAGATAAGAGGGACAATAATGGTGATAGGGGTGTCTTTATAAAGAGTACCTTAATGGAAACTATGATTTCTTACACTTGTAGGTGTTTATTGATAGATTTGGGGACCTTATACACTTCATCTTCATGGACAATCCTTATGAACAGATGGGATCCTACCCCTATCATTTTTGGTGGAGGTGGAGGAATATACCTAGATTAATCAATATCCCTTAAGTCTGAATGGTCGATGGTGAGATGGGGTTTCATTTTATATTCCACTAACGACACCGTGGGAGCTCCCTGATTAAATACCCCAAGGTTCATAGGGATTTATCCTATCTGTATCATTTCCAGTGTCATGGGATGGGCCCTGAAAATAGTTTTCTATGATTATTCCATGGGGAGGACCCTTAGAGCATTGGAAGTCATTGGCACATGGAGGGCCTCTGTTTTAGATGATGGAGTCACGAGGAGGAACTCCATTGAAGAACTCTTCATCAATGGGCTATCCACCATGATAGCTTCTGATGGTTCCCATGGAAAAGAGACTAAACCTAAACAATTTGGTGGGTGATTGTGTGTCAATCCAAAAAGATTAATAAAATTCACTTTCACAGTATTAGGTATTCCACGAGGTTCGTCAGTAGTGGTGGGGTCACTAGAAAGGATGAAGAGGCATCATATTGAGAAAGGATGAAGGCCTTCCCCATGAATTGAAATCATGCATTATATATTGTATAAAATGGAGTAGTGATTGACTTAACCTTCTCATTAGCTGGTGGGGCCCAAATTCATTATCAAGTTGTAGGAGCCCTTCTCGGATACTATCGGGTGTTAGCCACAATAGACATGACTAGTGCATCACCCACTTCATCAAAATATGGTTGGGATATTTTAGAACATTTCAGAGAGGGCACCCCAACATGTATTGTTATCGTAATGGGGTTAATGATTCCCATGTGTAGTCCCAATAGAAATGACATCAGTGTTTCACAAAAAAAATCCATGCCCCACTATTATACATCTCTAGTTGGGAGAATCCATTTTTGTTTGTAGAGATGAACAATGGTGTTGATCACCCTCAGTGGGAAATTATCATAGATGGAGACTTGGAGAGGGTGCACATTAGCTATAGGACCAGTGAACATTTTAGGAGGAAGGTAGTTTTATAGTATTTACAAATTATCGATTAGCTTTCCCCCATTCTTATTAGAGGAGGGATATTTTACATTTCTAGTTGTAGGTGTCATGTGTGAGACCTGATGTCAACTATCAATACATTTTTTTAGAAAGCAAAGCCCAATGGTCCAAAAACAACTTATCCATTCCCAGGGGGAGTAAAAGGGATTCACATAAATAATTTTTAGAACTGTAGATACCCAATTCAATTCATCTTCCTCCAATTATAGGATAAGAGTTTAACAACATATTTATCATTAATTTTTGGACACTTTATCTAAGGCAAACTTTTGGTGTGCTTTTTAGGATCCACATCCTTGGGTTGGCTATGACTCCTCATTTACATGGATTCCCACTTTATGAAGGTAGGTTACATTCAACACTTTGGTTAATGATGTTATCAATTTGATCATAATTGTAGGCTAGGATATCATCTCTTCCATATATTAATTCTTCCTTGGAGTTTAGTGCCTTGTTTTTGTCTTCCTTACATATCTGGGATATGTTCATGTATCTTGTTCTCAATTCCATCTTTTAGTAAAAAATGATTAATTACACATCTTTCAGCCATTATAGGGAGTCTATATATGGTTTTTTGTTTATGTGGATGTTAGGTATGTTGGTAATATATAAGCCTTCCTCATTTAGGTTTCTGTGGGAACATTATACTCATGATTTAAGGAGACTAATGTACAAAACTTGAGACTTCCTATGATCTCCACAAGGAAAAATATGTTCAGTGTGTAAGGAATCCATGGATCATCACCTCAAGCATCCTGTTATTTTCATATAGGGTAACTCACATTTGTTATGTGAGGCATCCAACACTCGTAATTCCAGGAAACATATGTGCATCACATAGGCTCATAACCTAGGACATCTCATTATCATCACCGAAGTGGATAAAATCAGATTTTATTCTCATCACATACACTTCTTATGAATAAAACTTAAATAATACTACGATAATCAACTAGGGATGGTATTTTGATGCCTTATATGAGTCATAGGTTTATATACGAGTGTGTATTATTCATATGTTTAATTTTCAGTGTGGATAGTCCCATATACACACATAACATATCATCTAGTTAGAAGATCAAATCATAATGGGGAGGACTCCCATATTTTCTCATTATTTAATAGTATGATAAATGGTTGGAATTTTATGGGAATTGTGAATTATAGTGGGGAAATTGGATTTTTATAGTGATAAATATGGCCAAGATTTGGAGTTTCCACCACCCTAGGGGGACAAATTTTCCTTTGTTAGGGGATGTAATTATTAAACCACATAGATGTTTCCTAAATATCCTATTATTAGAAATGGATCAAAACCCTTGTTGTTTTACTACATGGTTTAAGGTCACGTGGAAGGACATATATATATAGTTTAATATCATATAGTAAGGACACTTTTTCCTAAAAGAGGAAACAACAAGGGATGGTGTGGGGATTAAACCTAGATGATTCTTTAAGGAAGTGAGTATCATCTCATGTTCATTAAATGAGGCATCCTATCTTCATCAGAAAGGGTATAGTGACCGTTTAATGTTAGGTGTTGAGGAAATTTTCATTTATTTTAACATCATGTGTCAATGTTTTTGTCAAGAAGTTTAATTTCCTTTGATTATGACACAATTCTATGTTGTTTAATGTATTATATATTGGATTTTGGTTTGGGGAATACAAGTGGAGCTACCTATTCCATAATTAATATGGGAGGAGAGAAGGATTTAGGGATCCCACATGCACTTATAAAGGGAAACAATGGTATATATCACTTGATGATTCCATGGTAGGGATTACATGCCCATTGAAAAGGTTATTTTAGAGAGATAATGGAATGAATATTTACCATTATAGGAAGCAGTTAGTCATCCCAAGGAGAGGGTCACAATGCTTCAGAGTAGATAGAAATGTGTTTTCCTAACAACTTCTTATAGAAAAGGGATTCAACATGAGTTTCCAAAACATCAGTTATGATAATGAGTTTTTCATACATAAAACCTTGTTTAAAGACCTGAAGGAAACATGAGAACCTAACATGAGTGCAACTATATTTGGTGGAAGGAGTAATTGAGTCAAATACTCAGAGGTTTCATCACAAAAATTTGGAGTTTCATGAATCTCTGATATTTTCTAAACCATGGGTTCTAGAACAAGGAAATGGAACTGTTGGTGGAGTCATAACTACCAAAACATTTGGTTTTGTGAGAGTCCTGTAGTTACATGAAGGTATGATCTTGTGTGAACATGTTTGTACATTAGGGGCAGTTATATGAAGAAATATATTTCATATTTCAATGTGATTTAAGGCCTATGTGTGTATTTTAATTCAATTTATCTACCTGGGAGAATCCATGGTAGGTCCTAGTTGGGAGATATTTATGAAAGGGAGGGTTTCAAAAACAAGAGTGTAACTCTTAAACATAAAGCGGTCAATCCCCCAATTGAGGGGGGGGAGGTGATGCTCAATTTAAAAATATTTTTTCCTTCCTAAACAATGTCTTCATAAAAATAATCTATATCATGCAACACAGGGATGAATTTCATAATTATTTGTTTGAAAACACCAATTCCATTTCCATTTATATAATCCCACTAAACATAGTCATTTTATATCTCATTTCTTGTGCAACTAAGTTTTTTTTCTGAACTTGGTAGTTTCATGAAAATAATTTTTTTTATGAAAATGCATATTTTTAAGAATGGTCCATAGGGATGAGTTGACCAACACATTAGTAAGATTATGTATTTAGAAATATTAAACTCATTTTCAATGTGAAGAAAATCCTTAGCTAGATCATGGGGTGATGATTGGCCAACTTCCTCATGGGGCTATCCTTGTCATTAATTGGTGTTATCCCTTGATGATTGTCAATGTTTTTTCTCTTTATAAACATTAAAATAATTTTAATAATTTATTTAACATCTTATTTTTGGTAAAAAGTCCATAAAACATAAATATGTCTATATTCCTTACATTAAAAAATAAAACCATTATAAATTACGTAATAGTAAAAATAAAATAAATGAAGTGAACTACTAAAAAATTTATAAAATATAGAGTTATCGTATCAATATATTTTGATTGATCATGCATCTAAATATCAATATAGAATAAGAAATAGACCAATGGAAAATATAGTATCTTTAAGAGAACCTGGTTAGTAGGTAAGTGATTAATTCCTCCCTAAATAGAGAGATATTATTGATATTTCATTGTGTAACACCCCAAACCAAATCACCGGGTTTGGTCCTAAATTCCACATGACCTCATTTGTGCTTCGTCATATATAAGTGGTGTCCAACTAGTGGAGAGGGTCATTAGGGGAAACATGGAGAGACTATAACCTCTGTATCAAGTAAACATTATTGTAAATAATGAAATATATAACAAATGAATCAATGAATAAAGATTAAATAATAAGGATAGCTTCAAAATACATATGAAGTACCATATCTTGTAGTAACAATATGGAATACCAACAACATGGGTCTATCTATTGAAATATTTTTTCCCTTAATAGTAAGAATATCCATTGGTGCTACCATGCTAGAAAAGTCATAAATGAAACTATTATAGTACCCATCCAAACTAAGGAAGCTCTGAATATTAAACATGTTCCCCAACTATGACCACGAAATATCTTCTTACACCGTTTTTGGATCAATAAATATCCCTTCTTTAAAAAAAACATTCCTATGAAAGTGTTCCTCCTACATCCAAAAGTGATACTTTGATAACTTTGAGTAAATATTATGTGCTCAACACATAATAAATATGATACCAATGCATTGAGGATGTGATTCGAACATCTTGTAATATATCAAGATGTCATCAATAAAATAGAAATGGAGGAGTCCAAGTACAGGTGAATGATATTATACATGGGATACATGAACACTATTTGACCATTCATTACTCCAAAAGGAATAATGAGATTATCATACACACCATATCTTCTCCTATAATCTATCTTTGGTATATCTTCCAATCTGACCCAAATTTGATGGTTTCAAGAATGAAGACAAATATTTGAATATCAGTGAGTCCCATTAACAAATAAAACAAGTATTCATTCATTAGCATTGGGTACCTATTTTTTTACAGATCTAGTTCAACTTACTATAGTATAAACCAATTTGAAGACAACTGTTAACCTTATAAAACAACATCATTGAACCCCATTGGTAAGTTATCAGTATGAAAAATCATTTATATTTAATATCTTCAAGAAGCACCTTGGTTCATTCGACTCAACTGTGTAACACCCTAACCCCTCTATACTAGATCCAGTGCATTAATTGATACATTTTCATGGTTATAAGGAATGAAATCCCAAAGGAATGACCATTTTAGTAGTATTTAAGAAACATGATATATACATGTAACTCAAATTACAATGGTAATGGTAAAAAATTGCAATACATAACAAAAAAATGGTATCCACAGAAACTCGATAAATGATATCCTCTTACGAACCAGTTAAAGGTAAAAAAATGAAAGGGGTGAGATAAAATGCCCAGTAAGGGTTAAAAATAGAAGAAGCAAGAATCAATAATAACTGAAGCACAAAAAACATGGCATAGTCAATCTGGCATGGTGAATAAATGAAAAAAAATCACGCTATTAATATCTGAGAATGAAACTACATCCATATTTTTTTTCAGAGTGAAAAACTCATGGATAGAAATAAATGATAATGAATAAATAGAATTATTATTAATTGGTCTTCATGTATCTGGAACATCATACCATAATACCTTCAAAACAGTTTAGTTCTGTGGGAAGAAATCCGTCTGATTTTTGGACACAAACTCGAAGGGTTTGTTGGAAAATGATTTGTCTCATGAGACCTGTCGATGAATCATGGGGATATAAAGAGCCCCACAAACATATTAAAGTCCAAATAATTATTTATAAATTGATTTAATATAATATGAGTATTCCTTTTCAATATCTGTAAAGAGTAGATTATACAGATTCATCAATATGTTTCACAGCTAAAACAACATTCCAAATAAACATTATATGTAAAATATTATACAGTTTAAAAAATAAACATATCCATGATATGAGAATATAGATAATATATAGAAATAAATTTTGAAATTAAAAGTGATCTCCAATGGGCAGTAGGTACATAAAATAAGGAATATTAGGTGCACAATACAACGTTAGTTACAATGAAATGGTATTTGAGACAAAGTCCCTTTCCACAATGTAATCAGTCGAATCATATGACCAGAACATAATAACCAACAAATTAATCATTTAATAACATGAATATAAATGTAGTAATGAAATTATATAAAAAATGGTAGTAAATTTACACCAAATACAGGAAATAAGTGGTGAACAATGGAAATCTCATGGAAATGAAAGTGAGATGAGAAAACCCTTTATAAACATTTCAACATGGTAACAGGTGTTCTTGCGAGGGATTAATGAGAGATAAAGGGGTATCCTATTATTTATATAACATAATAGAATTATGTTGGTGGTGTGAAAACATAACCAATCATTAGGAATTAAAAATAAAAGGACACAACATAGGGGGAATTCTTGAATAAAAGTGAGAGAGAGGATTCCATACCAAGAACATATCATTAGATTGAGGACAAATCAATGAAATAATTATTTGTGACAAACATAAACCAGAAATATAAATGTTTATGTACCTAATAAAACAATCATAGGTCATTCACACATATTTTGGAAAAATAAAAAACCAATGACATTTATGTTTAACTCAATGAATGGAAAATGAGTTACGATATCCCTTACATTAAGGTCGAAGGTGTTCTTGATTTTTCTTAACGACCTGAATATTCAAATTTTCTTCATTAATTAATAAGTCCCAAACCTCATAAAAATTTAATTGATATGGTATAACTTTATTAGGTTCATTCATGGTATTTTGGATGGGTTTTAAGAGATTCAATTTAATTGTTTTGGAAGCATTTTCTTCCTTGTTTTTTCATGAACAGTTTACTTGCGTTAATGAATGGAAGTTCATTTGAAATGAGGATAAAAATCCTGAATTGTAAATATATATAATTACTAACATTAACGATGATCTTATAATGATTTTTGGTTATATACTTGATGATTATTCATTAGTTAAAAGTTATTGTTCAATGCTTGGATTAAATTTTCCTATTTTGTGCACAATTAAATTGTTTTGTGTTATTATTTTGTATTATGAGTGTGTAAGGATTAAAGAACATTTTATAAGGTAAAATAAATATATTAGGATCCATTTCAACCATTAAAAGTGTTTCATGACAAGTCTTGAGGATCGTAATGCAAATTGCAAAACCGTCTTCATTGAGTGTGATAAATTAGCACATCTCAGACAGTGTTTCCATTTATAGTATAAAAGGAGGGTGAAAAGAGATAATGATGAAATATACCATTATCATAATTAGAATACAGTACCTTTAAGGGAAAGGAATTATCATTTAATTTAGATGATGTGAGGTTATTAAAGAGCAAAAAAATAATAAAACTTCCGAAATAATATGAAAGAAAAAGAAGAGAGGATCGCCTCTTGAGTACTCCTCATTGAGAAACTCTTTAAGACCTTTGTTTTTTGCTTTTTGGTGAGACCAGAGGGCCTTGTACATGAGGAGAGGGCTTGGGAAATGTATTTTTAAGCCTTTAGGCAAGGATAGAATCTTTAGTGGTGTGGGAGGAAGAGGGGGTGAGGGGTGGTTTATATAGTGGAAGAGGGGAGGGATTTTACATTAATTTAATTATAATTTTAATATTTTTTCTCAAGACTATGAATAGTCTTGATTAATGTGATATAACATAGTAATAATTTCATGTGAGTTCTAACCAAGTGGGATTACATAATCCTTGCATCAACTATGATGCAATAAATTAAATATTTAGCATTTATTGTAATTTATCATATTTTACTATTTAAAAAAAATCAAGTATTTCAGATAAATCCCAAAAATTCACCCTAACCATTTATCGACGAGTATAATACAAAACTAAACTCCATTTTTCAAAAATAATTTCCTAGATATGATAAATTTAATTTTTATCTAAAATCATTATTTAATCGAAAAATATAAACACTTAAAATATTCATCTTCATTTTTAAGGTGCTGAAATTTATTTATACATTCATGGGTATGGATACCATTAATAAGAGTCAAATTACTATTCATAATTGAAAGTTATTATTCATATGGGTAGGTAACTATTCATAAGGGTAGGTTATTATTCTTTGAAAATTAAGTTAATTCTATCAGACTCTTAATATCATCCTGATCGCAACCGTGATTGTCCGTTTTTCAAAATTCAAAACACAAAAGTGGAAAATTTATGTTTAAAGGACAGGTTATGACTATCTATTAAATAACCAATCTTAGTTTCAAATAAACACAATTCTTTACGAAATATAGGCTATGTAATGAAAATAATGTATTTAAGAGAAACATACCTTAAAACGTATGGGGTGTTATTAACTAGTTCCATTCGATATAGTGGAATTAATATAGGTCATGAAATAGGTATAACATCAATATCAAACTCAAATCCCCTATAAAGTGGTAACCAAAATAAATACACATGAAAGACATCTCAATACAGGTTTATCATATGACAAAAAGAGGATGTAGTCACTACTTAATCCACTAAAAGAAACATACAAGAGACCTACCCTAAAAGGATATCTCTATGATGAGGATCTGATATCAATTTTCTTTATTTGATGTCCAAATCACTGACCAAAACAAACTTCACTCCATTAGGAGACATAAAAGTAACTTGTCTCTAATAGAAATTTATGAGTGCACAATATCTGGCCAACTAGATCATGCTAAGGATCACATTGAAACCTAAAATCTCTAAAGTTTTAAGCCTATGAAATTTCGTAAACATTTTTTTAATTATATTGGGTATATAAAAATAAAAATTTAAATTATCCAAACTATAATAACTATTATAATATATAATAGTGTTAAGACATAGTTAATCCCATGAGCAAAAAGTGTTATAATATTTCAATAGTTTCACCTTTTTTATGATTTTAAATAAAAATAAAATAACCAAACTAATTGTGAGGTGTGATTAAACATACTCAAAAAGAATGAAAATGAGGATGAAGAGGGGATAGTTGATATTTAATGATTGATTTTCATAGATTTTAAATAATCCAATCATTACTTTGGAAGTTATATGAAATCAAAATTTTAAAAAATTCTTGGCGACATATTTCCTAGCCTCTCAGAATTAGCTAAAACCACGTATGATTGTAAACTCCTCTCTCAAGGTATGTATATAGTAGTAACATTTGAAATTAGTTTAATATTTTATATTAAAGTTAAATCTATGTTGAATCTTATTTTCCACTTACCTCAATCAGATTGGGTTTCTTCTAATAATTTCTTTCACTTTCACTAGGTAATTAAGGATGTGATTATGTTTTTTCTCAATGTAATACAATTTAATAATATGAATTAATTTTTTAGAAAGAATTAATTATTGGGCACTCATCCTCTTCCATTAACTCACCCTTACCTTGAATGATTAGATATTGATGGAGAATATATCAACAAAAATGAATGAGCTAATCATTTATGGAATGGTAATATAAAACATAATTCTAAAAAAAGTGTATTGTAATCATGGAGACACTTGCCTATTACATTTTCAACTAACCCATAAATTCAATCTTAAAAAGATAAAAATAAAATGAGAGAATTAATGATATAATTTATGAATCATCATGTTTTATTATGATCCTTCTTGTTCACTCTATGTGATTTGAATTATGAGTCCCTCTGAATCTAGATATATCCTTTTTCACAGTAGTAGTACTCCACTATTTAGAGAGGTAAATTCCAGGGAATTCCCCCAACTTCTTCTATAATTGTATACACTCAATTACCTCCTCTAATGTGTTCTCTTTGACTCAACCAAAACTACCCCTTTATTTCCATTTGAATGTTTTTTTTCTTTGTGAGAGAAAATAAAAGTGTATTGTAAAAGTGGAGACACTTACCTATTAATTTTTCAACTAACCCTTGAATTAACCATTACAAATAGAAAATAAAACTATATAATGAGTGATAAAATTTATGAAGCATCATGTTTGATGATGATTCTTCTCCTCCACTATGTGTGATTTGAATTATGGGTCTCTTCGAGTCTAGATATATCTTTTGTCACAATAGTATAACTCCACTATTTATAGAGAGAAATTATAGGGAATTCCCAAACATTTACTCTAAGTTTAAACTTTCAATTAAATCCTCTAATTTGTTCTCTTTGAATCAACCAAAACTATCTCTCTATATCAATTTGATTTTTTTCCTTTGTTGTGAGAGAGATGGGGGTTGTTATTGATTTTCATGTAAAAAAATATTATTTTGTAATTGAACTTCCCTCTAAATAGTAAACTATATTTTTGGAATTTTTTTAACTCCCTTTAACATGGAAATGAATCTCACTCAAATTTTTCTCCCTCAAAACCCTATGGCTCTGAAAATATCAATTATAGACCTAAAGAGTTCAGTTGTTTGAAAAATTTATATAACTGACCCTCAATGTGCATCCAAACTTTATAAATTCACAACTACTTATTCACACTTATCATTGATACTACCAATTGAGGAACCTCCATGACACAGGATAAACCCTATACCATAGGTGAACCACCGTTTTTTTCTTCAAATATGTCCAACTGTGGAAATGGAATAATTTATGTTCCATGGTGCAACAACATCTTTTCATCTATATGGATACAATGTAGCTAGTGTTACCATAACATAACCTCAATATTCTATCAAAACATTTAGTTATTACCTAATAAAACTCTCTATGGTGGATCTAGTAGTCCAAAGATCCTCTTCTTCTTTAGTCTAGGCCCCCCATATCGACTGCATTGAAAGAGAAAATAATATAGTATAATGGTCATCTAAATCATATCATGGCTAAGATCCTCAATTGTCTTTCACGGCACCACTACAACGTAGAAACGATGGTCAACTATGTTGCACGGTGGTATATGGAAAAGAATTGGTTGTAGTGGTTTGGATGAAATATTTTAGGACAAAATTGAATGATCCAAGATCAAAATGACATAAGTTAGAATGTATTAATAGTACATAGCTTCTGATCCATGCCATATTGAAGTTATACTTTGCCTATTTCACCTTAATAAATGATCGTGTGGAAGAAACGACTCAAATTTCTTTTGTAGGTATGGGCTTCTTTCACACTCACACACCACTTACAAGGGACCATTCCAACATTCAAGGGACTAAAAATCTTTGTTTTAACCCCTACATGCACTCATACATATTCAGGACCCTCCTTCCTTTTTCCTCCCTTATAGACCTTCACCATGTGATTTTCTGGATGGCCGATGATATTTTTGATGACCAGTGGGTTGATGGATTGTATGGGTCAGGTACTTTTTGTCTATGTTTTCTTCTTATCCTTTTCCATTTCTAGCTACACAAAACACACCAAAATACTAAGGATAATAAAATTGATAAAAACAATTATTTTATGTTTTTTTAATTCTTTTTCAAAATTTTCATCTAAATACGCTAAATACCAATAGATGAATATTATTAATTAAAACATGGATGTTAACACATAAAAAAGGATTTTTATAATTTTAATTTTCAAAAAAAATTAATGCAAAATATAATGTCCTCAAATCCCCCACTCTAAAACAATTATTGTTCTCAAGCATATATCCCCACTATGGATTAAAAATGAAACCCCCATTATAACAATATTCAACATTCATAATTAATGTAATCAAACTATTATCATTTAGGTAAAGGAATTTTTTAATGACACATAAATAAAGTGATTATAACCCCACAATAGATATAACATATTTTATTTTCCTGAGAAAAATAATGGAAGTTCTTATCTATTACATTCAACCCTCATAATTTATCATTATTAACCTGCTAATAATGATTTAACTCACCCCATTTTTCTTATCATCTCTCAAAGTAAAATGAATATGATATTTTCCTCATACCTTGAGTACAATAAAAAATTTACAAATTTGAAAATTATATAAATTCTCCACTTAGTAGAGACAAATATCACTAATAATCAAGAGAACATGGAAATATAGATAAAAAATTATGTGGTTAAGGGATGGTAATAAATTGATAAATAAAACATTAAGCTAAAAATATTTTTGTCTATAGGTGGTAAAAATGATAAAAAAGTAAACATAATGACATTATCCTTATAGAAATTATATATTTCCCACAATTCACAATCTCTTGTATGCCCATAATTTGTTAAATGCACAATTAATGAGTTTCCCCAATAATTTTGTTTTCATTTTCATTTTCATTTTTTTTCAATTACTCAAAAATTGAGTTAGGAAAATTCTAACACCCATCACCCAAATCACAATGATAGAAATAATTTCCCATGTGATGCTGATTTTTGACACTCCATAACTCATCCTAAAAGATTCAATTTTTTAAATTAATTTTTAGGGGATTGAAAATGAAAAACAGTGAAGGAAAAATTATCCTTCTTCCAAAAATGTAGTAAGGCACCCAAAAAATATTCTATCAAAGGGGTATTTCCCTTATTCCTTGTAATCCCTTTCCCCCCTACACTTGAAAATTTATCAACAGGAAAAATTTAGATTATGTGTATGAATGGATAAATCATCTATGAACATGGATTATTCATATAAAACACCATCAATTATATCTTAGGGGGAAATATTATTAATGTTAGGTAGTTCTCAAGGATAGTGGATACATAAAAAAACAATTCAATCATATTTTATGTGAATTTTTACAATCATCATTTTGTTACGTTAAAATCCAAATCCTAGTAGGTAACATTTCCCATTTTCTCTATGAAAATTTAATAAGAAATATTGTAAAAAATTGTTCATGGAACCTCTCAGTAATTTGAAAATGTAATTTAAAGTAAATCAATCATGGCATGTTTCATAAATGAAAAAATAACAAATATGAACTTCTAAAATTTAAACCATGAAAGATGGTAGGAAATTTTATCTACATGTGACTACAAGTAACAATAGTTATTCATTGAACTCTAATCCATCTATTTCACTCTAATCATCCAATATCCCCATTTAATTAATTTAATTACATGGAAAAAAAATTAAATCATAAAATGATGTGGTTACTACAAATTATAATTAAAATTGAGAAAAAGTAAAAAACCATTATAAGTATGGAAATTGATTTATTAATATTTAAACTCAATAGAAAATAGATTTTGAAAAAATGGGGATAAAAGGTGAACACTATAAATTTAGAGCTTACTCCACTCGATATTTGAAACTATTTTCATCTTGTACCATACTATCTTTGTTCTCTACATATCTTCAAAGATATCAAACCATAAAATTCAGAATATCCATACAATTAATTTCCAAAAAATGTTATTGGATGTAGAGTTTTCAATGAATACTAAAATTAAATCCTAAACTATGAAAGAAAATACTTAAAAAATCATGATTCCTCACAAAAATCACATTTATTTAGGATGTTATTCTTGACCTTATCTTATTAATCACATAATGAGAGTAGGGATTAGATCCAAACATATCATATTGAACCAATGTTTTCTTTGTTAAAAATCTAGTGTCGCTCTTCTATTGTTCCTCCTCATGGAAAGATATTCTTCTTCTTATTGAGTGATGTACCAAGTTGTGGAAAACCCACAATATTTGGAATAAAAGATCATGAAATGTCCAAATAGGGTACTGCTCCTCTATTTTATCATTTAGTGGCTACTATTTTCCAAATAATATACCCAAATCCTCATTTTCAACAACCACTCCTCCTCATACTCCTTCTCTGAGGGATTAACTTCCATAAGTTTTATAGTGTATTACTAGATTTTATTTTTTCAAATATCCTCCTCCTCTGGTTCCTCAATTTTAGAAGTGTAGGGTTCATCTTTTTATTTTTGATCAATAGTATGTGGTAAAAAAAAATTCAAATAAGTGTGATCAAAAGATAAATAAACTAAATTATGTCATAAATTCTACCCTTATTCTTCTACTACTTATTCAAGTTGCATTGTAGTTGGTTTTGGAGGGTTTTCTTGTTATGAAGGTATTGGATTTTCCTCCTCCATCATGTCAAGTATGTTATCAAATAATTTAGCAGCTCCCATATCCCTTTTATTTATCTTCTCCTTTTACAAATTCTCATTTTTCCTCATTATCCTTCTCATCCACCACTTGGTGGCTACCACAGAGAATTCAGAACAAGCATCAGAAAAATAACACAACTCAAATTCAGCCTCAAATTCAAATGTTCTTATAAATGCGTCTTCATACTAGAAATAATCTTTTATTTCATCCTTTTAAGATTATTTAATCATGCCTTCTAGGATTTAAATCAATATTTTTAACTCAAATTATATTCCTTGGATGTATATTTTTAGATATGGGTTCATTTGTGGTTCTATTTGCTTTCCTTGATTCTCCCATCCTTAACATTGGAGTTTCTTATACAATTATTCAATGTTCTATGATGGGGTTGATTATTAGATCCCAAAAAAGATTTGTGGCTTGTGGTTTCTTCCTAAGAACAAAAACTAAAATACACAGAGTGCATAAAATAAAAAATTAATTAAAAATATAATAATATAAAATCCAAAAATTGATAATAGATGGTGGAATGACTTATCTAACTATTGAATTTATAAAATATTTATCCCCAGCAACGTCACTAGTTTTTACATTTGCTGAATGATTCATTAATTAAATTAGGGATATAAAAATTAAAATTTAATGTATCCTGATAGTACTAACTATTAGAACAAAGATTAGTTGTATGATTGGGTTGATCCGTCGAGGAAAAGGGTTATTAGATTTTATTATTTTTTACTTTTTTCAGAATTTTAATAAAAAATAATATAACTAAAGTAATTAGGTGATTTGAATATCTGACTCAAAATGAATTAAAATGAGGAGTAAGCGAGGAGAGTTGATATTAAATGAGTATTTTTCATAAAATTAAATTAATTTAGTCATTACTAGCATAATTCTTAACGTCCCGGTTCTAGAAGCCACCCCAGGGCGCATCGTACCCAGTTGGTCACATGGCCTCAATCAAATTTCCCCAAACTCCAGAGGCTGCCGACTAGCATCGAGGGCCTTGGGTGTGATAGTGGGGAAACTATGCCCTCATTGGTAGAGTACACAGCAGAAGTAAACAAAACATTCAATAGAGGAAACAATAAATATTCAACAACAATAAACAGTGTAAGACTAAAACAATAAACAAATGGAGAACATATTTCTATATGTAATGATGTATGATACATATCTATGAAAGTATCCAAACATGTCACAATGCTGGAAATACAAATAGTGCTAAAACAAGTACAAAATAAAAGATAAATAGCTCCTCAGCATAGCAAGCCTAAGCCTGGTCCCATGCTCTCCTTCTCCAAAGCAATCAAGTACCAGATGTCGAAGGGTTCATTCCCTTGTCTATACCTGCAACAATATAGTCTGTTTGGGCCCAAAGTCATGACCCAAATAGGGTGTGAGACTAAATCACAGTAGGTAACCACGCGAAGATCTGTGCCTAACAGTCAGTGAGAATATGGAAGGTAATAGTACAGTAAGTAGTAAACAGTAACAGTAAACAACATGTAGTAATCAGTAAGCAGTAACAGGATGATATACAATAGTAATCAATCCAAAAAACAATAAGTAGAAGTGAAGCAAACATCTAACCATAATAGGAACCCCTCTAGGAAGTACTCCCAGCCAACCCCTCTGGTCCTATCCAAGAAGTACTAACAACCCTCTGGGCAGTGCACTCAGCCTAACCCCTCTAGTTTGGTCATACAAAATTATAAGACTCTCTGGGGAAACTCTCTCAATCAATTCCCCTTATAGTCTAGTGTAGTCAGGGACTCTATGAGGAATATCACATGGTCTAACCCTATTGTATCCCCAGGGTCTAGAGACCTTCTGAGGAAGCTCACTCGGTCAATCCTCCTATAGTCTCAAGTCTATCATAGACACTCTGAAGAAGTTTTCTCGATCAATTCCTCCTCTAGCCAGGAATGGTTTAAGGAAATTGAAACAAGTAAAGCCTCTCTGAGGAAGATCACTCGGTCTACCCTCCTGTTTTCAATAATATCAAAGACTCTTTGATAAGCTCATGCGGTCTATCCCCGGTAGTTTATAATGTCCAATACTCTCTGGGAAGCTCACTCGGTCCATCCCCTGTGGTCTATAATGTCCAAGACTCACGGGGAAGCTCACTCAGTCAATCCCTTATAGTCTATAGCACCAGGTTCTCACGGTCCCATGCCAGTCAGTGTATAATAATGCTATAAGGCCAAATTACACATATAGAACTACTTGGCTAACTGTTCTACAGAATAACAAGCATGTCGAGAATATCATTCCATCCTATGGTCACAAGGCATGGAAAACATGTGTAACGGTCAAATATACCAAGACCCAACGGTTTTAAATAGAAAAAGGCATGGGAAAACATCCAAGCACAACAATTATACTCATACAAGATCAAATTACCTCTACACAAGTATACAAGCAAGGCAAGAAAACAACAGGAAAAAACGATAAACACGCATTACCGCGTTCACGGGTATTGATGGTAATTTGCACATAAAACTCAAAGGCTTTGAATTGTAAGTCACAAAACACCTACCTTGATGCTAAGAGATAAATATACTTTTACCAAGAGGGTTGATTCTCCTTAGAATGGCACAGATCTAGGAAAAGGAACAAAACGTTCAACCCATGATATCTTGAGAAAGAGGGAAAATCATGGAATGAAACTCAAGAAGAAGGAAGAGCTCACCGCTGTGGTTCCAACGCATTCGACGGTGGTCGATTCAAAAAACTGAAAGAGGCTCGGAGGATGTTCGCGGTCGTATGGGAGGCTCTCGGTCGAAGAACCTAGAGATTAAGATGATTCTGTCAATTAGGCACGACCCCGGTCTATTTAATGAAAAAATAGAAAGTATACTGTGTGTACATCTGGAGTACACGACATGTACTAGGCTTTTCCGTACTCCGCTTTAAGTGGCCTCCACATCACCCCTACACACCGTGTGTGTGGCTCAGACACGGCTAACACACGGGCTTGCATGACATTGAAGTACACTGCATGTACTTATAAAGTACATGGTGTTTAATTTGAAAATTTCCATATTTTCCAATTTTTTAAAAAATTACCAGAAAAGGAAAAACATAATTGAAAAGAAGTTCCAAGTTATTACAAACATCCCCCCTTCAAGAAATTCATCCCCAAATTTCCCTAGCGAGACATAGAAGAAGAAACCCCGAACAGCTTGGGCCACTACGATCACACCTCGGCCTCCCTCTCCCAAGTCTCGTCTTGTACTCGCCCGTTCTACCATAGCACCCGTACCAAAGGAATAGACCGGCCACTGAGAACCTTCATAATTAGATCGAAAATTTGAATAGGATGATCCTCAAATGACGCATACTCTTCGAGCTCAACCTCCTTGGGTTGAAAGACACGAGGCAAGTCTCAAAAGTAACATCGGAGGTGAGAAACGTGGAAGACGTCATGCATATCCCAGTTCCTATGAGGTAACTACAACCGATAGGCAACTAGCCCAACTCTCTCCAACACCTCCAATGGCCCGACATATCGTGGTGAAAGCTTAACCTGTCTTCGAATCCTCTAGTGTCCCAACCTCCATTCGACACGCAGGAAAACCTGATCCCTAACCTCGAACTCTAGAGGTCATCTCCGCTAATCAGCATATGACTTCTGTCAAGACTGTTCTATATCCATCCACTTCCAAATCATCCCTATCTACTATGAGGTTTTCTGAACAAGAAGAGGTCCCAGAAAAGCTGTCTCTCCTACCTCCAGCTACCATAAAGGTGATCGACATGTCCTACCGTACAAAGCCTTGTAAGGTTCCATCTGAATGGTCTCCTGAAAACTATTTTTATAGGAAAACTCCACAAGAGGTATATGTTTCTCCCAAGAACCTCCAATGTCCATAATGAAGGATTAGAACATATCCTCAATCACCTGAATCACATGCTCAAATAGGCTATCTGTCTAGGGATGGTATGCTATACTCAAAAGTACCTGTGTACCCAAATCCTTTTAGAGTGCCTGCCAGACCTAAGAAGTAAAACGTGCATCCCTATATAAAACAATGGAGTGTAGAAATAAATGTAGATGTACAATCTCTCTGATGTAAAACCTTCCACGCTCATCAACACTAAAGGTCTCCTTGATCAACAAGAAGTGAGCAACCTTCGTAATCTTATCGAAGACAACCCAAACAACATCACTCCCTCGAGGTGACCTCGGTAACCTGGTCACGAAGTCCATCATGACATCATTCCACATCCACTTAGGGATGGGTAACTGCTGAAAAATCCATGCATGTACTTAGTGCTCTGCTTTCACCTGCTGACAAGTAGAACATCTCATGAAAAACCCATAAACATCTCTCTTTATACCTGGACACCAGTACTGGCAGTGTAGATCACGATACATCTTGGTGATGCCAGGATGGACTGCCCAAACTGAGGAATGAAAATCCTATATCATCTCCTCACGTATGTCTGCTAGAACACATAAGCGTCCTTGGAAACAGAAGATCTCATCCTCACCCACTATCCATCCAGGAAGAGGGTCTTCTTCTTACACACTCTCCCACAGAACTAGGCCTTCTGAGTCTGATAGCCACCTCATCTGTACTAGATTAAGAAGAGTATAGGTAACAGCCATAGAAGATAGAAAAGTCTATCCCTGTCTGTCATGCACCTCCAAGTTCATCTTAGAGAACAGAGCTATAAGCTACCACTCACTGCTGGCCTCCTAAACTGCCTGAATCTGAGTTCTCCTACTAAACGCTTCCACCACTGCATTGTCTTTTCCCAGCATATAGTCATGTTCAAAGTCGAAAGACTAAAGATACTCGACCCACCTATGTTGTATCAGATTCAGATCACACTGAGTGAAGATATACTTGAGACTCTTTTGGTCAGTAAACACCACAAGGTGCTCTCCCAAAAGATAGTGTCTCAAACAGCGTAACACATGATCAACATCTTCCAACTCCAGGTCATGCATCAAGTAATTCCTCTTGTGCAGTCTCAACAGCCGAGACCCGTAAGTAACGAATCCATCTCTCTGCATAAGCACAGCTCCCAAACCGATACCTGAAGCATCACAGTAAATAGTATAGTTGTTTCCTGGCTCTGGTAAGACTATTATCGGTGCTGACGTCAACCTTCCTTTAAACTTCGGAAAGGCTGACTCACAGGAATCTAACCATATGAACTTCACACCTTTCATGGTCAGACCTGTCACCTGTGTCGCACGGTGTGAAATGTCCTGTATGAAATGCCTGTAGTATCCAGCCAACCCTAGAAAACTCCACACCTCAATGAAATTCTTTGGATGCTCCCAGGAAACTACTGACCTCACATTCTTTGGGTCAACTGACACTCTCGTCTCTGAGGTAACATGACCCAGGAACTGAATCTGATCCATCCAAAAGTGGCATTTTGATATCTTATCATCAAACTGATGCTCTCTCAGTGTACATAGAATGATATCAAGATGGGTAGCATGTTTGTGTCTAGTGTGAGAGTACACCAATATGTCATCTATGAAAACCACCATGAAAGAATCCATGTATGGTTGAAACATTCGGTTAATTAGTGCCATAAAATCTGCTGGTTCATTCTTGAGACCGAATGGAATGACCGTATAGTCGTATAGACTATACCTTCTCCCGAAGGCTATAAGTGGTATATATGATGGTCTAACATGTAACTGATGGTAACCAGACCTCAAATAGATCTTCGAGAACACCCGGGCTCTTCGAAGCTCATCAAAGAGTTCGTCAATCCTCGGAAAGGGACATCGGTTGTTGACCGTAAATTGGTTCAACTTCCAATAATCCATGCAAAGCCTAAGGGTGTTGTCTTCCTTCTTCACAAATAAGAAGGGAGAACCCCATTGAGAAGTATCGGGTCAGATGAAACCCTTCTCCTACAAATCCTCCAACTGCTTCTTTAGCTCCTGAAACTTAGGTGCAGCCATCCTATAAGGAGGAATGGACATTTGTGCTGCTCCTGGAATGACATAAATCGAGAAGTCTACCTCATGCTTCGGAAGCAAACCTGAATATTCCTCTGGAAATACATTCTTGAAACAATCCACCACTGGAGGAAAGTCTAACTGTGAAGTCTCCTGGTCATCCAGATAAAGACTGGAAATCTGGGTTGTGACTCCCCCTAGCCCATGATGCTCTAGTCTAGCTCTAACCACCTGGACATCCAACTCGCCTCTATAAATAAAAAATCCACCCTATGGTGATACAAAACTCACCCTGCGGTGATAGCAATCGACAAATTCTTTGAAGGTAACCAACCATTCTATCCCGAGAATGACATCATACCCTGTTATCTCTAGGAAATAGAGGTCCCTTAAGAAGTGACACCCAACAACCTCAAGAAGGAACTCTATGCAGTAATGTATGCTAGATTTCCTAATACTCAACAGTGTTTCAAGAGTCAACATGTCGGTAGACGAAAGGATATAGAGCCCAAGTATCTCCACAACAACAATAGAGATAAATATATTCAAAGAACCATTATCGAAAGGAGATGAAGGTAAAACAGAGGTTACTAAAATCATATGTCGAAATGTAGAAGGGCAGGGATCTTGCTCCTGATGGGTCTACTCCACAGCAAAAGTCTGGCCTAAACCATGGCCCTACGCCCCTGCATGACCACTCCGAGCTGATCCACTCTACTGTCACTGGTAACCCGGTGACTGACCACCATAGACGAGACCTCCACCACGACCCAAATAGCCGGACGAACTCCAGTTCCTAGACTGGAGGGAAAATGGTGATATGTCCCCTGAATGAAGGGTCCTAGAAGAACTCCTACCACTACCTGTAGGTGAGAAGATCTGACAAAAACGCGGAAGATGGCCCATCTTTCCGCAGGATCGGCACTCCATCGGGTCCCTCTGGAACAGAGGCCTAGTATGCCCACTCCTTTCACACTGGTATCATACAACCTGACTACCCAAAGATACATCCTGCCTACTTAGATCTCCTCGAGAAGTCTCTCTGCGGCACTTCCTACTATCAGTAGGAGGAACACTGACTCTGGATGTCGAACCGTCTGGGACCACTGCTCCTGAATCTCTTAGATTGCACTCAGTGATCATTGTGTGGTTGATGATAGAGGATATCAAAGTCAACCTGATGATATTCACATGGGAACAGATCTCCTTCCTGAGGCCTTCCTCAAACCTCCTACCAAGGAAAAACTCATCACCTGTTGGAATCGGCATGAAATGCTGCAGCTCGGTAAAACGAGATGAGTACTCCATAATAGAAAGAGTAACCTGATCGAGTCTCATAAACTGTCGGGCTCGTTTGGCCCTCAAGGTCTTCAGATAAATGTAATTGCAGAATATGTGCCAAAACGCTTCCCAATTCATACTATTCTAGCACCCTGACTGCAAGATCGCCTCCCACCACCTCTTGGTGGTGTCTAGGAGCATATAAGTATCATGCTTTACCCTTTTCTATGGAGGTATCTCCAGATGCTCAAATATCGTCAGCTTGGCCTCTAGCCATGACTCTAAAACCTAGGGTCCTCTATCCCCTAAGAAAGTAGGAGGATGCTGCTGCTGGAAAATCCACGTCAACTTAGCCATCGATGGGGTAGGAGGAGGCACTCCCTGAATGGTCTACATCATCCTTAGGATGTCCTCCTTAAACTGTGCATTGGCGCCTGCAACTGGTATAACTACTGGTGCCAAGGTTGGGATAATAGGATGATCTATAGGAGGTCCCTGATCGGCCATATCCAGTGTCTGATCACCATCTGGTAGCTGACATACAACCAGAGGACGTCTCGGAGGCATAGCTCTGAAAGATCAAAAGCACCCCTTAGATCAGGATTATCAAGGATAGAGAACACTGAGTACAAAATGGGAACAGGAGAATGAACAACTCATGTTTTACTAAACAAAACTACATGTCGTGTATAAAAACTACACGGTGTGTCCTCTTAAGCCAGACACATGGGCATGTACTTCTGCCACAACTGGTTGTGTAACACCCCACAAACACATGGCGTGTTTTCCCCCCACACAACATGTAATTGAACTCTATTCCCATGATCGAGTCTCCTTACACAACTAACCCACATGGTCCTCTTAACCACAGACTACACGGAGTGTTCACTAAGGACATGGCGTGTACTAGACAAGGTTTAAATGACCCGTGTTGTTAGTTAGAATACCGACTACACGGCGGACCCTTACACGGCATGTTCCGAACAAACACGACATGTATAGGATAAGATAACACCGACCCGTGTTGTTCGTGACATGAAGAGGTACCTAGAACAAGGCTACACGGCGTGTTCGTACCAGATACGGTGTGTACTAGATGAGCTTCCCCGACTCATGTTGTTAGTGACAGGCCGGGTACACAGCTCACTACTACATGGAATGTACCGACCATACAAGGTGTGTTCTGGAAGACTTTTTACAACCTCGTGTTTCTTCTCACACAGTAAATGACATGGTTTAAAAATACACGGTGTGTAGTCATAGAGTACACGCCGTGTATTCAAGGTTTTTCAGGGATGTAGCTCAAAAACTACACCGAAGCCCTGAAAACAATTATAACTGTCAAAGGCTAACAAGAACCAAAGGTCGTAAATAGAATAAGGCATGGGAAAAAAAATCCCATCCCAACAATTATCCTCTTACAAGATCAAATTACCTCTACACAAGCATACAATCAAGGTAGGAAAACAAAAGGGAAAAACAGTAAACACGCAATACCCCATTCCTGGGTATTGGTGGTAATTTTCACATAAAACTCAAAGACTTCGAAAGGTAAGGCACAAAGCACCCACCTTGATGATAAGAGATCAATATACTTTGACCATGAGGTTTGATTCTCCTTAGAATGACGTAGATCTAAGAAAATGCACAAAATGTTCAACCAATGATATCGTGAGAAAGAGGGAAAATCGTGGAATGAAACTCAAGAAGAATGAAGAGCTCAACGCTACGGTTCAAATGCAATAGATGACGGTTGATTCGGAAACAATATGGTGGATCTGGAGCTTGGAGAATGTTCGCAGCCATAAAGGATGCTCTTGGTCAAAGAACCAAGAGAAGAAGATGATTCTATCAATTAGGCGCGACCCCAGTCTATTTAATGAAAAAACCGAAAGTACACGGTGTGTACTTTTGGAGTACACATCATGTACTAAGCTTTTCCACACTCCTCTTTAAGCGGCCTCCACATCGCCCCTACGCACCGTGTGTGTGACCCGGACACGGCCTGCACATGTCCTTGCATGGCTTCGAAGGACACGACGTGTATTTATAAAGTACACAGCATGTACTTTGAGAATTCCCAGATTCTCATCTTTTCTAAAAAATGACCAGAAAATGAAAAACATACCTAAAAAGAAGCTCTGGGTTCTTACAAAATTACACCCAATAAAAAGTCCCATGATTTATTTGAGTATTTAGACAAGCCCCTTAACATAAGAAAAAACTACATAATAAAGTTTATTCCCCTATAAAGTTATGTCTGTAACCAAATTAGGTTTGCTTGGTTTAATATTTTATATGAAAGGAAAAGTTAATTCCACTCTCATCTTCCACTTATCTTAATCACATTGGGTTTTTTACCATAATAATCATTACTTTTTATAGGTAATTAATGATGTGATTATATTTTTCTCAATGTAATATAATTTAATAAGATGGATTCATAGGTGAGAATGAATTAAATAGTGGTTACTCACCCTCTCCCATCAACTCACCCATCCATTTAAAACTTAGTTATTCAAGGTGATTCTTTGAAACAACATTAATGAGCTATGTATTTTTTGATGGTGAATAGAAATGTTAGTTCTAAAATAAAATTTTTGTGTAAACGTGGTTACACATGCCTATTAATTTAGTGACCAACACATAAAATCAATGTTATATAGGAAAAAACATATCATGAAATTCCTAATTTATGCAATATCATGTTTTATGAACATATTTCTTATCCATTCTCACATTACATGCTGATAGATAAATCCCACTTTCCTCTTTTTTTAAATTCATTCTATTGTTATGGAACCTCCTACGGTTATGTGAAATTTCAATTTTGGGTCCCTACTTGTATTAATATATCTATTTTTAAAATAGTTATACCCCACTATTTATAGAGATAAATTCAAGTGAATCCCCCCTTCTCCTCTTAGTTTCAATGATAAATTCCATCCTCTATTTGGTTCTATTTGACTTCGTCAAAACCATTACCATATTTCCATCTGAGTGATTATCCAAAAAAAATTTAGAGAAAGGGGGTTGTTTTTGAGTCTCCTATGTAAAAAAATTATTTTATAATTGACCTTCCATCTCGGCCTTATATTATTATTGAGTAGTGTTTTTAACTCCATTTTTCAAGGCAAGTCCCATGACACGCAAGTTTCTCTATGAAAAAAATGATGCTCTACCACAAAATATTAGAAATGTAAAGAGTTAGGATGTTTAAAAAATGAAGGTAACTAACCCAAATGTTTTAGAAACACTATCCATGGATGTAAGATATTATTCTTTTTGACCCTCTCTACTGCCATTTGAGGCACCTCCATGATGCTAGACAAACCCTAAAATATTTTTCATCCTCAATTTTCTTCTTCAATTCTAGCCTACAATGGCTATGCCACAATTTTTATTCCATGGTGAATTTACTTATTTTCATCATCATCTACACGACGTATCAAGTGCTACCACAACACAACCCCCCTCTTCCTTCAAAACCATCAGTTCATCCATATTGAAAACCTATACAGTGAGACGGTGGAACAGAATATATCTTGTTATTTAGTTCAGGATCCCCTATTTTCTATGATCCATGGTAAATGACTACAACATAGTGGCATTAAGAAATACAATGGTAATAACTCTCCCCAATTGGATTTCATAGGGGTCCAATGATGCAGCGTTCAAGACCTGTGGGATAACATGGTGGTATGCCGTGGAATATTAGCCATATTGGTGTGTATGAAATGTATGGGGATGACATCATGCAACCCCAAATTAAAATGAAATCGGTTTAGAATGAAAAAATGTACTCATGTGTAGAGTAATACTATGTTGAAGTTTCTCTTCACCGAGAACTCATTAATAAACTATCCCACGGTATCAACATCTCAATATCCCACTACATGGATGGTATCCCCCTACACTAATAAAATAGTAAAATTGTCCCATTCAAACATGCAGGGGTTCAACAGTCTTTGAACCAACACCTGTGTGTGCTCACACCTTTTCGCAACCCTACTTCTTCATTCCACCCATATGGGCATTCCCCATGGGGTTTTTTTGACATTGGACCCTTAATGGGCTGGTTATATGGCTTCTCACATGTGGGTGCAAGGCATTCATGGGTTGGCACCTTTTTTCTTTGTATTCTTCTTCCCCTTTTCCATTTCCACCTACACATCACACACAATAATACTAATAATAATAAAATAAGATAAAATTATGTATATTAATTACTTTTCATTATTCGCAAAATTGACACCTAAATATTCTAATAATAAAAATGAATATTATCAATTTAAAGATCTGTGTTAACACGTAAATAAAAGTAAAAAGTTAAAAATAATATTTTAAAAAAAAAGAAAAGTTATGAACTCATAAAGATCTACACATGCTCAAAGATAATAATCAAAAATAAATATTTTGGGTAGACATGAAGATGATCCACTTTCCATCCCAAGGGTGTATCGATGGATAACAACTTTGAAGAGAACATAACCCGCATGTCTGACCCAATAAAATATTTTGTAGATATGAATGAATGAGATGTGCTTGTACCAGAAAAAGAAATAGATAAAGGTAGAGACATCAGGACCTTACATAAAAATATTCCAAGTCCCTCTCCCTCATCATTCTATGCCGAATCATCTATATATAAGCTCCCAACAACCACTCCATGATTCCTAAGAGGCTCATGAGTCTCTTGATTCACTAACCATTATGGGGTCTACACCTGCTGATAAGGTACTCCACTCGCACCATGGAATGAGTTTATAGTGTGAATCCACAAATCATTGGAAGAGACCCTCTTTAATTGACTATTCTTACAACATTAGTGAAAAGTCCTGAGGGAAACCTGATATCCCCTGAGATAGTGTTCTCTCCACCAACATTTATAGAACATAGCAAATTCATCTCCCAGAAATGGAGTCATATAAAATTTATCTAATTTTACTATATAATTTTTGAAGGTTCCGAGCGCAGTATAAGCGTGGTTGGAACGATACCCAATTTGATTTTTACCATGATCAATGATTATTCTGGGATCAATAAGACGATGAACGCTAGTATCCACAAAATATAATCTATGATTTAGATAAAGAAGAATGAGGCTCGAAGCCTTTAGAGAGGATCTTTCACATCATGTTTATAATTAATTTAATTAATATTATAAATAAAAATAATACTAAGGTCATTGGTATTTTTCTTCATTGAGTATGTTGATCATCCGAAATGAACCATCCAAATTATATTGTTGTGCTTGTAAGGATCCAAACTAAAATTCCTCTAGCGGTGATCCAGACGTGTTCTGATGGCCACTGATCGACACCGCTCTTTTTCCGGGTGCTACTGTGGCGAATCGAGTGTCTTGTGTCGGTCGTTCTTGATCACCTGTTCTTCAGCCTTGAATAACATCTCTCATTTTTGAGAGGGGGTGAGAAGTGGATTCAAGAGAGAAATTGTTTGGCTCACCAATTCTCAATTCACCAGGCGTGTGGTGTGGTGTATGGAACAATACACATACTTTACTATATATATACATATATATGAAATTTTAGTTACAATATTTAATTTCATAGAAACATTTAAATACATTCATGAATTTAGAGAAAACACAAGCATTTAATAATAATACCTCACCATTATTTATGGTGTACCAACTTGGGAAAAATAGAATTATAAATAAAATTCAGTGTCACAAAATAATAGCATTGTTATTTTAATTTTTTCCAACTAGTTAAATATTTATTTACCATCTTGCCAATATTTATTTTACTAATGGACCGACCTTGGTCTGCTCGAACTACACTTCCATTTATTGAACACAAAAATAAATTAAAAAAATTATTCTATTAAATTAATATTTTATTTAAAAACTAGTAAATAAATATTTATTAAATGTTCAAAAAAATATATATTTTATTTAATTTATGCCATCATTTTAACAGGAATAAAAATTTTCCATGGTTTGGTGAATAATATTTATTTTATTAATTAAATTCTAATATAATTTAACTGATACCTCCAATAACACTTAGTGTGTGACCCTCTAGGATTCTTTCTCGTTGGCATTTGGTGGGCTTTCCTAAAGTCCAAGAGTACTGTCTAGCAATGGGTCAGGGCACCCAAGAGAAAGAACATAAAATCAAAAAAATGATATCTACATACGAACTCTCACTATGTAATATAATCCCTTTGTCGCAATATCTCATCAAGAAGGTTTCATGATTGTGTCTTCAACATTTATGCTTGATACGTCCTTCTTTGACTACCTAAAATAAACTCGTTGTTACACCATGGTTATGGATTTTTGCGTGATGGTTCTATTTCAATCAAAGGGAAAAGATATCAACTTCCATAAATGGAAGGGAAAAATCCTTCCTCAACTTATCCATTAATAACATGCCACTCGTGACGCACCCAATATACCCTACTTCCCGCCAACTGTCTGCATGACAGTTTTTGTCAGTAAATCAATGTGCGTAAGTCATGACATGTATTAATGATAATCTAAATTTCTAAGGATCATTACACATGCTCTCAGATAGAAATATCTGATGACCCCAAAACATGTGGAATTCCTACTAGTGAGTCTGTTCTCAATATATTCTATCATAGAGATCACCAAGTGAGAAGTTCATGAGAGGAAGTCTCATATGCTTACGAGTACTCACAACTGACAGTTTGCATGCTATGTATCCCATCATATCATGTCATCCAACCATAGAACAATATTTAAGAATATTATTATATCATTTCAAGGTTCTCATCATAGCGGGGAACTGCCATGACCGTATCAATGCAACAAATACTCTAGGACATTATTACATCATAATCATACAGAACAATGAACAATATGTAACAATACATAAAATATCCATGTAATAAAAGTAAAACTAGTTGGTTATAAGACACCAACTCTTACAAAATCATTCTTTTACTAGAGCCAACTACCTATGACATTCAGTCTGATAAACCTCACATGATGATTATATTTTTGCTAATTCAAGGCCTTAGTTAAGGGGTCCTCCACATTGTATTCCATGGAAATAATACTCACCGCAACTTCACCTCTCTGAGAAAAATCTCTCAAGAGATGATACTTCCAAAGCATGTGCTTTGTCCGGTGATGTGACCTTAGTTCTTTTGTGAGATCCACTGTTGTAGTATTATCACAGTATAGTGTGATGTGGTCTTTACTGCTGAGTATCACATCTAGGTCCTGGATGAAGCTTCACATCCATATTGATTATTTAGCTACCTCAGAAGTTGCAATATACTTAGTCTCTACTATATAATATGTGACCACACTCTTCTTTCATCTCTTCTAGCCCACTACACCTCCATTCATAGTGAAGATGTATCCCGTTTGTAACTTCATGTCATCTTGATCAGTCTAGAAACTAGCATATGCATATCCTCAGATGACTAGTCCCTCATCTCCTCCATAAACCAGGAACACATCCTTAGTATGCCTTAGATACTTTAGGATAGTCTTTATTACCATTCAATGGTGGTCTCTTGGGTCATCATGATATCCTCCTACCACTCTCAATGCGTAGGCGACATCTAGCCTATTACATAGCAAGTCATACATGACTGACCCAATCGATGATGTGTATGGATTCCTTGCCATTATATTTCTTTCCTCATGTATCTGAGGACACATTTTCTTGGAAATATGAATTCCATGCGATGCTGGCAACAATCCCTTATTGGATTGATCCACACTGAATCCCTTCAGTATCTTATCAATGCATTTACTTTGACTTAGGACCAATAATCACTTGGATCGATCACGATGTATCTTGATCCTCTGAATATATGCTGCCTCGCCCAAGTATTTCGTGGAGAAGCATTGATTCAACCATGGCTTAACATACTCTAAGATTGGTATCTAATTTCCAATAAGTAATATGTAATCAACATATACTATTAGGAAAACCACTACACTCCCACTAAACAATTTATTGACACATGGTTTACATTCATTCTTGATAAAAACAAATTATTTTATGGCTTCATCAAAATGAATGTTCCATTTCTATATGCTTGATTGAATCCATAAATGGATTTATGCAACTCGCATACATTATTGGCATCCTTTGGAGTCACAAAACCTTCAGGTTGTTTCATGTAGACATCTTCCTTAAGGTTCCCATTAATGAATTTTGTTTTGATATACATTTTCCAAATATCATAGTCATGGTAAGTCGAAATAGAATGTATAATTTTGATGGATTTCAGCATTGCAACTGGTAAGAAGGTTTCATCGTAGTCAATTAATTGACGCTATTAAAAAACATTTGCAAAAAGTCGTGCCTTATATGTACTGAATTGTCCTGCCATGTCCTATTTCTTCTTGAATACCCATTTGCAACCAATAGTCTTTACATCAGATAGAAGATCTATCAAAATACAGACTTGGTTATGGTACATTGAATCCATTTTAGAATTCATGTCTTCTTGCCACTTGGTAATCTCTAAGACACTTACAGCTTCTTTTTTAGGTCATAGGATCATTATTATCAACTAATAAGGTATCACAATCCTCGATAACTAAAAAATATTACCGTTCTGGTTCTCTATCCTCTCTTGTACTCCTGCACAGTACTTGTTTCTTTAGAACAAATTCTTCTTCCATGCAGCTTTGTGGAATCTGTTCATGTACCAACTCTTGTGTACCTTGAGCCTTGACTTCATTGAAGTCTATCTCGCTCCCACTATCTATTTGGGATATGTTCTCCATCTCAAAGAATATGGTATGTATTTTCACTATAACATTTTTTCCAAGGGTTAGTATAGGGAATATCCCCTTGTTTCCTTGGGGAATCCTATAAAGGTACAGTTTGTGCCTCAGGATGTGATTTTGTTACCTAAAGTGGCCTTAACAAATGCCTCGCTACCCCACACATATAAATTTGATAACATGGTTTTTCTTCCACTCTAGAACTCATATGGAATACCAATTATCGATTTAGTTGGTACTTGGTTTAGTATGTGTGCCTCTATTTGTAACGCATATCCCTAAAAGGATAATGGAAGACTGGCATGACTCATAATTTATCTCACCATGTACAACACGGAGTATTTTCTCCTTTCACTCACACCATTCCACTGGGGCGTTTTTGGAGGAGTGAGTCGGTATTGGATCCCAAAATCTCGTATGTAATAAAGGATGTCTTGATTATGATATTCCCCATCTCTGTCTGAGCGGAGTTTCTTAATCTTCTTACCAAGCTAGTTCTCAACATCATTCTTGTATTCTTTGAACTTATCAAAAGAATCTTCCTTATACCTCATTAAGTAGATTTGTCCATATCTACTACAATCATCAATACAATTTATGAATTATGAGTACCCAATGCTTGATTCAATGGGAAATGATCCACACACCTCGATATGAAACAATTCAAGAAGTTCTTTAGCCCTTTCAAGTTTCCCACTAAATGGGGATGTTGTCATTTTTATTTGGAAACATGCATGACATACGCCAAGTGGTTTTAGTTAGAAAGAATCTAAATATCCAACTTGATGTAACTTTATCAAGCATTTCTCATTTACATGAACTAGACAGTGATGCCAAAGTTGGGTGTGGTATGAGTCGTGTGAAGTATATTTGTTATCGATTTCCAATACTTGGTATGTGTAATAAAACACGTAATGTCTGTTGTATATATGTGCCCTACCATAACAAATGCTATATTTGTAAAAGAATAAAACTTTATTTAAAAACATGAAAACAAATCCATCCGTATCTAATCTTAATACAAAAATAATGTTTTTATTAACAAAAGGAAAATAATAACAACCTTTTAATACCAAGATCATCCTAGTTAGAAACATGATGTTGTAGTCCCTGACAGCTAAACATCAAGTCGAGCTCCATTGGATGCTCACAGATCTTCCTCCCCTCGATCAATCATCCTGAATCTACTTGGTTTCTATATTTGGATACATATGTGAGCACTAAAATCTGTATCTAATTCACAACTTGCAGAAATAGATAGATTGCATTTGATAACAAACAAACCTGAAGCTTCCCCTTGCTTCATAGGTTAAGTGATGTTCTTCTTCCAGTGGCCCCACTTTCCACATCTAAATTAAATAGACTCCTATTCTCTTGCCTCCCCTTTGATCTTCCATTTTGTGGAAGGCCGCGAGGAAGCTTTGAGTTTAAAGCTCTTAGCCTTACATTTACTCTAATTCACCATAAATACAGAAGGCTTTTCACATTTTATATCTTTTTACACATGGAAAATGAGTAAAATAAGACCATATAGAGACTTCTCAATGTTGTTCATATTGAAATTGACAACAAAGTTGGAGAATCTCTGAGGGAGTGATTCAATAATGAGATCGATGCCTAGTTCTTTGGAGAGTTTAAACCCTAGAACCTCCAGGAACTCAATTTAGCCAATGATCTTGAGTACATGAGGCCTGGATAGGTCACCTTATCCAAGCTTAATCTGAAAGAGTTCCTTAATGATCTCAGACCTTTCTTGTCTTTCTCTCTCTTGGTAAAGACCACATAGGTTTTTGAGCATTCTATAAGAATCCATGTTTTCATGAGACTTCATGAGCTCACAAAACATTGATGATAGTATAAAACATTGAACATCAACCACATCATTCTTATGTTTCTCATAGACCAGGAAATAATCATCACTCTCCTCTTTGGCAGGAAGATATGGTGATGCTGACTCTAGCATGTAAGACTTCCGTTCATGCTGTTGGATAACCTGAAGGCGTCTAAACCATTCCGGGAAGTTACTGCCAGTGAGTAAGTTTTATTTATCTGGAATTGATCATAGGGATTTTGTGGTTAATGAGTTTTTCATTTTTATTTGACAATTAAAAGATCAGATCATTAGTACTTTTTTTATTAAATTTTATAAGAAATGATAAATTTTATTAAGTATCCCGCTATTTTATCATGTCCCAGTAGTCCTCACCATTGAACTCGGAATGTCCAATTTCCCTAAAATTCTATTGGAAAGGATCCATATTCACCATTGAATAACCCCAAAAAGGTTTGGTCAAGATATTAGAAGGAATTTAGGTTGGATGGTCTTTGCCAACTGCAAGCCTGCAGCACCTTGATATGTTGAGTGGACTCCCAAATCCCAAAATTTGGACTTTGGATTTCCACAACTCTTGCCTCCAATATTACACTAAGTCTAACAAGGGCTACTCCCCTTGATGTTATATGGTTAAGAAAACCTAAAAAATTTTATAATGGATTCTTGTATAAAATTATGTGTCCCAACAAGGGTTGGTCAAACACATAGTTTTATTGTGTTTTTCTCTTAATCAAGTAACAGAAGGCCTGTTCTGACTTAGTATTTTATATTTGTGATTTTTATCTCTTATACATGAATTTCTTATTATCATTATCACATGCTTGTTAATATTATGTGGAACTTACTTAAGTGATTAACCATGTCTTGATAATATTTATGCATAAGTCCAGTTTATTTTGGTTCTATCTTAATTTCTTGTTTAATTCATTAATTATGTGATCGTGAAAAAATGTCAACAATGATAAACCATGTAGCTGATAGAAATAAAATAAAGTAAATGGCATGATCATGAGCTTTTATAATGGTTAGTTTATCTAGCGGTTGATAAAATAACCCTAATCCAGGGGAGGAACACCTTGAACCTTTTGGGTTCGTGTTTACAGCTTCCACCTATCCACCTCTGTATCTCCAGGGATTGGTTTCGTCTCGGCTCTTGCTTGAACATTCTCCACTAGCTTGGGAGTTCCATCCATTACCTCTAACTTTTTTAAACTCACGTGTAGGTGTGGGGTAAAAGGGGTTTTACATAAAAGAAATCTTGGGCACACATGCCCTACATATTAATGAGGAGAAGTCTCATAGAACAAAATATTTAATTAAAATAAATACATTAAAAGAAACCTTCCATATACAAAGGTCTTGGTATAGATCCGGATCATCCATACATGCAATGATATTTATGCATCAATAAAACTAGCAATAAATTATTGAATCATTCCTGTTTAAGATAAATCATGCTCGAATCAATTAATTATCATCTTTAATTGATGAATCCCCTTATCTTAATCCCTTTTTTTAATTTCCCTGAGATTATCATCCATCATAATTTAAAACAAATAAATTCATTTGAAATTATATTTGTACATAAGTTGTACCTTGGAGGAAACTTGGTTAATTCCTATTCATAACTACCTAATTAGTAGAAATGAACATTACACAGTTGCTAAATTAAACATACATATATATATAAAACAGCTATCACTTGTTGTGAGTAATATTTATGCCCACACGATGGTAAACAACTCAAGGGTTTTTATAATATAATAACAAATTTTAATAAATCTGTGTAATTTGGATGAATACACGATGTGTAGTTCCAACTACACGGTGTGAATTATTTTTCACCGTTTATCCATAGTACACGCTTGGGGAAATGACGTGAGTATACTTTGGAAATATTCAGAGTACATGATGTGTCTAGTGGGCCACACTCCATGTAGTTCCTTGTTACACGGTCTCCAGCCAAGAAAATTGAGTACACGGTACACGATCCAACCATAAATCGAAGGGACTACATGTCGTTTCCATTGGGACACATGACGTGTAATCTGGAAACCCCATGTCACCTTTTCCTGGTTAACACACAGAGTCATTTAAGACATAGAAAGACTCCAACTCATGACTTGGTTTGGTGGACCAGTCTAATACATTGAATCTTGAATACATGGCGTGTACTGCCGAATAGGCGTCGTGTGTTCTAGTGTCATACAGACAAGAAGCTTTGGCACCTCCTGATGAGATCCACTATTTTATTTTAATCAAAATTAAAATAAAGGATCATTTCTGTAAGGTGAACGAGAAACAAAAGAGGAGGAATAGATCTCGAGATTCTGATTTGCCAAACGATTATATTGAATTAAAACAATTAAATTATTAAATGTGTAATTCATCAACCAAATTTTTTAAAAATTATAAACTATGATGTAACCCCTCTGATACCACATAAAGGTTCTGGGCGCAGTAGAAGAATGGTTGGAACATGACCTAATTTTATTTTTACCATGATCAATGATTATTCCAGGATCAATACGATGATGAACTCCAGTCTCCATGGAATAAAATAAAAGATTAAGATTAAGAATAACAAGGCCTAAAACCATTATAGAAGATCTTGGACATCATGTTTATAATTAATTTAATTAATTTCATTAATAAAAATAATACTTGGATCTTTGGTAATTTTTTTTGTTGATGACATTGATCGTCCGAGATGACCCTTCCGGATTATCTCATTGGACCTTTAAGGATCCAAAATAGAATCACTCTAGTGGTGATCCACAAGTGCTCTGATGGCCTCCGATTGAAACTGCTCATTCTCCTATTGTTAGCACGGTGAATCAAGTGTCATGTGTCGGTCGTTCTTGATCTCTTGTTCTTTGGCATTGAAGAACATCTCTCATTCTTGAGAGGGAAGAGATGAAGAATTGAGATAAAAATTGTTTGGCTCCACAATTCTCAATTCACCAGGAGTGTGGTGTGGTGTATGAAAAAATAGACATACTTTCCTATTTATATACATTATATTTCTGTTACAATATTTAATTGCATTGAAACAATTAAATACAATAATGAACTTAGAGAAGACCCTTGTATTTTATAATACTACCATGCCATTATTTATGGTGTGCCAACTTGTGCAAAATGGAATTATAAATAAAATTCTTCTTCACAAAATAATAGCATCGTTATTTTAATTTGTGCCAATTAGTTAAATAATTATTTACCATCTCGCAAATAATTATTTTACTACTAGACAGACCTTTTTCTTCTTGAACTCCACTTCTATTTATTGAACACCCCCATAAATAAATAAAAAATTTATTCTCTAATTTTTTTTACAAAATAGAAAATAAATATTTATTAAGTGTTCAATAAAATAAATAAATATATTTTATTTAATTTATGTGATCATTTGTACCATGAATAAATTTTTTCCATGGTCTTGAGAATAATATTCATATCATTAATTAAATTCAATATATAATTTAACTGATACCACCAAAAAAAACTTAGTGTGTGACCCTATATGATTCTTGGTCATTGGCATTAGGTGGGTTTGCCTAAAGTCCAAGAGTACTTTCTAGAAACTGTTCAAGGAACCCAAGAGAAAGAACATAAATTCGCAACAACGACAACCACATATGAACGCTCAATATGTAATATAATACCCTTTTCACAATATCTCATCAATCTGGTTTCAGGACCATGTCATCAACTTTTATGATTGATACGTCATTTATTGACTACCTAAAATAAAATCGTGGTTACACCATGGCCATGGAATTTCGTGTGACAGTTCTATTTCAATGAAAGGGAATGGATATCAACTTCCATAAAGGGAAGGGAAAAATCCTTCCTTGACTTATACATTAATAACATGCCACTTTTGATACACCCAACGTACCCTAATTCCTGCCAACTATCTGCGTGACGGTTTTTGTTAGTAAATAAAAGTGTGTAAGTCTTGACACTTATTAATGATAATATTAAAGTCTAAGGATCATTACACATGATCGCATATAGAAATATCTGATGACACAAAATCATGATGAATTCATACTAGAGGTTCTGTTCTCATAATCTTCTATCTTAGAGATTAACAAGTGCGAACTTCATGAGACGAAGTCTCATCTTCTTACGAGTACCCGCACTTGATGGTCTACATGATATGTGTCCCATCATAGCATATTATCCAACCACATCACTATATTTAAGAATATTGTCATAGCATTTCAAGGTTCGGATCATAGCGGGGAACTTCCATGACCTTATCAATACAAAAAATACTCTAGGACATTATTACATCATAATCATGTAAAACAATGAACAATATGTAATACTACATTAAATATCCATGTAATCAAAGTAAAACCTGTTGGTTCAAGGAAACCAACTATTACACTTTTTACATGGAATATACCTTATGAACTCCTCTTCTTATTCATATAATAATCATCTGGGACTACATTAGAGAAAGTACCTACCACTGTATTGGAATTTGGATGAAGGCTTAATGCTTTTTCTTCCTGGATTTCGTCCTATATTTTTATCTCCAAAGGGTTGGGGGAAATCAAATTTATTAAAAATAGGAAAAGATAAATCCTTTTTGACCCGGGAAAGGGAAACACCATCACAGTCCCCTTGTCCCAGATGGATGCGACCGATTATAAAACCCATTACAAACTCCCTTACAATTCCTCAAAAGCCCAGAATTAATGGCCCAAGAGCCTAGTGGGACAAAACCCATTACAAAATCAAATACCAAACAAAACCAAAGACCATATCCCATTGGAAATGTTTGAAACCCTAGCCTAGCCAATAACCCGAATGGAAGTATGGATCAACCGTCTCTGCCCATGGTCGAGCCCTTTGGATGAGGACATCGCCAACAAAAAACTTCCTGATCCCCTGCCCCCACCCATATATTGTCAAATCCTTATAGTGTAATATAAAATAGTTGACTCGATAAAGTTTTAAAACTATAAATTATATCAATAAGATGTTAGATCTTGAACAATCATTATTTTTTCACATCATTCATATCTAGAAGAGTAGAAGTATATATCAACTCGGTGAACAAAGATAAATAGGTAGAAACAAAAATCTCCCCTACTAGATCTCAATGGGCACATGAGTTTGGTCTAGATTTATCATGTCAAAGAATAATTCCATGAAGAATAGGTCTTTATAACTCTACCATATCAACCCTACATGTTTACCCACCTCAATTATATAGTCTCACCATCATCTAGAAACACCCCAAAGTGTAAAGGTTGTAATATTAACTTTTTATCCCTCTATGGTATCCACGTGATCGAAAATCCTATTGATAAATTATATCTAGTCATCTAAATATCTGCAAACTATAATTCATTCAATGGTTTAGGATACTAGATATGGAATCCAAAAGCCTAATCAACCATCTTTCCCTTCCCCTATGGGCTCTTCCACCCATAACATGCACTAAATGAAATATTCATGGATAGATGAGTTCTATAGCTTGAGCTATTGGAGAATCCATAGGAGGCTGGTCTATATCATCTTTATTTATAACAAGTTTTGAAAGACATATATGATTCATAATTTCTTGAAATTTTAGACCAAAACCAAGATAAATGTTAAAGCTAAACCCAAAAAATGATGGAGAACCACATGAAAACATAAGGGTTTAAAACAAGGTTCAACATAAGCGGATACCAAAAAAAGGAATAACCACCTAAGAAGTATCTATTACCTATGAAAAGAAATCTGGTACCGACGAGTTAGTCACAACCATACATATACCCAATCATATAATACTCTTTCTCTAATAAAAGAAGGTAAGGAATAATAATCTAAACGCACATATCATAAACTTTATCAACAATTTCAATTATTTTGTATCTATATATTCCATGCATCATTTATAAGGAATGTGGACTTATATGGCTAGACATGATGCTTATATGCACAAAAAATCCTACAAATCAGTATACCGAAACATTTTGTATCACCGGAGGTTTATTAAATAAAAGGTAACATCACACTACTAGAAGAAAAATTACAAATGTCATTGTAACTTTGAGATCCACGATGAAGTGTTTCTCTATTCCTAGTCACCAAAACCAAACTAAGAAAAAATATCCCCATATATAGAGGATCAAGTAAAAGATAAACAACCAAGAATATAAAATAGAAACATAAATCCATGCTGAGTCATATCCTGTAACACCAAATCCGTCTTGTTAATCATGGCAAACGTCCCACCATATGTCCCTTTCCCTTTGTCATATTTTTGGTCAATAAATCAACATGGACACTAAGATACCTGATTAAGGTGTGAATAAAAGACCATGTTAGATAACACAAACATTGAATAATATAAATTCATAAGATATATGTGTTCATTCAATGAAATTAATCAAAGTATAGTTAAATAATAAGTACCCCGCACAAGAATATAGCATGTGTCAGGTCCTTAGAGTCTAACGTTACATAATTTTGAGGCTTTCTAAAAGGAATTACAATCCATGTTGTATTACAAATAATTACTCAATAGGATAGACTACAAAATTTGTTTTATAGATTCTTGTGGATGGGATATCCTAGGTACATGAAAACCAATGTATGAAAAATCCCTCTCAGTGGGATAGTTGGCTCAACCTGTAGAAGACTTTTCATGACACATATATATATAGGATTTCCGATCAACATCATGTCATATAACGAAAGATATATAGCAAAAATAAACTAAGTGAAGGAAAAAAGTGATCATATAACTCATAGTATATAACAACAAACACAGAACATGTGATCGAACATCAATAATAGGATTGATGGGCCACACACACACAAACCACATGTGATAAAACATTAAGCATATATCTCATTGGATACAGAACCACACAAACTATATCTGATCGATCATAAATAATATGTATCTAGGGCTATACACTTATGAAAAAACAATCATGTCGAGAACCCTTATAAACTTATAATGGATATATGGACCACTAACCCTTGGTGCAATGAAGTGCCAATTAAAAGGGTAATTATACATGTATGTTTGAAACACTCGGTATCCTTGAAAAATTACGGATCCAACATGATTATAATTATGGGATCAAGGTTAAAGATATTCCAATACAAAAAGGTAAGAAGAAGACACATAGATGTCATGACCTGACCCACTAGGGCCCACTTGGATGGTGGAAGGTTGGGTGTGATAATAACAACACCACCTCTTATAGAATGGGGTATGGTGACATGCATAATGATGAATTAAATAAAATGGGAGTAATTTTACTAATGTACATTAAAACATTCACCCAACCATATACATGAAAACGTACATAGTAATGGGAAATAAAACAACATCTAGAGAACAACCATGCGAACAATAAGATATAGGGAATACATCAATGTATGATAGTATAGATCTAATGTGTAAAATGGGAAAATATAAAATCAAAAAGAAATGAAGTCCCAACATAATAATACTAAGAAGAGAGTAAAATAGAGAGATCCTAACTCTGGAATATTTAAGTATTTCTACCATACGTAGTCAATTCAGTAACATATCACTAAGACACAATAAAGATACGACCAATCTATATATAATTTTTATAAGATAAAACATGTGTGGTAAAATTCCATGAATATGTTACTAGTCTGTTTTGGACATCAAGGATGGAGCCTCTTCAAACTATAGGGGCCTATGTTGGTGATTTTTTGTAGGATTTATACCTTCTATGGGATATCCTCATACATAGACTACAAAAACCTTGTCCAACATCACTTTCATTATCGCCATCCCAATAAGATATGTTTCACCAATCTTAGTACAACATAAGGGTGAAATGAAAGCTCTCTAATACAGAACCTAAAAATATTCCATTCCAACCATAGAATGATAACTATTATTTCAAGAAAACTCTACCAATGGAAAGAGATCAGCCTAACTCTGACTGAAGTCCAACATGAAAACTCTCAGTATACACTCCAACACATGGATAATCCTCCCAGACTAGAAATATATATTTAGATGAAATGTTGTACTCATATGAAATTTTTTACCAAAATTATCTTTCAAGACTCTATCCAACCATGATATAAAATGAGCATCGTGGTTAGTGATGATCGTAAAGGGTGCCTCATGGAGTCAGACAATCACATGTATGCAAAACTATCCAAAAATATCCACTCATCTCTTATCCCTGATGGAAAAGAAGTGAGATGACTTTGTAAGTCATTCAAAAAGAACAATAATGACATCATTGAATCTCATTTTTTGTGGAATACCTTTTACATAGTCCATAGATATTCAATCACATTTTAGTTTTAGGATCTCTTGAGGTTATGTCAATCCTACTGGCACCTGGTGCTCAACCTTAACCTACTAACATGTGGGACACTATGAGATCATCCTAGAAATGATTTAAATCATTCTTTCTGACCAAAATAGCCTCTAATGGTCCTGGAATATATTTTCCATGGTAGGATGTACTTCCAAGGGGGAAGTGTAAAACTCCCTCATCAACTATTCACAAAACATGATTAGAAAAACCATCCATAGTTGGAAAAGGATGGTGTTATCTCCTTAAAAAACAATATATTGTATCTAATGAAGATATATGGTATTATTGAACCAAAAAACCGATGTCTCCTAACTAATACTCTTTTACACATTGATGCAGTGAAGGAGTCATCACTATAAACAAAAAAACTACCACCCTCTCCTCCATCAGGGCCAGCTGGAATAACGGAAAATGCATAGAAGCCTCCATCACTATGAATGAAAGGAAATTAATAATAAGGTAATATGAAATCAGGTTTACCTTACATAGGGAATTGTGTATTATTAATTCATTGTATTGTAGGAACTCCAACCAACACCCCTATCTTAGGTTCTGATATATCTATATAAAGATGTACCTGAGGCTCTGATGGTCTGAGTAAACCAAAAAAAATCAACCAGAAGCACTATTTACTCCACACCCACCTATGGTATTCTCAATATAGGATCACTATTAATCTTCATTCATAGATCCATAAAGGCTCTCAAACATTGTTCAATATAGATAAATAGATATCGTTTCCACATCTGGGTGGTCAAAAGGGATACAATCATAGACAATTCCACTATGAACTTCCTATAATACCCCACCAATATAAGAAAACTATACACATATAACACACTCTTTGAGGGATCCCTAGATAGCACCACATCAATATTAATCAATTTTATAGATAAACCATTATTAGAAATCAAATGAACCAAAAATTGAATGTCATGAATCCAAAACTGGAACATCAAGAGCATAATATAAATTTGGTTCCCCTGGAGTAAGCCTAGGACAAAACTATAGTACTATGTATGATCTTCCTTTGACAAAAAGTAAAAGTGTATTTTATCATTGTAGAGAACCAACAATTAGCCCAATTATGGATAGATGATCTAATTTAAAATATCCAAAAACACAACATGGGGAATTTTTCACACTTAAAGCCATCACTGGGAACTAATAGTTCATGTAGTTTCATTGGAATGTTGTCTTCGGAATACCATCCTCAGAAATAGTCAAATGGTGGTATCCAGACAGGAGTTCAATATTTGGGAACCAAATTGTGAATCCAAACTAGTTAAATAGGTCATCAATATTGGTTAAAGGGTGATTTTTATTTATTCATACTAGATGCAGGTGATAATAATCCACGCATATCCTCAAGAACCCGTCCTCTATTTTCTCAAAGACAATTACTGTTATCTGTGGGGACACACTAGTTTGGATTCAAAGCTTCTCTCAAAGGTCCTCCAACTTTACCTACAGCTACCAAATCTCAGTAGGGGTCATATGATATTTCACAAAAGATATCAGTGTGGCCCCGAGGTGCATGTCAATGCATAAGTCCATCTAATTCTTTATTGGTAGTCACAAATCAAATTCAGGGAATATATTCATATAGATCACCTATACCAAAGGAATAAAATATACTAAATATCTTTTTTCACCAAGGGGTAAACTCACCAACTTATGGGTGATGTGTAACCACATTCTACTTATAGTAATCAATCTATCATCTATGATTTCTATCTCACATATGAGGAAGAATCTCATCCCATATATCTGAATGAATCAATATCATCTGATAGGAAATTAAATTGGGGATCGTAGCATGGATAATCAGACAATATACCATAATAAGGTTTCATCCTGATGATGAAGATCTTCCATGATAAACTATCTCCACTGAATGACAACACAAACTGTCATAAGATAAGAAATATTGAAGAATCAAACCAAGTTGAAACTTCAAAAACAATTCTCATCTAGGGTCCGAATAATGAATCTTGTCTCTCTTATAAGGTATAAAAAGGTAGATTATTGACTCATGACTATTTATACAAATATTAAGAAATGATTAGAAAGTACATGAATCATACCTCGAATCCTATCGTGTACAACCTACTCATAGCCCTCCATAGCCTACAACATCCCATGAACTTGGTCAGAAACTCTTTAAGCCTAGTTTGGACCACCTAGTGGTGGTAGTGTAAGAATCTCATAGTATCTTCCTCCACAATTTGATCCACCCTATAGAGCTCCAACTTCTCCTCTATCGACATTATTTTCATGGGGGATTCCCTAATCATGACTAAAATATCACTGAACATGGTGCTTCCTCTTCCACAGTGGTCCATCCATTGTGTTTCTATAATACTATGAAGGAAGAAATCACATTCCATGTGACCCCTATTCTTAGAAGTATAACATCATACCTTACATGGTTGATTGGATTCTCTACATGATCCATGATCTACATATCCTTATGTCTTCCTCTGAGGATTATAAATAATCCTGTGATGAGACCTTATTTTAAGAAAACTACATGCTATTTTTGAAAACTAAGCCACAATATGCCCACCGCCAGATCATGCTACCTAGAATCCCTATTTTCAGAAGATCTTAGTTAACAAATACCACTCTAGCACACCAGCATAGGTAAAAAGTCACAAGGATAATTTTCTTGCAATAATGTCTCTATGGAAACCCTAATCAAACTTACATTCCTAGAGGAAACCATCCCATAAAATATCTAGGGAGCGATCTGTGAGGTCATTGAACCTTGAAGTGTAATTTGTAACTATCATGTCACCCTGTAACAACCTAAGAAGATTCTTAATCCATAAAGAGAATAAGAATTGGGGGTAATACTCATTGTCAAATAGATGATAGATGTACGACTATGAGAGTGTGGTCCCATTATGGGTATGTTCCACCATACTCTACCAGCTTCCTATTTCCCCTTGGATAAGTCTACATTCAATCACACCCATATGATCGATCATGATCTGAACAATCTTGAACATTCAAAAACCAAATCAAGACATTCCTCATCCACCTGATGGTCCACCTCATCATGTCACCTCAATGATCTCTGAAGCTGGAACTCAAGTAACATAATAATCCTATGTGAATCATAGGCTCAACTACTGGTACTCTCTGATACCCAATATGTTCGTGTGTTTATCCTGTCCCTCTTGGTGGAAACCCATCATTAGATAGCCCTTAAATTATGGCCTCATAACTCATTGGATCATCATCCTGACATTATATCGAAAACCTGGCATGATTTATTCACCAATGAATCCTGAAAGTGATCAAGACATACCAAAATTGTATGATCATATATCTAGGGAGATTAATCAAGAAGGATTTTCAAATGAGTCAATCCAAGATGATAAATGTACCAATTCTCCATGAAACCAATGTCTCGGTACACTGAGCCGAAAATCCAGTAGTTAAATTCATAGTGGCTGGATACGTTGGCCACCACACCAACACATGGTTCCCAATCATGAAATCTATTGAGACACTCTAACAAAGTTTCCCTAATTCCCAACCAATCCAACCAATGTAAAAAACTCCATACACCATCCTGTGGATGGGATTTCCATGATGCTACTATGTTATGACCCAACCAACTAAGGCCTTTCTAGTTGGGGGATGGTAGTGTGAAAACCGCAAGAATTCATTCAATAGTATAGGGGTTTTCACTAAGCACTAATAAATAATAACTAAAATGGGAAACCATTTACTAATGTACCTATTCACACACCTATTCATCTATATGAAAGTGTAGATAAATAATAAAAGGCAAAAATATTTAGCTAACAACCATGAATGAAATAGTCTCTAGATAATACATCAGAGTACAAAAATATCAATATAATGTATAAAAAGGATAAAATACATGCCCAACTAGAAATCAAGTCCCAACCAAACAAAAACTGGAAAAGGGAAAACTAAGAGGGCTTCGAACCTAAATCTTCAAGTCCGACCACTATACACGGTCAATACACCCATGTATCACTAAGAACCTCTAGTGAAACATCTGATATTCGATTCTTCTACACAAGACACAACACATGTGATGAAATCCCTTTCATGGGTGAGTATATACATACCAATTAATAGGACCAAAAATTTAGGAAGGGATTAATAGAATGATAAAACATATATCATATCAACCCAGTGAAAGAGGGGAAAAAATTATATGTATATAATGAAAATAGAAACCTAGTAGAGAGAGAAAGGGGATCTCTATATTAGTGTTTAGCAAATCTTGATGAGCCTGGATGGATCTCTAAAATTACATCACTGATTCCCATCATCACGAGAAGCCTAACAATAATCTGTATGGAGGGTTCAACCCCTCACCGCTACATTCCATAACTGAGGGATCCAAAAATCACATATAAGATCTTCTCTTTATTGAGGGTCAAAGAATAGGGAGAACCACTTTACTTAAAGATGATGTAGTTTCCTACTATAGTGTGTGGGAGTACCTAATCTACATATTTAAAAGTATGGGGTACCCATAACCCAATGCAATATGAGAGTATCCTCCCGGAAATCAGTTTAATGATCATGGCCTGATCACTTCCATCATCAAGAATCACCTAAATAAGAATAATGTAACACCCTTGGTTTTTATGATTTGATTTATTTTTAATAAATTAATATTATTTTATGGCTTTTGTTTCTAGCTATGCCAAGTTATGTTTGGTTTATAGACAACGCTGTGTTAATATTTCCCTACACGCAACATTGAATTTAGATTTCATTGAACATAATACTATTTTTATCTCTTGTTACAAAATATTATGAGTTTACCCTGCATTATATGAAATAATATATTTGTATTGTGTTATACAAAATTCTGAGTTTTTATTGCGCTATACACAAAAATGAGTTTTAACCAAACATGACATACTATTATTATTATAGTAATCATCTAGCCGTTGGAATGGAGGGTATAAAAATGATTATCTAAATTATAAAAATATGGTACAAAAATGTATGAAAAATTAATTCTTTCGTGTCCAATTAATTTTAAATGAAAATAAAACTATTTTTAAAATAAAGGGAAATCCTTTCTCAAAAAGCAATTTTTATGGGCACATGTGTGTTTTATATCAGTAAAATTACCAAATAAATTTTGGTTATTGGTTTAAAAAAAATTTATATATATTATATATTCAATAAAATTTTTAACATTCATCTAATATTTTTCTTGAGAATAGATAATAATTAATCCAGTTTTACCCTTAAAAGCTATTTTTTCTAAAAAGATGTTATGTCGCCTTTTATTGGCACACACATTTTTAAATTTTTTTTAAAACTTATAGAAACATTATTTAATAAAATAAACATATTATATTAAGACTTAATATAACTATATTATGATGATTTGTTGTATTTTTTTGAAAACTATAATTTTTTTATGAATAGTGAAAATTATTTAATTTTAATTGAAAACTGCATATTTGATTAATGTATTTGTAAAGATAAATTAAATTAGTTTTTTTTTTAAATTTTAATTAGATAAAAAATTAATCAATTTTTTCAATTAATATCAATTTAATAATTTTCACATTTAAATTGGATAAAAAACATTTCATACTTTTTAACCTTTCACTTTAAAAACTGCTTTCTCGTCACATCTGGGAGATTATTTTTAAGTTAACTATTTGTTATTCTGTGCATTTAATTTGTGAAAATGGATTTCATATTTAGAATTATAGTAATTTATACTTTATAATATGTCCAAGTTAATGATTTTCCAAAATTATTAGTGAAAATTGATAAAATGAATCAATTCGATTAAGAGGAAAACAGGTTTACCAAAGGCCTGCACATTAATTTTAACAGAAATAATCATTTATAAGCATGTAAAGTACCAATTTAATGTACATATATATAAATTTAACATTAATTTCTATAATTTTGAGAATTATTTAATCTTTTTTAGGTAAAATCATAGGTACCTTAACCTTCTTTTCAAAAATATCACATTTGTTCTCTCCCCCACTTATAAAAGGCCACCGACTCTCCTCATCTATTCACACCATAAAAATAATTAGTTCGAAATATAACTATAACAATATATTCCCAAATTACATACCATTATCCTATAATCCTTACTTTTGGAAAAAATCCAACCAAGGATGTTATTTGGTATAAAGATGAAGAAGATACCCAAAGAAGAGGTAATGTTCATGAACATAGTTTTTTTGTTTTATTTATTCATAAAAAATATTAATTTATTTTAATATATTTCTTATATAATAAAATAAAAATATTCAATATATTGGTATTTTTTTAATTTAGGGGTAAAACCTACAACCACACAAACTTCCTTCAAATGGGTTACAAAATCATCATTCTTTTATATAAAGGACTACCGCATCCAGAACCAATGTCGATCGTTTTTCCATTACTAAATTTAATGATTGCGAAAAGTGATGGAAATAATGTTTATATATGATATATATGATATATATGATATTATTTTGATTTTTGAATTATTATATCACACATACATTCATACTTTTCATTTTTTAATACAATAACGTCATTCATGTGTATGATGAACTAACGCCACATGAAGCATTGCGATTCATTCACAATTTACATGGAACATATTAAAGATGGGTTTAATAAAAGTATGTTATATATATTTCATAATATTTATAATTTAATGATAATATATATATATCCTTTAATTTTACATCTTTCATTATGATATGAAAATGGAAACAATGTTTATTCATAAGTATGACCTATCGTCTCCATGAATGATGTATTTTGTTTCATATTGATATATTTTATGGATTACTATAAATAAATATATAATAAATATATATGATATTAATATCAATTTTAAAATTTTATAGATGGTGAAATCATGATCAATTTACGTATATCATAAATAAAATGTCAAAACATATACACAAAAAGCGGTTGTTACCCAAAATGTCACTTTAACATGGAATCTTAATAAATGGGTAATATAAAGCAACAATAAAATAATATACAAGATGATATATATTAAAATGGTTCTTTTTTTTTGTAAAACTATTATATATATATATATTATAGTAGTTTTTAACACATAAGATGGAAGTCATGACTTAAGGTAAGGGAATTTCATCGCACATTTTTCTTTTGTGAGACATATTACACAATCAATAACTATATCTTTTATGCGGTGTATTTAAATCCCATGAATTTATATTATGGTTAATATCATAAAAAATATTTTATTTTAAAAAAGTCATTTGATTATTTCTCTTTCATTGGGGTTCAGCGTTCATAGGTTGAACAATCGATAAGGAAATTTGTAATCTCTCTTTTATTTATGAGGGACTTACGCCATATTCGCCACTCGTTTCCTTTGTGTGGTGTATAAAATAAAATATAACATGATAAATCATGAATATTTCTCATTTCATGATGATTAATATTTCCATTTATTTCATTCTTTAATGGTGTTTACAATTTAAAATTTTCAAAATCAAAAATGGATTTTTGTCTCATTTTGCCTTCATTGAGATGTACGTTACATTATAAACCTATATTATTTCATGAGATTTATATACAGAACCGTTTTCATGTAATATAATGAATTTATCAATCTTTATAATATGTTGTGTTCTATTTAATGTTATTATTTAATGGGGCTTACAATTCAAGGTTACCAAAGAGGTAATGATTTTAGGTTACAATATCATCATTTTTTGAGATTCTTTATGATTATGCTTCCAATGATAAAATATTATGATCAATCTCTCTATAATTATCATGAATTTTCTCATCCTCTAGTTATTTATGTTATATTCAATTAATTTTAAAATTTTCCACTCTTTGTTACTTAATATAAATAATGAAATTCTTTTAATAAAATATGACTTTCTTTATCTTTTCGGTTAGAAGTATTTTTTTCTTGGAAAACCATTTTTTAATTTTATTTTAAATAAACATTTAATCTCCCTTCAATAAAAGAAATTTATAAAAAATTTATGTTTAAAAATAGTTTGAAATGATTTTCAAATATTCCTTTATAGGATTTGTAATATATATTTTTCAGATGAAATAGTTTTCAAAATGTATTATGTTTTAAGAATACGTTTTAAAAAGGAAAGGATTTTTTTCTAAATAAATCATTAAACTATTTTTAAATATTATTATATATGATTTCAAAGGTTCTTTGAAAGAAAATGATTTTGAAATTTTTTTATGTTTTAATTTTTTTTTCAAATAATGGTTATTTTTATTAAAAAATATTTCAAGTGATCTTTCAAAATTATTCATTATTTAAGAGGACATATCTTGATATATTTAATTCATTACAATGGATATGATCTAATATAAAAATTAACATTATTTTATTTAATGTTTCATTTTTATAATGAAATTTTATTTATGAAATTTGTTTCTCATCAATGGGTTCCACAATGAAAAATGTTTATGAAATCCACTTATTTTCACGGGATATGTTATGATTATGAAGCATGTATATTTTCCACGGGTTATGATATGATGAAGTGTTTATGATACCCATTTCAATTCATGGGTTAAAACATGATGAATATTTATGATCTTATAGAACACATAAATATGGATTTCATTTTGGGATTGATGGGACCAATATCTCCCTCCAATGAATTAAGTAAAGATAAAATTTCTATGATCATAGATGGTACACATGTTGTCATCCCATTCCCAAAACAAGAGTGTACATGAGAGGTCATCCCAATCCCAATGAAAATACATGGGTGATTAGACCAAGACTAACATGTTATGAATATCTTGGTAGGTATCCTTGAAATAATATTTATTTATGCATATGTGTGTGCCAAAAATTTCATGTCTTATTCCATGGTTATGTTCTCAGGGGTCATGTTCTTTGTTTCCCTTATGATTCATGCCCTGTGAACATCCAATATATATTCCATGACTCATGATTATAATATATGACATGTTCGGTATGAACCTCATTGGGTTCATGATCACATACTCTTATTCTTATTTTATTCTTTCATATAATCATAGATTGATATCTATTATGTTTACCCTTACTGAGAATCTAAGATAATCCTTTTAGATTTTTCCATTACCCAAGTTATAAGTAATGATTTTACATAGGATTACTACAGAGGAAAATATTTGTGGGAGATGTTGAGGATCTTTCACCAAGATAAAAGATTTTATTTTCAATGGCTCTAAATTATTATGGTCTTCAGACCTATGTTTGTATAATATAATAAAGATTCGTAAAACATTATGTAATATCCATAAATTTTAAGACAATGTCTCAATAATTGGTATCAAATGAATAGTTTTATTTAACCTTATAATATAGTATGAGAAAAATTTAGTGAGACCCCTCGGGATGTTTCTAAGGAAACACCTAATGATGTATCTAAGGATAAGTCTAAAGATGAGTTAAACTATAGGAAAATGTCCTGTAATTTTGGTAAAGGATAGAACAAGTATTTTAAAAGTAATTACATCCATTATTGGATTCTATAAGTGGATGTGGCTCTAGAATAAATGTACATAATGGAAACAAACCCAAAAACATTTTATTGAGCTAAAATCAATCTTGAACTAGTGCATGTCACTGGGTCTTGCTGCACACCTGATTTCATATTCCAGGGAGATATGCTTTGGAAATTCACACACTCTTTATGAACTATCATGAAGGATTTAAATATAAGATGAATGTCAATGACCTAGGATAATCCTTTGTTTTTATAGATTAAGTAATAAAGTGTCATAATGTATACATATTATAAGTTATTATTCATGTTCATGTGGGTTTCCCACTATGATCAGTGTTTTTGAAATTATGTATTTTCATTTATTTTATGACATAAATACAAAAGGAACCATGTTAATGTTGAGTGCAATGGAAATCTCAATGATTATTATTCTGAGAAAATAGACATTACGAGAACTAGAATGAAAAACCACATTGTTATGCTGACACAACATTCTCAAGATATGCACCATGCTGGAATTCCAAAATAGAAATGGAGGGAACAATGTTTTGTTGAGTCTTTTATACAAAAATATATACCTCCTCTCAGTGGGTCTTATGACTCACTAGTTACTAAATGAAGGACTAGTTCAATTGAAAATATATTTTCCATTCATCAGTTTTCGTAACATGAAAAATAATTTTGGATATCTATTGTTTGGAAGGTGAAGTTTATCAATGGTAGACTATTATAAATAATATGATTCAAGAAGAGGTGATTGAATCCATGGAATGTGATGATTTCAAAAAGTATATTTTTTAGTAAGTACATACCTTGTGTTCTACGAAAAATGATGAAGAAGCACTACAGGGAAAATGAGTATTTGTGACGACTCATTTGCAACCAGAACCTGTCGCAAAAGGTCATTTGTGACGGGGTACCATCACAGAAAATGGAATGGAAAATACTTTTTTTTGCGATGGCCCATCACAAAAAATAGTATTTGCGACGGGAAGTTCTTTCGCAACAAATAGTTTTACCGGGTTAAAAAAACAAAACTGCGATGGGTCCGTCACAAATAGTATTTGCGACGATGAAATATACCCATTGCAAAAAATAAAAAAAATATTAAAAAAAATTAAAAAATATGTTTATAAATACTATTTGTGAGAGGTATATATACCCATTGAAAAAAACCTAAAAAATATTAAAAAAATAATATTAAAAAAATTAGAAAAAAATATTTATATAATAATAATAAAATAATATTAATATACAACTAAAAATAATAATGATATAATAATATTAATATACTATTAATAATAATGATATAATAATATTAATATAATATTAATAATATTATTAATATTAAGAAAATTGAATAATAATAATAATAATAAAATTATAAAAAATTATAAAAAAATAAAAACAACAATATTCAGAGACATACAATAATAAAAATAATATTAATAATAATGCATAATTTTAATAAAATAACAAACCAATAAATAAAAAATAAAGTTATAAAAAATTAAAAAATTAAATAAATAATACAATAATAAGAAACAAAATATTTTCAATAATGTGAAAAACTCACTAAACCATTAGTCAGACATCACATGTACTTCCTCATTTGCTGGTGTTACTGCTCCAGCAAAACGATGCATCTTCTCCGCCTCTTGTTACTGCTGTTGTCAATGACACGTCACATTTTATCTATCCTAGAATATATCGATCACAACGTGTGTCAGATTAATGGGTGTTTGATTCGTACACAACCCAATGTCTCAAAACAGTCCTAATTGAAAATGTAACCACGTTTCCATTTTCATTCAATGTCGAACTGCTAAAACTACAAATTAACTCAATTTTCTTAGTCTATTTTTTCACTTTGTTGAATTACAGTAGATGAGAATAAGATCATTCTCCAATTATATCAGGAGAAGTCACCATAATAGGAACATGATCATCCTTTACTCTCATATCCTTTAAAAATTAGAAATTTTTTTCGGTTAAAAACATTGAATCAATATGCAGTACTGGCAGTTTGAGAAAAAAAGATGATGAATATGGAAAATTTATTTACATTGGTGGAAAGAATCATTTTATCTATTTTGTGGCATGTTGAAGATAGTTGAAAAAAACATGACTTCCCAAAAGATCTGTGAAAAAAATTAAGTATTACATAAAAATGTTAAGGAAATTAACTTACAAATAGTAGATAAATGATGACAAAATTAATTAAAAAAGTAGCAAGAATGCAGCTTTTCATGATGGTTGTATACATTATTTAAGAAATTCCAAATTATCTTTATTTATGAGCATTTATTACTAAATTATAATAATTTATTACTATTTATTACTAATTATTACTATTTATGAATAATTATTACTAATTATTACAAATTATTACAAATTATTATTATTTATTGCTATTTATTAATATCTATTTCTAATTATTATTAATTATTTCTATTTATTAATATTTATTACGAATTATTACTAATTATTACTAATTATTACTAATTATTACTAATTATTACTAATTAATCCTAGTTATTACTAATTATAATTAACTATTACTAATTAACACTAATTAATCCTAATTAATAATAATTATAACTGATTATTACAATCTATTACTCATTATTACTAATCATTACTAATAATTACTAATCATTACTAATTATTACTAATTATTACTAATTATTACTAATCAGTACTAATTATTACCAATTAATCATAATTATTACTAATTAATCATAATTATTACTAATTAAGCAAAATTATTACTAATTAATCATAATAAATCCTAATTATTGTTAATTATTAATATTTATTAATAATTATTACTAATTATTACTATTTTATATTAATAATTACTAATAATTACTAAAATTATTACTAATAAATCATAATTAATCCTAATTTTTATTAATAATTAATAATTATTACTAATTATTACTATTTATTACTATTTATTACTATTTATTACTATTAATTACTAATTATTACAAATTAATTTAATTATTACTAATTATTTATATTTACTATTAATTATTACTATTTATTAATATTTTTTAGTATTTGTTAATAATTATTACTAATTATTACTAACGAGTACTAATTTTTACTAATTATTACTAATTATTAATATTTACTACCAATTATTAATAATTATTACTAATTATTAATATTTATTACTAATTATTACTAATTATTAACAATTATTACTATTAATACTAATTATTACTAATTATTACTAAATAATCCTAAATAATCTTAATTAATCATAATTATTTCTAATTATTACTAGTGATTAAAAATTATTATTAATTATTACTATATTTTACTATTTATTACTATTTGTGACTAATTATTAAAAATTATTATTATTTATTACTATTTATTACTATTTTTTATTATTTATTACTAATTATTACCATTTTCTATTAATTATAACTAAGAATTACAAATTATTACTAATTCTTACTAATTAATCATAATTATTTCTCATTAATATGAATCATTATTAATTTTTACTATTTATTACTAATTATTACTAATTATTACTAGTTAGTAATAATTTTTACTAATAATTACTAATTATAACTATTTATTACTAATTATTTCTAATTATTACTATTCACTTCTAATTATGACTTATTATCATTAATTATTACTAATTATTACTAACTATGACTAGTTATTATTATTTATTAATATTTATTACTAATTATTATTAATTATGACTAATTATCATTATTTGTCACTAATGACTGTTAATTAACAATAATTAATATATGTATTAATTCATAATAATTAATACTAATCACACGTAATTATATGTAAAAATAATATTGTAAAATGAAACGATGTAATTCTAATTTAATTTAAATGTTGATAATTAACAATAATTATAACTAAAATAAAATAAAACAAATTAACTAATAAAATAAAAGAAATCGATAAATACCTTAAAGCTAAAGATTTCAGAGGACCTAAGCCGCAAATGATGTTCTGATTTAAAACATTAAATTCTGAGAAAATTTAAGAGAAAAAATATAAGTAGAGATGAAGAGGGTTGTGGAGAAAGGGGTCAAAGGAGAAGAAAAACTGATATGGGCATATATAGGATAGATTATTTGTGACGGGTCCCATCACAAATAATAACCTGTTAAAATCGTATTTGCGACGGGGGCCCATGGCAAATACCAACCTGTTGACATACTATTTGCGATGAGATTGACCTCCCGTCGCAAATACTAAAAAACACTACAGGTATTTACGACGAGATTTTATAACCGTCACAAATAACCTTCTTGGGGTTAGGCACGAAAGTCACGCAGAAACTTTGGCGACTGGAAGAATCACCGCATCGCAAATAATGGATTATTAGTGATGGAAAGTGAGTCTCAGTGCAAAAAGTCTTTTCTGACAGACTATTTGTGACAGGACCCTCCCCTATCACAAATAACTCACCGCAAATACTCATTTTTCCTATAGTGAAGGAATTTCTATAGCTCAAATAGAAGGATGGAGAAACTATTGGTATCTATGAAGCAAATTTTACAAAACATGCATGGTATGATTCTGGTTTAAACATCTGTCTAGAAAGAGAAATTGACATATTCCTTCTTGGCATAAGACCAATTCTTCGAAAGGCATTAACTATAAGAGACTTTAGTTGTTATGAAAATATTATGTGATGTGCACTTAAAGTAGGAATGGAAATTATAAATTCTAAACATACCCATGATTTCGATAAGAAAAGAATGATTGAGTTTCATGAGAACTTGTATAAATCATATGGTGGGAATAAATTTGAGTCTTCTACATTCGAGAAATATTGGAAGATGTACTCAGATGAATGATTGAAAGGGATAAGAGGGAGTTAAGAGTGTTAAAAAAATAATAATCAAGAGACTAAATGTCAACGTGATTGGAATATGTTATCTAATGATCTGAATAATTAGAACACACCACATAATGTACCTCTGACCCTTCAGTGTTTTAATTGTAAAGAGTTTTGACATTATGCTAACAGGATCCCAAATCTAAGGGTTAATATCGATGATCAATGCCAATAACCTTAGAAGGTAATGGAAAAATAGAAATCTTATGTGATCACAATGGTTGAACTAAATCATGATTATTAGGGCACAATTATACTCCCATACCTAGTTGTTAATTTCAAGTTATTATCTCCATCCACATGAATTCTAGGTTAATGAAATCGCATTTGATATTCTATCGGTACAAGTATGAAACCAAGCATCCAATGAAAATCTTTTTATATAAGATACCAGATTAGATAAGGGATAATGTGTGAGACTATTCTTATGAATTCATGTAAGGATATGAAAATACATTATATTAAGGGAAAAGATATTTAAATAAAATTTTATCCCATTAATATAATTTTTATGATATCAATTTCCCATTTTACGCCCCATTGGTTTATTGTTTTGTAGTTGTTATCATACAATTGATAAACCACATTCTTATGATCAGTGATTTTTTTCACTATCTATAATTATTTATTCTATTACTCCATATCCAAATATTTACTTCCCACTTATGCTCTCCTATGAGGAAACCTAGTAATGAGTTACTTTGGGTAACCACTATGTTTCCATCTTTTGTTTTTAAAAGAAGTTTCTGTATTATTTTCTTACAATGTTGGTGTCTATGAATGTAACATTCATGTATTTAACCATTAATGTCCCAAAATAATTTCAGGACTGAAATTAATTTAAAGGGGGTTAAAATGTAACACCCTAAGTATTTATGAATTATTATTATTTTAATAAATTTAAAGTCTTTAATGGATTGTGTTATACGCTACCCTATGTTAATCTTGTTTTGTACTCAACACCAATAAAATATTGTGCTACATGAAACACTGAGTTTAGAATTAATTACTTGAAAAACTATGTTTGTTTTTGTTACACTCAATTTTGAGTTTTTCTAATGTTACATGCAATACTATTTTGGCTTTTTTTTCACACAATTCGGAATTTAGCTTGCGGTACACGCAAAAATGACTTTAAAAATATATAAAATAATATTATTATGATAGTTATAAAATAGGTATTATAATGGATGGTTCTGATAGGATTAAATAAATTATGAAAATATAATTTTGACATGTTTATATAATTAATTATTTGGTTTCCAAATAATTATAAATGAGATTAAAACCCTTTTTAAATCAATGTGAAATATTTCCCCAAAAAACTATTTTAATGAGCTTAGGTGTGCTTTATATCAATAATTTAAAAAAAATTATTTTAATGAAATTTATATATTATATATTCAATAAAATGTATTACATTCATCTTATATGTTTTCAATATAAGAGATAAGAAATAATCTAATTTTACGTTTAAAAACTATATTTTTTTGTAAAACTATTTTGTTTCTTTTTGTTGGCACAATCATTCAAAATTTTATTTTTGAAAAATTTAGAACATTAATTAAATAATAAAAACATAATTTCTAAAATTATAAAACAAGAATTATCTTAGTATATTTTTTGTGGTTTTTTGAAAAAGATTCATTTTTTGATGAGTTATGAAAAATATTGATTTTAATTGAAAACTACCTTTTCGCTTAATTTATTTATAAAATTATATTAATTTTTAAATGGTTTTAAAATATAATTATATTAATTATATATCATTTAATACAATTTATCTCATTCTAATCAATTTCACAATGATATTGGATATCAAACAGTTTCAAAATTTTGAGCTTTTCTCTTTAAAACCCCCATTTGTCATTGGTTGTTCGAATTAATTTAAATTAATATTTTCCAATTATTTGAATTGATGTTGAAAAAATTGATTAAATATTTGGTATTATAATAATTTATATATTATAATAATTCTTACATAATTTTTTACACATATTATTAGTGAAAACTGTTAAAATTAATTAGAACAATTAAGAGAAAAATGAGTTTAGCAAAGGACTAAAATTTAAACACAAGGGAACGAATTATCTATAATCTTGTAAAATACCAATTTCATAGAAATATTTAGACCATTACATATCTTTGATCTAAAATATTTCGTTTTTTATGACTTTTTATGTATAAACATGTGTACACTTGACATTTTTTTCAAAAAAATGCAAAGTGTGTCATCTCCCCCCTTTATAAAAGGTCACCTCCTCTCCCCCACTCTTCACACTATAAAAACCATTTGTATCTTCCAATAAAATTACAAATATCTTTAAAAAATCCCTAAAATTATTTTAAAAGTCTTCCTTTGTGGCATTATGGAAACCATGTAAGTTCTTTGGTGGAAACTAATATGAGATGCCCAATAAAGAGGCAACATTCATCACTGAATGTTTTTGTTTTATTTATTCCTAAAATCCCTTAATTTATTTCGAAAAATTTATTATATAAAAACATAATTATATAAAATATATCAAGATATTTTATATTAATGACACTTCCTAAAACCGCACACACTTCTATAAAATGGGTTATGAAATCATCATTCAGGTGTACAGAGGACAATTGACCCGCATACCGATGTCATTTCGTTTTCCATTACCACCATTCATGGTTTACCATAATGATGTTCACAATATTTATTCATGATATATATTATATCTATAATATTATTCCACTTATTTAATTATTATATCACACATACAATAATTATTTCTATTTTTTATGAATACGTTAACATCGTTTGTGTGTGCGGCGGACTACCGCTTCATGAAGAAATTTGATTCATTCATGATTTATATGTGATGTACTAAGGAATCGTTTATTAAATTTATGTGATATATATGAAATATGAGTGATAATGGAGTTATAATATATATATATATATATATATATATCATTTAATTTTCATTATTTTTGTATGATAAGAAAATGAAAACAACCTTCATGTGTACGTATGACCAATCATCTCAATGAACGGTGTATTTTTTCCTTTGTGGGATACTATAAATATATATATAATAAATATATATGATATTTATATGTTTTCTTACAATCTAAAATAGGTGAATTCGTGATCTAAGAAAGTAGAAAAAAATAACAATTCAAAACATATATGAAAAACAAAGTTGTTATTATCTGAAACATAACATTAAGGTGGGTTGTTAATAAATAGGTAATATAAATTCATAGTAAAATAATTTATGGTGGGATATATATTAATATGGTACTTTTATATATTTATAATAATCATATATTTATAATATAGTAGTATGGAACACGTACGAAATGAGTCAGGACTCAATGTAAGAGAATTTCTTCTTAATTTTTACTTTTAGGATACATATTCCATAATCAACACTTAATTATTTTATGTGGTGTATTAAATTGCAATGAATATTTTTATGGTACTTATACTGAAAAATATTTTTGTTTATATAACTATTTTAGTATTTATCATTCTTGGTGTTTATGGTTAAGAGGTTGATAAATTTGTATGGGGATTTCTAGTCTCACTTTTCTTTATGAGAGACTTCTTCCATATTCACAACTCATTTAGTTTTTTGAGGTGTATATAATACACTATGACATGATATATCATGAATATAACCCATTTTATGATGAATAATTTTTCCATTTATTTAATTCTTTCTTGCAGTTTAATGTTCAAAATTTACTAAATCAATAAAAGATGTTTCTCTAAATTTACCTACTTTGAGATGTATATTATGTCATACACCTATATTATTTCATGATGTGTACAAAGAACCCATTTAACATGTAATATAATATATTTATTTATCCTCATTGTATTTTATGTTTTGTATAAATTTATTCTTTCATGGGTTTTCCATTTCATGGTTACCAAAGTTGTAATTATTTTATGTTATAATATCATAGTTTATCATGATTGTTTATGATTATGATACCAGTGATAATATATTATAACCTATCTCTGAATAATTATCAGGAATTTTATTATCCAATGGTTATTCATGATATCTTTATGTATTGGTACCATTTTTCTACACTTTTAATTAAGATAAATAAGGAATTGTTTTTTAAAAAATCCAGCCTTATTTCTTCCTTTGGTCAGAAATATATTTTCATCAATAAGAATATTTTCAAAACAAATTCACTTTTTTAAATAATTTTTTATGCTCATTTTCAAATATTTTTTTAAAAAAATTTATTATGTTTAAAAATTATTTTAAATGGTTTTCAAAGATCCTTTATATGATTTCAAAAATATTTTAAAAGCTAAAGGTTTTCTAAATGCTTTAGCATTTAAAAATAATTTTTAAAATAAGAACGAAAATTTTCCAAAGAAATGTTGTTAATGATTTTTAATGATTCCAAGATATTTTTTCAATTTTTTTCAAATAAAAGTTTTTTTAAAATGTATTATTTTTTAGAAAGTGACTTTAAGAGAAATGTTATTTTTCATATGAAATTCTCCATGCGATCTTTTAAAATACTTATTAATCTAAGATGACATCCTTTAATATTGTTTATTATTTAATAAGGATAAGGTCCAAGGGAACCATTATTATTATTTATTTAAATTTTTTAATTTTATAATGATTTTTTTGTATGGAACCCATTTCACTTCCATGGGTTATACCATTATAAAAAGATTATGAAACCCGATTATTTTCATGGGATATTCTATGATTATGAAACTTGTTCCTCTTCCAAGGGTAATGATATGAAAAAATATTTCTAATACTGATTTCATTTCATGGGTAATGATATAATGAGTGTTTATGATATCATTGAACATATAAATATGGTTTTTATTATGTTAGTGTGTGGCCTATATCTCCCTATAATGTAGTGGGTAAAGATAAATGTTCTATGAGATTAGATAGTACATTGGTGGTTAGCCCAAGCCTGAAACAAGAGGTTACATGGGAAGTCATTCGATGCTTAAAACAAGATGGTACGTAGGACGTTATCTCATGAACGAAACAAGCGGGTACCGATGAGGTTATCCCATGTAAGAAACAAGAGGGTACATAAGGGTTATCCCAAGCCTGAAATAAGAAGGTACATAGGAGGTCATCCCAATATTGAAGTAGGTACACAAGTGATTATTCCAATAATAACATGTTTTGAATTTCATGGATGGTATCCTTAACATACGATTTTATTCTTATTTTTATACCACAAATTCCATGACTTATTCAATATTTATGAGCTTATGTCTCAAGTTCTTTGTTTCCCTTACCATTCATGTCTTATTAATTTCTAATCTCTATTCCATGAATCATGTTTATAATCTATGAATGCTATTGAAATCATAAGTTGTGTTCATGATCACATACTATTATCCTTTTCTTGTACGTTCATATGATCATAGATTTATTTCTATTATGTTTACTCTTAACGTGCATCTGAGCTCACCAATTCTTATGTTACCATTCCCTAGGTTATCAAGAATGATTTTAAGTAGGTGTAATTAAAGGGAAGATATTTAAGGGAGATGTTGATGTTCTTTCACCAGATATAATATTAATTTTCTAATGTAACTAAACTATTTCGGTCCTCAGGCATGTGTTTGTGTAATATAATGAATATTCATAAAATATTATGTGATTTCCATGAATGTTAATCTTTCATCTCTATACGTTATGATATAAACACCTCACATTATTTGTTTTATTCCAAAATGAAGTACACCATCATGTTCTATAAGGAAAAAAACTCCAGATAGGCTATTAACCAGCCAAAATCCAATTCCCAAGGGAGGATACATGAGAGGATGATGTTTCTTTGGGAAATGCATGATTTTTATGGGTATTAACACAATATATGACCTCACCTCACCGCTTGGGCATGTTCTCCTCTGAACAGGAGTTGGGAATCCATGTAATACCACACGATGTGTCAAAATGGGCACAAAACATGTATGTCCTTCAATGGGCATGCGTGTGTACACTTGCCACATGGCTTAGATCTCCATGTACAACCACACAATGTGTCCATCATATGTCATGATGTGTATGAATAACAAGGGTCTTGGTAGTATTCACATGGTACACGACTCAAATAACTATGTATAGCCACATTACAATTCCATGAGGATAAATGTAGTGTATGACCACCTGAGGTCCTTGGGCGTGTATAGCTAGCACATGACTTGGATACCTAGGTAGGGCCATAGGATGTGTGGTCCTGGCCAAATCGTGCAAAATCCTTAAGTTAGCTAAAATCTATAGTTGTCATGGAAACTGATAAACATGGTTTGTGTTATTTACTATTACACAATGAGTGGTATGGTTTTTCATAGAATAGAATATCATTCAAGAATATTTCAAATCATCCTTCATCACCTCAAATCCCATGCTTGACCAATAAAAATCAAACTAGAATGCCTATGGATCTCGATTTCTAGCCTATGGTGACTGGAAATCAGAATATGATAATCTACATGGAAATCCATCTTGTGTCTTTGGCCATTCAAGGATATGAAAAATGAATCCATCACCCACAACCATGAATACATCATGATCCATTCATAATCCACCATCTTGTTCATCCTTAATGCAACCACCATGAATTCATGGGTTCGATTGTTCTTGAACCCTCTTGGTAAATTTTGAACTGTGGCTTCATGAGACAGATGTGTATAACATAAAGAATAATGGGGGAAAAGTACACCTAAAAGGTTATAAGAATCATTATAAATTGTGATCTTGTCCAACTATCATAAAATGAATAAGAAATGGGTTAATCCTGGCATAAAATATATAAACAGGGTTTTAAAATTTTAATTTTCAATTTTCTTGTGATGGATGTGTGATCAGAAAAATATAAGTAGATAAAAAAATAATTTTTTATTAAATAAAATGTTGGATCGAATATGTAAAAGTAGATGTATATTAGATGGAAGAATACAAGAGGGGGGGGGGTGGTGAATTCTAGGTTTAATTTTTTTAAAACACTTAAGAGATTAGTTTAAAAGACCTTATACTAATACAATTCAAACAACCACAATTGTATTGAATATAAAGGTATGATGTATTGTAATTCTATTATAAAATTAATTTAATTGTATTCAAGATGAATACAATAATCAGAGTAATACACGTGTGAGGGATTCTACCATAAAGTGTATAGAATATATTGATTCAATATGTGATAGAATAATTGTAATTGGAACAATTACAATTGAATGTGTAAAAAAGAAAGGAAACAATATGAATTCTTCTCTAATACAAATAAGAATGGAAATGTAAAAGAATTACAATTATTTTGACCTAAAGAGAAGGGTTATCCTTTCACCTTGGATAAGTGGTTTGTCTTACCACCACCTTGGTAAGCCCTTGATACGATGATCGGTTCATCTTTCTGCCTATCCCTGGAAGCCCTCGTTACGATGATCGGAACGCCTATCTACCTATCTCTGGAATCCCTCGATATGAAGATCAGTTCGTTTGTCTGCCTATCCCCGATAGCCCTCGATACGATGATCAGAACGTCTATTTGCCTATCTTCAGTAGCCCTCGATTTTGTAGGTAATCAACACCTCTATCTTTCAATCACATGAAAGCCCTCGATACTATGATCGGTCACACAATACACAAAGCATGAGATGTAACAGCCCGAGATTTTATGAAAACTATTCTTTTTAATTTTATTAATGTCTTGTGTTGTATGCTACACCAAAAGGAGCTTGCACAACACGCATCCTTGACTTGCCTTGCATTACACGCAATCACAACCTTCCTCGATAGCGTGTGTAGTACGCAATACTGAGTTTCATGAAACAACGATATGCTATTAAAATATTATTAAAACTAGCCGTTATGAATAGTAATAACCACTTTTTAAAATTTTATAAATTTTACCTCTCAAAACGGACTTCATTTTTGGATTCGGAGTATCAAATTTAGCCTAAGGTGAAATTTTGGTACATTTCGGATAACTTTCATATTCTGATGAATAGTGAAAATCACTAAATTATAATTAAAAACAACTTTTTTAATCGAAATAATTAATAGTGATAAATTATTAATATGAGTGGTTTTAAAGTATATTTAGAATATATTTTTACAATTTAATACAATGTTGGTAATTGGATGTAATTTCGCATTTAAACCAGACATAATCAAGTGTCAATCTTTTGATAGATATTGTTTCTTAAAAAACACGCTATTTGTTTTAAAAGCGGGATTTAATTATAAAATTAATTAATGCAACTTCTATGTTATGAATTTGGTAAAATAGACTTCATTTTTGAATTCGGAATATGAAATATAGCATAGGATGAAATTTTGGCATTGTTCTGAAAAACATCAATTTTTGATGAATAGTGAAACTACTAAGTGGTAGTTAAAAAAACTGAATTTTTCATAAAACTTAATTTTACCGCTTCTCTGAATGGAATTTCAAAAATCCGAGAGACACGGTTGATGTAATTAAGTAAAATGTGGTTCAATGAGATGAAAATAATTTTTGTTGAATAGTAACTTTTTACTTTTATTTACCACGGTTAAAAGTAAATAGGGTAATTAAGGGTAAAAATGATATTAATATTACCCTAACACATGTCCTAATCCTATGGACAAGTTTATCTCGACCACAAACAACCTTAAGTGTAAAATATTATCATTTAGGCCCACTTGGATTAGATTAGGACATTTATTATTATTTAATTCAAAGAAGAGTTAAAAGAGTTAAAATCAAAGTTTATTTACTAAAACATTTTTAATATAGAGTTATACATAAGATAAATTCGATTGTAAATATTCATTAGAAAGATAAAAATATTTCCTACATAATGGTATTTTATTTGTAATTTTTAGACATTAAATAATTTAATTTATTTATGACACAATAATGATGCAGTAATTATCTTATTAATGAAATATTGACATAATTGATGTTATAAACACCAAAATAAATGTAATTTGAGACTTTTTATGAATTCCACTAATTTTCTAGGTTACTATGATATATTAGTGTTGATTTAATAAACTTTTTTCGAACATATAATTCTTTTATGACTTTCACAAAAATCATATATCAAATAGTGTCAAAATTGACAAAAAATAGTTTTTAAATCAAATATTATATTATTAATTGTTATTTTATTCCTAAAAATATAAGGTTCGGAAATATGACTTAGATAAGGATATATGTATTAATAATAAAAAATTTGGGGTTCGTTTGGCATTTTATAGTAAGTGTATTAACCATATAGTGAAAGAAAACAAAAAGACACTGTAAAAGTTAAATTATTTAACTTAGAGTTAAATCTAATTGATAAGGTTATAATAATACCCTAAACTTGTATAAATCTTATTGGTTGATAGGATTTCGACCCATCCCCACTTTAGCTTCGAAATAAGACCCTTTGGAACCATTATAAACCAATTTTGACATTAATATAAAATAATATTTTGAGGTATTCCTAAGGTGCCCCTCTCCTCCCTTATAAAAGGACACCTCCTCCCCCTCCTCCTCACACCAATTTGAGCACTCAAGCTCGGCCAAACCCTGCCAAAATATCTTCTCCACTTCCCTAAAAACATCCTAGAGGTTCTGGTCTTCTTCAAAGACCAATTTTAGTGCCCTAAGAGGAGGTCTCAAAGAGGCGCTTCAAAGAAGAGGTAATTACCGTTACCAATTCTTTCATCTTTATTTCTTCTTCCACTTCTTCTTCTTAGGTTGTTTCATTATGAAGTAATAAAATCAGTATAACTAATATACTGATATGTTATTATAAGTATGAAACAACCCTATTTCACCATCTATCCATCCTACGGAAAAAGCAATCACCGCGCGTGCGTACGTACGGAATACCGTCTCCACGCCGTGGTGTAATCTATTTTCCACCACCACCTTACATGGATGGGTATAATGGTGTAAAGAATAACTATACATAGTTATTACAACATCATATTGATTCTGATATATTGTATAATCCACTCCAATTCAATTCAATATTTATGGAAATGATATCATCGCTCGTGCGTACGTACAGACTGCCGTCTCCACGACGCGAAGAGATTCATTCTCCATGTTAACCATTTAAGAATGATTATAAAGTATATATAATAAATAATAATGAAATATATGACATTATAAAGCTACTGGATTTATGTATATATATTTATATGCATGTCATCTACTTACTTCCACTCAAGACAATAAGGAAAGGAAAACAACATTCATGCGTACGTACGGACTACCGTCTCCATGAACGGTGTTTTTCATTTCATTTATCTATCTATTATATATTTATATATACTGAATATATATGATATATAAATCATATTTTATATTCTGGAAGTAATTAAATCATGATATAAGTAATAATAATGTCAAAAACAAAAGGTCAAAACACCTACGATAAATGAAACGATTTTACCCAAAACGCTTCTTTAACATGGAATTTACAAAAGAACGGGTAATATAATGTCATAAGTGAACCATATATGATATAATAACAACGAATATGATTCTGTAATAAGTCAATGACATTATTTAAATCATTATACAGGAGGTTCGGACACTTACAAAGCAAATCGGACCTAAGGTAAGGGAAATATCACAATCTCATTTTTATCCGAGATTGTTTATTCGTAAGTATTTACTGGGGTGTATTTTATCATCCACATCCATGTTTCATAAATATGTAATATTATTTCCATCCACCTACAATTGTTTAAATCCATTTTTACCCTTTGGTGAGTTTTTAGTAAAAGAAATGAAAGGAATATTTTGTCGTTTTTCGTACGAGTTACTTTTTGACTTTTCCGACAAAAGTACGAAGAATATTTTTTTTAACTTATACGGCATGAATGGATTTTTACAACATTATTTCCAAGAAGCTTCCTTTTCAAGTTTTCATGTTTATTTTTAATCAAATTCCTTTATTTTAAAGTTGTATGAAATGTTTTGAAAGGAAAAATGTTTTTGAAGAAGAAAGGATATTTTCCTCAAGAATGGAGTTCAAGTGTTTTATCAAATTTATTTTCCATATAAGATAATAAAGGGTTCTGTTTTTATCCCCATTATTACATTGATTTGATCATGTTGTGATGGAATTATTTTTATGAATTCCTTTATCTTATATGAATTGATTTATGATGTCATGATGTTTCAAGAATCCCATTTTTGTTACATGTGTCATGCGATGATGTATGTTTTATGATTATGTGGAACACATAAGAAAGGATTAATTATGAGATGGTTGGGAACTATATCTCACTCCAATTCATTGGGTAAAGATTTCATATCTCATGAGATAGACATGGCTGGAATGGTAGGTTATACCGGTTCAGTGAAACAGGACTGAAACGAGGGTTACTCGATTCCGAAAGGTACTTTGTCCACTAAGATAGTCTTGGCAATGAGTCTTGAATAAAAAGAAATGATTCTCTATGATTATGTGTGAGTGCCACAAAGTTTCATGTTTTAAGTTATGATTATTGTGATTACATTTCACTTCCATGATTTACCCCATGTTATGAAATTATGATCTCTTTTGCAGGTTAGGATTTCCAAAAGTTATGTGCTTATGTATATGATGTGATTGATATTTCTTTTGTTTACCCTTACTGAGCATTTGAGCTCACCCTTTTATGTTTTCTTTTCCCCATGATATAAAGAAAGGTTTTAGGTATAATAAAAAGGAAGATCTTTATGGGAGATGTTGAAGATCTTTCACCAGGATTAGAGGATTATATTCCGAGTTTCCAAAGACACTAAACTATTATGGTCCTTGTGTGTGTGTTTTTGTTATGTACTAAGTATTCCGCAAATGTAATGTAATGTCCATGTACGTCAAGTTTCGGGTCTCTACAGTTGGTATCAGAGGAAAGGTTTAGTCAACCTTTAGAAACTAGGATTCGAAAACGTTAGTGAGATCCCTAGAGATATTTCTACGGTATGTCTAGGGATGTCCCTAAGGTTATGTATACGTATAGGTTATATTACTAGAACTATGCTAACGATCATAGAATTAAACCTAAGATGTTAGATATTGAAGGTACTCCACCTTTATTATGTTGTTTTCCCTAGCATGATTTTTGCCTCTCACACTATTCTTTTTTTTGGGTTTTAGAAAATGGCTGGAAACAAGATGATTCACGATAATGGAGGATACGATGGACAATGGAATGATATTCTTCATAATGAAATGGGATTTTGAAGTCCAAACATCATTCTTATGCCGAATCAGCAATCTCATAATATGATCAATAAAGTAAAATTTGGTAAGTTTCCTGACTCGGCTAATAAGAGAAAGATGGAGTTTCATGATGATCATAGAGGAAAGAAAGATCAATTTCCCCTATGTAAATCATGTGGGAAGAGGCATCAAGGAGAATGTTTCAAAGGAACTGGAAGATGCTTTGGGTGTGGAAAAGAAGGACACAAAGCAAGTAAGTGCAAAGGAAAAGGTTCAGTTAACACCATGGATGAGGAAAATGGTATTGCTACGACATCAACAATGGTTAAATGTTTTAAATGTGGAATGTACGGGCATTATGCAAACCAATGCCCTAAGGGAAAGTCTCATGAAGATAATCAGTATGGTCGTATGGGAAGTATTTATGTTGATGATGATGAAGAGACTACAAATGATATGTGAGATGAAAGAATTTTTGAAGCTCGGTCATTGGTTTAAGAATGTAGTGGAATGATTACATGTTTATCATGTGTAATGTTGTATAAGAAATCTCATGGTACTATGGAATAAAGAGACGTCTAAGGATTGTTACACTGTTTTCTTTCCTTGAGTTATGAAAGTGTATGATTAATGGTACCACTATCCATAAAAGGTTATTCAGATATTTTTGGAATATAGATGATATATGCATAATGAAGGAATAATAAGATAATGAGGTGTTTGATTGTATTCATGAGCTCATGACTGATATAAGGAGAAGGTTATATCATGGTTTGAGTATAAATAATTTTGAGGATTTTGGCATGTGGAAAGTGTTAACTTTTAACTGCATTCAAGTTTTTACTAAGGTTCAATGTGTATTAAAGAGAATACATGATTAAGGACTTTGAATGTTTGGAATGTGACCAACAAAACATATCTTATGATATTTGGGGATCAACGATGATATTAAATTTCTGGTAATCGTTTTCACTATGTTATGAGAGTGGACTGCAGTATTATAGATAAGCCTAAAGATTGGAATGGATTATGTTGGACATAAGTTAGTATTGTTTAAGGATAGAAGTTTTTTCGATATTATTGATGTGATGTTATAGAAATATAGTTTTAGAAAAAGGACAACCTGCTGGACATGCGACAGCCCATCGCGTCGGACAAGGCTATGGGAATCGAACCCACAACCGAAGTGCGCCTGGCCTTTATCGCCTACCACTGGCCTACAGGAAGTCCCTGTTTAGTTGAAACTAGATTTATTATATTAAACAGTATAATATATGAAGTATAAGTCCATTTTAGGAACCATATATGATTAATCTCACTATAGAATGACTTATGTATATTTAATAACTTTTTCTAACCTTTTGTTTGAGACAGATGGAATGACCCATCATTCTATCACATAATATGCTAACACTTCACAAATAACAAATTCAACTTAATTTATTTAAGAGATGAAGTGGAAATTGTTCAAGGCATGAACAACAGTGAGATTGTTCCAAAATAAAGTAAGTATTTATTCTAATTCAAATTTTCAACTTTAGGGAAACGATCTTGAAAACCAAAAATGTTGTCCTAGTGATATTATACCTGATGAATCAGATGGTACCTTAGATCGTCACAAATTTATGGCTTTGTGATTGCTGGCTTTTCCATAGACATGTTCTCTACCACTCTCTATCAGAACATGATGGTTAGATTTCTCTTCCTATGTGGAAACCCAGTGATTAGTTTATTTGGGTAATCGTTACATTTCATACTTTAGTTTTTAAAGACATGTTTTGGTATTCCTTTTTACGATGTGGGTTTCTATTAAAGAAACTTTCGAATAGTAAACTATTTATAACCCCCGATGAATTTCGAGGGCGAAATTCATTTTAAGGGGGGTAGAATGTAACAGCCCGAGATTTTATGAAAACTTTTCTTTTTAATTTTATTAATGTCTTGTGTTGTATGATACACCAAAAGGAGCTTTCACAACACGCATCCTTGACTTTCCTTGCATTACACGCAATCGCAACCTTCCTCGATAGCGTGTGTAGTACGCAATACTGAGTTTCATGAAACAACGATATGCTATTAAAATATTATTAAAACTAGCCGTTATGAATAGTAATAACCACTTTTTAAAATTTTAGAAATTTTACCTCTCAAAATGGACTTCATTTTTGGATTCGGAGTATCAAATTTAGCCTAAGGTGAAATTTTGGCACATTTCGGATAACTTTCATATTCTGGTGAATAGTGAAAATCACTAAATTATGATTACAAACAAATTTTTTAATCGAAATAATTAATAGTGATAAATTATTAATTTGAGTGGTTTTAAAGTATATTTACAATATATTTTTACAATTTAATACAATGTTGGTCATTGGATGTAATTTCACATTTAAACCAGACATAATCAAGTGTCAATCTTTTGATAGATATTGTTTCTTAAAAAACACGCTATTTGTTTTAACAACGGGTTTTAATTATAAAATTAATTAATGCAACTTCTATGTTATGAATTTGGTAAAATAGACTTCATTTTTGAATTCGGAATATGAAATATAGCTTAGGATGAAATTTTGGCATTGTTCTGAAAAACATCAATTTTTGATGAATAGTGAAACTACTAAGTGGTAGTTAAAAAAACTGAATTTTTCCTAAAACTTAATTTTACCGCTTCTGGGAATGGAATTTCAAAAATCCGAGAGACACGGTTGATGTCAGTAAGTAAAATGTGGTTCAATGAGATGAACATAATTTTTGGTGAATAGTAACTTTTTACTTTTATTTACCACGGTTAAAAGTAAATAGGGTAATTAAGGGTAAAAATGATATTAATATTACCCTAACACATGTCCTAATCCTATGTACAAGTGTATCTCGACCAAAAACAACCTTAAGTGTAAAATATTATCATTTAGGCCCACTTGGATTAGATTAGGACATTTATTATTATTTAATTCAAAGAAGAGTTAAAAGAGTTAAAATCAAAGTTTATTTACTATAACATTTTTAATATAGAGTTATACATAATATAAATTCGATTGTAAATATTCATTAGAAAGCTAAAACTATTTCCTACATAATGGTATTTTATTTGTAATTTTTAGACATTAAATAATTTAATTTATTTATGACACAATGATGATGCAGTAATTATCTTATTAATGAAATATTGAGATAATTGATGTTATAAACACCAAAATAAATGCAATTTGAGACTTTTTATGAATTCCACTAATTTTATAGGTTACTATGATATATTAGTGTTGATTTAATCAACTTGGTTCGAACATAAAATTCTGTTATGAGTTTCACAAAAATCATATATCAAATAGTGTCAAAATTGACACAAAATAGTTTTTAAATCAAATATTATATTATTAATTGTTATTTTATTCCTAAAAATCTAAGGTTCGGCCAAATGACTTAGATACGGATATATGTATTAATAATAAACAATTTTGGGTTCGTTTGGCATGTTATAGTAAGTCTATTAACCATATAGTGAAAGAAAACAAAAAGACACGGTAAACGTTAAATTATTTAACTTAGAGTTAAATCTAATTGATAAGGTTAAAATAATACCCTAAACTTGTCTAAATCTTATTGGTTGATAGGATTTCAACCCATCCCCGCTTTATCCTCGAAATAAGACCCTTTGGAACCATTATAAACCGATTTTGACATTAATATAAAATAATATTTTGAGGTATTCCTAAGGTGCCCCTCTCATCCCTTATAAAAGGACACCTCCTCCCCCTCCTCCTCACACCAATTCGAGCACTCAAGCTCGGCCAACCCCTGCCAAAATCTCTTCTCCACTTCCCTAACAACATCCTAGAGGTTCTGGTCTTCCTCAAAGACCAATTTTAGTGCCCTAAGAGGAGGTCTCAAAGAGGTGCTTCAAAGAAGAGGTAATTACCGTTACCAATTCTTTCATCTTTATTTCTTCTTCCACTTCTTCTTCTTAGGTTGTTTCATTATGAAGTAATAACATCAGTATCACTCATATACTGATATGTTATTATAAGTATGAAACAACCCTATTTCACCATCTATCCAACCTACGGAAAAAGAAATCACCGCGCGTGCGTACGTACGGAATACCGTCTCCACGCCGTGGTGTAATCTATTTTCCACCACCACCTTACATGGATGGGTATAATGGTGTAAAGAATAACTATAAATAGTTATTACAACATCATATTGATTCTGATATATTGTATAATCCACTCCAATTCAATTCAATATTTATGGAAATGATATCATCGCTCATGCGTACGTACGGACTACCGTCTCCACGACGCGATGAGATTCATTCTCCATGTTAACCATTTAAGAATGATTATAAAGTATATATAAGAAATAATAATGAAATATATGACATTATAAAGATACTGGATTTATGTATATATATATATGTATGTCATATACTTTCTTCCATTCAAGACAATAAGGAAAGGAAAACAGCGTTCATGCGTACGTACGGACTACCGTCTCCATGAACAGTGTTTTTCATTTCATTTATCTATCTATTATATATATATATACTGAATATATATGATATATAAATCATATTTTATATTCTGGAAGTAAGTAAATCATGATATAAGTAATAATAATGTCAAGAACAACAAGTCAAAACACCTACGATAAATGAAACGATTTTACCCAAAACGCTTATTTAACATGGAATTTACAAAAGAACAGGTAATATAATGTCATAAGTGAACCATATATGATATCATAACAATGAATATGATTCTGTAATAAGTCAATGAAATTATTTAAATCATTATACAGGATGTTCAGACACTTACAAAGCAAATCGGACCTAAGGTAAGGGAAATATCACAATCTCATTTTTATCCGAGATTGTTTATTTGTAAGTATTTACTCGGGTGTATTTTATCATCCACATCCATGATTCATAAATATGTAATATTATTTCCATCCACCTACAATTGTTTAAATCCATTTTTACCCTTCGGTGAGTTTTTAGTAAAATAAATGAAAGGAATCTTTTGTCGTTTTTCGTATGAGGTACTTTTTGACTTTTCCGACAAAAGTACGAAGAATGTTTTTTTAACTTATACGGCATGAATGGATTTTTACAACATTATTTCCAAGAAGCTTCCTTTGCAAGTTTTGAAGTTTATTTTTAATCAAATTCTTTTATTTTAAAGTCATATGAAATGTTATGAAAGGAAAAAACGTTTTTGAAGAAGAAAGGATATTTTCCTCAAGAATGGAGTTCAAGTGTTTTATCAAAATTATTTTCCATCTAAGATAATAAAGGGTTCTGTTTTTATCCCTATTATTACATTGATTTGATCATGTTGTGATAGAAATAATTTTATGAATTCCTTTATCTTATATGAATTGATTTATGATGTCATGATGTTTCAAGAATCCCATTTTTGTTACATGTGTTATGCGATGATGTATGTTTTATGATTATGTGGCACACATAAGAAAGGATTCATTATGAGATGGTTGGGACCTATATCTCCCTCCAATGCATTGGGTAAAGATTTCATATCTCATGAGATAGACATGGCTGGAATGGTAGGTTATACCGGTTCAGTGAAACAGGACTGAAACGAGGGTTTCTCGATTCAGAAAGGGACTTTGTCCACTAAGATAGACTTGGCAATGAGTCTTGACTAACCAGAAATGATTCTCTATGATTATGTGTGAGTGCCACAAAGTTTCATGTTTTATGTTATGATTATTGTGATTACATTTCACTTCCATGATTTACCCCATGTTATGAAATTATGATCTCTTTTGCAGGTTAGGATTTCCAAAAGTTATGTGCTTATGTATATGATGTGATTGATATTTCTTTTGTTTACCCTTACTGAGCATTTGAGCTCACCCTTTTATGTTTTATTTTCCCCAGGATATAAAGAAAGGATTTAGGTATAATAAAAAGGAAGATCTTTATGGGAGATGTTGAAGATATTTCACCAGGATTAGAGGATTATATTCCGAGTTTCCAAAGACACTAAACTATTACGGTCCTTGTGTGTGTGTTTTTGTTATGTACTAAGTATTCCGCAAATGTAATGTAATGTCAATGTACGTTACGCTTCAGGTCTCTACATGAGAGAAGCCACAACGTCTCTCTCTAGAACTTGATAGAGGCAAAGTATCACATTTATATCACCGTCCTTCTTCGGTTTCAAATGACCTCCTATTTATAGGCCTCAGGTTCCAACGGTCACATTTAGTCCAACCGTCATATTTTTCCGAAAAACTCGGAGGGACTTGCACACCTGGATTTATAATGGTCATATTGAAAAAGAAATCATGAAATCGTTTTGATTAGTTTGTAACTAACTCAACGACATCGTATTGGTTAAAAAAAAGATATATGAAGATGAGAACCAAGAGTATGATTAATATGAAGCAAGTGTTTTTGACTAAGTACCAAAACAATTATGTAATGAAAGTATAAGTATTATAAGTATTACTAAAAGTAATATATTGATATGATACAAAGAAAGATACACAAAAGTGAGTACAATCGACAGAGTTAGTACGATATGATTGACATAGTCAGTACGATATTATTGTCCGTACGATCAGCATGGTCAGTACGATCAGCATGGTCAGTACGATCAGCATGGTCAGTACGATCAACATGGTCACTACGATTAGCATGCTCAGTACGATCAGCATGATCAGTACGATCAGCATGCTCAGTACGATCAGCATGGTTAGTACGATCACCATGGTCAGTACGATCAGCATGGTTAGTACGATCAACATGGTCAGTACGATCAGCATGCTCAGTATGATCAGTATAGTTAGTACGATCAACATGTTAAAAGAAATTTGTGATTTCCAAAACAAGATATAGAATTCAAAAGATAACTTTTGACTCAACAATCTCCCCCTTTTTGGAAATCACAAAACACAAAGTAAAGAAAACAAGAAATACTTATCTCCCCCTAAGGTATTGGAAACTCTTATGAATATGAAATTGAATAAAACTAACTCCCCCTTAGGTATATACATTCCTAAGGATTTTATTCACATATTTTCCTTGGTTTCGAAGTATTTGATTAAAACATTGTCCCTTTGTAAAACTTTATTCCCCTTTATAAAACATTCTCCCTTTGTAAAACATTCTACTCCTTTATAAAACATTCTCCCCCTTTGTGATTTACAAAAAGAAATGGTGTAACCTTGAGTTTCCTAGAAGAGTTAGAGAAAAAGAATTGTAGGACAAAAGAAAGAGTAACATAAATTTCATTACAAAATAGACAGGATTCATAAGAAAAGAAAAACAAATACAACTGTCATTTGTTTTCTCTTTCCTTTTACTTCATTATCAGCTCATGAAGAATAGCTTTCATCTTTTTTATTTCTTTCTTGTCTTCAGAAATTGAATCACCGTGAGATCTAAGAAGATCATGTTTGTCGGAAAAAAGCTTATCTTGATTCTTGATGGTCTCTTCCTGGACTCTGATTACTTCATCAAGGGTATCAATTCTATCTTGAAAATTATTGTTATATTTGTATAACATAGAATTTTGTTTCTTCAACAAAACCATTTCATCTTTGAAAGATGAAACCTTCAAAAATTCGGACTGAAAAGCATTCATTTTTTCTTGAAACTCTTTTACAGAAGGGATATCGGCTCCATGAGTTACCTGATTCAGTCTTTCAAAAGTTTCTCTGTCAAGATTATTTAAATAAATCATAAGTTCATTTGACAAACTTTTTATATCTTCAATTGGTATATCATTGTAATTTACTGAGCTCTCTGTTTTGTATGACCACTTGGTCATCATGTTGCAAGCCTTCTTATGAGCAGCTGATGTTTCAGATAGAACTTTCAAATCAGCTTCAACTGACAAAACATTCTTTCTCAATTCTCTTACAGAACCAAATTTCTTTTTCTGATTGTCAGTAATGAAATAAAATTTTTCCTCAAACCTGGGAAAGTATTGAATATTCTTTTCAACCCTCCTTAAAACATGAACAATTTAATCACTCATATTGAGAGAGATTTTTTGTTTTAAATCAGTATCTTCATCGTATGAATGCAGTTTATTTGATCGGGTTGAGTGAACAACTGGCTGTTTTCCTTTTTCTTTTTCTTTCTCCTTTCTTTCTTCCTCCACTTTATCACTAATAACCTTTTCTGTATGAGATGATTGAGAAACTTGCTTTGCTTGAGAATGTGTTGTATCCGGAGTATCATAATATTTGACCGCTGTTTGATCATCTTGAGGAACTTGTTGAATACCTTCACTCTTCTTTTGATAAAATTCTTCTCTACTCTTTTCGAACATTGAAGGAATTCTAAAAGAAAATTTCTTTCCACTTCGTCAACTTCTTCTATATGTTCCAACATCTGTTTACCTTTTTATTTCTCTAGATGACTTTGTACGATAGCTTCTTGATGTATTTCTTCCATTAGTTGAGCACTACCATCCTCAACCATTTTCAGTACTTTCGAGATATCAAAGTATTGATCCTTTCTTTTAAAAACATTCTTCTTTTTCTTTTTAGCTTGATGGGTTTCCTCTACCCTTATTCTTTCTACAAAATCTGCAGCTGGGTCAAGTCCAAACTTTGGATCACCATTATTTCTTTGTTCCTTATATTTTCTCCACTTGGCCACAACTTCCTTACTGTACATTGGTTTCTTCTTTGGCTTTGAACTAGTTTACGGATCTGACTTTTGAGTAGTACCAATAGAAGGATTTTATTTGACTAGAATAGGTGCTAATTGATTCTGAGCCGGTTCAGCTTCCCAATCTTTTACAAAAAGTTTTGAATTCAGGTTAAACCAAAAATTTAACTTCTTCAATGTACTCTTACTAATCCACTATGGCTTCAAATCTATTAGATTTCCTTTTAAAAGAATATTACAGCACTTTATACTCTCGAGAATAAACAGTGTAAGGATAGCTCGATACATAATCAAATGAGATTTGATTGCTCCTGACATAACATTCTTGATAGTTCCAAATATGTATCCCATAATATTTACTTTTCTCATGTTGAAAAGATAGTCCAACATGAAGATATCAGAAACCTTCAAAGTCTCTCTATCCCCTTTCCTTGGGATAAGAAAACCTTGCATTCAAAGAGCCACAAATCTATTATCTGGTGAAAGATAAGCCACTTTCCTTTTCTCTTCATTTATAATAAACAATGACTTTTCATCATTTTCTTTGTTAAAAGTACCAACCTCCTCTGGTAGTTTATGAGATGGACAGAAAGAATCACCTTCTTTAGGAAAATTAAGAAAATGTGCTGCTTGGTTCACAGACATAGAAATCTTTCTATCGTACACAACAAAGTTGATAGTCATGTTCTTATCAAATGATACTGTTTTGTAAAAATGACTGACTTGATCAATAAGAATCGGATCTTGAGATACTGGTTTTTCAACACAAAAATGTTCCCAGCCTTGAAACAAAATGATTCCTCTGATTTTAGAATCATACGAATCGAAAAAGTCACTAGAAACTAACCTTTCTCTGAAAAGATATTTGAAGGAATTTATATAGGAGTGTTGGAAGAGGACTGAGAAATATAGTTGAAGCTTGATGAAAGATCATATGATGACTTAAATCGGAGGAGTAGATCTTCACCACAAATCCAGAAAAACCGGTGTGGGATTGGGGAGGGGGGGATCTATTTATAGGCAGCAAAGGGGTGACCGTTGATATTCTACAATTGATATCAGAAGAGATGAAATCAAGAGTTAGGATTAAAAAAAAGAAAAAGAATTAAAAAAAAATTACCTGCAGGAGATCGTAAGGTAATTGTAGGTTTAGATAGTATTAATAGTGAAAGAAAATACAAACTTATGAAGAAATAGAATATTATCAATCGTCATACCGATGGAAAAGAAATTCATTACCATGAAATGACACGCCGATGGAAAACAAACTTGTTACCATGAACGAACGTGTCGAAGGAAAAAGAATGTCATTACCATAAATGGACGTGCATATGGAAAAGAAATTCATTACTATGAATGAATGTGCTGATGGAGAAGAAATTTATTACCATGATCAGACGAGACGATGGAAAAGAAATTCATTACCATGATCAGACGAGCCGATGAAAAAGAAATTCATTACCATGAACGGACAATACGATAAGCAAATAGGTAAATAATACGATAAAACTGTCAATAAGAAAAATAAAAAGGTAAATAAAACGATAAAACTATAAATACGAAAAACGAGAAGGAAAATAATACGATAAAACTATCAATACAATAAATAGAAAGGTAAATAAAAACACATTCTAGGAGAATAAATAATCAAAGATCATAAGATAAGGGAAAAAATAGTAAGTAATTATCTCCCCCTTTCTAAGAGGAGTTGTTTAATATCAGGAGAAATATAAAACATGAAATAGATATGAATGATTATTTTAATGTAATAATTCCTAGCTTCTATTTTATAAACTAAAATCTATTGGAAGGTAATGGTTTTATAAAAAAGTTAGCAAGTTGTTCTTGCGATCCGATGAATTGTAAAATAATATCTCCTTTTGGTGTAATGTGCTGGGTTATTACTAAGAGCTATGGAACTAGTATTATCACATAGAATTTGGGTTTTGGAAAAACTCAATCCATAGTCAGTGAGTGTGTGTTGCATCCACAACACTTGAGCACAACAACTTCCAGCTGCTACATATTCAGCTTCAGCAGTGGATAGTGCTACTGAGTGTTGCTTCTTGTAGGACCAAGAAACGATAGAATCTCCTAAGAAATGACATTTTCCAGATGTACTTTTCCTATAAATTCTACAACCCCCAATGTCATCATCTAAAAAACATTTTAAAACAAAATCATTTCCAGAAGAGTAAAATAGTCCTAAATCCATAGTGCCTTTTAAATACCAAAAGATTCTCTTTACAGACTTTAAATGAGACTCTTTTGGATTATATTGGTATCTTGCACATAAGAATGCAGAAAATATTAAGTCTGGTCAACTAACTGTCAAGTATAGAAAACTTCCTATCATACATCTAAAAATTGTCTGATCTACTGGTTTCCCTGTTTCATCTAGATCAAGTAAATTTGAGGTAGCAATTGGAGTGTTAATACTTTTAGTATTGTCATATCCATACTTCTTAAGTAAATCATTAATATACATATTTTGAGATATATATGTTCCTTCTAGTTTTTGGGAAATTTCAAAACCTAAAAAGAATGTCAACTCACCCATAATACTCATTTCAAACTCAGACTTCATTAAATTTTCAAAAGAATCAGTTAAAGATTGCTGAGTTGAACCAAATATGATTTCATCAACATAAATCTGAACAATTAGAACATTTTTATTTTCCATTTTCATAAAAAGGGTTGGATCTGCTGTACCTTTTGCATAATTTTTTTGTAAAAGAAATCATGTAATTCTATCATACCATGCTCTAGGGGCTTGTTTAAGACCATATAGGGCATTGGTAAGTTTAAAAACATGACTAGGATGTTTCGGGTCTAGAAAACCAGGAGGTTGTTCAACAAACACTTCTTCTTGAACAAAACCATTAAGAAAAGCACATTTAACATCCATTTGAAATAGTTTGAAATTAAAGTATGCTACAAAGGCTAATAGAATTCGAATAGATTCAAGTCCAGCTACTGGACCATTTGTTTCTTCATAGTCTATTCCCTCTTGTTGATTATAGCTATTAGCAACAAGTCTTACTTTATTTCATAAAATGACTCCATTTTCATCACATTTGTTTCTGAAAACCCATTTTACTCAAATTACAGTTGTTTCCTTAGGTCTTTTAACTAAATTCCAGACTTGATTCCACTGAAATTCATTTAGTTCATCTTGCATTGCTTTGATCCAATCGTTATCACCTAAGTCCTCACTTGGACTTTTAGGTTCAAATTGGGAAAGAAAAGCAAGGTGTTCTATTTCATTTATTAAGGAATTTCTGGTCCTTACAGGTTGATTTACATTACCAATGATGTTATCACTGGGATGATTCCTAAGAAACAATTGATTTGGGTTTTTTAAAACATATTCCTCAATATATAGTGGGAATTATTCTATGGTAAATGTTTCAGAAGTATCTTCTTGAACATTTTCCCTATCAGAATGATCTTCTAACAAAGGTTGATAATCAGTTTTTGAAAACACATCTGAGGATGTAGGTCGGGATGATTTAAAAACAAAAGGACCAGTTTTGTCAAATTTTACATGTACTATTTCCCCAGTTGTACAAGTGTTTTTATTAAAAACTCCATAAGCCTTAGAAGTTGTGGAGTAGCCTAGAAATATTCCTCCATCAGATTTTGGTGTGAATTTGTGTAGATTATCTTCAGTATTCAGAATGAATTCTTTGCACCCAAAAACATTGAAGTATTAAACTTTGGGTTTTCTACCAGTCCATAACTCATAAGGTGTTTTATTTAGAAAAGGTCTCATTAAAACACGATTTATAGTATAACAAGCAGTACTAATAGCTTCAACCCAAAAGTGCTTAGCAATTGAGTATTCACTCAAGATGGTTCTAGTCATTTCCTGAATAATACGATTTCTTATTTCAACAACACCATTTTGCTGAGGAGTTCTTGGAGCTGAGAAATTGTGAGTAATAACTTTTTTACTAAAAAAAGTTTCAAATTCACAATTTTGAAATTCACCACCATGATCACTATGAATAATTATCAACGGCATGGTTATCTCATTTTTAACTTGGTCTCTAAAAGTTTTGAAATAGGAAAAGGCTTCAGATTACATTGTTAGAAAATAGACCCATGTAAATCTAGTAAATTCATCAACTAAAACAAATACATAGTATTTTCCTCCAATGCTTCCAGTTTGTTAATGACCGAAAAGATCCATATGCACTAGTTGTAATGAATTAGAAGTTCAAACTTCATTAATTGATTTAATGCTAGTTTTATCTTTCTTGCCAAATTGACAAGGATCACAGACTTTAGAAGAATCACATCTAAGATCTGGTAGTCCCTTTACAAGTCTTTTATTTGAGAGTTTACAAAGGTTTCTTAGGTTGCAGTGTCCTAGTCTTCTATGACATAGCCATGATTGGTCTTCTATTACACTTAAGCAGGGTAAATTTTGGCTCATAAGGTCTTCAATGTAAATAGTGTATACATTCTCTTGCCTATGGGCGGATAGAATGAACTCATCCTTCGAATTGTGAACTAAACATTTATCATTTCTAATATTCACAAGGTATCCTTCATCACATAATTGACTTATGATGATGAGATTGTGCCTAAGACCTTTGATAATGAAAAAATTTTAAATAAGAACTCTTCCAAGAAAAACAATACTACCTATACCAGCAATCTTTACCTGAGATTTGTCTCCAAAGGTAACCTTTACTCCTTTTGTTTTGATGATCATTTCAAAGAAATATTTATTTCTGGTCATGTGTCGAGAACAACCACTATCCATGTACCAAATAATCTTGTTGGTACACTTCTCATTTTCCAGAAAAAGAAACAATTAGTTTTTTGGAATCCAAACATGTTTGGATCCAGAATGGTTAGATAATAGAATTTTAGGAATCCACATTTGTTTTGAAAATGAATTTTATGAAATCCTAAAGACTAAGTTCTATTAAGAGAATACTATCTTTTCCAGTGTCCACCACATTGACATTTAAAACAAAAAGTTGTATTTTGTGGAACAAAATAGTTATTACTAAAAACAGGTTTGGAATGAGTATAACCAAGTCCAGAATGATTTTTCAAAGGCCAGATTTGGGAATACATTTTTTCAGTGTTCTCCTTTCCATAAGTAAAGTTTGAAAAACATTTTTTCAAAGAAAATATTTCTGACTTTAGATTTAAAACCATATTTTTATCCTCCAAAACATTTGATTTTGAACTAGAGTTAAGCTCTAAAACATTTTTCTTAGAAATTACATTTTCTAGATCCATAGAATGTTTATCCTTATCAGATTTGACTTTCTCAAGGTTTTTTAAAATACTTTCAAAATCAGATGTTTTTGTATCAAGATGCTTAGAAAGATCTTATACTTCTTTAGTTAAAATTGAAATTCTATAATTTGCTTTATCAAGCATTTTCTTGAGTTTGGAATTTTCATTCTCAAGTAATTTAGCAAATCTAGATACTTCTTTAAAAGAAGGTAATGTATTATCTTCTGATGATGAGGACTCATATGATGATTCATAATATTTATTATCCGTATAATTTTAATTTAAGGAAACATTTGTAATAGATTTAGCATTGTGTACCTTTGCCATAATACAATGATCTTCAATTGGTAATCTGGATATAAGTCCCATATTTCTCTGTCATGAGGACTCATATTCTGTGAAATCATCTCAATAATTTCTACCACTTGCACTCCAAGTATCATTTTCCTTCATGAATTTCTTTGTATTATATTATTTTTTATTATGTTTTTCAAAATGTTTCTCCTTTCTGCCTTTTCTCTTCAGTAAAGGACAATCAGGCCTTATATGACCCACTTTCTTACATTCATAACAAGTTAACTCTGAATCTTTATTATCCTTCATATATTTCTTTTTGAATCTGTATTGGAATTATTTCATTCCTACAATCTTGTTCATCCTTCGAGAATGATTCGGTTCAACATTATCTGAGTGATCACTATCACTTGATTCTGATATAATAACTTTCTTGGCTTTGGATCTTGTTATCCTTTCAGGTGTTTTAGATTTAGCTGTTGTAGTAAAGGATACACTTCCATTTCCATTTTTCTTCTTGTTGAAATCAGCATCTATTTTCATTCTTATCTCATGTTGTAGAAGAGTTCCAAAGAGTTCATCAAGAGTAATCTGGGAAACTTTTCTGTTTTCATCAATAGCTGTCCTTTTTGACTCCCATTCGTTTTGAAGTATATCAATAATCTTGTCAACAAGAGCTTCATCATCAAGACCTTTTTCTACCATAGATTTTAAGCTGCTGACAATTTTCATAAATCTCTGTTTCACTTTACAAACCAGTTCTCCATAAGGAAAAATAAATCCATGATACTCTACTCGAAGAATTTCTCTTCTTGTTTCTATAACCTTGGATGTACCGAAATGTGTGACTTCTAACTTCTTCCAAATACAGTTGGCTGCTTCACAAGAAGATATCTGGATGTATATATTTCTAGTCATAGAACATAATAAAGTATTGCATACCTTGTAATTCAGTTGATATTCTTGCTTGTCTTGGTTAGTGAAAGTACTGACTTCTTTGTCAGGAATTTTGTAACCTCCAGTAAGCATAACAAAATTGTCTACATCAGTATTGATAACAAACTCATTCATTCGATCTCTCCAGTACTCATAATCATTCCCATAAAAGATAGGTGGTCTAGAAGGATTTAGATTGTCAATTAACCCAATATTCATTCCTTCCATATAATAAAACAAAAATATTTTCCACTCCACACGTTAGTGTCGTAAGTAATTGAAACAGTAATAAAAATCGAATAAGAGATAATAGTATAAATCAGTGGAAACCCCCTCTGATAACAATTGTTGGATAAAATATGAAAAGTAGATGTATATTAGATGGAATGTAATACAATTCAAACAACCACAATTGTATTGAATATAAAGGTATGATGTAATGCAATACTATTCAAAAAGTAAAGTAATTGTATTCAAGATGAATACAATAATAATAGTAATACAAGTGTGAGGGATTCTACCATAAATCCTATATAATCTATTAATATAATATGTAAAAGAATAATTGTAATTGGAACAATTACAATTGAAAGTGTAAAGAAGAAAGGAAACAATACAAATTCCTTTCTAATAGAAATAGCAGTATAAATTTAAGAGAATTACAATTTTTTGACCCAAAGAGAAGGATTATCCTTTCACCTAGAATAAGGGGTATGTCTTACCACCACCTTGGTAATCACTCAAAATGATGATCGGTTTGTCTGTCTGCTTATCCCCGGCATCCCTCGATATGATGATCGGAACATCTGTCTGCATATCTTTGGAAGCCCTTGATATGAAGATCGGTTCGTCTGTCTGCCTATCCCCAGCAACCCTCGATACAATGATCAGAACGCATGTATGCCTATCTCTGATAGCCCTCGATTTTGTAGGTAATCGACACCTCGGTTTTTCAATAACTTGAAATCCCTCGATACGAAGATCGGTCACACAAATCACAAAGCATGAGAGAAGTCACAACATCTCTCTATAGATCTTGATAGAAGCAAAGTATCACAGTTATATCACCATCCTTCTTCGGTTTCAAATGACCTCTTATTTATAGGCCTCAGGTTCAAATGGTCATATTTTCTCCAACAGTCATATTTTTTCGAAAAACTCAGAGGGACTTGGACACATGGCATTATAACGGTAATATTGAAACAGAAAGCATGACATCGTTTTGATTAGTTTGTAACTAACTCAATGACATGGTATTGGTTAAAACAAAAGATATATGAAGATGAGTAACAAGAGTATGATTAATATGAAACAAGTGTTTTTGACTAAGTACCAAAACAAGTAAGTAATTAATGTATAACTATTATAAGTATTACTAAAAGTAATGTATTGATATGATAAAAAAGAAAGATACACAAAAGTGAGTACAATCGACAGAGTCATTACGATACAATTGACAGAGTCTGTATGATATTATTGTCCGTATGATCAGTATGGTCAGTACGATCAACATGGTTAGTCGGATCAGCATGGTCAGTACCATCAGCATGGTCAGTACAATCAGCATGCTCAGTACAATCAGCATGATCAGTACGATCAATATGACCAGTAAGATCAGCATGATCAGTATGATCAGCATGGCCAGTATGATCAGCATGGTCAGTACGATCACCATGGTCAGTACGATCAAGGTGATCTGTATGATCTGCACGATCAGTACGATCAGCATGGTAAGTATGATCCGCATGGTAAAAGACATTTGTGATTTCCAAAACAAGATATAGAAGTCAAAAGAGAACTTTTGACTCAGCATAAAATACATTGAAAATAAAAAAATAATCCCATCCCTGATTTAGGATGAATAATTGGTGTATAATAAATTTCCCAATGATGAAGATGATCCACTACGTTCACTACCTCTTGATCGAGTGATTATTCATCTCTGATCCCTGCTCCCAATTTCCAAGAATGTTATTTCCTCACTCTTTAATATTCCATTGTTATGGAAATAACCCTAATGAATTTCTATAGAAACATATTTATTGGTAGGGTAGAACATTATTTCATTTAAAACAAAATAAATAAATTAATAAGTAAATTATTTATTTTTTAAAATGAATCCACCAATGGTTATTTAAACTAAACATATAATGATGACCAATCTTTTTATCATATCTATAATTAACCCAACATTATGAATCCAAATATGGTATTATATTTAACATAAGTGGTATCTAACAATGTAAAATCCCGTAAATAATGAATTGATGCATGTATGTGTAATAAAATTTATTAATATTTTAAATATATTAATTATATGGTACCGAGACCCCGAAAAACCATTCTAACTATGGGGATAACTCCATATATATACATAGAAATATTCAAACTAAAAGTACATCAAAACCAGAGTCACTACACATACCAAAGAAGAGATGTTGTCAATAAAAATCTTGGTCTAAATGTTCAAATATTCGAAATCCCTGAAAAAGTGTGATGGTTCTATCAATGACCAATACATCCATCATTTAGAGATGCAAAACAACCTAGTCTCGATCAAGGAATCATAGATCTAATTTTTTTAAATAAAGTATAATAAGGGATCATTGATCTTGATATTGATAGAACTCACTATATTGGAATCATGAGATCGAACTTAGAGCATTCTGTAATTATTACCAATAAAATATAAGTAATAACTTCCAAAATACTTCATGGGTGGCTACACCAACTAGCTGGGACTCTTACCACTGTCTCTAAGAGCATAACTTTCCTTATAAAGCCCTTGGGTATAGATCTATTATGTGACAAAAACTGACACATGATATTTCCCAAGGATTAGATTCATTCCTTTTACTTGATACAAACTAAATCTACCCACACATTCCATATCAATATACTACATGTTAATAGATGAATACATATTATAAAACATAACAATTCATGCCAGAAAAGTTTAGTTCAAGTTACTTTTGAAACATGGAAACATTAAAATCTATTTTATATGGGAACTATATCATCAACCAATATGTTTTTCATAACTACAACCCTATTTATACGTATCATTTATAATAACTTTTTTTATGTCCCAAGGAATACAAACATACGAACGGGTGAATTCAAATGTCAGTGAGGGTAAACTAGGGAGATATTAATATAGCCACAATATAATTGTATGGGAACATGCCTATAAAATTTGAAAAACAAAACTTTCATATCATAGATCATAAAAATGAGTCATTGGACAAATCATGACAGTTAAAAATACATAATTCATAAAGTAATTAAAAAACATGATGCATGATAACATCACAATAACATAAGAAAAATATTTTTTTTCATACTGATCAACATTGAAATTAATTTAATTTTTATTAAAGGCTTGTTTGAAAGGCTAATATAGTGGGATTGGTTCACTCTCTAAACCATTATAGTAGTCAACATTTACTCCAAATCATATCATAGTGGAACATTTTCCTTACTAAACTTGTTTTACACCCCATTTTACTACTCTTTATCCGAAAAGATATCAATCTTTACCCAATGCATCAGAGGGAGATATAGGCCCCCCATCACATAATGAAAATCATACACACATGTTACATAAGATAATTAAAAATTAAATATATTAGAACATTTGAAAACAAATGAGCTTCATAAATATTTCATTATAGAACAACTCAATGAATAGAAATATGTTTCATAATCATTTCATCATTTTACCACTACATAACCCATAGAAAAGGATCAAATTTAATAAATATATTTTAATCGCAATCATAAACCATCCCAATAAATAACAAGGATGATATTATTGTATCATATCACTAATGAATATTATGTAACTAAAAATAATTTCATCTTAGATGGAAAATGATTTTCAAATATCACTAGGAATGGTTTTTGATTAAAATAACAGTTCCACTTTGATTATATTTTTTTAAAATTTAAAATTTTCCAAAACATTGATGAATTTTTTTATTATAAAGTAACCTTGGAAACTTATAATTAAAGGGTTAAATCATTAAGGGGTCTTGGAATCTAAAAATAATGTGTATGTTGTACACATTAAAATGATTATTTGTTTTTCATTTTTTTATAACAAGTCCAAAGAGCCTTGTTTGTAAAATGAAAAGAAGATTTACTTTTAACAATTTTATATAAATAAAAAATGGTTAAAAATTATTTTAAGTAATCATTGGATAATTTTTCAATATTTCATTATAATATTTTTATAACACATGGACACATAATTAAAATGTTATTTTACCAAAGAGAAAATTAAGCCAGTTTTTCATAAAACATTATTTTGGTTCTTTGAGTATATAAAAAAGGGAAAATTAAGGAAAACCATATATTTTCATGAAATAATCAGAGGGGAAAAACATTATTTGGTTTCCTGAGATATATATTATATTATTTCATCATCTAATGCATAATCATAAATAAATCCCATAAATGAAGAGATTTTAATATAAAACCTTTACAACTTTGGTAACTACTAAAATAAAATCCCCATAAAATAAATAAATTTATATAGAAATCTAAAATACACATAAATTTATAAATAATCATAATAAAATACATTCATGTTCAGTATATTCAACACAAAAAATATATAAGAGGTGTACATGGCATGTCTCTCAAAGAAATAAATGTGAGATGAAAATCCATTACTACTTTGGAAAATTTTGAATCATAAGTACCACTAATAAATAACATAAAATGAAAAATTAAATATCAATTAAATTAAGTATATTCATGATATAACATTACAATGGTGTATTTTATACATGACATAAATGAAATAATTGGTGAATATTGAACACGTCTCCTAAATATAAAAGAGAGGCTAGAAATCCATTACCAAATGTCTTGAATTCCTTCATACATATTTGAACCCCCTGTACCATAAATATAATTTTATTATAAATTTATTATAGAACCATATTATTATATATCATACCATATATTTTTTACTTACAACATTTTATTAAATATTTATTAAAAATTTCGAGGATAAAATTTGTTTTTGGGTAATAAAAACTTCATTTTTCATGTATCTTTTGGTTTTGTACATTATGTCATTTTACTTTGATCATTGTTCAATAATATAATTTTTTATCCATGGTATAAATAAAAAATCAATAAATAATAAATTTATTCAGAGTAAACTATAAAAGTTATATATTGAATATAAATTACACTATTTATGGAGATGGTAGACCTTTCGTACACATGAATGTTGTTTCAATTTTCACGACAAATGGAATAAAAGAAAGGTAAATATTATTTCACAATTAAATACTAATTTTAATATCATAAACACCATATATATTAATTAAATATATGCTCATTACCATATATTTGAAAATAAAATGAAAAACATGCACATCGCTTCATAGAGGCGGTTGTATACAAATACACACGAGCGACATTATCATTTTACAATTGATTTTTTGGTAAGGCGGTAGATTTGATATTATAATTAATGATTTATAATTATATCATAAATTTCATTTAAATATTTTTAAAACATCATTATTTCCATTTGAGAGAGGTGGTGATGGAAAATTAATTATGTCGGTTCGCGAGGCGGCATTCCCTCGTACACATGATCGACCATTTAATTTTTCTTTTGATGGAAGAGGATATAGATATAGTTTATAAAATTAATATAATAATATATTATTATAATATATATATATATATATATATCTGTTATTATATAATCAATGTAAAATTATATTTTTAGGAGGTGGAAGATGAAAAATATAAAAACACCCGTTTTAGAATGATACCTTTTTTTGGACAACCTACTTAGAATAGCAATAAAATTCTTAACCAGAGCAATTAATAATAAAAATAAAGAATCTAAAATATTTTGAGGGAATAAATAAGGGATTCGAGTAGGTATTCTTAGAATAAAAATTCTTTTCAAGTGTACATAGGATAGGACAGGGGGATCCCTTTTATACGTGTTGAAAGGAAACACTTGGAAATTTTGAAAAGAAAAAGGTAGATCTACATTTTAAACTTGAGATAATGATAAAAAAGAATCATTATCATAATTTATATGTTATAAGGTCTGAATATGTCCCTAATTTTTTTTTAAAATTTTTAGTTCATTTTAAATTATATTTTTAGTTTAAACATTTGTAAACCCATTTTAACCATAATCACTATAAATAATTTTTTATTGAATTTAATATTTATATGAAAAAAATAAATTTAAACTAAATATAATATTTATTGTTATAATTAAAAATAGTTAATACATTCTTCCATTTTTGATTCACATAATAACAAGAATTTAATATAAAATTATACCCATAGATGAGATGAAAAAAATATTTTCTAAAGAAAAATTTCTCTTAAGTATAAGAATCATTAATATATGAAAAGGTTTTGAAAGCCAAACACTTATAATAGAAATGGTGTAGCTTGATTAGCCTATCTCTTTTCCATTTCCATCATCCCAAACACTTATATCCCACCTCAAATAATTTTAAATCATATTTAAATAGATATTAAATAGATGAAATGAGGTGCACAAAAAATGGACATTGTCACATAAATATTAAGTTCTCTAACCATAGCACGAGATTCTATAATGATGTAATTTCCTTCCGTGGAAAAGGTGTTGAAATCCAAAAAAAGAACCCCCATTGTGATAAATAATTATACCTCCACAATCAAACCATGATCATAGGATCCAAATATACTGTGTTTCAAAATGGTTGTAGGGATATCCAAAAACACGTAGGGGAATTAATAAAATCTACATCTATGTACCAAAGAATGTAGGTAATGAGAAAGAATGTTTCAGAAAGAATTTGACCTATCCTTCCCTTTAATTATGAAACCTCAGTCTTTGATCAAGGATATTGATTTGGAATTTAGATAATCAAAATATAATAACCTGAATAAATATTAGGACTGATTGAGTGCCTCCCAAGTGACCCAAAAACCTATGGAAACATCACACTCTGAGATGAAATTTTGGTAGAAGAATTTTTTGTGCTACCAAACAAAGTTAGAAGTAAGTGTTTGATAGAATCTAGTTGAATTTTTACCCCAATATAATGATTTAGGAATCGTTATAAAAAAATTATTCCATTATCTATCAGAAATGTATTAGGTCTCAATTTATTATCTATTAGTGATGAACCACATGAATTTTAATATAGGCCAATACTTTATGTTGAATCGTATTTTTAGTGGGTTTTTTTTAATTCTAAATAGATGATATCATGATTGTTTTTTCAAATATGTATTTATATATAAAATGTTAACCGATATTTCTAGTTTATGTTTCCCATGGATAATAGTATGATAAGTACCTGAGTTGGATGTACCTATGATAGCTAGGGTGATGAGGTAGTGTTCAGTTTCCTCTTCCAGCTATATTTCATAGATATGGTCCTTTTATTTGTCATCACGGTCTGTGCCGTAAAAATTATATCTTCTTTAATCTACATTGAAGGTCAAATCTAGTGATGAATTCCCTCAAAATAACAAATCCATCTTAGACTGGTTTTTACTCTTGAATGATATGTCAATAAGACCAGGGGTCAAGTGAGAGTGATCAGAAAACATGTGAAGCATCCCATGGAGGATATGTTTAGGATGTCATATAAGAGAGATTTTACTCCACAATGTATAATGAGACTTAATATATTTTAAGGTCACAAAAGTTTAACAAATATAATATTTTGTCAATGTATATCAGGATAATAATTATTGCATGCATTACATTTTTTCCACATTCCATATAATGTTGACTCCACCCACACTAATAGGTAGATCCATATAAGACTATTTTTCATAGTGGAACATTATTTCTTATGGGGAGTACCATATAAAAATTTTAATGGTTCCCATGACATTATTGATTATAGTTTTGGATTATTTTATGACAAAAATACTGTGCATAAAAAAAGGATAAAAACATTGATGAGAGTTATGAAAACTCTAAAGAAAAGTATCCAGTTTATATAGTTGGATATAAGACCTGTTATTTTTCTCATTAACACATCTATGTTTAGAATACAAACCCTTTCTATACATATAGGATATCTAATATAGTTATTTATTATGTGTTTCATGGAATGTTGAAAATATCTTTCTTTTATATTAGAGTGTTTTATCATAAATTTATTAGAGATAGAGAATATAATTTTGGTAGTGTTGATGAGTTATGTTCTTCGTACAACGTATTTAAGAAGATTATATATGATTAATTGTATGGATATATGAATTCCTTTTACATGAAAGGAATTTCCAATTAAGGAATCCTTTTTAGGTTAATTCCATTTCTTTTATAGTAAGAATATTAGTTGTGACTATAAATAGATTCCCAAAATGGGAATTTGTTACTGTCAGTAATTTTTCGTCACCTACGGGTTCACCTCTATATCCCACAATCCATATGTTAATCCCCTACTATAGTAAAAACATTTGATTTATATAGGTGGTGAAACAGTAACTACATTCCCAAAAATGGCTAGTCACATAACATATATGATGCTATGTAGTTGGAGAAAATCAATTCCTTGTCCTAAATTTATTTTGTTTACGATGGGCATGGAGTAACCGCCCCATGACACAAAAAATTTTCATTTTTGAGGGTGTTATATAAAGGATAGAGTTCATTATAGAATATGTTATTTGAAAAAATGATGAATAAATTGTATTTTCATATTATTTTAAATATTAATTCACTTTCATATTTTCATAATTTGGTTTTTGTCTCCCATAATTCTCCTTATAGTTTTCTTAGATTCATTACAAAATATTTGGTCCCAATAATAGTCCATGTATGATTGATTACATTGAAGAACATGGGATCCTGGTATGTTAGCTAGAAGGGTATGAATCATTGGTAAATTGATGTTTAGAAAGTATTGATGGTTAAAATCACTACTGGGATTTTACACTTTACCAACGGTTGTAAACCGTTGGTAATGGCATGGAAACCGTTGGTATATAGTATACCAATGGTTCCCCCAACCGTGGACAAGTAAGGCTTGACAATAGGCCTATACCAATGGTTCTGTTAAAACCGTTGGTATAGGGGTCAAAATAGAAGGTATACCAACAGTTTACAAACCGTTTGAATATGTGTGTTACACATATACCAATTGTTAGAAACCATTGGTATAGAAGGAATATGGCAAGACATAAAGCTATACCAACAGTTTTGTTATAACCATTGGTATAAACCTATACCAATGGTTATAACAAACTATTGGTATAGTTATATTATAATATCTATACCAATAGTTTTGAAAACATTGGTATACAATTTCTTATCTCCACAGCAACGGGCCCCTCTCCCCTCTCCAGACCTGAAAAAATACAGCAACACCTCTCTAGACCTACAACAACACCAATACAAAATCTCCATCCAAAGTATTCAAAATTTAGAATTCATTCCAGAATTTAGAAATTTTGAAATTTTGAAATTAATATGCAATAAAAACCATAAGGGAAAATCATACATGTTATAGGAAATGAAATAACACCCATAAGAGTATTTCAAATTTATAATTGATTCCTCACTTAAACCACAAAACCAACACACATAAGAGTATTCAAAAGATAAAATTCATTCCTCACTCAAACCACAACACCAATACACACATGATAAGAAACCTACATGTTATAGGAAGCACATGGGATGTTTAGTCATGGTCTTGTGTTTAGTATATTAAAACTAACCGAAAAACATGGTTAGAGTGGAAAGGATCATGATACCAATAAAATAGACAATGGTAGTGGTCATGATCTTAGACCTAGTATGAGTTATAGGTAGCACATGGGATGTTTATATTCCTCTAATGATTATGTATCCATGTATAAATGGTTCCTGATGTGTTAGTGGGAAACATTGGCCAATCTTGACATATGAGATGGGTTACTGGAATAGCCTACATGTTTTTCATTGACTTCTCAATTATAATAAGGGGGTATGTGGCTAATTGTAATTTTCTCTCCTGGGTGTGAGATGAGATGAATCCCCATCTTGGGTAGTGGGTATGAATATTCAATTAAGTATTTGGTATTGGGTTTCCAAAGGAACTTTGGTTTGGTCCTAGAACCCACTGTTTGAGGATGGGATTGAGGTGATCCATGGGGATATAGTGTCACTATATGTATTCCTCACCATTCGGGTATTTTTATGAGACTTTGAATCTTATTTTTCAAGAATCTTTGTGTAGCCTTGTTGACCAATTTGTTATATGGTTTCCTTGAGTGTTCATAGGTTTCATATGAAATCAATATATGATATTTATTTTTTGTATGTTACTTTATAGAATGAATGACCTGTGATTGAGAATTAGAACATGAGTGTTGGTGAATGTTCATGATGGGATGTCGAGACTCATTCCAAATATAATTCATGTTTTTCTATATATACTATGACGCATTGTGTTTCAATCTATGCCTTGTGAATATTTTTTTCTAATAACGTATGACCAATATAACATATTTTTTTATCCCTTAATTTCAAGAATCTATGCGTAGCTGTGTGAAGATTTTTCATATGTTAGTTGTTGTTTTCACTTAAATTTTTTTCCGTTTCAAACAAAAGTGAGACACTTTGAGGGATACCAGTCACACCGTGCCTCGGAATGAGGTGGGGTTGACTCGTACCCTTCACAAATGATCCATGGATCGTTGGGTGGGGGGGGTGCTTTCTGGGGTGGGGGGCTGTCTGGGGGGGTTGTCCGCTGGGTGGGGGTTGTCCGGGTTGGAGGGGGTGGCTGTCTGGGGGGTGTGGGGGGCTATCCGGGGGTGAGGGGGCTGTCCGGGGTTGTGGTGGGGGGGGGAGGGGGGGGGGGGGCTGTTTAGATTGTGTTTTCAGCCACCACAGTCACATGACACCTCCGATTGACGTGTCATCTAGCCAACCATTTCAAATTTCACCCTCCTGTGGTTGTCGTCTGATTTCATGGAAATCCGAGGTTGTTCGGTTGGTTTCAACAACCCCACGCATGCTTTTCAAGAGCACCAAACACCTAAAAAAACATATTCAGTCGTGCCGTGAAAACCATGGGTCACAATGATGTTTGGTCTCCTCATACACCTCACAAATAATAATTAGGGTGTTTTTGTGTGATTTTATGTAATTCCGATGTAGTTCGGGATGCATTTGACCGCAAAACACATGTTTTTGCCATTTATGACACGCAGAGTGCATTTTCAGCCACCGCGGTCACATGACACCTCCGATTAACGTTCTATCTGGCCGAACATTTCACAATTCACCCACCCTTTTTCGTCGTCTGATTTCATGTCATTTCTAGGTTTTTGGGCCTGTTTTGACCACCCCACACACACTTCTCAAGCCTGCCAAACACCTAAAAAACACATATTCAGCTGTGCCGTGCAAACCCCTGGTCCGAATGATGTGATGTATCCTCATAAAACTCAATAATAATAATTAGGGTGTTTTCTTATGATTTAATGTCATTCTGATGTCATTCAAGATGCATTTGACCGTTTAACACTTGTTTTGGAAATTTACGACACGCGGAGTGCATTTTCGGCCACCATAGTCAAACGACACCTCTAATTGATGTGCTGTCTAGTCTACCATTTCACAATTCACCCACCCTTTGTTTTTATCTGATTTCATGGCATTCCGAGATTGTTCGGATGGTTTCGACCACCCCCCCACACTTTTCAAGCGCACCAAATACCTAAAAAACACATATTCAGTCGTGCCATGCAATCCACACATCTGAATGATGTGTAGTCTTCTCATACACCTAAAAAATAATTATTCACTACTGGAAATAAAGGATATACCAACGGTTTAGAACCGTTGGTATAGGCTGGAGAACCGTTGGTATATTCTATACCAACGGTTGTCCAAACCGTAGGGAAGTAAGGCGTGGGGAAAGATATATACCAACGGTTTGAAGTAAACCGTTAGGGTAGCTCACTGTAGGTGTGGATTTGCCAACGGTTCTTGCTGAACCGTTGGTATAGGTTTACCCAACGGTTTAGAACCGTTGGGAATACTATTATTCTCATCTTATACCAACGGTTCACAACCGTTGGTATAGTATTGTTTCCAACGGTTTTCATCAAACCGTTGGGAATTCAATGGTTTTTATTTTATACCAACGGTTGTAAACCGTTGGTATAGATATTTTCCCAACGGTTTCATTGAAACCGTTGGCATATGTTTAAGTATGGCAAAGTATACCAACGGTTTACAGCCGTTGGTATTCAGTATTTTTAGAATTGTTAGTAGCCCCTCCAGTGGCCCCTCAAGTGCATACACCTGCATAAAAAACAACACTGAAAAGAACACCACCTCTTTGAATAGAGTCATGCTGAATAATTCCCCATTTGAATCTTCATGTGAAAAAAACACTGACTCACTTAAAACAACAAAAAAGAACACCACCTCTTTGAATAGAGTCATGGTGAATAATTCCCCATTTGAATCTTCATATGACAAAAATCATCCAGTATAGTTGAATCAGAGTTTCAATAAATCAAATATTATTTACACCCATTTCAATCTTCATACGACAACCACTTTTATAATATATAGTGAAAAGGTATTTTCATAGGAGTCTCATCACTGGTGACTCAGTAAGTGCCACACCATGCCTCAAATTGAGGCTGGGTTGACTGGTACACATCAAATATGATCCATGGATCATTGTTCTTAAGTTTCAACACAATCAAAATCCGTTTGATCGGTTTGGCATATGTACGTAAAATATTAATCCATTTTGAACAAATGAGAGGTAGTTTGGGTGGTCCCCGCCCCACGGTGACTCGTATTGAGGTGGGGTTGACTCGTACATGTCACATATGACCCATGGATTGTTTTACTAAAGTGTCAAAAGAATTAGAAGGTATTTGGTCTGTTTCCCGTATGTCAGTTGTTGATATCACTTACAATTTAGTCCCTTTTCAAGAAAAGAGAGATAATTTGAGTGGTCCTGGCCACACCGTGGCTTGGATTGAGGTAGTTTTGATTCGTAAAAGTCAAATATGACCCATGGATCATTTTTCTAATGTTTTAATAGAATCCTAATGCGTTTGGTTGGTTTGGCGTTTGTCAACAGTTGTTTTCACTTAAAGTTATGTCCATTTTAAACAAAAGAGAGACACTTGGAGTGGTGTTGGCCCCAACGGACCTCGGATTGAGGCGGGGTTGACTCGTACATGTCACATATGAGCCATGGATTGTTATCCTAATGTTTCAACACAATCAGAATTTGTTTGATCATTTTGGCGTATGTATGTAAAATGTTGTCCATTTTTAACATATGAGAGACGGTTTGGCTGGTGTTGGCCTCACCATGCCTCGGATTGAGGTGGTATTGACTCTTACACATCAAATATGACCCATGGATTGTTTTCCTAAAGTGTAAATAGATTACGAAGGCATTTGGTCGGTTTCCCGTATGACAGTTGTTGATTTCACTTACAATTTAGTCCATTTTCAACAAAAGAGAGAAAGTTTTAGTGGTCCCAGCCACACCGTGGCTCGGATTGAGGCGGGGTTGACTCATAAACATCACATATGACCCATGAATTGTTTTCCAAAAGTTTATATAGAATCCGTAGGCATTTGGTCAGTTTTCCGTATGTCAGTTTTTGTTTTCACTTAAAATTAAGTACATTTTTAAAAAAAGAGCCACTTTCCGTGGTGTCGGCCACACCAGGCCTCAGATTGAGGCAGGGTTGACTCATACACGTCACATATTAGGCATGAATCATTGTCCTAATGTTTAAACACAATCATAATCTGTTTGATCGGTTTGGCGTATGTACATAAAATATTGTCCCTTTGGAACAAAAGAGAGGCAGTTTGGGTGGTCCTGGCCCCACGGTGCCTCGGAATGAGTTGGGGTTGACTCGTACACATCACATATGACCCATGGATCGTTTTTCTAAAATATAAATAGAATCCGAAGGTGTTTGGTCAGTTTCCCGTATGTCAGTTGTTGATTTCACTTACAATTTAGTCCATTTTGAACAAAAGAGAGACAGTTTGAGTGGTCCCGGTCACACCGCGGCTCAGATTGTGGCAGAGTTGACTCGTACACATCACATTTGATCTATGGATCATTTTAGTAACATTTTAATAGAATTAGAAGACGTTTGGTTGGTTTGGCGTATGTCAGTTGTTGTTTTCACGTAAAATTATGTCCATTTTAAACAAAAGAGAGATAGTTTGAGTAGTTCCGGCCACACCGCAGCTCGGATTGAGGAGATATTGACTTGTAAACATCACATATGACCCATGGATCTTTTTCCTAAAGTTTCGATAGAATCTGAAGGAGTTTGGTCCGTTTCCCGTATGTCAGTTGTTGATTTCACTTACAATTTAGTCCATTTTTAACAAAATAGATACATTTTGAGTAGTCTTGGCCACACCGTGGCTCAGTTTTTGGAGGGGTTGACTTGTACACGTCACATATGACACATGGATTGTTTTCCTAAAGTTTAGACATAATTAATAGGCGTTTGGTCGGTTTCTCGTATGTCAGTTGTTGTTTTCACTTATAATTAAATACATTTAAAAAAACAGAGGCACTTTGAGTTGTGTCGGCCACACCGGGCCTCGGATTGAGACGGGGTTTACTCGTACACATCACATATGAGACAGGTATCATTTTCATAAAGTTAAAACAAAATCCGAATCCGTTTGATCGGTTTGGCGTATGTACGTAAACTATTGTCCATTTTTAACAAAAAAGAGGCAGTTTGGATGGTCCCGGCCCCACGGTGCCTCAGATTGAGGTAGAGTTGACTCATACACGTCACATATGACCAATGGATTGTTTTACTAATGTTTCAACATAATCCTAGGGTGTTTGGTCCGTTTCCCGAATGTTAGTTGTTGATTTCACTTACAATTTAGTCCATTTTGAACAAAAGAGAGAGAGTTTGAGTGGTATCGGCCACATCGTGGCTCGGTTTGTGGAGGGGTTGACCCGTACACGTCACATATGACCCATGGATCATTTTACTAAAGTTTTAACAGAACTCGTAGGTGTTTGATCAGTTTGGCGTATGTCAGTTGATGCTTTTCACTTAAAATGATGTCCTTTTGAAACAAAAGATGGACACTTTGAGTGGTGTCAGCCGCACCGCATGTTGGATTGAGGCGGGGATGATTCGTACATGTCACATAGGACCCATGGATCGTTCTCCTAAAGTTTCAATGGATACCGAATGCGTTTGGTTGGTTTTCCATATGTACTTAAAATGATGTCCATTTTAAACAAAAGAGAGCCACTTAGACTGATCTCGGCCACACCGCAACTCGGATTGAGCCCGGGTTGGCTCGTACAGGTAACATATGACCGATGGATCATTGTGATAAATTATCAACAGATTCGGAATGCGTTTGGTCAGTTTTCATATGTCAGTTGTTCTTTTCACTTATAATCCTGTCCATTTTAAACAAAAGAGACACAGTTAGAACGGTGTCGGCCACACCGCTCCTCGGATTGAGGCGGGATTGACTCATACACGTCACATACGACCCATTGATCCTTGTGCTAAAGTATCGACACAGTCCGAATGCCTTTGGTTGGTTTTTCGTATGTCACTTGATGCTTTTCACTTAAAATGACGTCTTTTTGAAACAAAAGACCGACACTTTGAGTGGTGTCGGCCACACCGCGTCTCCGATTGTGGCGGGGTTGATTCGTACACGTCACATATTACCCATGGATCGTTCTCATAAATTTTCAACGGAAACCGAATCCGTTTGGTCATTTTTCCGTATATACTTAAAATGGTGTCCATTTTAAACAAAAGAGAGCCACTTAGACTTATCCCGGCCACACCGTGACTTTGATTCTTCCCAGGTTGGCTCGTACACGTCACATATGACCCATGGATTGTTGGGATAAATTATCAACAGATTCAGAATGCGTTTGGTCGGTTTTCCGTATGCCAGTTGATGCTTTTCACTTAAAATGACGTCCTTTTGAAACAAAATACGGACACTTTGAGTGGTGTCGGCCACACCGCGTCTCCGGATTGAGCTGAAACCACCGTGAGACATTCTAATTATTATTCGTGACGTGTACGCGCATAGGTCACGTCAATCGGACGTGCGGTTTGCGCGGTACGGCTCAATATTCGTGTATTAAGTGATGAGCGTGCTTCGTAAACGCGCGTGAGGGGGGTCCAAATAGGCCGAACGAAGTCAGAATGGCCTGAAATCAGACAACAAATACAGGTGAGTGATTTCTGAAGTGGTCGAGCAGACGGCACGTCAATCGGACGTGTCGTGTGCCCGCGGTGACCGACAACGTAGTTCTGGTGTCAAAAACGGCCAAAACGGGCGTCCAACGGTAAAATTCATAGCAGAAGACCTCGGATTGAGCTGAAACCACCGTGCAACATTATAATTATTATTAGTGACGTGTACGCGCAGACGGCACGTCAATCGGACGTGCGGTTTGCACGGTGCGGCTCAATATTCATGTTTTAAGTGATGTGCGCGCTTCGAAAACGCGCGTGAGGGGGGTCCAAATGGGCCCAATGATTTCGGAATGGGATGAAATCAGATGAAAAATATGGGTGATTGATTTCTGAAGTGTTCGAGCAGACGTCACGTCAATCGGACATGCCATGTGCCCGCGGTGACCGAGAACGCAGTTCGGGTGTCATAAACGGCCAAAACGGGCGCCAAACGGTCAAATTCATAGCGGACGACTTTGGATTCACCTGAAACCATCGTGCAATATTATAATTATTATTCGTGACGTGTACGCGCAGACCTCACGTCAATCGGACGTGTGGTTTGCGCGGTACGGCTCAATACTCGTGTTTTAAGTGATGCGCGCGCTTCGTAAACGCGCGTGAGGGGGGTCCAAGCGGGCCTAACGATGTTGGAATGGCCTGAAATCAGACGATAAATACGGGTGAGTGATATATGAAGTGGTCGAGCAGACGGAACGTCAGTCGGACGTGCCGTGTGCCCGCGGTGACCGACAACGCAGTTCTGGTGTCATAAACGGCCAAAACGGGCGTCCAACGGGAAAATTCATAGCGGACAACCTCGGATTGAGCTGAAACCACCGTGAAACATTCTAATTATTATTAGTGATGTGTACGCGTAGACGACACGTCAATCAGATGTGCGGTCTGTGCGGTAGGGCTCATTATGCGTTCTTTAAGCGTTGCGCGCGCTTGATAAACGCGCGTGGGGGGTCCAAACTGGCCTGAAATCGGACGACATCAAAGGGTGAGGGAATTGTGATGTGGTCGAGCAGACGACACATCAATCGGACGTGTCGTGTGCCCGCGGTGACCGGGAACACCGTTCTGGTGTCATAAACGGCCAAAACGGGCGTCTAACGGTAAACCTCATAGAGGACGACATTGGATTGCCCTGAAATCACAGGACAACAATACCATTATTATTCGCGACGTGCATGCGCAGAAGGCACATCAATCAGACATGCGGTCTACGTGGGAGGGCTCATTATGCGTTCTTTAAGCGTTGCGCGCGCTTGAGAAACGCGCGTGGGGGGGTCCAAACTGGCCGAATGAATTCCGAATGGCGTGAAATCGGACGACATCAAAGGTTGAGTGAATTGTGATGTGGGCGAGCAGAAAGCACATCAATCGGATGTGCCGTGTGCCCGCGGTGACAGTGAACGCCGTTCTGGTGTCATAAACGGCCATAATGGGCGTCTAGCGTTCAAACTCATAGCGGACGACATCAGATTGACCTAAAATCACAGGACAACAATCCCATTATTATTCGCGACGTGCACACACAGACGGAACGTCAATCGGACGTTCGGTCTGCGCAGGAGGTCTCATTATGCGTTCTTTAAGCGTTGCGCGCGCTTGATAAACGCGTGTGGGGGGGTCCAAACTGGCCGAATGACAAAACCAAATAGGAACACACCCTCATGTTATCATATTAATAACTCTTCTTGAATCATTGAGAGTCACATCCCAATGATCATAGGATCACTAGCCTAATTGATCACTAACCATGAAACACATGTATGTTGGTCATGTCACCACATGCATCATCACTCATGCCACCATATCAATATATCACAAGGAATTCTCCAGGATAAGACAATATTTGATCACACATCATTCACATTTAGTTATCATAATACAAATCATATTTACATGCTTATGATATAGAATGAATCCACATTAGTAAGACCCACCCCTCTCATAAGTTACCATCACATCACTACAACCCATCCTAGAAAGCACCCTACCGCATACAAATTCACCCAATCTAGGGTCTAATACCCAACAGGATCTTACATACTAGGATACACATCATGGATCACTATCAAAACCATAAAAACATTGAAAGATCTCAAAAAATTAGTGCATGCCATCATTAGCTCATAGAATTGAAAAAAGGTAAGTAACAAGCAATATATCTCACTACTCCATACTCACCCAACAACATAAGGGTCTCACATTACTAGGGAATAATTCTATCCAATACTAAATGATCTTGATCCATTTTGCATATACATATATGATTCACCTCACCAATTACTAAATATTAATAACATAAAAAATTATGATTCCATTTAACTAGAATTAAACCATCAGGTTTTACAAGGAAATTCTATATAAGTATTTGTTTACACTTTAAATAATCTGACCCCATACCATAAATAAGGTGTTCAACAAAAATCAAGAACATGAATGTCATGTTAACACCCAACATTGACTCATTAATAAATTGTATTCGAATTTTATGGAAATACCAAAATAAATTAGTGAATCAATGTACCTATAGTGGTGCACATGACCACCATGAAACAATCATAAATTTTTACAAAAACCCTAATAATTGGGAATAACAAAATCAAGAATAGAAGTATATGATTTATAAGAGCTGGAACTATATCGTTGATAAAATATAGGAGTCTAACCTGGTAGGTGCTGATCTGATGAACGATGTGGGGATTAGGAGGTCCTTCTGCAAGGAATCGCTCCAGGAGGACACGAGGCGAATGCTTCTGTAATGTGGGGAGGCCACTAGCTCGATTTGGTATTTGGGGCTTTTTTTCCCAACGGTTTTTAATAACCGTTGGGAAAACAAGGTTTCTTCACTTTTTCCAAACGGTTTCCATATAACCGTTGGGAAAACAAGGGTCCTTCACCACTTTTCCCAACGGTTCTTAAGAACCGTTGGGGCAAACCTATCTTTCCCAACAGTTTCATACAACCGTTGGGAAAACTATGCATTGAGGGGTTTTGCCCAACAGTTTATAGAAACCGTTGGGAAAGACATGATATGACAACGGTTCTTTGAACCGTTGGTACACAACTGTTGGGAAAGATCCCTTTTCCAGTAGTGATTGGGGTGTTTTCATGTGATTTAATGTCATTCAGATGTCGTTCGTCATGCATTAGACCGTTAAAACCATTTTTTGGACATTTTCGATAAAAAGAGTGTGTTTTCGGGCACTGAGGTCATCCGACAGCTCCAATTGACATGACATCTGGCTTAACATTTCAAAATTCACCCACCCTTTATTGTCGTCCGATTTCATGGTATTCTGAGATCATTCGGCCAGTGTCGACCACCCCATGCATGCTTTTTAAGCGCACCAAATAGCTAAAAAACACATATTTAACCGTTCCACGCAAACCGCAGGTCCAAATGACATTATGTATCATCTTACACCTCGTGAATAATAATTTGGGTGTTTTTGTGTGATTTCAAGTAATTCTGATGTCGTTCGGAATGAATTAGACCGTTAAATGCATGTTTTGACCATTTACGACATGTGGAGTGCGTTTTTGGGAACCGCGGTCACATGGCACAACCGATTGATGTGCCATTTGACCTACCATTTTACAATTTACCCTCCCTTTTTTGTCGTCCGATTTCATGGAATTACGAGGTCGTTTGGCCGGTTTTGACCACCCCACGCTCGCTTTTCAAGCACGCCAAACACCTAAAAAACATATTCAGTCGTGTCGCACAAACCGCTAGTCAGAATGACATTTCGTCTCCTCGTATACCTCAAGAATAATAATTAGGGTGTTTTGGTGTGATTTCAAGTCATTCTGATGTCGTTCGGGTTGCATTTGACCGAAAACACATGTTTTGGCCACTTACGACATGCAAAGTATGTTTTCGGCCACCGTGGTCCCAAGACACCTTTGATTGATGTGCCATCTAGCCGACCATTTCAAAATTCACCCACCCTTTTTTATAGTATGATTTTTTGGAATTCTGAGGTTGTTCAGCTGGTTTCGACCACCCCACACATGCTTTTTAAGTGCATCAAACACCTAAAAATAAGATATTCAGCCGTACCACACAAATCGCGGGTCCGAATGACATTTTGTCTCCTTGTACACCTCAAAAATAGTAATTAGGGTGTTTTAGTGTGGTTTCAAGTCATTCCGATATCGTTCGGCATGCATTTGACCGTTAAACGCATGTTTTGGCCATTTACAACACGCAGAGTGTGTTTTCGGCCACCGCGGTCACACAACACCTATGATTGACGTTCCGTCTAGACGACCATTTCAAAATTCACCCACCCTTTGTTGTCGTCTGATTTCATAGCATTCCGAGGCCGTTTGGCTGGTTTTGACCACCCCACGCACGCTTTTCAAGCGCACCAAACACCTAAAAACATATATTCAGTTGTGCTGCGCAAACCGCATGTCTAAATGACATGTCGTCTCCTCATACACCTCATGAATAATAATTATTGTGTTTTCATGTGATATTAAGTCATTCTAATATCGTTTCGCATGCCTTAAATTGTTAAACACCTGTTTTGGCCATTTACGACATGCGAAGTACCTTTTCGGGCACCGCGGTCACACGACACCTCAATTTGACGTGCTGTCTAGCCGACCATTTCAAAATTAACCCAGCCTTTGTTGATGTCCAATTTCATGGCATTCCGAGATTGTTCGTCCGGTTTTGACCACCCCACACACGCTTTTCAATGGCGCCAAACACCAAAAAACACAAATTCAGCCGAGTCGCACAAACCGTGGGCCCGAATGACATGTCATCTCCTCAAGCACCTCAAGAATAAAAATTATGGTGTTTAATTGTGATTTCAAGTCATTCCAATGTTGTTCGACATTCATTAGACCGTTAAACGCATGTTTTGGCCATTTACGACACGCGGAGTGCATTTTTGGGCACGACGGCCACAAGACACCTCTAATTACGTGTTGTCTGGCCGAACATTTCACAATTCACCCACCCTTTGTTTTCATCTGATTTCATGGCATTACGAGGTCATTCGGCCGGTTTTGACCACCCCATGCACACTTTTCAAGCATTCCAAATACATAAAAAACACAGATTCATCTGTTTCATACAAACCGCGGGTCCAAATGATGTGTCGTCTCCCTGTACACCTCACTAATAATATTTAGGGCGTTTTAGTGTGATTTCAAGTCATTCTGATGTTTTTTGACAAGCATTTGACCATTAAACGCATGTTTTCGCCATTTACGACATGCAGAGTGCGTTTTCGGCCACCGTGGTCACACGACACCTCCGATTGACGTGTCGTCTAGCTGACCATTTCAAAATTCAACCACCCTTTGTTGTCATCTAATTTCATGGCATTCTGAGGTCGTTCAGCTAGTTTCAACAAACCCACGCACGCTTTTCAAGCACGCCAAACACCTAAAAAACAGATATTTAGTCGTGTCGCGCAAACCACAAGTCCAAATGACATGCCTTCTCCTCGTACAACTCACGAATAAAAATTCGGGTGTTTTAGTGTGATTTCAAGTCATTCCGATGTCGTTCGGGATGTATTTGACTGTTAAACACATGGTTTTGCAATTTACGACAAGCAGAGTGCCCTTTTGGCCACTATGGTCACACGACACCTCCGATTGACATGCCGTCTGGCTGACTATTTCAATATTTCACCCACCTTTTGTTTTCGTCTGATTTCATGGCATTCTAAAATCGTTTGGCCAGTTTCGACCACCCCACGCACGCTTTTCATGCGTTCCAAACACCTAAAAACACATATTTAGTCATGCCGCACAAACCATACGTTCGAATGACGTGTCGTCTCCTCGTACACCTCACGAATAATAATTAGAGTGTTTTCGTGTGATTTCAAGTCATTCTGATGTTGTTCGGCGTGAATTTGACTGTTAAATGCATGTTTTGGCCATTTAAGACAGGTAGAGTGCATTTTCAACCACCACGGTCACAGGACACCTCCGATTGACGTGTCGTATGTCAGACCATTTCACAATTCACCAACCCTTTTTTCGTCCGATTTCATGGTATTACGAGGTCGTTCAGCCGGTTTTGACCACCCCACGCATGCTTTTCAAGTGCACCAAACACCTAAAAAACACACATTCATCTGTTCCATGAACAACGCATTACCGAATGATGCGTTGTCTCCTCGAACACCTCAAAAATAATAATTAGGGTGTTTTCTTGTGATTTCATGTCATTCTGATGTTGTTTGGCATGCATTATCCCGTTAAATGCATGTTTTGTCCATTTACGACACGCGGAGTGTGTTTTCGGGCACCACGGTCACACGATACGTCCGATTGATGTACTATCTAGCCGACCATTTCACAATTTACCCACCTTTTGTTTTTGTTCGATTTCATGGCATTCTGAGGTCGTTCGGCTGGTTTCGACTACCCCACGCACGCTTTGCAAGTGCGCCAAACACCTAAGAATCACATATTCAACTATGCCACGCAAACCAATGGTTCTAATGACGTGACATCTCCTCATACGCCTCACGAATATTAATTAGGGTGTTTTAAAATGATTTTAAGTCATTTAGATGTTGTTTGGGATGCATTTGACTGCTAAACGCATGTTTTGGCCATTTACAAGACGCAAAGTGCGTTTTCGGCCACCGCGGTCACACGACACCTCCGATTGACATGAATTTTGGCTGACCATTTTGAAATTCACCCACCCTTTTTTTGTCTGATTTAATGGAATTCAGAGGTTGTTCGGCAGGTTTCGACCACGCCATGCATGCTTTTCAAGTGCTCCAAACACCTAAAAAAGACATATTCAGCCGTGCCGCGCAAACCATGGGTCCCAATGATGTTTCGTCTCCTCGTACACCTCAAAAATAATAATTAGGGTGTTTTCATGTGATTTATATTCATTCCAATGTCATTCGGCATGCATTTGACCATTAAACGCATGTTTTGGCCATTTTCGACACTCAGAGTGCGTTTTTGGCCACCGAGGTCACACGACACCTCTGATTGACGTGTCGTCTGGCCGACCATTTTAAAATTTACCAACCCATTGTTGTCATCTAGATTCAAGGAATTATGAGGTCATTCTGCCGGTTTCGACAACCCCACGCATTCCTGGGATTGAGGTGGTCACACGAAATTTTGAGTGGTGTCGGACACACCGTGCCTCAGATTGAGGAGGGGTTGATTCGTACATGTCAAAAATGACCCATGTATCATTTTACTAAAGTATCAACACAATCATAATGCGTTTGGTCAGTTTTCTATATGCCAGTTTTTGTTTTCACATAAAATCATGACCATTTCAAATAAAAGTGAGACAGTTTGAGTGGTGCCGGCCACACCGGCCCTCGGATTGAGGCAGGGTTGACTCGTACACTTCACGTATGACCCATTGATCGTTGTACTAAAGTATCAAGACAATATGAATGAGTTTTCCTGTTTTTCCGTATGCCAGTTGTTGTTTTCACTAAAAATCCTGTCCATTTCAAACAAAAGTGAGACAGTTTGAGTGGTGCTGGACACACCGGCCCTCGGAATGAGGCGGGGTTGACTCGTACACGTCACATATGACCCATGGATCATTTTCCTAATGTTTCAATAGAATCGGAATGAATTTGGATGGTTTTTTTTCTCTATTTCAGTTGTTGTATTCACTTAAAATGATGTCCTTTTGATACAAAAGAGAGACTCTTTGAGTGGTTTTGTCCACACCGCAACTCGGATTGAGGCAGGGTTGACTCGTACACTTCATAAATGACCCATGGATTGTTTTTCTAAAGTATCAACACAATCCGAATGCTTTTGGTCGGTTTTCCGTATTCCAGTTGTTGTTTTTACTTAAAAGAATATCCATTTTAATCAAAATAAATACACTTTGAGTGGTACCGGCCACACCATGCCTCAGATTGAGGCGGTGTTGACTCGTACACATCCAAAATGACCCATGGTTCATTGTACTAAAGTATCAACACAATCCTAATGTGTTTTGTCTGTATTCTGTATGTCAGTTGTTGTTTTCATTTAAAATGTTGTCCATTTCAAATAAAAGTGAGACACTCTGAGTGGTTCCAGCCACACCATGACTCGGTTTGAGGTGTGGTTGACCCGTACACATAACTTGGGCATTTTGAGTGCCGTCAATGGCCAGATTGAAGATCCGGGTGAGTATAATACACTTCTTTCTTCCTCTTCTCTATTAGGATTTGCACTTTTCTCTCATCTTCTTCCGAAGCTCTAAAACCCTCTTTTCCATCGGGATTTATGGTGAATCTTGAAGGGAGCTTAATTGGGATCCGGGGTCTAGGGAGGAGGGTTGGGTGGGCTATCCAGGGGCCTGTCTGGGGTCTAGGGAGGATAGTGGGGGGGGGGGGCTCTTAGGTGGGTGTCTGGGGTCTAGGGAAGATGGTGGGGGGCTGTCTGGGGGGTGACATCCTGTAGTAGGAACAAATCATGGCATTACCACAGCGTGACCGTGGTGTGATCGCAGCGTGACCGCGACGTGACCATGGAGTGACCGCAATGGGATCATGGAGTGACTACGGCATGACCGCGGTGTGAACACAACATGACCGCTGCGTGACCGCGACTTGTTGTCCCAGTCCAGCGACATCCGCGGGGTAGCATCTTCCGACCAGGATTCCAAACAAATCCTCTGTAGTTGTCCATCTCATAATAGAAACTGATCTTATGTTATAAAAACCAGACTCTTGATTTGGGATTGTGGTATGATAAAGATATATATTTTATATTTTTTGTCTTTAAAAGTGGTACTAAGTAGTTGAAAATACTTATTGAGAGTCAAATTATCACACCCTAAACTATCATTGTGAGTTTTCGCAGACAGCACACCTCCATTGGAGGGGTTGTATTATAAAAAGATGACTTTATTTATCATGTGAAACAATTATATTAAAGAAAACTTATCCAAGATATTCAATTCAATATAATTCACCAAAATTAATAAAGAAGCTAAATTCAATTTAAAGAATTCATAAATTAAAGAGGTTATGAGAGGGACTCTACCTCAAGGGGTGTCTCCCATTGGTGTCTTGTGGTGTGTAGTGTCTATCTATGATTTTTGTTGTGCTTTCATATTGTGGTAAATGTGTATCACAAGGTCAGTTTAATAAATTCATTAGTCAATTAGAAAATACACCCAGAGTCAATAGAGATATACCCACTTTTGATAGAGAATACTAGCCAAATAACCAACTCGGAAATCTGAGGCTAAAATTTTATTTTACCAATTCTAATTACATAATATATGAGGAACCAACTTATGTTTTTTGAACCAATATATTAAAGGGAAAGAAACTCCTCACAATAACCCATAAAATCTGATATAGCATCACTCACCTCCAAACCATTATAACATCATTAGTCTTCCATATTTGGTCAAAAATAAAGAGTTATACTGAATTCAAAAATATCCATTCCATAGTGAAAAACCAGATTAAAAAATAATGAGTTATACAGAATTCAAAAATGTAATGGATCAATCTTCCCCTAATCACCATCACCATCACCACTTTCATCGTCATCCTCATCCTCGCTACCATCTTTTTCATCGTCGTCATCCTCGTCACTGTCCCCATGCTCATCCTACGCCCCATCCTCACCCTCGGCCCCATCCTCGCCCTCATCCTCATCTTCATCCTCATCCTCATCCTCACCCTCATCCTCTTCAGAATCCTCGTCATCACCAGAAATGTAATCATCTCTACCGCTAATAGAATATCCACCTGGTTCATTAGATAATTTACCCATCAACAACATATATGTCTGACAAGTCGTGCTGGCCTCTAGTGGAAGTGATGAAGATAAATCTTTGATCAGTTACATAAATTCTTTCTCCCTAATTTGAACCTATTCTTCCAACTTTGTGGCCCTTTTATCAGACTATCTTGCATGATCCTTGACCTTTTCCAACTCGGTGGTACTAGAATGGATACTTAGAGAGGACCAATACCTCATGGGGACTATATTCTTACCAGGTCGGCAACATACTCAACCAGAGTGCTCATCTCACAAAACCTGATATAAATGATCGTGTGGCCCTAAATTTTCAGGCTTCTGGGCATCAAGGGAATTTAATGTATCTTGTTAAAAATATTAATAGATTATTTAATTTCAAAATAGATATTAATATTTTATATAAACAAATTAAAACTTACAATTTTTTTCTTGTGTCGGTTCATTAACCACAGTTCCATCTTTTTTCCTTCTACACGAGAAAAAAAAAATTTCTCAAGGGATACATCCTTTAATATTCAATTTGTACTTATGTAATAACATTAAAACAATATAAAGTACAAGTATAATCATATATTCAATATTCAATAAATCACATAACTTAGGTAGTAAACAATAAAAAGGGAATGTCCTAAAGAAAAATTATAAACAACTATATCGTACCAGATGCCTCTCATAATCTGGCATAGTAGTGCGCCCCACAGTGTGGAGGTATTTATTTGAATCAATGATCTTATTTCAGAAGATTCCTAAATAATTTTTAATAATAAATATGATAATATTAAAGAGAAATATAAAAACTGTCATTTAAATACGTCAAATGGGATTAATAACATAAATTTGGCAGTCGCCCAATGGGTAATAATTTGTTGATAGTACACTATTGGGCAGTCATCAATGATAGGTAATGTCTCCATCTCTGTGACCACCCTATCACATCATCCAACATACAACTCATTCTGATAAGCTCTCCAAAGCTATCCTAGCTCCTTTAAACGTACTGGTCGTGCACCTTCTCCATCAGGGAAGTTAAACCGATGATGAAACCCAATAGATTAATTCATATAAATACCAAAAAATACTAAATTAAATCCAAATTATTTTTTACCCATATTTTTCCCCACACATTGTCCTTAACTTCATGTGGCAGATGTCTCCAAGAGAGAGGGCTGACCATAATGATGTCAGAGTATTTGGCTAGAGTTGCCAAAAAACCCCGACATTCCTTCCCATATTAATCAATCATCTGTCCATAATCATTGTATTCAACCATAAACTGTGTCTGGCAGTTCCATACCGCACGCAAGCATGTATTCCCCCTCCCTCACCTCCTATCAGTAGATGAATTTTTTATTAAAAAAAATATCAGTACAAGTTATAATAAAAATAAATTTTGGTATAAAATTTTGTTAGAGTTCTATAAATATACTTGTGGTAGTCGGATCAATGGGAATCACTAGATGTGCAGAAGCTGATGGAATATCTTGTACAGGTGGAGTGTCTCTCAGTTCATGCTCCCCAGCCACATACTTTGTCGGAGCAGGAGTTGAAAAAGGTGGAATATAATAGCTCAAAGATAATGAACCAGAAGAAAAAGATGATGGCACAGACATCTGGCCAACTAGTAGTGTAAACATAAGAGACCTAAATATCCTGTGTGTACCTAAAGAAACACCAGGATAAAAATGGGGCATAGAAGATATGTTTGTTGTAGGGGCATAGTCCAATCGGGTATGACAAGTGGATCATCTAACTCTTGCACCACGGGCCCTCGTACCACTGGCCTCAGTACTGGGACCACCAGATGATCGTCAAACTCTGACACCACCACCCCTCCTACCACCAGCCTCTATACTAGAAGCAATGTGAAGCTCCTCTTCAGATATCTCTCGTCTAAGGGGTGGATCCTGAAAAATATTTTATCAAAAAAGTAAACACATGATATTATAATTTATTGAAATATATATATTTGAAATAAAATACTCACAAAAGGGGTGAGTGGAGGAGCACCCATCTGTATCATGCGATGATTACTTTCTGTCATCTTTTTCCACTGCCTCTCTTCAATGGGTGTCATTTCCTACAATGAAAAAAATAGAAGTAATTAGAAATAGGTACCTAATGTGTAACCGTAAAAACAAAATATAGAAAAACCATTATGATAAAAAAAGAATAAAGAAACAGAAGATTTATGGTGGTTTGAAGGTAAGTACTAGGATACACACATTGAATGATTTTGGTGAAACATGTAGGTGAGAACACGACTGCATGATTCTATATATTTCCCCCCACAACTTCAGGTTCACAATCAACTCTGACAGTTGAGCCACTAGAGTCATCATAAGTAATAAACGGAATGCTTCCAATTGCAGTAGGGATAGTGTCAACTTCATCATCACCATCATCAAAATCATTTTTGGGATTATTTCAATAATTACATCGAATATAGGATGACAATGATCTTTGACATAAAAAACACGTTTCAACATTGATGCCAATACATATTATTTATCAGTGGATAGAGTGCGAGTCATATCAATAACTAGAAATCCACAATCATCAATAAAGGTTCCTTTCGTAATCATTGAATTGAACCATTGACATTTCATCATCGTGACTCGACCATGCGAGTAATAATCCAAAAATATTACCTTCTACACGACTCCATAATAAGCTACATTTGTAGAATGAGGTGTAGTATCCGATGAACTGGAATAATAGTCTATTGTGGCAGTTATCATAACACCATCATGCGGTGTTCTCATGTTTCATGCTTGTTCAGTGATAATAAATTTGTATCCATTGATCAAAAGTAATTTACAAGCACAAACCATGGTATTAGGACCAAAAGCCAAAGCTCTTATTTCCTTAGATACAGAGTCTGCAGGAAAACCTGATACCTGAAATATAAAAAAATAGTAAACCTAATTAAATATTATTTTTATTTAGTTATTACAAAAAAAATTTTACCTTCAATTTCAACCAAGAAGAAAACCCTTTTCTATGTAAAGTCTATTTCCTTCTCAAAGATAAAGAACAATTCTTTCTATATATCAATTCTTTATGTTTTCTGTAGATAAAAATAATAACAGTTTAACAAATATTTAAAATTAAAAGAGATAAGATATGATATACATGTACAATTTACTTACTTGATATACTCATCGAACAAATCAAAATTGAACAAAATAGTGCGATGTGCCATCTCTCGCTCTTCAAGGCTTAATATCGTCAATGTATATGACCCCATAATTCCTCCTGTCTGAAGAAGTGATAAAAAAATGGGTTAAATTTTCTCATACTGTTCTTCTTCATTTCTCATTTTTCTGTTTATTCTCGTAGTAAGGGAAGACAAATACATTGAGCATAATTCTATAAATTCATGAGCCAAGTAACCATTCATAATAGAACCTTTTGGATAATTCTTGTTTCGAATATATGATTTCAATGTGTTCATGTTTCTTTCAGTTGGATACATCCAATAGAAAGCAACGAGTCCTCCAAGAAGCATTTTGGTTGGAAGATGGACAGTCAGATGCATCATGCATGTAGAAAATGATGGAGGGAATGTTTTCTCTAACTCAGACAAAATTAATGGTGTCTTTTCCAAAAAAAATTTCAAGAAGGATTTGGAAAACTTCTTAGTAAAAAAATCTCTAAACAAATAGCACAACCGAGTAATGGAGACTCTTACATTATTGGACAAGAGATGACATATTTCCTCTCTATGTCGTTCCATCACATTTTTACTCATATTTCATCAGACATGAAAATGTTCTGTAATCTGGGGATCAATGGAATGTGCCACATTACTTTTCGTGGTACATGAGATGGTGTTCCGTCATCTTTTGGCTTCCATCGAGAGGTTCGACATTTGATACAACCATTTCTTTCAATAGTTTTCTCCCAAAATAAGCTACAATCATTCAGTCATGCATGAATTTTTTTGAGAATCCATGTTCATCAATTAACATCCATTCCATATAGTGGTTTGAGGGAAAATCTTCATCATTTTGAAGTAAGTGCATCAAGAATATAAGAATGTAATCTATTGTAGTATTTGAAATACCATACATAGTTTTCCCATGAAATAATCAGATTAAAAATTCCATCTTTTTCATTTTACCACATTGCGGATATACTGGAGTCATCGCAACATTATTCAATTTTTTCACCATATCAACATCATCATTTTCATTGGACGCATCATCTGTGCTAGTATCAAAATCTTCTTGGCTGGACATCCTTTCCATCTCATGATGCTGAATAAATGGAAACTGATCATATATCAAACTCTCCAATTCAGTCCTATCATTTATATCATCATCATTTGGAAATTCCATTTTCTCTCCATTGTGATACCACACATAATAGTTTTTTGGAAACTATATTTGGTTATATGATAACTAAGTACTTTAGGACTCAACAAAGGCTTTCCAACACAATTAGAACATGGGCAGTGTATGCGACCACTATATTAATCTTTGTCAAATGAAAAATCTGAAAATCTGTTCAAATTATATTGAAAATCAGTTGAAATCCAATCAGTTTCATACATCCAACTTCTATTCATTCTGTAAAAAAATTGCAATAAATCATTTCAAAGTAATTCAATAATATTAAAGTTCAATCTAAAAAATATTTAGGTAAATGAAAATTGTTTACTTTATATAAAATCATAACTGACACATTACTCTATTTGAGAATCATATTAAGAAACACAACAAAATATAGTGTATATAAGAAAATAAGATACAAAATTTATAATGCATATATTCAACGATTTCCCAGTAAGACATTGGAAGTGGATCAAGGAATACCTAATACTTAAGGGTCTTGTTTGGATTATATGAGTTTTATACATTAAATTCTTCAGTGAGATCATGATGAGGAGTAGGATAAGGATTATATTAAAAGTAATTATGGCCTCATCAAGTTTCACCTTAATCATAGATTAAAGGATCCTAGGTTTGGGGAAATAGATCATAGGTTGGTAGGGTGTATTCATTGAATCATGTCACACTTGATTTTGGAGAGGGACATTCAATAGTAATAGGTATAAATTTGATTAGAAACACCTATAAAAAGGATATCCAAGAATTGTGATGTCCCAAACCAGGATGCCACTCATTAGTGACCCGAACCTAGATGGCCACATGGCCTCAAGCACATCTACCAAAATTCAAAATGTTATTGACTAATAGTGAGAGACTTTTTAGGTCTATGGGAGACTATTCCCTCATTACCTTAGTTGAATGTTTTTAATATTATCAGTTAAAAAGTGGAAGAAATATAACAATTGGAAAATATTTGAAATTGATGAAGATAACTAAATCAGTAATACCAACTAAAAATAATAATCATAAACCAAATGATGTTAATGTTTGTCATGTATCATGAAGAAAAACATAGTTACAACTAGTAAGAAGTAGTATTATACAAGACGCTCAATAAATTCTAAAATTCGACCTAGCTTCTTGAGCTACAACCCAATAATCTTCAACATGCTCCATCCTATGTCATGTTAGTAATCATGCATCTGCAAAATGGTGATTCCCCTAATCTAAACATATTATCATGTAGTTTATCAGGGTTCTTAATGTCATATCGAATAATGTGTGAGATAAAATTCATGTAGGTGACCACCGAGAGGTATATAACTATCTGGTCTATTTATATAACATTTTAAAATAATGATATGATAAATTAAATTGACAACAAAAAAATCTAAAAGGGTTTTCTATGGTTCTAGGGAAAAAATATTAAAGGGTTTTCTAGGTTAAATCGAAAAAGAAAAAAAACGGATACACATCAAAAATAAAAACTTAAAACTGAAATATTTTATAAGTAATAATAAAAATAAGGCACCGATTAAGAAAATACCTAATTTGGGATGGTTGGGATGAAGATTAAGCATTGTGGATGGAGGAATCCAAGATTCCAACCGTTCGGATGGAGGAATCGAGATGAACCCGAGAGAGGTGAAGTCAGAATGGAGGAGAGGTGCTCAAATAGTAGGGGAGAGGTGCCGTCCAAATGGGGGAGAGGTTCTAGATCATGGGGGAGATGTTAATTAGGGTTTTTGGCAAATGGGGGAGAGGAGATGGGTCACATGGGGATATTTGGTCAAACCTTTACCAACATTTTTTAAAAACCATTGGTAATGGTTACCTTTACCATCAGTTTTCAAGAACCATTGGTAAAGGGGGATATTTAGACCCATTTACCAACGGTTCACTAGAATCATTGGTAAGGAGGGTGAGTTTAGACCCCTTCAGCAACGGGTCATTAGAACCGTTGGTAAAGGGGGGAATTTACCCACGATTACAAATGGTTTAGGAAAACAGTTGGTAAAACTCTTATATTCCAATGGTTTAAGCACACCATTGGTATATAAGTGTTCAGAAAAGCCCATATTCTAGTAGTGAATGAAGAAATACTATCTTGAAGTCATGGTGATTATTCTTTGGTATTTTCTATTATTCCCCCTGGGCATGGGATTTAGGGAGCGTATGCACACATAAAATCATATTACACTAAGACAGTTTGGAACTATATTCCCAATACTAATCCCATTTTTTATCACCATGGTCATATGATTTAAAAAGATTTATTCATGCCAGTTTTCATAAAATTATGTACTCATGCCTCTTTTGATAGAAATGCATATTCATGATTATTTTAGTAAATATGTGTATATCTGTTTGATTTGGGGGAAATTAAACTAAATAGCATTTTATATAATCCATTGAAATTATTTATAAATATTTTTTTACTATGAAAATATTCCCATTATATATTATCATTTTAAAATTAGCAAGGTTGGTATATTTTTATGTAACTACTATGACATTCTGGGAGAGATCCTACCGGGATTTGTTTCTTGCAAGCTACCTTTTACATTAGTTTTTTATATTTTCTTAATCCATATCAAAGAAAATAGAATTTACCATTTGGAGGTGGTGGATGTACTTGCTTACCAGGACCATGGGTGTTTCTAGTGACCAGTGGAACGTGTGATCCACTTGGTACATGGGGACCTGATAATGATGTCCTGACGGTCTTATCAAATAACTTTGGTTATCATATAATTTTTATAACATATAGATATATAATTGTTGTAATTTATCTCTTGAATAGTTATGGTATACCAATTATTTATTATTTTGTACTGACTTATTTGTTTTAATGAATTATTATTTTAGAAAAATCATTCCCTATTGATTGTTTTTGATGCCATACACTAGTCTCCAGCCCAAGGGGATCGATAATTCCCTTCAATTCATGTTATGATTGTTTTGGGTACCATTTAGGTGGTTTATCTAGGATACTTTGTGACAAGTCGGAAGTACATATAGGTTTATTGTGTCCTATCTTGATATAGGTATATAATTTGGGATGTCTTGGTAGATGAGAGACATGATTATTGAGACATAATGGGTAGTTTACGAGTGAATATCAGGCCATATATCATCATAAATATCATTCTATTTCTTGGGGATATTGGAAAAAAGTTTCTTATAAAGTTTTTTTGATTTGAGTATAGAATTTTTCCAAAAATATATGATTTTCCTTTCCTATTTGAATTACTCTTGAAAGAGTTGATGGTATTAAATTTCATAAAAAAATTTATTTTATTGTCTATTTATGATGGGTAGTTCCATTACCCCAAAAATATGTTTGAACATACCTTAAGAGGGACCCTTAAATGAACCATGAAAAGTGAGCCCTCTCATTTATTAGAATATTTTAGAGTATGTTGTGTACACAGTCTAAGATCTAGTCTAGGTAGCTACAAATGTACCCATTTAGGATACAAAGGATGTACCACAATGGGATGATAACAGAGATCAAAACCATAATTATTTTATTTTAAGCCACCATAATTCCATGTTATTGATGATGCATAATAGGAAAAGGATTCATTGAAGAAGGATAAGAAACACTTAAAGTTTTTAGATATTTCATATTTAGTTATGGGGAAATTTTAATTTTCAAAAATGAAGGGCCGTATAGAAGGTGGGGGATTATATTATTCAAGAGAGAAAGAAGATGGCCTTGGAAGAAATTTTTTTTGTGATCAATTCATGGTGTAATTTTATCCTGATTCAAGGGTTTTGTATCTGTCAATGGAGTTACTTAAAATTCAACATGATGATAAAATAGTGACCTAGTGTAATAACCAATTTTTTTGAGCTTGTTCATTTCTCACTCGAGGTGGAATAAAATGAGAACCTAAAATCATATAGGGTTGAGATGGATATTTGAGTATACATATGATCTCAAGTTTTTCTAATGAAACTCAACTCGTATGCATATGTTCTAGAGAGATAATTAATGGAATAACTTAACTTTATTGGTAACATAAGTTAGATCAAAGTTCATCCTACTCCCCAAGGTGGAATGAAAGTTCAATTTAAAAGGAATATGATGAGGGAAGAATCTCATGGTTGAATATATAGTAGAGAATTTTAAGTTTATAATTCTTATGAATATTATATAGTATCTGGTAAAGGACCACCAGCTTGTTTTCTATAACATCCCTAACTTAGGAGCTGCTACACCAGTGCCCCATGCGGAGTCTTCAACTGAACTCAAACACACCTCCCCATATGCCAGAGGTTTCCGACTAGTAGTGAGGGTCTAGATTAGACATGGGGAGACTATACCATCTTACTAGAGTAATCCCCAACAGAAAACATATAAAAAGTAGAGATAATATGAGCTAATCAATGAAAAATAATAAATAACTTTTTCCCAACTGGGTAAAAACCCAACCCAACAGTAATTATGTCATGTCATGGTACATTTTCATGTGGACAAAACCCAAAATAAATAAAACTATGGAATCCCCAAAATGGTTCTAACTCTATTTATGGAACCTCATCCATGCATGTCCCATATCCAACTCAACTCCCTAGTATAGGGCCCTTGACTTTTTCTTGACCTGCAGGCTTGAAATATGCTCGGGTACCCAACGGTGGCCCATTAAGGGTGTGCATACAACTCAGTTGGCCACCACCAATGGTGTCTACAAATATCTAGTATAAAATATAGTGTATAAAAGTATAAATAAATAACAGGAAAAGGAAAGACATTTCATGGGACACTAGATAAAAATCTCTACATAGCTATCACAAACAAATGTTCCAATTAATTAGGTCTATTTCATTACTAGTTCATAACCAACCAAAATGTTTATAAGTTAGGAATTCATATCATTCATGCATGGTTCATGGAATTTAGAATTATTTATAAGGGAATAAATAAGTACCTAACTCACTAGGGATATCATATCACAAAATCACAATATCCTAACCTCGAATCCTCAGTCTAGGTTGAATGAAACCGTTAGGCTAATAGAGATATGTCCCATTCCCTAACCCATGCATTGTGGGTGGATTTAGAGCATCAGTCCACCTCAACCCACGGGATGGGAATCAGCCCTTTAACCTACACCTCAAGACATATGCACATACTTATCCATCCATTCACCACACACAAACCATATCACAACTGAAAACAAACAAGACATACAACAGTTATAATCCATAACAATCAACATGGTAAATCATATTGTGCCATAACCAATTAACACATTTTCCATTTAAATCACTTAGGTCATTTAGCATGATTCCCATTTTAAAGCATAACTCACTAAGAATATTCAATAATTCCCTTATATCAACCCATTATACATAATCATAAATTACCTTATGAAATTCCATTAAACATATTTTCCCATTTCACATACCATTATCAATTTATCATATTCACCATTTCACATGCACTAACTCACTTAGGCATATCCAACATATTTCATAATCCTCATAAAGCAACCACAATTAACCAATAACTCATTTGGAACTCCATTAATAGTATCACATACTCAGTAAGGGATCTACATGATCACAGAACAACCTAGAACTTACTTAGAAAATTCTAGGTATGAAAAGTATCATCACTCCCCATAGATGGACATAATTTGGTCAAATCATCCACGATGCATCCCTTGGGGACCATGAGGTTTTACATTCATCATTTAAACACCCAAAATACCAAATAGTATCAAGAGGTTGAAAATCAAAACAAGAAGCGAAAAAGGAATATTTTGGACATGCAAAAATCTTCAATGAAACTATGGGATAAAACTCGTAGACAGCCTACCTCAAACCTAATGTTGAACACACTCTCAAATGTGGAGTTAGATCCCAATTCAGTATCCTCTTAAAGACTTATCCTAGATTTTATTTGAAAATAGGGGTTTTAATGATTTAGAAAAAGATAAGAGAATGATTAAAACCCTTATCGGGTAGAGGAGGCAAGGAGGAGATCAGAATTATTAGGAGATTTGATCCACAACCAACAATGCTCTAAACAACCTATAGATGAATGAGATTTACCCTTGGAAGATCATAGGAGCTCTGGTTCATCACTATGGTTTAAGGGAAAAGAAAGGAAGAAAATCCATAGCGAGATTTAAAAATCCTAGAGTGGCATTTTTTTAAATTTATGAACATTACTAGGATATATAGTTTACCCCTATGGTTTTCCAAATATTGTGAAAACCGTGCATGAGTCACTATCCCAAAATCAACCATTCACATGGCTTCCTAGAAATTATGCATGGTTAACTTAACCGTGTGATAACCATGTACAAGCCTCTATTAAGGGTTTCATGGTTACTATAACACCCCGAGTTTTTTATAGAACCTTTTTATGAATAAATAAAAATATTCATTTATATATTTCATTGATCTATGTCAAATATTCATTTTAGGTGGAACTGACTTGGCGTACATTGCACGCAACACCAACTTGGCAAACGATACACACAATACTGAGTTTCTATGAAACATATCTTTTTTATTATTATTATCTAAATGATATAATTACAACATTTCCATTAAACATAGTTATATGAATAATAATAACTAGTTTTTAAATATTTATAATAAAAGATACAATTCTTGGTAATGTCCTAATATGTCTAAAAATATTGTTTTCTCTAATGAACCACTTTTAATGTCCTTATAATAAAATTAATTTTATAAACTAATATAAATTCATTTTACTGAAATAAAAATAATTTATGAATCTAGGATATCAAAATTATATTAGGGAGATATTTTGATATTTTTCTAAAAAGTTTCAATTTTTTACGAATAGAAAAAAATACTGCATTGCAGTTAAAAAAGGATTTTTTAATTTAAATAATTATTCCACTTTACATTTATTTTAATTTAATCGTAGATAAATGATACATAAATTAATCAAATTAATTCATTGGAATAATTTTATAATTGAATTAATTATAAATAAATTATTTAACTTTTGAATGTCTCTTTTTCCTGCTTTCTAGATACATTTTAGGATTTGCAGTAAACATAATTTTACCACTTTTTTGAATTTAATTTCAAAAAAAATACATAAATGGTTGTAATATGTATGAAAAATTTTATCTAACAGAATCAAAATAATTTTTTGTGAATAGTAACTTTTAAATTGTATTTACCACGATTAAAGGTAAATAGAGTAATTAAACGTAAAAATAATATTATAATAATATAAAATTACCCTAAAACTTGTCCTAATTTCATTTGATATGGGTTTCTAGACTCTAACCAACCTTAGGTAAGAATATTTGATCCTATATAGGCCATGTTTCATAGATTAAGATATTTATTATATTTTATGTGAAATACATTTAAAAGTGTCATATTCAAAATTTAACAAATAAATCATTTATTATACCAGGTTATACAAAAGATAAATTTGACTATAATTATTCATTTCAAATATAATATATTTATCTTCATACTGATAATTTATTTAAAAATTTTATATAATAAAATACTTAATTATAGCCTTGTACATTAATGATGCAGTGATTGTTTAATTAATTGAGATATCAAATAAATGATATTAAAAAAATATTAAAATAAATCTAATTTGAAAACATTAATGACATCCACTAATTTTATAGATAACTTAGACATGTTGGCGACATTATGAAATTATTTTTGTGAATTTATCAAGTTGTTTTGATATTTTAAAGAATGCAAATATTGAATAGTATCAAAATTGATATAAATAATACATTAAAATAAATAATATTTTATTAAATGTTATAAAATTCATAAAAAATATAAGATTTGGCCAAAAAACTTTAATAGTGTTAAATATGTCATAAAGGATCCAATTGGGGTTTTTTCGTCATTTTATAGAAACTATATTAACCCTATAGTGTAAAGAAGACAAGTTGTCATGATAAGAGTTAAATTGCTTAACTAATGGTTAAAACTAAACGATAAGGTTAATTATACGAACTAAACATCTCTAAAAATAATTAATTGAAAGGATTCATACCCATACTCATCTAAAAATATAAATAACTCAATTTTGATCTATTTTTAAATAAAAATCAATTTATAATAAACTATTAGTTTTGGAGTTTTCTAAAGTGCCCCTCCTCCACCTTATAAAAGGGAACATCTCTTTTTATTTTATTAAAACCTCTAAATAATTATGTCTCAGATAAACCCTAACCATTTATCCTCCTAAATTCCCCCACTTTATCATAGAATCCATCCCCTAGGCAAGAGGAACTATAGAAATCCTTTTGGAAAAACCAAAATGAATTACATGATTAAGAGGTAATGTCTTCTCTCAAGATCCTTTCTTTTATTTTCCTTCCACACCCCTCCACTCTCATTATTCCATTATCATATGAAAACACCTATATACAAATTATAATAGTATTTTTTTAGGATCAATATTTTATATACACTTACACAAACATCCATCTAATGGATATTTAGTATATTATTTCTGGGTACTTCGAACTACTACATCACGAAATGATGATTATTCATTTTTCTTTTACCACTAGTATTGGTGGCCATTATGATGGGTAAAATAAATACTTAAATCATCTATTACATTTATTATTTTTTAAGTTTAATTATCCATTTTTATAACTCATACCATTTTACTTTCCATTTGGTGTTAATACGATAATCTTGTTTGAGGATGTGTTGACAATTGCCACCTCAATGCAGTGTGATTCGTTCACACACCACAGGGAATGCATTAATGACAGGTTTAGTGTAATTATATGATATAAAAATGACACTAGAATAGTGATATATATATATAGACATACATATATATACATATGACATTTATACACCATCATTCAACATAAAAATTAAAAATGGAAACAACGTTCATGCATACACACATCTTACCATCTTCATGAATGGTGTATTCCATTTTGTAATTCGGTATTCTATAAATTATTACAATATAAATATACTATATATAAATAATTTTTGTATCATGATATACATTATATAATCATGATATGAGTATAATGACTAACGATATAACAAATTAAGATACATGCATAAAACAAAGAGAATATTACCAAAAGTAAAACCATAACATAGGATCGTTAAAAAGTGCGTAATATAAGGTTATAATCTAACCATATATAGAATTATTTATAAGAATATGCTTCTTTAGAAGATTTATAATAAACATATATTTATTATATAGGATGGTTGTGCGAGTATAAAGATATTCAAGACACAAGGTAAGGGATAATTTCGCAATCTCATTATTATTCAAGACTGTTTATACATAATCATATACTAGGATTTATTTATCATCCATGTGCATGTTTTCTAAAAAATGATTTCATAAAATGTTTTAATATTTTCCTTTGTATTTTTAAAGTCATTTTACTCATTTTTTTGACTTTTTACTGTATAGTTTGGAAGGAATCTTTCTTACATTTTCCATACGAGTTATTTTTTGACTTTTCCAGAAAAGAAATGAGAAGAATGTCTTATTAAACTATACAGAATGAATGCATTTTTACGTATTCTTAACTCTAAATTTACATGAATCTTCTCTTTAATTTTTTCATGGTTTATTTCAAATAATTTAATTTTATTTAAAATTATTCTGGGTTTTACGAAAAGAAAATGCTTTTAAAGAAGAAAGGGTATTTTCCTCAAGAATTAATTTGAAGTGTTTTATCAGAATTATTTTCCATCTAAGAATAATGATATGACTCAAGTATAGTGTCCATATTATTCTTAGGGTTTATTATATTTACGATGGAATTATATTTATGAAATCCATTTATTTTACATGGATTATGTTATGATGGAATGATGTTTAAGAAACCAATTTTATTCATTGGGTATTGTTCATGAAAAATGATTTATATTTTTGTGGAACATATAATAATTATTTAATTATCAGATTTTTGGGACCTATATCTCCCTCCAATGCATTAGGTAATGATTTATATCTCATAAGATAAACTAATATGGTTTTGGGAGTGAAACTTGACTACTAAGATGGCCATGAAAGTGAACCATGACCACTAAGCTGGTATGAGGAGGGAACTCATGCTACTATGATGGTACGGTGAGTTAACCCATAATAATAAAATGGTCTGTGATGAAAGTCCGAGGATAATATAGAAATTATTATATACTTATGTCTTTTCCACACTTCCATGTCTTACTACTATGTAATGTTTTCATGGCTTATGGTTTTTATTTAATTACGAATTATGTCATATGAACTACTAATCTTAATGCCATGATTTCTGTTATGATCATTGATATAATGGGAATAATCTTATATTATTCGTGATCAAATTCTCTACCCTTATACTCATGTTTTTTCTTATATGTCTCCCTTTTTTACCCTTACTGAGAATCTAATCTCAACCCTTTTATGTTTCTCCCCCCATGTTATGATTAAATGTACTATGCTTGATGTATCTAAGAAGTGTTATAGTCAATATGAACCTAATGGTATTTTATGTAGTTAATTTATGTACCAGTTTTATGTTTCCATGTATTAAATGTCACTAGACTAATTACAGTATTTGGGAGTCTATTTGTATAATTTTTATGTATTCCACAGTATTTATGTAATGCTAACAGTTGAAAAGAGATGGTTGTTGTAGTTTTTATAAGAGAAAAGGTATAGTTGACCTTTGGAATCTAGGATAGGAAAACCTTAGTGTGAACCATAAGGGAATTCCTATAGATAAGTATAAGGGTAAGTAAAATAATGGGAAAATGTCCTTGAATTTTGGTGAAGGATCGAGTGAGTGGTTTCCAAGAAATACATCATTATCTAGATATTACAAGTTGATGCGGCTCTGACAAAAATTTACCTAGGGGTAAAAAATCTGATAAGATATTCCAATCCTAACTTGGGATAATTCAGTACACGACAAGGGTCTTTATTCACACCTGGTTTGACACTCCTATGGGATACGCTTTGGGAATTCACAATCTATTCATAAACCATTATGAAAGATTTAAATATTAGTTGGATATTAATAACCTAGAATAAAACTAGGGTGTCATAGATTAAAGAATTTGGCATCAGTTATACATCTTATAAGTGATTTTTTATGGTTATATTGTTCCTCATGATGATAACTATTTCTTACCTTATGATTTTGATTTTAGTCAAAAACTAGAAGCTACAATAATTGTGTTAATGGTGATTAAGATGGACATAACAACAAATTCCATCCTAATAAACCTAATTCTATGGGAGATGGAATGAAAAACCTCATTGTTATTCTCATATAACTATCTTGAGATATGAATAATGGTAGAATTACAAATGATAAAAGGAGGGAACAACATTCTATCGAGTCTTTCCTAAGTCAACTTCCACCCTCATTCACATGGTCTTCTGATCCCCTTATTGTTGAACAATGATTCATTACTAATAATAAGATATTCTATATTCATCATAGTTCAAATCATAAGAAATTCATTCTAGGTGTTTATTGGTTAGAAAGTTATGTAGATAAATGGTGGACTCTAATCAAGAATATGAGGCATAAAATGAGATTTAATCCATGGATTAGAATGAGTAAAAGAACTTATTTTTCAAAAAGTACTTTCCTAATATTCTTCCTACTAAGATTGAGAAATATTTATTTAATTTTAAGCAAATATATGATTAATCTATTAGTACCTTTGAGTATAATTTCACAAGACTCAAATGGTATGCTTCAGTAATTATCATCCAACCCAAATATAAAGTTGATAGGTTCTTTGGTTGCTTAAAGCCAGGTCTCGGAAGGGATTTATCCATAAGAGATATTAGTATCTATGAAGATATTTCTTTTTGTAAAATCAAGTTTGAAATAGAGGTGGGAGTCACATATCAATATCATGGCTTTGATAAGAAGAGGAAATGTAGTTTAATGGAAACTATAAAAACCATAGAGAATTGGGGATGAAATTTTCTTTTATGCTCTATGTGTGGGAACAAACATAGAGGATATTTTCTTAAGTGTTCTAATAAATGTTTTAGTAGGAGAAGGAAGGTAACCAAGCAATTTATTTCCTAATTTATGTGAAGAAGATATATACTAATGTGGATGTGAAAAAAGATTCACAGAATTCACCCCTCGTGATTCAGTGATACAAGTGTAAGGAGAATGGAAATTATGCTAACCACATCCCAATCCCAATGACTGGTGATGATGATTGATGTCAAAATCCTCTTAAGTTGAGGTACAACTAGAAATATCATGAAATTTATATTATTGATTAGGTTCACAACAACGACATAATGACAGGTACACTTACATCTCATCTAGAACATCTAATGTCATATTTAATTATGGATCTACCCAATATTTTATACATAATAAATTTTCTAAGGGTGTTTATATTCCACCAAAATAGTTCAATATGGAATTAGAAGTGAAAACCCCTAATGGTACAATGATTTCATCTCAATTCTATGATTCCACTACAGTTCATGTTTGTGAGAATAGGCTTCCTTTGAATCTTGTAATTCTTCATTTGATCAAATTTGATGTCAACTTTGGCATGGATTGGAATTCTCTACATAATCCCACATCGATTTTAAAGGAAGGGATGTTATGTTTGATATTTCAAACCCTCATATGATCATCCATCAATGTGGAGATACATATGAACTTCCAATAGTGATTACATGCAGTGTATGGGTCTTAATTCCCATTCAAAAGTGTTATTTATCTCAAATTGTTGGGGAGAAGATCTACACTGATGATATGCCTGTTGTTCAAGATTTTGTGGATGTCTATTTGTAAAAGTTACCAAGTCTTGCAACAAAACATGATGGTGAGTTTATAATATAACTCCTACCTAGTTCCACCCCATTTTCAAATAATCCTCATAGAATGGCCCTGATTGATTTACAGGAATTGAAGAAGAAGCTCAATGAAAACCATGATAAGGGATTCATTCGACCAAGTGTGTATCTTTGGGGAGAACTGATTTTTTTGTGTGAAAAAGAAAGATGGATCAATGAAACTCTTCATTGATTATCAGGAGTTGAACAAGATCACAATCAAGAACACGTATCATATCACCCATATTGATGACTTATAAGATCAAATATGCAGGGCTTAATACTTTTTCAATTTTGACTTCATTCTAGATATCATCAATTGAGGGTCAAGAAAGAGGATATACACAAGACGTCATTCCATAAAATGTATTAACATTATGAATATGTAGTGATTCATTTTGGTCTTACTAATTCCCCTTCCATCTTCATGGTTTTAATGAATAGAATATTTAGATATTAAATCAATATACTCGTAATAGTCTTTATAGATGATATTATTATCTACTCAAAGAGAAAGGAAGAGCATGATCATCACTTTAGAATTGTTCAAAATACCCTTATTAAGGACAATTTATATTAAAAATGAAAAATGTGAATTTTGGATGCAAAAAGATTCATTTTTGGGTTATATAATCAAAAGAGATGATATATCAGCAGATCCATCAAAGTCGTAGGCTATTGAATGTTGGCCTAGACCAACAATGGGGACTGAGATCCGTAGCATTCTCGGTTTAGATGAATATTAAAAATGGATTATGGAGAATTTCTCACAACTATCTAATCCTCTCACCATCTTAACTCGGAATAGTGTCACGTTCACCTAGACAGATGAATGTAAGGAAAATTTCAAGGAACTAAAGAGAAAGTCGGTCAGTGCACCCGTGGATACATTACCCTATAGTGGAGAAGGGTTTTTAATATATATATATAAATCCCAGAAGGTATTGGAATATTTTATTATGAATCCTTACATAGTTATATCCTATGACTCACAAAATTTGATGATTCCTAAGAAAAATTACCCATATCAAGATATAGAGTTATCCGTGGTAAAATTTTCACTAAAGGTATGGAGGCATTATATTTATTGAGAAATGTGTGATATATATATATATATATATATATATATATACTAATCACAAAAGTCTAAAATATATATTTACACAGACGGAGTTGAACATGCTCCATAGAAGATGGTTAGAGTTGATAAAAGATTATAACTACTAAATACATTACCACACTGGGAAAATAAAAAAGGTGGTCGATGCTTTGAGTCAAAAATATCATGCTATTTTATCCATTATGAGGATAAAAAAAGGTCCAATATTAATGAATTTGAAAATTTTGGATCTAGAAATCCTAATAGAACAGAAAATATATTGTATTTTCAAATTAATGTTTAACCCTATATCCATGTGAAGATTAAGGATGCATAAAAGGAATATGAAGAGCTATAAAAGAAGGTCAGAAATGTTTAAGTGTTTAACCTTGATCAGGATGGAATGATGAAGTTTAGGAACCATGTTTTTGTTCCTTCCATACCATATTTAAAGATAGGTGATGTTAGAGGAAGTTCATAGTTCTTCATTTTTTATTCATCATGAAAGTACAAAGATGTATAGGGATTTGAAAGAATAATTCTTGTGGGATGGAATTAGGAGATATATCGTAGAGTTTGTATCTTTGTGTCTGGTATACTAGCATGTTAAGGATGAGAGGAAAAATAATAAATGGATTTTTCATCCATTACCAATACTATAATTGAAATGGGAGAACATAACTACGTAGTTGGTCATAGGACTACCCAAAAAATCTAATGGGATTAATGCTATATGGGTGGAAGTCGACCACCTTACTAAGTCAACGCACTTCATTCCTATGAGGGAAGATGTATATTTGGATCAACTTGCTATGATATATGTTAAGGAAGTGGTAAGGTTACATGGAGTACCACATTATGTTGTATTATATTGGGATCCAAGGTTTACCTAAAAGTTATAGCGATGTCTTCAGAAAGCACTTTATACAAAACGGAGCTTCAGCACTGCTTTTCATCCTCAGACAGATGGTCAGTCTGAAAGAACAATTAAAACACTAGCGGATATGTTGAGATCATGTTCTCTAGATTATAAAGGAATTTGAGATCAACAGCTTCCTCTAGTTGAGATTTCTTACAATAATAGCTCTCACTCAAGCATTCAAATGGCTCTGTATGAATCCCTCTATGGGAAGAAATGACAAGCTCCAACAATTTGGGATGAGGTTGGAGAAATAAATCTTTTTGAACATGAGGTTTATTATGAAATGGTCGAGAATGTTATAACCATTTAACAACATATCAAGACATATCAAAGGCAACATAAAGGTTATGCTGATAATCGTCGACATGATCGGGAATTATATGTTTGTGAAAAGTTATTTCTACGAATCTCACTTGGGAAGAATGTTATGAGATTCGAGAAGAAAAGGAAACTAATCCCTAGGTATATTGGTCCCTTTGAGATTCTTGATCGTATCAGGATAATATCTTATTACTTGGCACTTCATCCAAATCTCTCTCATGTTCATGATGTGTTCTATGTATCTCTCTTGAGGAAGTAAATTCCTGACCATTCATGTGTACTGAACTCAGAGGTCATACTTTTGGAACAAGATATTTTATATGAGGAGAAAACTATTGAAATTATGGACTCATCAATGAAAATTATATGAAACAAGACCACTCGTTAGGTTAATGATTTTTGGAAAGATCACAAGTTAGAGGAAGCTACATGGGAACTTAAGGATACGATGAAGCATAAGAATCCTCATTTGTTTTTATCCAAGTGATGAATTTCAAATGATAAATTCATTTTAAAGGGGGTAGAATATAACACCCCATGTTTTTGTGGAACTTTTTTTTGAAGAAATTATAATTTTCATTTATATCTTTCATTTCACTAAGTGAAACATTCCTTTCACATGTAACCAACTTCGTATACATTGCATGCAACACTAACTTGGCATACGATACATGCAACACTACGTTTCTATAGAGAATATTTTTTTATTATCTAAATGAGATAATTATAACCTAGCCTTTAATTAAAAGTATATGAATAGTAATAACTAATTTTCAAATTTTGATAATAAAAAATATAATTCTTGGTAAAGTCCTTCTATGTCTAAAAATAATATTTTCTTAAATGAACTAATTTTAATGTACTTATAATAAAATTAATTTTATACACTCATAGAAACATATTTTTATGAAATAATCATCATTTATGAATTCCTAATATAAAAATTATCTTAGGTTATTTTTCTGCAATATTTATGAAAATATTTAATTTTTGATAAATAGTTATCAATTCTAAATTATAGTTAAAAACCAACTTTTTATTTTAAAAATTATTTTATGTAAAATTGATTTGAAAGTAACCATAGATAAATGATCATATATTAATCCAATTAA